>JAAGEH010000042.1:1869747-2263971 GCA_011751065.1 Lasiurus cinereus | reverse complement strand
GTGTGTGTGTGTGTGTGGTGTGTGTGTGGTGTGTGAGTGTGAGTGTGAGTGTGTGTGTGTGTGTGTGTGTGTGTGTACTGCGATTACCTTTCTCCACCCCAAGCCATCCACCCCTGCCCATGCTCAGGAAGGGACAGTCACACAGGCCACGGACCCAGCTCCTCTGGGCCTCAGCCCTGCGTCTGGCGGGTTGCTCCCCGCCTGGTGGTGGCACTGAACTCTGGGCGAAGCTGCTCACACTCTCCATCACCAGCTGTGAGGACGCCCACGCGTCAATGCGAGGCAGGGAGACCAGGGGTTGTTTAAGCTGCAGGGCAGCAATCTCGGGCCTCCCGGCTCCTGGGAGCTGAGCCCAAGCAGCAGGCCCTTCAGGCCACATTGCTGCCCGGCACTGGGCACTTGGCTTCTGTGGGATTTCTCTCCTCAAAACTGGTGGCAGGTTGTCTGGTCTCAGATGGGGGGTGATGGGTAGATTAACTTTCTGGCCCCTCTCCACACCAGGAAAGAAAGACTAGAAGCTTTTCTCTGAAAAATCCCAGAAACATCAGCCAGCAGAAAATCCACACAAGATCATTCAGATGCAAATGGCTCTCCTGGCTGGGGAAGACCTGTCCATAATTACTTGGGGCTTCAGCCGGCCTGTGGGGAAGGTCAGGGCCAGTCTGTGCTGCACGCTTGTTCCTTCCTCTTGAGCGATGCTCTCGAAATTAAATTGAGGCCAGTTCAGCAAACAACTCGAGGGCCCATCTCTCTGTTGGACGCAGGTCAGACACTAGTGATCACAAGAGGATCAGAAACAACTTCTGTTATAAGCACTCTATCCTCAGTGGGTAACAACTCCTATAACAAAGCACTTGCAGTGAAATGCGGGATGCCTGCTTGTTACTAGAGTGCAGAGTGATGAGTCATGAAGTGGGGCCATTGTCCCCTCGGGGGCAGAGGGGTTAGGGGCTGTTTAGAAAACACTTCACAATGGACGTGGCATTGTTCCTGAGTCTGTACAGATAGTCACTTTGGATGGTGAGAGGTATAGGAGTATGTTGTTAGAAGGCAGGGTAATAGAAGGAAGCCCTGAAGTGTTGTTACCCATTGATTCCCAACTTTTTAAAAAAATCTAGAATAATCCTGTAATATTGTGGGCAGCTGCAAAGCTGGGCTATGGCAGGCATAGAGATGGCTGGGATGTGGGCTCCTCCGTGCCATGGAGAGCCTGGGGTTGGTGGAGGCAAGGTTGATGCCTGGATGTGCAGGGTTTTGTGTGTCTTACTTGGATATGTTTTGGTGGTGGTAGGGAGTCCAATCAGAAGTTTGTACAGGCAGCTGTGAGGTCACTCTGTCCTTTAGCAGAGAAGTAGGAAGCTGGGTTGGAGAGGGCATTGACAGGGGGGAGGCGGGGAGGAACGCTGCATCTTCTGGGTGAGAAGTGAAGGCTTGAACATAGAGGGAGGTTTCACAAAATTCATTCCCCACGTACTCATTCAATGCTTGGAGGATTCCTCCTCCATGCCAGGCGCCATGCTAGGTGCTGAGGATACAAAGTGAACAGAACAGGCTGTGCAGCTGCCAGGGGAGCATGAAGCTCGGAATCGAATGGCACTGGCAGTGGGAGAAAAGCTAAAGTCGAGCACGGCTTTGAGGTCTCTAAATTGGGAGAATGGTGAGGTCCCTGGCAGGTAGGAAGTTCGGGAAAGGATCTCAATAATGAATTCAGGGCCATGTGAGTTCAAAGGTATTTGTGGACCACGTGCATTGACGTCGGTGGGCAGGTGTACACTGCCGGGGTTCCAGGGCGATGCTAGGTGTGAATTTGAGACTCAGAGTAAAGCTAAGGGTGTGAAATTAGATACTTGTCACAGTGCCTCCCGTGTGCAGTGTCAGAGCTTGCACAGCTATGGGGGAGAAAAGCAGAACAATAACACCAAACACGGAACAATAATGCCAAGTAGATGCTGGCTCCCAGAGCAGGCCTGGCGGCAGACCCCAGGAACTGGCCGCTGCTGCGATTGGTTTTCAGGCTGCTCAGACCCACTGCCTCAGACACTGGGGAAGTGGGCAGGAGGCTGGGGGCAACATCCATGGAAGACAGACTAGACAGGAGCTGCCCACGGAGCCATCAGGTGCTGGTCTGCGTGCAGCCCCGGGAGGCTATGGTCAGCCTGAGTCCACCAGTGATGTGTGGTCAGACACTGGCTAAGCCCTAAGTGTTACCCACTGATCCCCACCTTTTAACATTTTTTAAAATCTAGAATACTGCTGTGATATTGTGGTGATTCTGTTCTACCCTGTCCCATCCATCTCCGGTTCTGACTAAGACGGTCTCTGTCTACACATACATTGTCATGTCCTTGAACACGCTGAGAATGGTTGACTATGAACAGACTTAGGACACAGATAAGGCTTGGGAAAAGAGCTTCTAAATTCCTTTAGTTCTGAGTCTGTGATATACTAGTAAATTGCTCTCTCTCTCTCCCCCCCATCTCTCTCTCTCTCTCTCTCTCTCTCTCTCTCTCTCTCTCTCACACACACACACACACACACACACACACACACACACACACTCCCCATTGTTGCCACCACCTCCAGTGTTATACATTCAGATAGCACTCGGACCCGGATTCTGTGGCCAGCCTATGAACATACTGTCTGGGACCTGGTGGCGATGGTTTCATGCACACTCCGAGTGTTTTGCATGATTTTAGAGAAGAGAGGAATAGATGAGGAAAGGCCTTGTAAGTGACTCAGTTAATACTTTTTTAAAAGAAAGACTGTGGGGTTTTGGATACTGGGTTTTACTATCAGTTCTTCATCTGGTAGTTGTTGACCTTGGGTGACCTCAGAGCTTCCCTCTGCTGACTTGCCAAATGGGCTGCTGTGAGGCTTGTCTAGGATAGCACAGGCAATGTGCTCATCACGGACCAAGAGCAAAGTAAATGCTCAATGAAGAGAGAGTGTGACACGTATGCACTCGGCCTGGTCCCCATCGACATCCATCATACCTTGCAAGGACAGTGAGAACGCGAGGAATGGCAGCACTCAGGACGTCTGCCTGCTTCTGGTGCCCTTGGCTGTGGCGGGAAGCTGTGTGTTCGGCTGCTTGACAGACATGCAAGCCACCACAGCTGGCATGGCTTCTCCAGCAGCTGGGCTGTGACGAGAGGGAATTTGGGTTCTTGAAGGAGGAACAGAGGACGCCACAGTCTCTGTGAAGTGGAATGTGCAGAGGGAAGGTGGCCTTGGCACCAGCACTTGCCCAAGATTCCACAGATTGACGGACCTGGGCAGCCAGCTTACTCCAAATTGCACTGATTTTCTTGATCAACAATGACCTTGAGAAGCTCGTCATGTTTGCAGATGTCTGTCGTGTTCCCCCACCAGCAAAGCAGATGAAGCAAGGGTGTCAGACACTTTCTCCCTTGGACAAAGCAGACTTTCCACCCCCACTGCTTCCTCCTCCTGGTGACTCGTGGCTCTTGAGACAGCGCCATGCTGCAGGCCTGCTCTGGTGTTGGCTGAGGGAGGTCCATGGAGACTGGGCTTTCCCGTCAGCAGGCTGGCCGCACCACAGGCTGGTGTTTCCCGGCCTTTCCCTGAGGTCTGAGGAGAGGAATGGAACACCTCCTCCGCTGCGCCAGACTCAGTAACTCCCAGTGGGAAGGGCTTGGCAGGGCTGCACCTCTCCCCCAATGTCACAGGCCTCTCCACACCCTCTGCTGAGCTGTTTGCTGCTCCCCAGCCTGGGCACCTCTCCCTCACTTCCTACACTGTGGAGCCTGGGGCAGGTCCGGCAGAGCCCACCCCCTAGCCAGTTCACTGTCTTTGACCCTGGATGTGCCAAGGAGCAGAGGTAGCAGAAGGAGGATTTCCCTTTGTCTCAGAGATCCCCTTGAGAGTGCTTTGCCAGGTGCCTGGCCTTGATGTACGTAGCTTGTCTGTGCAGGCAAATTTCCAGGAATAGCAGGCTCATGATCAAAGGTCCCTGGCAGTTGGGAGAAACGCATATCAGAGTATTTTGAAGGCTAGAATTCTCAAGTTACAGCCTTTAGAACAGAATTCTAAGAACAGGTAAAAGTAAAAATACCCATTATATCGATTTAAGAAGGAAAGACTATTCAGTTATAATAGCACACCTGTAATTTGTATCAATCATGGATTCAGGGAACCCGACCAACCAGTGCTCTCAATTAAGCAGCACATGGCACTTGAAGTCCTCCTATTGTGTAAAGAAGGAACTAATCAGAAAATAAGCCAATGTCAACTATGTGTTTCCAGAGTTCTGGCCCACTCAGCCCAGTCGTCTGTGCTCTGCTCCTGGGTTGAGTCCAAAAGTCAAGAATGAGGGCGTGCTCTCTCATCACTGATGTGCCTTTCTCTTTCTCTCCTTCTTCCTTTCTGAAGTGAATAAAAATATATTATAAAAATAATAAAAAAACAAGAACCTTAAACAACACACAGACTAATTATGCCCACAAACTATTAGTGAATTGGTCACGTTTTCTTTCTTGGCCCCTGAGGAGCCACCTGCTGTGCAGTGAAAGGAAGCCCAGGCTTGGTGAGACCTGGTGGGATTTCCGGGACCACTTGTGAGATCGCCTCGGCATCAGCTCTTCTCTGCATGGCAGCGAGCGGCGGGCCTCTTTGTCACAGCTTGGCCTGTGTATGACACAGTAGCGCAGATATTGGGGACAAATTAAGAGGGAGCTCCTCTAGCAAAAATGGTCAGCTATCCAGCTTCTCTCCAGTCTCTGGAATGAATTCCCTTGAAAGTCCTTTCTGGCCCCAGGTTTTGTCTGCTGCTTTTGGGATCTGGCCATGGTGCTGACCACTCATAGGCCCTGCATCCCTGTTTCCTGTGACTTCTGCACCTAAAGTCCGATTCCTGGGGTAAAGAACCACGTGTCCCCTCACCTGACCACTGCTCGGGAGGGAGCCTTGTGAAGGCAGCTCTGCAGAGTAAGAAAGGAAGGAGGAGGGGACTGGAGCTGATGTGGGTGTCAGGAGATGAACAGTGTGTCTGGAGATGCTTACCTGGTCAATGAAGGGACATTGCCTCACCTGTGAAGTCCCTTGTCAACCTCAAGAACTGTATCAGCCAGGGGCAATCAGGAGGGCAGAAATAGCTGTAGGCATTCAAAATAGAAAGAGTTCAATACCAAGAGTTGGTTACACGGCTGATGAGATTGTTGAGATGCAAATAGCTTGGGATGGTGAGGCCTGTCACAAATTTGCAACAGAGGAAGCTGCAGAAGGACAGGTGACATAACCACTGGGACTTCTGGGGGACACTGAAACAGCAGTGGGTTTTGCAGGTATGACTTGAAAACACAGAGGAGAGGTAACCATAGCCAGAAGCACCCCCCATGCCAGGGAAGATCGAGGAAAACCTTTGTTTCTAACTCTCTTCTGACATCCTTGTAAATGCCTCCCATTGGCTGAACCAGACAGATGCACCCTCTCTTGACACAAAAGAGACCAGGATGGAATCCAAGTGCAAGGAACAGCACTAACCCATCAACTTGAAACACTGGTGAGGAAGAAAATTAGAGGCTTCTAAAATGGTGGATACAGCCCTAGCTAGTTTGGCTCAGTGGATAGTGTCAGCCTGCAGACAAATGTCCCAGATTCGATTCCAATCAAGGGCACATGCCCGAGTTTCAGGCTCAATCCTCAGTCAGGAGGCAGACAATCAATGTTTCTCTCTCATCATTGATGTTTCTCTCTCTCTCTCTCTCTCTCCCTTCCTCTCCAATATCAATAATCCTAATAAAAGAGTAATATGCAAACTGACTATACCTCCGTTACACCCACCAGCCATGCTCACCAGCCAATCAGAGTGAGTATGCAAATTAACCCAATCAGGATAGCTATTGCCACAGAGAGAGCAGGAGGGAGGCTTGGGTTGCCCGGCAATAGAGGAAGCCAAGCTTTTCACACACCCTGGCCAGCCTAGGTCTCTGCTTAAGGCAACAAAGTTTCAATGGCTGTGTAAGCAGAAGACTTGGCTCTGCTCCAGGCTACAAAATTTCAATTATAGAAGATAAATAAATCCCAGATACCAGGACCTCAGCTTGGGTCACAGAGGTGCGTGGCTGGCCTGCAAACGCACCACAGGCCCCTCGCCCAGGCCACCCCACACCCCAAGGGAACACCCATCCTGATCCAGGACACACTTCACGGCAAACCAGCTAGCTAGCCCCCACCTGTGCACCATGCCTCTATCTTATTTAATAAAAGAGTAATGTGCAGATTGCCCATCACTCCAACATACAAGATGACTGCCCCATGTGGTCAAAAGATCCTGCCCCCATGTGGACACAAGATGGCCACCCCAAGATGACCAGCAGGGAAGGGCAGTTGGCAGACACCAGGCCTGCAAGGGAGGGCAGATGTAGGTGATCAGGCCATCAGGGGAGGGCAGTTGGGAGAGACCAGGCCTGCAAGGGAGGGCAGTTGAAGGTGATCAAGCCTGGAGAGGAGGGAAGTTGGGGGTGACTGAGCCTCCAGGGAAGGGCACTTGAGGCGGACCCAAGCCTGCAAGGGAGGGCAGTTAGGGGTGACCAGACCCACAGAGAAGGGCAGTTAGAGGCGAACAAGCTGGCAGGAGAGCAGTTAGACATCAATCAGGCTGACAGGGGATGGTTAGGAGGTAATCAGGCTGGCAGGCAGAAGCGGTTAGGGGCAATTAGGGAGGCAGGCAGGTGAGCAGTTGGGAGCCAGCAGTCCTGGATTGTGAGATGGATGTCCGACTGCCTGTTTAGGCCCAATCCTACCTGGATTTGGCCTAAATGGGCAGTCGGACACTCCTTAAGAGGTCCCAGATTGGAGAGGCAGCAGGCTGGGCTGAAGGACACCCCTCTCCCCGTGCACAAATTTTGTGCACCAGGCCACTAGTGTGTGTGTGTGTGTGTGTGTGTGTGTGTGTACACACACACACACACACATACATTAAAATGGTGGATACATAATTTAAAAATCAATGTTTATTCAGAGAAGTTGGGGGGCCTCCTGTTGAATTGAAAAAGCAGCAGATATTGTGGCCTAGATTAGATGGGGAGCAAGTGTAGAAGAAAGCCCTGAGCTGGGGAGGTAGAGGATGGGCAGGTTCTACTCCAGTTGCTGCATGGACCAGCTGTGGCCTCTTACTGTACCAGGAACAAATGCAAAGTCCCTGACCTGCCCACATGCCCTAGCATGGCCTGGCACTGCCTCTTTCCCCATCCTCTTCACTGGCTGTGGCCCAGCCCTGTGCTGAGCACTCCCAGCGTTTTCTGCTCCTCTGCGGGGATGTCTGCCCTGAGCTTGTCACCTGGCTTGCTCCTCCTCACCACTGTCCAGTGTCACTGTCTCAGTGGTGACTACTGCACCTAAAACAGTGTCCTGAATCTCAGATTTCTGCATCGAGGTCACTGTGGGTTCAATTTCTGCTTATCACTCTTCACTGTTTAAATTATAAAATGATCTAGGTGGTTCTTGTTTCATAAGTTTCCCCCAAAGAAAGGAGAGTTCTACAAGAGTAAGGCCGAAGTTCTCAAAGTGTGGGTCCTGAGCCAGCAGCACCAGCCTCCCCTGGGAAATTGTCGGAGGGGCGACATCCCCGATTCCATCCCAAACCTGCTGCGTCAGAGCCCCGGGAGCCATGGGCCAGCCTCTGGGCTCAGCCCAGGTGGTTCCTCCAAGCACAGCTCTGAGCTGCCTGCTGGACTGCCCCCCCAAAGTCGCCATGATGGAGTTTTTATCAGTTCAGTGTGGTATCTTTTTTTTTTTAATATATTTTATTGATTTTTTTACAGAGAGGAAGGGAGAGAGATAGAAAGTCAGAAACATCGATGAGAGAGAGACATTGATCAGCTGCCTCCTGCACGCCCCACAGTGGAGATGTGCCTGCAACCAGGATACATGCCCCCGACTGGAATCAAACCTGGGACCTTTCAGTCCGCAAGCCGAAGCTCTATCCATTGTGCCAAACCAGTCTCGGCTCAGTGCAGTATCTTTTAACATTCACACTTAGAGCTTGTGATGCATGATGCTGTTCCTGCCTGAGTGGTTAGAAAATAAGAACATAAAATTGTCTTCTAGTCTGAATGTCCTGAGTAACTGAAGTGTGTGCAGCAGCTGCACGTGCTCTGGGTATTTGGGAAGGGAGACGGGCATGGACAGGAGCTGATGGAGCAATGGGGAAGGTAGGCTTGGACCTTGGTGTTGATGCAGAATTGTGGGCCCAAAGGAGGCTGGCCTCACTCCCCATTTTCTTTGGCTCACTGCTCTGTCTTATTGTGTTCTTAGCATTCAACCTGTGAGAGACTAAGTTAGGTTTTCATTTTATTTATCATCTGTCTTCTCCCCTTAGACACAGGACTTTATTAATTTGTCTGCTCCTCCTTGTCCTGTAGGTTTCATAGCCACTGGGGATCTCTGGTAAGTTCTTCAGGCATAATAAAAATATTTAAAATATCTTACATTTTTATAGTGTTTTACAAATTTTTTTTTTCAAAAAGTGCTTTCACCAACTTTCACTATTTGTGTTAACAATCCTATCAGGTCTGCAAACTCATTAGTGAACAGAGCGGCAAACCACGGCTCGCCAGCAGCAGTTTGCCAACCTCTGGGCTAGCCTGTTAGATCTTTAGACTACTGATTTTACAAATTGTAAATTTTACAATTTTTATAGTTTTACAAATTTTACAATTTTGGAAAGGTAGAGCACAGAGAGGTCAGGTCATTTGCCTTAGATCACAGCTGGTGAGTGGTGGCAGTAAGAACAGAGTGTCTGTTCTCATCCTTCCCTGATCTTGTGAGCCTGCCAATGGTTTGTTGAACAGACTAGAATCTGAAGGCATAGACCGGCTGGTGTTGGTCTCAGCTTGCCTGGGTTAGAAGGAGGCGTGTCTGCCAAGGGGCACAGGCAGTCACACCCGCCGTGGTCATCACCTGGGATTATGTCCACACTGACTCTGTCAGGCACATTCAGATGTTCACCAGCTCCTCCCAACTCCACAGTCACATCGAGAGGTGGTGTCTGGTCTTTTTCAATTTGGGGAAGTAATTAACTCCTTGGCTTCCAACCCTACACACAATTTCATTTCCTTGAATAATTTGATCCTCCTGAACACATAATTAATGCAGCAAGATGGGATTCTTCCAAAGAGACTTGGAGTTCAATCCACTTAAGTCGATCCTGGGAGCAACACAGACCTTATGGATATAAAGTGAGAGCAGTGTTGTGTATTGTGGGTCACACCCCATGCCTGTGAACTACCGGTGGCTAGCTATGAGCTTTCACTGAGACTGAGCGCCAAGCCCCAAATATCTGATTCGGCTTGTTTTGCATGCCCCAGGTTCCCGCTCAAAGGCTGGCCAAGTGTAAGATATGGTTTTTATTTAGTGCATCTCCCCTTGCTCGATTTGAATGCAGTGATGTGGGTATGGAGGGATTTTCTGATGCCGTGATGATCAATATGTCATTGTGTTTCATACAGATGCATCTGTGCCAGGGACAGTCAGCATTTGCATATTGCTAGACAGTTTGAGTTGCATGTGGCCATGTTCTCATTACAGAGGGGGAGAAGGGAGTGATAGAAAAACTCAAAGAGGAAAAGATACACTGTGTGAGTTTGTGGGTGCGTATGCATGTGTGTACGTATGTGTGCGAGTGTGCATCTGTGTGCATCTGTGATGTGTGTGCACACACATGTGTGAGTATGCCTGTGAGTATGTGGGTATGTATGACTGCATGGGCATACATGTGTGAGTGCATGTGTATGCATGTGTGCACGCATGCACGCAAGTGTGCATGTGTGAATCTATGCACCTGTGCATGTGTGTGCACACATTTATTTATTATGCATGTGTGTGAGTATTTATGTGAGTGAGTACATGAGTGTGTGTGCATGTATGAATGCATGGGCATGCATGTGTGAGTGCACACATGTGCATGTGTATGACTGAATGTGCGTGCATGCACATATATTACTGTACACACGTGCATGTGTGTATATGCATGTATGTGACTGTGTTCGTGTGTGTTCATGTGTGAGTATGTGTGAGCACGCGTGTGTGCATGAGTGCATGTGTGTGTGAGCACGAGTGTTCATGTGTGCAAATGTGTACATGTACGTGCATACATTTGAGTGTGTGCATGTTAGTATGTACATGTGCTCATGTACATGGATATGTACATGTACATCCATGTCTGTGCATTTGAATGTGTGACTGTGTGCATGTGTGTGAATGTGTGTGCATAAAGCCCATTTGCACGTGGAAAGGCCTGGGTCTAATACAGATCCACAGTAATTGCACCATCACTGTCCTGTTACCTGTCAACCTCCAGAGCACAAGGATCTTCTTCCTAGGCAGCAGCCAGTCTGGGGAGAGGGGCATCCAGGCTGTGGTGGGCAGCCAGCACTCCTGAGGCCTGTGGAATGGCTGAGCTGGCATGTCCTGGTTCTGACCCAGCTTGGCTCCCCATCCAAAGTGATCTTGGCTGAACAAAGGTGTCTTTCTTGGGACACTGCCTCGGGCCTGACTCCGGAGTGCAGTTTGGCTTCTGTGTGCTCTGTGGCTAGTGTGCCGAAGGTGAGACCTTCCCTGAGTGGGGCTGGCAGTGGGGGTTGTGTTCAGGAGGGAGGGGACAAGTGGGGACCTGGATTGAAAGTAGGCTCTGTCTCTTTGGGACTGAAAGAATGGCTCTTCCAGGAGGCACTCAGGTGCACGATCAGGCCCCTGTACGCCTGCCCCGTGAGCTCTTCTGTCCTCACCCTGTAATAACTGTGACCTGGCCCCAGCTGGGCAGCTCCTGATAATCGGATCTCCATGGTCAGGTGGGCGGGGGAGAGGAGACAGTGCTCCCAGCTGTGTGCCTTTGGGCCAGAAGTCACCCCTCCCCTGGCCTCAGTTTACTCATCTGTGAAAAAAGGCTAATACCCATTTCCTGCTGCATCCTGCCATAATGAAACAAGGTGTTGTAAAGGCTGCCATGTCTGATTCAGGCAAGCATGGGAGTTTCTGTATTGCCTCGCGGGTGAACAAGGGCTTCCCTGTCCTTGAAGGCGCTCTTTTGACATACAGTGGCCCCTTTCTCCTGTGACTTGGGTTGTGTCAGTCACTTTTAATTTGAGTGACACCTGCACGATGTCCCCTTCCCCAATGCCCTCCAGTGGGTGATTATTTGGGTGTGGGGTCTCTTTCCTCTAGTAGCTGGGACTCTGAGAGCAGGGCCGGGTGTGGCACCGTCTCTCCATCCCAGGGAGTCCTTGTGCCGAGCCCCGATACTGGCTTACTGAGCAAATGACAAAAGGAACCAGTCCTGGTGCGGACTCAGGGCTTGCTTTGGGTCTCAGGGGAGGCTTCCGTGAGGAATCGTGGGGAAGGCAGTTTCCACACAGTAGCTGCTGGGGCTGCCTTTCTTGGGACCCTCGCTGGTCGCCTGTGGGATATTAACTACTGCCTTGTCCCGAGTGGAGCACAGCTGTGCCTGGGAGATGGGGCCCAGCCTCGTAGCTTCCCCTGCCTCCTGTCTTGGCAAATTCTTCCTGTCCCACCCCCTCCACAAGCCCAGCCTTCCCACACTCGGCCAGGCTCACCTGAGGCCCGCTCCTGCCTTTCCCTGCGCAGCACAAACGGCTCTGCCCTCCCTCCCCTCAGCTCCTGGGCTGAGCTCAGATCTCTCTGGCCCGGGTTATGGACTCTGGGATTTTTCCAGGCACCCGAGATGAATCTTCCAGGCCCCACAGGTAGCCTTTCATCTATGACGGTTTATGTCATAAATGGTGGGAGGCTGGCCAGGGGAAGCAACAGCCCTGAGCCATTCCAGACATTTTCTTTACAAGAAAAGGGGAGAGAAAAGCCCTGAGATGCATGTTTCAAAGTTTGTGCCAAGCAAATCCATTTCCTTCAGCCTGCTGTGCAGAGACCTCATGTCTGCATGCCCCACGAGGGTCAGTAGGTGCTGCGTGTGTCCAAGTGGCCTGCCGGGGTCGACATTTGTCGTGAGAGATGCTATGGTGCTTTCATCTCTGCAGGGGTTTGGGGGTCAACTTAAATGACGAGGGGTCGCTGGCCTGCATTGGGGTGGGGAGTCTCTGGCACCAAAAGGGGTCCCCCTCCCTCGCTCCCGTTCCTGCAGGTGTTTCTTCTTGTAGTGGGCTAATCGATTTTTGTGTATTGTAGACATGGCCCTTTTCCCTGGAGAAGCGGGGATCAGAGTCAGGCTGAGAGAGGCCAGAGCCTCGGTGACATCCAGGCAGCCTGGGACTTCCCAGGACAGTCAGGACACTTGGTGTCCATAATGTGGATAGCACAGTGGATGGGAGCCAGGTGGTGGGAACTGTCTTCTCCTGGCAGCTGGGTTATGCCATCTGTCTGCACATTGGGAGGTGCTAGGGGCCCTCCAGCTCTTCCCGGGAGGACCTCTCGCTGGGAATGGCCAGGATACCTGCCTCTCTGTATTGACTGGTGGGTGGAGGCCTTTCTGTGATGTGTGTCACTGGCTGTGGGAGAGAACACAGCAGCCTCCAGCACTGACTCCTCAGTGTCAAATGACCAGTGCTTGCTGCCCAGAACCGAGCCTGGAAGGGTGGGCCAGGAGGTCAGGATGGCCTAGAGTAGGGCACCTGGTGGCATACAGTGGTGCCCACTCATGTCTGCGGCTGCCTTCGAGAGATGGCAGCAAAGCAGGCAGCTGCAGTGGAGACTGGACCTACAAGAGTGAAACCATTGTTCTGGCTGTTTACAGAGAAGGCCACATACCCTCATCTAGAGCATGACATGACTCCTGGAGGGCAAAGGGGCTGGCCAGAGAGAGGAGAGGTAGGGCGGTGAGAGGAGGCTGCAGAGGAAGAAATGAACTCCAAAACAACAGCACCGGCAGAGAACCAACCCGAGCCTCATCCTCTCTCCATCCCCTCTCTCGCGGACCCCCTCCTCCTGCCCCTCCCAGCCTTCCTCTTTCCATCTTCCCATCTGAGAACCAGTGTTCTCACTGGTCTCTTCTTCAGGAGGCAAAGAGAATGCGTGAGCTGCCACCTGTGGTCTCTCCAGAGAAAAGGGAGCTTCTCTCCCACACGGGTCCCCAGACTCTAGAAGGAGCCCCCCAGGGAGCGTGAGGTCAGTGGGCTGGGGAGGGGCCAGGGAAGACCATGCCACATGCTGGGGGCTTATTCCTTTAGAAGTTCCCGTGTATCACTCACTGCTTTGAGAGTTAAGGAATTAACAGAAATGTGAGTAATGCAGTTGTCTGTCCATCCTCAGTTATCTGTGCACGCGGGTTATCTCCTGCAGGTCCTGGGGTCCTCTATCCAGGTCTAGATTGAGAAGTGACATCTATGTTATAGTCACAACAGACTGGGCATTTATTTTACCCCAAGCAGCATTCTGCGTGCCTTCCCTGTCAGCCCATTGAATCCTCTCAACACCCCAAAGAAGTAGGTTCTCTCACACCTGGTTTTGCAGTAAGGAAAAGGAGTTGTAGAGCACTAAGCCACTCCCTCCTGAGGTCCCAGCGAGGACACACACTGGGAGGAAGGTCTCCTGGAGGATGCCTCTCAGCCCTGCCTGTGGCTGCCCATCGGAGCACTCCCGCCTAAGCTTCTGAGGCGTGGGCTGAGCGCCTCAGGGCATCTCGAGGCTCCAGGCAGTGGCTGCGGGGGACATACCCTTTCTGCTTTTTTCAGGCAAAAGTGACGATGAAGACAGTCTCTGCAAGGCCGCCCATGGGGCAGGGAAAGGAGCCGTGGAGGACGGCAAGGACCATAAGCGCCCCAAACGGCCCCGAACCATCCTGACCACCCAGCAGAGGAGGGCGTTCAAGGCCTCGTTTGAGGTGTCGTCCAAGCCGTGCAGAAAGGTACAGGGGGAAGAGGAGGGAAGGCCCAGCCCACTTTTGCGTGGTCTCCTCACTCCTCTGACGTGGTCACGGGCATCTGGGGTCAGGGTGGTGGGAGGCTGCTCGGTCTGTGCAGTGGCCTTGAGCGGGGGTGGGCGGAGGGGGAGACGGGGGAGTGTGGTGGGGGGAGAGGGGGGCGCGACTCTGGGGTCTGAGGCTGTGGCCAGGCCTCTAGCAGAACTGCTGGAGCTTTTGTGTGAGTGTGCCCACTCTGCTGGCAGCATGCTCACACCTGTCTCTCTGGGAGATCAATGGAATAACACAGGTGCCACTTGGGTGGCCACGGTGCTGTGACCGAGAGCCAAATGCAGGGCTGGTGTTCTGCTCTTGTTTTGCTCCCACTTGTTCCTCTTGGGGAGGTGACCTGGGGATTCGTCTGTGTCATTTCCTTGGCTTTGGTTGTTGAACGGTATTCTGCCATCCGGTTGGGCCATCATTCGTTCGTTCACTCACCTGTCCATGGATATTTGGGTTGTTTCCAATTTGGGACTGTTATGGATCCGGCTGCTGTGAATTTTCATGAAAAACAAAAACAAGAAAAAAAAACACACCAGAACACAGCAGAAGTTGAATAAGAGAGACCCTTCTCTCAGGCATCGCAGTCTGGAGGTGACAGTCCTAGGCTAGTGGGGCAGCCCTGCTGGCTATCGCGTGGCCGGGGGCTCTTTGGTTCTCACTATTGCTTGAGGCCACCATGATGGAGAAAGAGGAAGTGGAGGGCAGGCAGCTGCCTCTTTAAGAGCAAAACCAGGATTCTTTGCATCACTTTCATTCATATGTTTTGGCCAAAATGTAATCTCGGAACTGCCTCCTACAGGGAGGCTGGAGTGAGTCTGCCTGGATGACCATGTGCTGTGCTGAAGCTGGGGATTCGGTTGCTAATAGGAGGCAGGAGGCTGGGTGTTGGGGACTTTAGTCTCAGCCATAGTGTGCTGGCCTGTTTATTGAGCACCTGCCGTTTGCTGGCTGCCTGTCCCATACTGGTCACTATCACTTAGGTGATACAAATTAGAAAGCCCTCATTGAAATTCATGGAGGAAATACATGAACACTTTAGCATTGTTTTTCCTGCATCTGTATCTGTGTCAGTCATGGTTTGCTGCCGTAACAAACACCACCTCAGCAGTTTCTAGCCCTCACTGGTTACCTGTCCCTGGATAGGGCATGGCTGCAGCCCCGTGGGGCTCAGGTTCCCGCCATCACCAGCTTCTCTTCCGAGGGTAGGGCTGATAGAGAGCGGCACCTGACACTGTTCTCGCGTAGATGGCAGAAGGCCAGAGGCTACGTCACCCCGCAAGCCCAGGAAACCCTCCTGGATTTCATTCCCCCTCCCATGCACCCACCTTCCACGCCACGGCCAGCCCTTGGCCAGACCCCACTGAGCTGGCGTGTGGGGGAAGCAGGGGAGGAGCCACAGTAGAGCCCTCCACATCTGGCCTTGGAGAGATTCACGACAGAGAGCTCAGCTCTTCTCGCTGGGCTCCGGGAGGTTCTGGGGGGAAGTGAAATGGCTTGCAGTCAGCTCGCCCAGGACAAATGAGCACCCTCGCAGTGTTTGTGTGTGTGCACTGAACGCCCAACCCCGTGTAGCCTAGGCCCAGCGAGTCCTGGCAGCCTCCAGCCCCAGCAGCAGACATGTATACACATGTCTGCACCCGGAGAGAGGGCCGCGTGGCCAGGGCAGAGGGCGGCCGGGAAAGGCCACCTGTGTCTGGGAATCAGGCAGGGCTTTGCAGAACAGGGAGCTCTTGGGCTGGGCCTCTGAAAGGCAGAGAGGGTCTCCATGGTGGAGGTGGGTTCCTGGGCACAGCTGACTTCAGTAGGCTGTGCTGTACACTGGTCTGATCACCCAACTTGTAGCTGTGGAGCTGATGAGGGGAGACCTTCCCAAAGCCTCCTGGCTGCCCTGCTGATGTGCTCACTGAGGGAGCTCCCCCCAAATCCAACCAGCAGGGCCGTGCCACTCTGGCTCCTCAACGTGCATCTGCACAGAGGGCAGCTTTTTAAATGCAGCTTTTCAGTGTGGGGGTCCCCCTTGCCCCGCTCTGCATGGCCCCAGAGCATCTGCTCTGCCAGAATCTGGAAGGCCTGTCTCAGTCTTTTTGGGCCAGGCTCATGTGGGGTAACTGAACACGAGTGTTTGTGAAACACTTAGTCACCCAGAGCTATGGGGAACAGAACTGAAAACTTAGGTCAGTGAATTAGGATAGGAGAAGAGGGCAGGTGAGAACCACTTGTGTTTTGCTTGGTGGCCTTCACCCCAAGTTCTCCTCACGTGGCTCAATGCACATGCATGGTGGTTGGCTGCGCACAAGCTTTGCGAAGGTCCGAGAGCCATCTGAAGGCCTGATTTCCAGAGTCAGAGACGCCCCAAAGACCTCTTGTTCACTTCTAAGTGGACACTTATTCCTCCCTCTTTGCCTGGGGAGACCCTCTCTGTTCTCATGCTTCGATCTGGCTGCATGTTGGGCAGTGCCGGCTCTAGTACCAGACCCCTCAGACCTCCTGCACTCTGCATAGAGTTCCCATCTCCTCCAGACACCATGCTTCGTGTCTAACACTCTGTTTTTTCAAGGTGAGGGAGACGCTGGCTGCAGAGACAGGGCTGAGTGTCCGTGTGGTCCAGGTGTGGTTCCAGAACCAGCGAGCCAAGGTAGCCCGCACCTCAGCCTGTTGGGGGCAGGTAACTGGGACGGGAGAGGGGGACCATGTCCTGGCTGACAGCGTTCTGACCAGCTTACTCATGGAACGTTGCCTCGACTTCGAGATTCTGCTCTCGTCATCTCAGGCCCAGCCTCGTGAAATGGCCTGTGTTTTCCTAGTGGTCATGGCTGTAGGCCTGGCCAGCCGTGTGTGTGAATAAGGGTCTTCCTGTGCCTTTTGGTAAAAGCAGGTTCTTTAAGTCACATCAGTTTAACCCAGACCCCAAGTTCTTTCCAAATGTCAGAGAGAAACCTACAGGGCACACATATGACTGTTCTACCTCGATATGATGGCCTGTGGACACCTTCCCACCTCTCCCAGAGCAACAGCCTCCCCCACCCTGACCCCCCCTCACTCACTCCCACTCCCACCCCCACCCCCACCCCAGTGCAGGCCATGTCTTCATAGTGGGCAGGCCTTTACTGTAAATGTTTTTATTGATTTTAGATAGAGAGGAGGAAGGGAGGATAGAGATAGAAACATCATCAACCAGCCACCTCCTACACACCCCCCAACAGGGATCAGGCCTGCAACTCGGGCATGTGCCCTGACCAGGAATCGAATCGGTGACCTCTTGGTGCATGGGTTGATACTCAATCATTGAGCCACACTGACCAGACATACAGGCTTTTACTTTAAACCTGAATTCATGTGTCCTCTGGCCCATTGCTTGAGAGCCTTGAGTGTCAGTGGATGACAATTAACAGCTTGCTATCTGACGTAACGATTTAAGGAGCATGTGCCTCCCTGAATTTCCAGAACACGCTGCTAGTGTGCCTTCCATAGTCCTTCCCGTGGAAGAATTTCATGGCTTAGAGGTGTGAAGGGCCAGCAGCCTGTGGAGTCATGTGGCACAAAGCACATTCGGAGCTCTGGGGAATCTTGCAGTAAAGAATTATTTTGTAATTTAATGTCTCCTACGCACACACTCTAAGTATATATTAATATCTCAAGAACCCTTGTCTTTCACAAAACATAGTTTGAGAAACACTGGGTCACAGTGTTCCTTCAGGAAAGTGAGTGCCCAAATGATCTTTGGAGGTGAGCTCCTTACCTGGAGGCCTGACCCTCCCAGTGGGTCTGCAGACCTGAGGACCAGCAGGTATGGGAGTGCGTGAGGACAGCCTCTTGGCTCACCCCAGCTCACACCCTGTGGGCAGTCCCTCACCAGGCTGCAGGCCCCCTCCTCGCACGCAGACCTCACATAAAACTGTGGCAACATCAGCAGCAAGTTTTGTTTGTGGGGAGGGACTTGCTGCTCCTGCTGAGACACCATTGCTGCCCAGCCGCTGCCATCCAACAGCAAAGCACCGACACCTAACTCCAGGTGCTGCTCCTCAAACGTGGCTCCATGCGAGTCACCTCTGGGGACATGTTCTTGCTCTTTCATGTGGCCCGTCCACAAGGCCTCAGCCCCTGCAGGTCCCCTGCCGTCTAACTCTGGGGTTCTCTCCGCATCAGATGAAGAAGCTAGCCCGGCGGCAGCAGCAGCAGCAGGACCAGCAGAACACGCAGCGGCTGAGCTCGGGTAAGGGCCCTTATGCCATCCTCGCTGGTGCCGGATTCCCTTGCCACAGCCTCCAGCTTCCCAGCTTCCTGGGCCACCCCTGTGGGCTCCCAGAAGCCCTGGCCTCGCCGGGTGAGTGGGGCCTTGCACCGGAACTGAGCCCCAGGAGTTGTGACAGGTCTGCACTGCTTCAGCCTGGACCTGCCTACGGGAGGTGGTGCTAGACTTGCTCAAGCCCCTGCCCTGGCCCTGCCCAGTGTTGGGACTGTGAGGACGGCTGCAGCGCCTCGTCCTGCCCAGTCCTCCATCCTCCAGGCAGATCAACCCCTTGGAAGCCCGACTGTGACTCCGCCTTTGCCCAAGTTATGTAAAAAGGGGGAGATGATGACAGTAAACGAATAATTGCCTGCTTTGCAGAGCAAGTTTCTAGTTCACAGCCTGGCTCCCACCTGTTGGCCTGACGCTTACAGCAGCCACCCTGAGGCCAGCGGTGATGGCACTAACGGGTCCACAGGGTGGACCAAGGCCCCACATGAGGAAGGGGCCTCTCTCTCTGATTCAAAGTTCCTGCATGAATCTCATTTATTAAAAACTGTATTTTTAATTGTCTTCAGAGAGAAAGGGAGAGGGAGAGAGAGAGAGAGAAATATCAATGAGGAGAGAGAATCATTAATTGGCTACCTTCTGCATGAGGATTGAGCCAGCAACCCAGGCATGTGCCTGAACCAGGAATTGAACCCTGACTTCCTGGTTCATAGGTCAATGCTCAGCCACTGAGTCACATGACCAGGCTGAACCTCATTTTTAAATGAGGACTGTGGAGAGAGAGTGGGAGTCTTCAAGGAAGCTCAAAGCATTAAATCTAGAATAACTATTTTAGAACAATGTCAGTGTTGAAGGGATATGGCCCAACTGAGCTATCTCTTCGGCAGATCCCCCAAATGGTCTGCTTGCTCCTAAGACTGGTTCTCACACTGTCCATCACCTGTATGAGGGTCACCTGCATGTGTGTCACGTGCATCTGGTACAGCACCGACTCTGGCTGTTAAGATCTGGGGTGGGGCCTGAGAATCTGCATGTTTAACAGGCTCCCGCTGCTGCTGGTCTGCGGGCCACACTCAGAAGACATGGGGCGTGGTTCCTGTTCTCAGGCCCCAAGCAAGGCTCTTTGTCCCTGGGCAGACCCAGCCTTGCCTTGATACTGGGCTCAGCCCAGGACTCCACTTGGCAGCCCAGAGTTCCCTAGCTTCTCAGGAAGGATCAGGAAACCAGCTCTCTGGAATCACCAATTCTGGGGAAGCCAGCTGCTGCCTCGTGAGGCCACATAAGCAGCCCTGTGTGGTCCACGGGTCGGATTCCCTGTGCTGCCCCCACTAGCCCTTTACTCTCTTCTCTGTATGGAGCCACAGCAAAGGCCAGTGCTGGGCGGGGCACCTGGAATGGGGGCTGTGATGTTTGGGAGATACTCTATGTCCCCCTGCCTGACAGGAGATGCGGGCTGCATGTGAGAGTGACCTGGCTTCTTTGTCCCACAGCTCAGACGAATGGTGGCGGCAGCACTGGACTGGAAGGAATCATGAGCCCCTACACGGCCCTGCCCACCCCGCAGCAGCTGCTGGCCATGGAGCAGGGCGTGTACAGCGCGGACCCTTTCCGGCAGGGCCTCACCCCGCCCCAGATGCCTGGAGACCACATGCACCCCTATGGTAAGAGGCCTCAGCAGGCAGGGGGGCCCATGATGCTGCTTCAGCCCCACCTCTCAGTAAATGAGGAAACAGGACCTATCTGTGGTCACAGGTACACATCGTCCTGCCGCTAGGATGACCCTCCTCAATGCTCACCTTTTGTTTAATGATATTTTTCAAGGAAGCACTCAGTCCAACTGCCCTCAGTCCAACCCTCTGAGGTGGCCCTTGCTGGCCTACCGGCCGCCACCCCACAGGACCATCACAACTTGTTTGTGTGTGTTTCTTTCCTGCCCAAACACATCTGTCCCATTCCCAGCTGCTCCCTGAAGCTGCAAAGCCCAACGAGGCCCAGGAAATACTGCTGGGTCACCTACGCAGGGGCCACAGAACACCCAGCATCGGTTCACCAGCACTGTCTCCATTTATTCCCCTGTCAGTGCCGGTTAGTTGTCAGTTTTAAGTAGGAGGTTGTGCTTCCGCCTGTATGGTTGAGCTTCTCATCCTTTCTCCCTGAGAGGGACCGGTGAGTCTCTCAGCCCTGTCAGCATGATCTAGGCAGGAGGCCCGAGGACAGCGAACTTTCACGGGCAGGAAGTTGATAAAAGCAGAGAAAACGCTGTTCTAACTGGACCACTTGAACACCTGTTCGGTTCTCCTGGAATTCCTGAAGCAGAAGCTGATCTGTAAAGTGAAAAGAACCTCAATTCCCATGCCCACCCACCAGCATTGGGGTGTTTAAATGCTGGTGTGTGGAGAGCTGAGCCCCTGCACTCGCCAGTGGCTGGGCGAGCTCTGGCTGGATGGCTGGAATTGGACTTCAGGGCCAGACACTGGGCAGCACAATACACGAGGTCAGTGGCCTGGGCAGCAGTCACTTGCCGGTGAAATCTGCACACAGAGCCCCGAGAGCTGAAAACAAAGTTTGATTGGCAAGCCTTCAAAACAGAGCATCTGAGACATGCCTCAGCTCACATGTGTGGTCAAACAAGTTTTTGTTTGCCTTTATTTTAAAAGACTCCCCTACTCTTCACATAGGCCCTGTCTGCCCTTAATGCGTCCGATAAACCCCAGTGCTGGCCGGGCCCACTGCAGTCCTCGCTGACCCACTTCGATCATGGCGTTGGCTTCCACAGGGGACATGTGCAGCTTCTGTACCTGTCATCACTCCATGGCTGTGGAAAACAGGGCAAATGCCTTTTTGCAGATTCTTAAAATTTCCAGTCCCAGGGGTCTTACTCCATACAGGCCCCATGAGGAACCTTTAGTAAAATGAATTATTAAAGCCATGTGACAAGCCCAGGAAACTGGTTTTTCCCTGTTTCATTTACTTGGAATGGAGGTGAAGGGTATGCGCCTCTGGTTGTCACGTGACCTCCAGCTGGCCCATCGGGGTCACCTTCCTCTTGCCTGCCTCTAGATGCAGAAGACAGAGGTCTCTGTGCACATGAGTGCGCTGTCATGGAGGGGAGGTGATTGTCTGCCCTCTGTTTTGTCTGCGCTCAGCTTGGTGTTTTGGCATGTTTTCAGTTGTTGCACTTCAGACATGAGCCCCGGGAGACTAGAGGCCTGTGGACAGGGGGGACTCTGTCCATATAGCCTCCCCCAGCACCCTCACACCAGAATGCTGGATGCTGGTGCATTTCTCAACACCCAGGGGAGTCCCTGCTTAAAACCCTCACGCCTGTGTTTCATCTTCATTTCAGGTGCCGAGCCCCTTTTCCACGATCTGGATAGTGATGACACCTCTCTCAGTAACCTGGGTGACTGTTTCCTAGCAACCTCGGAAGCCGGGCCCCTGCAGTCCAGAGTGGGGAACCCCATTGACCACCTGTATTCCATGCAGAATTCTTACTTCACCTCTTGAGCCTCCCCCAGAGCTCGGTGGCTGGGCTCCATATGGAAGACCACACGTGGGAGGGCCGCTGGCTGCAGGACCAGAGAGGCCAGGACGAGGTGGCGGGGGAGGGTGTCTTGTCGGAGATGCTGCTGAATGGGATGGTTGGCATTTCCAAAGACTGGATGCATAACAGATCACATAGTTTAATGTTTCTAATAAGAGTCTTAGCGTTAGGTTTGCAGGCGTGTTTGTCGCTAAGGACAGGGATGTTTAATGTAGACATTGTCATGCAGGCTAGATAGTAGAGACCCTAACAGTTTCCCACCTCCTGAGGAAGCGCTTGTTAAGAGGTACATATGTCTATTCATCCGTACAACCCACAGACAGGCAGGCAGGCAGGCAGGCAGATGTATGTGTGAGTGACCTTTCATACGTCATTTGCAGAGTCTGTGCCGTGATGGCAGACACCTCTGTTTTTTCAGTGTGGCTCTATTTAAGGAAACCTTGATGCACTTAAGTTATAAATGAGAGGAATTACTTTTATAGACTTTATTTCTTGTTGGAAGAGGCCTGTGGCAGGCATGAAGGGCTGCTCCGTGCGGACCCCAGCTTCGGGCTCTGTCAGTACCACCGGGTGTGGGCAGTGGCTTGGCGTGGCCCGCAGGTCCTCTCCTGGGGTTTTCTCTCTTTGGGGCCTATCACTGGCCGGGGACAGAACAGTTCCTGGTTATGTTCCTAGAAAGGCTGAACCCAGTCCTCTTTTTTTTTTAAATTGTGTCATATGGTTGTTGGTGGTACCAGGCATTCAGTTCTGCTCTTGACTGGCATCATTTGCAGGTGGGGGTGAGGTTGACAGTCCGTACCTATCTTATGGGGGAGCCTAGGCCTGATCACCTCCAGGACACATGAGCAGGGCTGAGACGAATAATATCAGGTTTGTTTAAACAACTAGATCCATCCCGGGGCGAAGGTGGACCCTGGGACTGCGGAGACAGGGGCTCCTGTGCCCTGAGGGCCACAGTGCCCGGAGCCCCTTCTGGGAAGCCAGGCTCAGACAGCAGGCAGGACAGCAGGGGCCCCAGAGTCCTGGGGAGGAGGCTGTGGCTGTGGGGCACAGGAAGGTGTCGTGGGGTTCCAGATCAGGGACAAGCCGTAGCTAAGAAGGGTTTCTACAGTTTTAAAGGTTGTTAAAAAAACAATAGTAAAAGGACGAAGACTGCCATGGAGTGTGTGTGGCCTGGAAAGGCTGAAATACTGTCTGTACTTTTCATGTGACGTGTGCTGGCCTGTCCTGAGCTCTGTTTCTGGGGCTCATGGGGTCCAGGTGGAAGCCAGGGCCCTCCTTAGGCTCACTTTGCTGGCCTGACCCCAAGGACCCCACTGCCATTACACACGGAGTCAGCTGCCTGCTGAACTCCGGGTGCTGCTAAGGTGGGCTGCTTCTGTGCCCCGAGAAATGAACGAGGTGCCGGCGAAGTCGGGTCAGCTGGGCTCTGCGGGGTCTAGTAGAGGCCTGGCCGCCTCCCGGGATAACGCCATTCATCACAGCCTTGGACCCAGCGCTCGCCCACCACTAAGAGCCAGGCCGGAGGGAGCATGCCTGGGCAGTAGCATCGTGGTCATGTGATATTTGTGCTCTAGTTAATAATTTATGCAATGAGCCTCAGCCAGCCTGGCGAGTGGACTGCAGGAGGCGTGGTGAGCCCGCAGGCCTCCGTGGGAAGGTCCCCTGGACAAGGTAGCAGGTCCCATGTGAGTGAACCGAATAGAGGCCCTGTTCCACTCCTTCACCTTGCAAACCAAGATGAAATTAAAAACCTCTCACAAATAAGCTGCTGTTTATTTGGGACGTGGGTCGGGGGTGGGGGTTGGGTACCAGGGGGCTGGTGTTTTGTCAACAGGGACGTGGGGTGGAGCTGATGATGAGCTTCCCATGAAGGGAGAAGGTGACTCCCGAAAAACAAGGAGAAAGGGGCCCCCTCCTGCTGAGATGGAGTCAGCGGCCCCTCAGGAGGAGGGCCTGCACGTCTCGCCCTCTGTCAGGGTCTCAGAGGCAGAGGCTGTGAGGGCAGGTGTTGCTCCTTCATTTCATAGATGAGAAGCCTGTAGGTCAGAGACACTCGGCCAGGTCTCAGCATTCTCATTTGTCTGACTTCCAAGGGCAGGTGTGGGGCGTCGAGCAAACACCTGCCTGGGTGCGGCCGGGAGGGCACAGAGAAGGCATGACAGCCTTTCCCACCCAGGGGAGCTTGCCATAGATGACAGTAAAGGACACGCAGGAACTCCCCTGTAGGCCCAGCGTCCGCTGCTGGCGTAGGTATCGTGTGCTCCGGGCGCCAAGAGAGGGGCCATAGGGAGAGGGTGCCAGGCTTCCCCAGGCAGAGGGGGGACTGAGCCTTCAGAACAGACAGACTGAGATGCTCGGAGAGGAGGGAGAGCCTCCAAAGAGCAGAACCAACACAGGCAAAGCCCTGAGGACCGAGGCCCGCCCGCACAGGCCAGTGCGTGGGCCTGCTGGTGGGAGGGGAGCACTGCCCAGTGGTGTGTCTGAGGCTTCGAGTGCGGCTGATGGTGAAGGTGCTGGTGACAGGGCTGTCCCCACTAATTTGCTGAAGAGACAGGTATGGCCAGGGCTGCTCATCGTTCCCTTTGTTCCATTCTCTTCTCAAACGTTACCATCCAGGTCTGTGATCGAGGTCACTCAGAATAAAGCCTCTGTCCTTCAAAGGCCAGTTAGCTAAGCCGCTCCTCCTTCAGTGGGGCGGCAGGCGCATAACCCTCTCCTGGATGGAGCACAGATGCAATAGCTGGAGGGGAGCATCTATCTTAGACCAGGAGGTGAACTTGTGAATGGAGGCACACATGTCAAGACAAGGCAGGAGGAGTGAGGATTCCTGGGAACCACACTGCGTTCCTCCGCCCGCGCCCCTCTCCCCCGACTATCCAGGTCCTAACTCTTTTTTGAGAGAAATAAACTTCTGTTTTAAAGCTGCTGCTGTTGTGTGTTTATGTGACTCACAGTCAGGGTTAGGGAGAAAGGTGACTCCCGCCCAGGGGAGCTTGATAGTCCGTACACAAAGCTGGCAGGTTAGGGAGAAATCTAAGCCCACAGACCACAAAGGTAAATAGTGACAGGTGCAGACAGCACGGTCATGGACCGGAGCCAAGGGGGGCAGGACAGACAGGGTGGGGTTGGGAGGGTCCCTGTGACTCTAGGACATGCTTGAGCGGGGCCTCTCTCCCCTCAGAGAAGGGGGCCGTGTGCAGCTGTGCGGGCCGCCGCAGTTGGACACGTGGTCCTGTTTCTCTGGCTGTTCTCAGAGCCTCACCAGGAACACGCAGGCCCCTCCCTCCACTTCCTCCAGTCAAGCCAGGAATCTCTGTTGAATCTGGGAGAAGCTTTTCTTCCTTTTGCTTCTGATGGCCTTTGGCCTGTACCTTGAACCCTCATGCTTTGGCCTCCAGTTCTCCTATGACCAGTGGTCGGCAAACTCATTAGTAAACAGAGCCAAATATCAACAGTACAACGGTAGGAATTTCTTTTGAGAGCCACATTTTTTAAACTTAAACTTCTTCTAACACCACTTCTTCAAAATAGTCTTGCCCAGGCCATGGTATTTTGTGGAAGAGCCACACTCAAGGGGCCAAAGAGCCACATGTGGCTCACAAGCCATGGTTTGTTGACCACTGACCTAGAGCAGTGGTTCTCAACCTTTCTAATGCAGTGACCTTTTAATACAGTTCCTCATGGTGTGGTGATCCCCAACCATAAAATTATTTTCGTTGCTACTTCATAACTTTAATTTTGCTACTGTTATGAATAGAAATGTAAATATCTGTGTTTTCTGATGGTCTGAGACTCTACAGCAGCAATTCTCAACCCACAATTTGTGACCCACAGATTGAGAACCGCTAGCAGGGTCGCCTAAGACCATCAGAAAACAGATATTTACATTACGATTCATTCATAGTAGCAAAATTACAGTTATGAAGTAGCAATGAAAATAATTTTATGGTTGAGGGTCACCACAACATGAGGAATGTATTAAAGGGTCGTGGCATTAAAAAAAGGTTGAGAACCACTGACCTAGAGGGAGGCATGCTTTGGGGTGTGAGCAAGATAAGGACACGCATGGCTGGTGTGATTCAGTGGTTGAGTGTTGGCTATGAAGCAGGAGGTCACGGTTCAATTCCCCATCAGGGCATGTGCCCAGGTTGTAGGCTTGGTCCCCAGTAGGGGGGCATGCAGGAGGCAGCTGATCCATGATTCTCTCTCATCATTGATGTTTCTGTCCCCCTCTCCTCCCTTCCTCTCTGAAATCAAAAATATATTTTTAAAAAGATAAAGATATAGCTTCCATCCTTACAAAGTTTAAGGTAAGTATAAATTCCAGCAAGTTAGGACTTGGATGCCCAGAATCCAAGATTTAGATGTTGAAACCCTGGATTATGGATTAGACTTGTCACTTTTCGCTGGACATTGGCCAGAGGGAGAGAGATGCAGCTTACATGGAAACGGATTAGTCCTCTGGGATGGGAAACCAGCGTGGCCTCATGTGCCACTTCACTCTGCCACTTCCTGACACCCCTCAGACCTCCCTCTCCCCCTCAGGAGCTGGGGCTAAGGTACCACTTGCCCACAGGGACCGGGAGTGGAAGTGCAGGTGAGTGGTTACCTGAGCCAGGTGGCACTCCCTGTGGTCACTTGGTGCAAAGCAGTGGCCTGGCTAAGGGAAGATGGAGGGGGGGGCACTAACATGGGGAGTTGCTTGGTGGCAGAAGTCACAGGACTTGGTCACTAGTCAGGGAAGAAGAGGTTAGTGACTTTTGGGCTCAAGGAACTGGGCACACGGTGATGCCTTTAAAACTAAGGAACCTGAACAAACCTGCCATGTCCAACCCTTCTCTGTCCCGGAAGATCCCCTTCGGGCAAATGCAAATGTAGATAGAACCTGGCAATGGGGTTGAACCTGCCCTCATGGAACCTCAGGGCTATGTCTGGGATGCAGTCTGCTCGAGTGAGCACTAGGGGGCTGTGAGGAGGCTGCTGGCCTGTGAGCACTCAGGGGTGGGAGTGTTTGGGGGGGTGGCTTCGGGGAGGCTGCTCAGTGCCCCCATTGCTGCTGGACTGCTGCGTACTCCCACCTAGCAGGGAGATGCAGGCAGAGGAGAGGTTTTTGAGGAACTTTGCCAGAAAAAAAAGTTCTCAGGTGCGGGAGGGCATGGAGCGGAGAAAGGAGGGATTAGGATTGACCTTCGTGTAGGGATGGGGACATTCCATCAACAGCCCCTCTTTGTCCTCAGATCTTGCCCGATGGCTTGAGATTTGCTGGGAGTTCAGGTTTCAGGCAGGATTTCCCTGATGTTATCAGCAGAAGGCAAGGGCCTGTTCTGAGTGATGCCACGTCAATGTCCTCGCTTTGCAAAGGCGGGTAGGGAGCGTGGCTTGGAGTTAAACGGCTGTGTTTCCGGGCAAGAGAAGAGTTAGTGTGGGGCAGAAGGGCTGGAGGGAACTGAGGCGCAGGGAGGTGCTCTCCAACAGACACACATACTGCCATTAAATCACTCACTGACCATGGCAGAGTCGGAAGCGATGCATGACATTAATTTAATAATACATTTTATAAACCCAGCATATCCCAGATTTTATCGTTCAGCATGTCCTGCTGGCTGCATTTCAAGGACTCAGCAGCCACATGCCGTGGGGTCTGCTTCATCAGAATTCAGAGAATGTGGGCTCAACACAAGTTTCAAACACGGACAAGGAGAGAGGGCGGAGGAGTCTGTGGTTCTGAGCTGGAGGAATCTGGGCGATGGCTGCATTGCAGCAGAAACTTATTCGCCTTTGGCTGCGTGAGTCTGGTCAAGGGTGCCAGGATGTGAACCCTCTTCCTTTATTTTATTTTTTTTATATATTTTTATCGATTTCACAGAAGAAGGGAGAGGGAGAGAGAGATAGAAACATCAATGATGAGAATCACTGATCGGCTGCCTCCTGCATGATCGAGTATCAAGCCACAACCTGGGCCTGCGCCCTGATTGGGAATTGAACTGTGACCTCCTGGTTCACAGGTTGATGCTCAGCCACTGAACCATGCTGGCTGGGATCCTCTTTCTTTCTCCCATTAGCTCCTTCTTTTCTTCTTTCTACTCCGTTTACTCCGATGATCACCAGGAAATACCGAAGGAACTAGAGAGCAAGGGCGCATCAGGTCTGCATGGCCCGGGGAGGGATGGTGACCGATGGCTGTTGACTTGGCACACCAACTGCACCCAGTGTGTCCTACGTCTCATTACCAGAGGACCTGATTGAACCTGTGACTCGAAAATTGCTTGTCTCTTGGCTTGTTTATGGCCAAGGATCAGGACAACGCGGCTGCTGAGTGAGGCGGACAGGCCCTGGAGGCCCGTGCCCAGGGGAGAGGCAAGCCTGCAGGTGAAGGGTGTGTCCAGCCCCCAGCACAGTGCCTGGCAGATAACAAATGCTGGGGAACTATTTACTGAATGAATGAAACACCCAGAAGGCCAACACTGGCCTCGCCCTGTCAAATGGAGAGACGGGTATTTCTTTCAGACATAAAGCGGACAGGCATGGTCCTGGAAGGGATGGGTGCCCTGGGGCGGGCTGCTCACCTACTCCTTCACCACATGCAGCCCGGGCATCCTTCCGTGCCTAGTGGCACACTCCGCACCAGGGCAATGATGGGTCCCACAGGCGCTGCCCCAGGATAGAAGCAGACACACAATGGCAGCTACAACGCCACACATACCAAAGCAACACCTGGACCCAGTGGCCTTGGAAAATGCAGAGGGCAAGAGTAGATCTGCTCAGGGAGGTGAACTGGCTCCGCAGGGGACACCGTGCTGGCTGTCTTGGACTGAAAGGGTGTCGCCTGGAGACCATGGTGTGCTGGGGGGAGGGTGCTCTGGCCTCAACACCAGCATGGCCTTAGGACACCGTGGCCATCCCTGCTTTACTGACTCCCTCCCACACTGCCTCTGTGGCCCTCCGGTGCCCTCTATGTGACTTTGTGTCCCAGCGTCTTTGGATTGTGGCTACGATGCCACCGCCTGGCAGCCTGGGTCCCATGGACCCCAGAAGCCGCTCAACAGTATCCCAACTCCTGGCCCTTTGGGGCTAAAACCCACATGCCAACTGGGGCAGGCACTGGCTGGTGGAGGTGGCAGCAGTGTTGGCCTTGGGGCTGCTCCAGGTGACCTTCTCCCACAGGTGTGGGAGAGCTCTGCCTCATGGATGGGCAGCCAGGAGCCACAGGAAGCTTGCTGCTGCTCCCTGGCCCCCATTGCCGCCCTCTTTGCTCCACCCCCTCCCCATACCCCTCCCCACCCCCCGCCCCTGCTGCCAGGCTCCCCTGGAAGGCAGTCCGAAGCCTCCTACTTAAGGGGCTCCTTGAGCTCCAGGGAAGGAGGGAGAGTGTGGATCCCTGAATGCCCGGCCCCAGGGCCCTCTCCATTTCTTGGCCTGGGCCCATGGTGACCTGGCTCTGCCCTGGGGTGAGCAGGTGTCTGCTCCATCACCGTCTTCATTCACATTCACTCAGCAGCCCAGGGCTGCCTGTTCCCGAGCGAGGCGAGGCCGGTGACACTCACTGTCAGCACCTTCCCTGTGCCCTTATCTTGATTGGCAGGAAGACTGCCTGTCATGCAGGGGGCTCAGACAGCAGCCAGCAGGCCTGGGAGGGGGCTGGAGGCCCAGAGGCCTCTGGAGGCAAAAGACTCAGAAACCTGTTTACAGAGAGGTCTAAGACCTTTCGGCAAAGCACTGGAGCCGAGGAGCATCAGCATAAAGCTGAAGAGGTGACCAGCCACCCTCACCCGGCTGCCCTTGACACACCTTCGCCTCTCATAGATTCTCCTGAAAACCTGAGGGACGCTGCCAGCACCGCTACTGGCCTGGGCACAGTCTCAGGGCACCTGCCTCGGCAGGCTACACAGTAGAGTCAAGGCCTGAAACAGGATGACCCCTAGGGCACAGTCTATGCTCTGTGTCCTTCCTCCTCCTTCCTCCCTTCCCTTCCCCTCCCCTCCCCTTCCCTCTCCTCTCCTCCCCTTTCCCTTCCTTCCTTCTCCTCCCCTCCCTTTCCCTCCCTTCCCTTTCCCTTCCTCCCCTTATCTCTCCTTCCCTCTCTTTCCCTCCCCTCTCCTTCCCTTCCTTCCCCTTCCCTCTCCTTCCTTCCCTCCCCTCCCTTCCCTTGCCTCCCCTTCCCTTCCATCTCCTCCCCTCCCCTTTCCCTCCCTTCCCCACCCCCTCCTCCCTTTCCCTTCCCTCCCCTCCCTCTCTCCTTCCCTCCCCTCTCTTTCTCCTCTCTCCTTTCCCTCCTCTCCTCTCCCCTTCCCTTCCCTTCTCTCCCCTTCCTTCTCTTTCCTCTTCTCTCCCCTTCCCTCCCCTTTCCCCTCTCTTCGCCTTCCTTCCCCTTTCATCCCTTCCCTTTCCCCTCTCCCTCTCCTCCCTTCCTCTCCCCTTCTCTCCCCTTCTCCTTTCCCTCCCCTCCCTTCCCCTTTCCTCCTTTTCCCCTCTTCCCCCTCCCCTCCCTTCCCCTTTCCTCCTTTTCCCCTCTTCCCCCTTCCCTCCCTTTCCCTCTCCTCCACTTCCCTCCCCTCCCTTCCTCTTCCCTACTCTTCTCTTTCCCTTTCCTCCCTTTCCCCTCTTCCTTCTCTCCTCCCCTCCCCTTCCTTTCCCCCTCCTCTTCCCTTCCTTCCCTTCCCTCTCCTCTCCTCCTCTCTCCTCCCCTTTCCTTCTCTTCCCCCCTTTCCCTTCACTCCCCTTCCCCCTTCCCTCTCCTCCCCTCCCCTCTCTTCCCACTTCTTCCTTTCCACCCCCTTGCCTTCATATTTAATGAGCTGAGTACCTGCATGGTAGGTGCCTATAATATCACAGGGGGAAAATATCTGTCCCTCTCACGAGTGACCTACCAGGTTCTCCTGTGGCCAGGGGACCCTCAGGATTCCAAGGGTCAGCATGCTGAGGTTCGTGGGATTCAGGCCATTTCCCCGTGCAGCTCATGCCATCGGATAATCATTTGAGAGCAGTGTAGACAGGACGGGAGATGAATTACACACAGCGACTGGTGTGTGTCTGCATTCTAGGCAAGCCACATAGGGGTTAAAATGCCCAGAGGCTACTTAGGAACATTTATAGGTGACTTATACCAGTTAGTGTGTTTTAAATGAATTGATTGGTATCAATACATCCCAGGCAGCTGACTGATTGCCTCAATCACTAAGAAATAAGATGCAGTCACAGGCACACACAGGAAGGCAGTCAGAAGTCCATCAAACATCTGAGTCCCCAACAGTACATGGTTTTTATTTTATTTCTCACTTGTATTCGAATAAGTAGGCGTCATGTGGGCTCACTGCAGTAAGGCTCTGAGCTCTTCTGTGGTGTTTGGCCACATTCCCAACTCAGTAGCTTTTGCACATTTTTTCACTTTTCTAGCTGAATGCAACAGGGCATCCGGGTGGGACAGTGGCTTGACTAGGTTTAGGGTGCCAGCTTTGGAATCAAACCCCATGAGTCCAAATTCCAGCTCCAGTTTGCAGTGTCCATGTGCTATGTGGCCTTTAGGAAGTTACTTGCTGTCTCTGGGCCTTAGCTTTCTTATCTATAAAATGGGAAATAATAATAGTACCCACCTCAGAGCTGGTAGTGCCCGTAAGACACTGTAAATATTAGAGGGAGCATGAAGAACCCTCCCCCAAAGTAGCTACTAAGCTTGAAATGTGTAGAGTTCTGAAGCACTTCGCCAGCAAATAGGTTACACAAAGTTCAATAGGAAATCAGCAGGAAATCTGCAGACTGCCTTAGAGGAGTGACCTCAGAGATTTCCAGCCACTGATGGTGAGGCAAGTCTTTTCTTCCTCCCAATGCGGCAGTGCCGCAGCTCGAAGTATATGTTTGCCAATCGGTGCACCCCAACACTTCTTACACCCACTAAATGAAAGCTCAATTCTGGTGAGCCGTCAGCCACCTTTGAAACTCCATCTCCCTGAGTGATGCTAAGGGCTGCATGTCCTCTAGTCTCTCAGCCACATCTGGGGAATCCGAGGATCAGAAAACCTTCTCCTTTCACCTTCTCACCAGGCTCCCTCCCATCTGTCCGTCCCCAAATGGAGGCTGGCCTCTAGAATCACTGCCATTCTTATTTATGTCCAAAAGCAGCACAGGCCAGGTGGTACGTCTCGCTCTGGCTGCCGGAAAGCAGAGCCGAGTCGAAGATTTAACAAGAGGAGGGGATGGGGAGCAGGAGTCAGGCACAGGTGGAGCAAAGTCTGGAGGACCGAGCCGGGCACCTGGACAGAGGGCTGCTGCCTGACCGCCCAGTCCCCAGATCCCCAGAAAGACATCCCAAGATCTTCCACGGCAGCGGTTCTCAACCTGTGGGTCGCGAACAGCTAGCAGGGTCTTCTAAGACCATCAGAAAACACAGATATTTACATTAAGATTCATAACAGTAGCAAATTACAGTTATAAAGTAGCGACAAAAATAATTTTATGGTTGGGGGTCACCACAACATAAAGAGCTGTATTAAAGGGTCTCGGCGTTAGGAAGGTTGAGAACCACTGCTCCACAGGGAGCCAAGGGGAGCATTGCCCTCTGGCTCCTGTCAGCCATTGGTCAAACCTGCTCCTGGGTGTTAGTCCCCGGAGACTTGTGGGTTGTACAAGTTAGGGCTCCAGGTGGGCTTCTGAGGGGTTTCCCAGGCACAGAGTCAGCACAGGTGGGGACGTGAGGGGGTCTGAGATGCAGGACTGTCTATCCCATCTGCGAAGCGCTGACCACAGCAGTTAACCAGGGATCTGAAAATGTGCAGAGGGCTCAGCATTCCGTATCAGACGCCGCCCTCCCCGAGGTTGTCATTGTGCCCAGTACACGCCCCTGGCAAAAGGCTGAAATGCTTCTTTTGCCCCTGATTTGACACTGCACGGGGGGCTCTGAGGGAAGGAATGCACCTAATGTGATGAATTTGCCTTGTCCCGTGAGTGGACTTTGTTTTGAAACTCCTCAAGGCAGCTCTTGCCTCCACTCCCCAGATCAGGTGCTGTTGTGCTAAGTAGCTACATGTAGTGCGGTACCAGCTGACAGGAGCTTGGTTTCAAGCTGGGTTCGTATTAGCAGTCTCCTCTTTTGATGGGGCCAGATTCCCACCTTCTCATTCCAGTACCCTATGCAATAGGCCTCTGGGTACTGCTTGATGGACACTTGTGAGTGCCCCAGCCCCCATCCCATCTGGTCTGTGGCTGGGAGGCATCCAGACCACTTCCATGCTCCTGGCCAATCTCTCAGGGTTGGGACTGATGGACCCAGCATGGTCCTGGCTTCAGGTGCTCTGGCCCACGATGCCCGCCCACCTGTGCCTTTCCCGACTCATTTCCACGGTGCTGCCCTGCACTGTGAGGACCCTTCCTTCTCTCCGAACTCTGGTGATACCGGGAAATGCCAGTCTCCATGTCCAGGGCTGTGCGGTTAAACAGAAACCAGACTGGTAGTATCTGCCAGTTCCCACGGGGTCTCTTCCAACCATGGACCGTGGCCTAGTCCTAACTGCCCCTGGTCTAACAAGCCTAGCAAAAGTGCATGAATAAATCTGTCCCATACAAATATGTTAAATAATATTTCACCAATATAAGCAACTTTGCAAAATTGAAGCCCAGATTGATGAAGTGATGGCACTGGGTCACTGACGAGGATGGACAGCCACCAAGTGACCAGCGCATGTTCTATCCCATCTTGTCCCATTCCTGGCAGATGCCAACCTGGAATTGTCTTCTCCGTGTTGCTTCCAGTGAGATGCTCAGTGGTGTCAGGGTGAGGGGGATGGTCTCTGCCTTGGTGTCTCCCAAGGCAGGTGGCATAATGCGGGGCCAACAAGGGCAGGTCGGTGAACTATACTCATGTGACATCGTGGGAGCAATCTGACCCTGTGACCAGCTGTGTGCCAAAGACACATTCCCTCCTCCTAACTTCCCACATGCACAGAGCTTATTCGTAGGGAAAGAGATGACTTACAACAGACAGACTTGAGGCACTTTCCAGGCAGGATGCCCAGCTTATATTGTTTGCATAATGTCAGGTCCAGAGATGTTATAAAAATTCTTCTTTTTTTATGTGCCTCAGCCATGAAACAGCTCTGGCCACAGACATAGGCATCAAGCTAGGATGAACTAAGGACTGTACATCTGCTTTGTCCCTGATTGATATAAGAGCAACACCACCAATCAGGTGTCTCCTTGCCTATTGCCAGGGGGTAAGAATTATTCTTAACCCTGGTCACTCGCCTCATTTCTACTTAGCCCTCTTCCCTGATTTCTTGAATTCCATGATTCTGTCCATCATCCAATATGCTGCCTTTTTAACCTTTTATTTTGTTTGTGATGTCTCCCTGCTAAGATGTAAGGAAGGCATTCCTGTGTGTTTTGTTCCCTCTGAATCCCAGTTCCTGGAACAGTGTCTGGTACATAGTAGATGCTCAATAAACTCTTCCTGCCTAGAGAATGCGATGGGTATGGAGATGGCTGGGATGAGGCAGGTTCCACAGGGTTCTTTCCTCCTGAATCACCATCGCCTTGATTATAAGAATGTGCATGTCTTCCCTGCTCACCAGAACACGGTTCATGAAGCACTTATATTTTCTATCTGATTTTCCCAATGGGGAAACAGGGCCCACAGGATGAGTGACTACCCAGGGTTCCACAGCCATTCTTGGAGCTGGAACCTTGAACCTGCTGACATTCAGACCCCTGCTCTTTCAACTTTCCTCTTTCTGGTGCACCATTAAATTAATTTCTCCACCAGGCAATAGTTAATGTTTTAAATGAGTGCTTGGATCCAGAAATTTTTTATCGGGTTATGAGCATGGAACTTGATATAACAGCTCCCAATATAAGGAAGCATGTAAGACACTTAAGTGGGCACATAGATCAAATCTCAGTACTAAGAAGACATGTCAGTAGTCATCTAAATTCCTTCCCCATAATGGAATTTAATTATGATTGTACATTCAGGAATTTAAAAAGAACATATCAGGCATCTAGCCTCTATGGTGAATTTTAAAGTAAGAAAAATAATAAAGGCAGGAAAAGAGGGAGTCCTCTCTCTCTCTCTCTCTCTTTCTCTCTCTCTCTCTCTCTCACACACACACACACACACACACACACACACACACACACACACACACACATTTTCATGCTTCCCTGCAGAATCTGTTTTGTGGGTCCTCTGTTAAGTAGGCTCTTTGTCTGAAAAGACTGAGGGTGGTTGGAGGGCCAGACTTCTACTGAGAAGGGACCAGGACCGAGGCAGGTGGCCCAGTTCTTGACTTTGTGCAGGGAAGCTTTCATGACATGAGTCCAGGTGATGAGGAGAGGACATCTATTAAAGCTGGGACAGTGCAACCAAGGAAAGGCTTGGGACAGAAGAGGCAAGATCACAGCCACAGGAGTGAGCCACCCTGGGCTTCCTGGCCATGGGGAAGGCAATCACAGAGGCAGGAGAAGTGAGCCCGCTGAGCTGCATGGACACAGGAAACAAGTTCCAGAGGCCAAAGTAGAGCCCTTGGGAATGGGTTCCTGGGGTTAACCCGGTTGAGCTGCTGCTGCCTACTGCTCACTTGGTTGCAAGTCTCATCAGAACCTTCAGAACTTAGGAGAAAGAAAGCAGAGACACACTCCCGAGGAAAGAGGTGGGAGAAGTGCCCAGGGGAGAGCATGGACTGGGTCCTTTGTCTTACGGGTTTTTATCTGTTTTCTAAAGGTCAGAATTTTATGGGAAGCCTCAATCAGAGTATCCATCAATTTTCCTAGTGTGTTTTTGGATGCTGCTGCATTAAAATGACCACATAGAGAGATCAGGGTCATCCTCTGGTCAGTTTCACCTTCAAAGATTGTCACCAGAGAGGGACTGGGCCCAGGTGGGTGTGCCTGGCACAGTCTGGGATGTGGAATCCATTTGCCCCTAAGATTCCTTGGTTGGGAAGATAAGATCTTGCACTGTATTATCTGGTTGTAAATTGATCAGCTGACTGCTGATCAGTCTCCCCATTCCTCTTGCCAATACATTTTTCTAGCTTCTAACTAACCTGCCTCAGGGAAGCATGGTGCAGAGGAGCGAGAGCTGAACCCCCGGGGGCACTGAACTTGGATTACCTCTGTCTGTCATTAGATAGTTGTGAACATCCAGGCCCATTATTTCCTTGGGGCTCAGTGGCCAGTGGAAAAGGTGGTCTTGCTGCCATGACTTCCAGTAGGGTGGACAAATGCTTTCCTATGCTTTGTTGCAATAGTTGGTATAAATACTAAGTGTAGAGTGTTGGACAACAGGCTCTCAGGCTTTGAATATGTGAGAATCACCTCCCAGGCAAACATGGGGTTCCAGGCCACATTCCCAGGGTTGTCTGTGTAGTGGGTAGGAGACAGGCTGGGAGTCCACGGTTTAGCACACAACTGGAGATTTTGGGTAAGGCTGGATGGGTCAGCTTGCTCTGGGGAGCACTAGGGATTTCTGTTCTAGTGGCTCAGAAAAGGCACCCCGCCTTGTGGCCAGCTCACTAGAACAGCCTGGCGGAAGAGAGACTAAAGCCAGGGAAAAGGAAACACCACCAGGCTGGGCCATGAGGAGGGGGCATGGTCTCCAGGCCACGGAGCTGAGCAATGCCCGTGGATTCCATGGGCTCTCATGTCAGGCCCAGAGGGAGGTGGAGGGGAGAGAAAGGGCCTGCTGTGACCCACCACACTGCACCGTCACAGCTCTGCCGAGATAACTTATTGCCCCCTATCCCCAGGGGCTAAGACCAGTGCATTGGCCACAGTCAAGCAGCTGCTAAGCAGAAGCCCAACGGGAAGCAGGCCTCTGGCCTCTAAGCCTTTGTGTTGTTCATTGCGTGAACTCCACCACCATTAAAGAACGCCCCGGGGAGAGAGGCAGAACACACAGAGGAAGCAGAAATAAAGCAGTATCCACCATGAAGCGCATCGCAGGGCTGCTAATTTTTAACATAGGGCAGGGCCAGATCACTTGGAAAAGCTGAGAAGGAGAGGACAGTAGCTTGGCGCCTAAACTCCTCTTCTTAGAACTCTCAACTCCCCTCAGATCAGGGAGTGGATCCTATGCAGTCATCGAGTGTGTGACTGACTGACACGGTTTTAACAGGGAAGGAAATTCTAAGCCAAAGGAATGCATATCTAATTGTGGAATTTCAGATCATAATGGATAATTAGGAGTGAGCAGAGGCCCCCATTGCACCTGGGAGGAGCAGCTGTGACAGGAGAGGCTCCCCCTCTGCTCCCGCCTGCTGCGGGGAGGGGCGTTCTGCCAGCCCAGGCAGGACATTGTTCCAGAAGGAATGCTGATGTGTGGGCTGCAGCTTGGGCCTTAGTGATGGTGCTGCGGGTGACAGGAAGCAGACTGCAGGCAGCGTTCTGACCGATGACCCGTTCTTCTCCAAATCTGTCCCTGGCCTATCGCCGCAGGCAGGGTCTTGGCTCCTGCTCAGAATAAGGCTGGTTGTCCAGTGCTCTTTGGCCTATTGAATGTGGCTCTTCCACAAAATACCACGGCCTGGGCAAGTCTATTTTGAAGAAGTGGCATTAGAAGAAGTTTAAGTTTAAAAAATTTGGCTCTCAAAAGAAATTTCAATTGTTGTACTGTTGATAATTGGCTCTGTGACTAATGAGTTTGCCAACTGCTCTCCTAGAGCCACCTGCCCCTCCACATGGTGCACCCCTAGGCACAGGGAGGCCTGTGCTACCAGGGCCTCTGCCCCTGACTTCTACCAGGGCCCTTCAATGGTCCCGCCACCTTGGCAAACCCTGTGAGGTCCAGATCAGCGACCCCAGCAATGGTGTCCAGGTTCCCTGTTGAGGTGCTTTTAGAGGGAGCCTTTCACCCTCTGTCACCCGATAGGGGACATTGACCCCCTTTTGAGCAGCGCACCTTCCTGAAGACCAGCTCCAGGGGATGCCTGGCTTCCCCTCCCAGCTTTGCTGTCACTCGGTGTCTGGACAGCTAGCTGTCGAACACCTGTGTTTGTCCTCAGACCACCTGACCTGCTCTCGCCTGGGCCACTGTGGCCAGAGAGCTGAAATGGTTTGGCCAGGAGGCGCTGTCTGAGCTGGGCTGTGATGAGGGATGGCATTTTCTAAGCATTTATGAGCTAAGAGAACATTTTATAGGATCCTCAGTGATCTAGCATCAAGAAGGAGCTACATACCCGTGAAGGGCCAACAGCCATGAGGAGAGGTGGCTGTGCCAGGCTGCTGTCACTCAGGATGGAGCCACCCGCCCATCATCTTTGTCCGCAGGGTGTTTAGTTCTGATCTAAATGGGAAGGTGGTTGAAGCTCACCTGAAGTAAAGCCCAAACCTGAACCAGCACGGGCCCCCCTTCTCTGACCACAGGCACTCCCCATTTGGTGAAGCACCCAGCGTGGCACGCGCATGTGCTCGGTGACCATCTGCTAGTAGGATTCAGTATCTGTAGCTCTGTTGTCCCGCCTGTCGGTGGGTTTGCTGGGGCTGTCCGGAGAGCTGACCACCGGAACAAGAGAGCGCTCAGCACAGGCTGCATGCAGCAGGCGATACGTGGTTGTTACTTCTGGGCCGTTTCCAGCTTCTACTCCTCGTTCAAGCTTTCCGTTGGCCTCATTCTTCTCTCAAAGGTGGACAGGGGGCTGGTTAGGAAGCACTCTGCCCCTGCCTGTCCAGCATGGTCAGTGGTGCTATAAGCTGGGTCTCACCCCAATTGTGTCTTGCGGTGGCCTCTCTCCCCTTCCTAGCTTCAATTCAACCACCAAAGTCATTTATTTAGCAAATATTTATTGAGCCCAGTAGACCAGGCCCTTTGCATTCTCACACTTACTTGGCATGTTACTGATAAGGGCTCAGCGGCATTCTCAGGCCTGGCCTCAGTCCCAGCTGTCAGGGTGGCAAAGCCAGGGAGGGGACAGGGTCCTCTCTTCCCAGCTGAACCCCTCCCCCCATGTTATCTTACCTGTCCTCACTCCAATCAAACTGGACTCGCTGAGAGCTGGATAGTGACCTGTGCGTCCCGTCCTCCATCAGATCTTGTCCTAGGAGGTGAGCTGCAAACGTGAGCCGTCAATTGCATTGGAGGTGGGGGCTTGGGATTCCAGACATCAAAACCTCTGGTTTCCTCATGGCAGCATTCTCCCAGCCCCATCTGTGGATGTGAGGTAGTTTATGTCATTAAAAGGGTATGAGCGAGGCCAGTGTGGCTCAGTGGTTGAGTATGGATCTATGAACCAGGAGGTCACTGTTGGGTTCCCAGTCAGGGCACGTGCCTGGTTTGTGGGCTTGATCCTCAGTATGGGGTGTGCAGGAGTCATTCGATCAATAAATTCTCTCTCATCATTGATGTTTCTCTCCCTTCCTCTCTGAAATCAGTAAGAACATATTTTAGAAAAGAGGTGTTGGCATTCAAAGTTATTGGTTTTATTTGCTGGTTTTCTACCATTTTGTGCCAATATCCATACTGTGTTGATGGTGTGATGAGGCTGCGCAGACCCACTCTAATGGCTCTGGAATTGGGGTAGGAACCCTCTCGATGCTAACACGGCTGCTTTTTGAGCATCTGCCCCAGGCTGATTGGTCTGAGTTTGCTGTCTGCATTCATCATAGTGATTCTGCCAAGTGGGCACAAGTATCTCCATTTGACAGACAGGGAAACTGAGGCTCAGAGGGGTCAAGAGACATGTCCTGAGCCACTGAGCTGGTTTGTGTTGAGGTGCACGTATTCACCCATTTATCAGAGGTTACGTGGTCCCCCATCGAAGACACTGCGTTCCTTTGACAGCCAGGCTTCCCCTGGTCTAACCTGCTCTCAAGCTCTGGAGCAGAGCTAGGGCCAGCCACAGGCTTGTCTGCGTTACGCATCATAACATGCTCAGAGTTCTGTGGCTCCAAGACTGGAGCTAAGAAGAGCCATGCAGCTCCCCACCCCAGCCCCGCCCCAGCAGCCCGGCCACCTCAGGGCTGACCTGCTGCTGGAGGGCCTGGCGCTGGAAGTGGAGAGGAAACACTGCTGGGACCTCAGCATGAGTAAGGCTGAGCCCAGATATAGCTCCCCTCACAAAGGCACTCTGTCCTCCTCACGCAGGAGTCCTGTTTCAGCCCTGGGCGGCCACCCTGGCTCGGGCTGTCTCACAGGGAGCAGGCCAGGCCCCTGATAACATCACTGTGGCACAGTAGGGCTTTGTGCCCCTGGGGGCTCCGGTTACCTGGGGCAGGTAGGAGGCGGGCTCCAGGCCAGGAGGAAGGCAGTGACTAAGGAGAAACAAGCATGGAGGGGGAGTGTTTGGGAAACCCCAAAGGAAGCTTTCCCTCCTCCCCCCGCCCATGTCTTTAAGGTGCTTCCTGAGGAGCCCACTTCGTCCCTGCCTCACACGGCAAAGAAAGGGACTGGGCTCCAACCCACAGCTGGAAGCTGCCCACCATTGCCGCACTTCTCCTCCTCCCAGCCTCTCCTCCTCCTGGGGCTGGCTCCCAAACCACCTGGGGTGCCTTCATCTGAAGCTAGTAACTTCGATCTGCCTTGGGCACACGTGGGAGGCTCCTGGGCCAGTGCTCAGAGAAAGGCACCCAGGAAGCTCACAAACCCTCCTACCCAGCCCAGAGCCTTCGAGAGGACACAGCTGGATTGCTGCTCCTGCGGCAACCAGAGCCCTTGCTGGGAGCCCAGCAGTCATGTGTCCCACGATGGAGTGTGGAAGGGGGCTGACTTAGGTGGGGGAGGAGAGGTGGGCTGGGTGGGTTCCCAGGTCCAGTTCCAGCCCCCAAATATCAGCGACACCCAGGAGCATTCCTGGACCTTTTCAAGGTCCTGGAATGCAAGAGGCTCTGTCTCTTTGGGATTCCAGACAGACCTTGCAGGCTCTCACAAATACAGTAGAAGCCTGGGAGACACTCTAGACATCAGGGCCTCTGTGCCCATCAACAAAGGGCATCGTGGTGTTGGCACAGATTTGAGTGGATGTTCAGCTAATAAGTGGGGCTCCCTTGTCAGGCCGACTCGGGTGATGCACGAGGACAAGGACTTTCCACCTTAGACTCCCCTCCACCTCTGGACAATGGGATGTGATGCCCTCCATTACCTCGATTGTTGGGGATTAAAGGAGATTTGTAACAATAGGGTGTTTCCTGACAGCCGAGGTCCTGGACCTGAAACTCAGGCTCACTCTGTGAGTCACATGCCTTGGGCGAGGGACAGTAAGGAAGGGCCCCTCCTGGGACTGGAAGGTTAGCTTGGGTCTGTCTGGACCCAAACCCTACATTTAGGACCGTGACGCCGCTGGCTCCTTCCTGTTGGGAGTTGGTTGTAAACTTATATAAAAGGATAATAAAGGCAATCCCCTCTGATTACAGAATACACGAATTTTCCCAAATGCAGGCAAGGAGACAGGAAGCATGAGTGTGGAATTTCTAGTTATCACTGTAGCTGTTTGACTGGAATGAGTGCTCTCAGGGGAATGTACTCATTTGCATATTCAACAACAATTATTGGGACAGCATCTGAGCGTTAGGTGTTGAAGTAAGAGCTGAGGAGACACCTGGCCAGTGTGGCTCAGTTTGAGTGTCAATCTATGAACCAGAAGGTCGAGGTCAAGGCACATGCCCGGGTTGTGAGCTCAATCCACAGTGTGGCATGCATGAGGCAGCTAATCAATGATTGCCATCATTGATATTTCTATCTCTCTTTCCCTCTGAAATCAATAAAAATATGTATTTTTAAAAAGAGCTGAGGAGACAAAGGTGAGTAGTATGTTGCTCCTTTGAAGAGCTCTGAGACCAACAGGAGAGACAGATGGATGGAGCATAGAAATTCCAATGCCAGGCACTCGGGTGGAGGGAGAGCCACAAGTCTCAGAGGTGGCCTGTGGGGGGAGCTGGAGAAGCTGGAGAGGCAGATGCGTCTGATCAGGGTCTTGAAGGATGCGCAGGAGTCTGCTGTTGAGCCTTGTAGAGTTCCTTATCACTGGGCGTGCTGGGCGAGAGGCTGAATGGCCAGCTGTCACAGGTGTTGAGAAGGACTGGTGGGCAGTGGGAGACAGGCCTGTGACCTCTGAGGCCCTTCCCAACCCGAGATTCTGTAAAAGGGCCCCAGTTGGGATGTTACTGCCCTCGCATATATGTTACAATCCATCAACACGTCCTTTCCAATCCTTAGCCTTGTGGGGCTCGAGGGGGGTGCTGTCAGCCTGCAGAGGTTTGAGTGGGGATCAGGGAGGGGAAACTCACCTCTTCTCTGCCCTAAGGTCACACATCTCTTTACCCTGCTCGGCTGTGTGTGGAAATGGTGGAGAGCATGTGCAGAGCTGGGGTGGAGAGGATCTAGCAGAGCTGGGGTCCCTGTGCCCAGGCGGGCCCATGCTGCCCCGGGCCATACAGACCATGGAGGCTGCCTCCTTGGCTGCAGCTGCGCCCTGAACCCAGGCAGTACCGGAGGCTCTTCACCTGCCGTCCCCAAGGACCATGTCCTGCCAAGGAAAGCAGTGGGAACAAAGGAGCAAAGTGCACCCAGCGTGTCCCAGGCGACGAAGCTGAGTTCTCGGCTGGAGACACTTGAATCGTTCACATTCCTGACTCGCTCAGGTGAGCGCAGGTGCACCCAGATGGAGCCACTGTCCTTCTTCCTCACCTGCGGGCCAGGAGGCCCCAGGACAGCCACAGCGGCACACAGGCCTGCCATTGTCACCTGCGCGGGTGGCATATCAAATGCCTCTTAAGAAGGGATTGGGGCTTGAGGCTCTGGGGTCTCCTGAGCACAGACTTATGGAGATGAAACCCTACAAATGGAGGCATATCTTTGGGCCTGGGGTCGGGGGAGAACATGCAGGCAAGTGAGGCTGGTCGCTGTCTTGGTAACTTCTTGTGGTCAATCAAATGTAGAAATATAGCACTTTTACTTCCAGCCTCCAAGCACAGACGTTGGCTTTCGCACTCGTTAAACTCTGGAACTCGTTAGCACTTCAAGTTTCTCCTGGGATGTCTGTCAGGAAGGATTAGCAGCTCGTTGATGGATGTGGGCTCAGACTGCAGTGAACTTGTAACATCCACTCAGCTCTGAGCTGGTTCCGTGTCCCCCACTGACCCTCCGGCCCTCTGAGTCAGCAGAGGGGCAGCCTGATCGGGGCGTGTGTGGAGGGCGCGACGGTGCCTCTCTCTAGACCAGGAAGAATCCTAATACTGACTATTATAAAGAAATACACACGTATCTGCTGCTTTTTGCCAAAATAAATACAGGAAGGATAAACCCCAAACGAGTAAGACTGGCTCTTTCCAAGGGGTGGTAAGGATGGAGTGGTGAGCTGGGCGTACATGACACTTCTTTAAAAATATCTTTTGGTACAAATCTTTAACTGTTGGAACCATGTCGATGTTTTACTACTCAACAAAGTCCAATCACCAAGGATGGGAAAAGACCATAAAGCGGAACACAAACAGAAACGCACGGAGTGTTTGCACTTCCTGTGAAAAGCACAACCATGCTGATGGGGCCACACCAAGGCCCCACAGGACGTTGGCCACCGTGCTGCCACAGTGTCCCCTCGATCTGAAGTCAGAACGAGCAACGAACCCTCCTGAACTCGACGCCGGAAAGTTGTCTTTCCTAGGAGGATGGGTTAGCAATTTTGAAACTATGGTGTGGGTGTTCTGATCCAGATTTGGGCAAATTAGTATTTGGGGATGGGAGCCAGATCCCTCATTGTCATGGAGGGAGTCACACATGCTGGCGGCTGGCTGAGTGAACTGGTTTAGAGGAGAGTGCCAGTGTGAACACACGTCTGCTGTGTGTGTGGCGGGTGATATGCACGGTCTCCTCGCAGTGTATGAGGACTATGTGAGTGCGTGTGAGCTGCCTGAGGGTAGTGAGGTTATTGAAAAACCTTATTTTCCATTGTGAGAGGATCCCCCATCTAGTTCATTCACATGCCCATCACCTCACTTATTTATCTTTTATTTTTAGTGAGAACCTTCAAGTTCTGCTTCCCTGGCAAATTTCAATTACGCACATACAGTGCTACCAGCTATATCCACCTTGCTGTGCATTCAGTTCTCAGACCCTGTCATCTTGTAGCTGACAGCTGGCATGCTTCCCCCAACCTCTCTCTATTTCCCCCACTCCCAGAACCCCTCCAACCTCTTTTCTATGCTGCTTCTATGAGTTTGACTTTTTTCTTTTCGCTTCCACATATAAGTGATGCTATGCAGTGCTTGTCATTCTCTGTCTGACTTATTTCACTTTGCACTTACTCCATCTGCCCTCCAGGTCCCTCCATCCATCACTCTGTCGCAAATGGCAGGGTTTTCTTCTTTCTCATGGCTGAGTAATATTCCAGTGTGTGTGTGTGTGTGTGTGTGTGTGTGTGTGTGTGTGTGTGTGTGTGAGAGAGAGAGAGAGAGAGAGAGAGAGCTCATCTTCTTTGTCTATTCATCCATCGGTGGACACAAGTTATTTCTATGCCTCGACTATTGTGGATATTGCTGTGGTGAATGTAGGGGTACAGATGCCTCTCTGGGATCCTGTTCTCATTCCCTTTGGATAAATGTCCAGAAGTGGGATTACTGGATCCTTTGTAATTTTTAATTTTTGAGGAACCCCTTGGCCTATATATCTATACATTCATCAATTATTTAGAAAACCTTTTCAAACGACATGTGTTTCCTGAGAGGACCTAGAAGCAATGACACTTGGGAGCAGCAAGCACACCTAGTAACCCTGGTCCTAAGTTCTAAGGACCATTTCCCATGGAAGGAACCAGAGAGATAGAGAATCAAAGACAGGCGCTACAAGAATAGCTATTGTGTCTGAAATGAAGGATGTGCTAAAGACAAGTAATGGCAAATGCCCAAACAACCTGAATTCAGTTGGAAAGGCTCCCACTATCAGATTGGGGACATCTGAGTTTTTAAAACAAATACTGTAACAACCTAGTTAATTAAACCCTCTCAAGTAAAATCAGAGTCCACGTTTCCGTGCTGATGCAGCTCAATCAGTGAACAAATTAAGACATGGGGGAGGAGTAGTTAGGGTTCCCGCCAAAATAAAAAAAAGAAACAAAGGAGTTAAATGCCCATTTCATAGCCACCAGAGTCTTCATTCCTTCAACCAAGAATCACCAGCAAAGGCTCAGTTAGTGGGTGTTAGTTTTACCAGGAGCAGAATGACAAAGCGGAAAGGGGTGGCCTCCTGGTGGAGAAACACCCCTTGTTCAGGCGAGCTGGGTTCCTGCTCGGTGAGCAAGGTCAACTGACACCGTGCTTCCTAAGAGGAAGCACCAAGGGCATCTCTTGTTCAGGATTTCCTTCAAACTCACGCACCCACGTTCTTGAGCAGACCTCAGACAAACCCAAGCCCAAGGTTAGGGTTCTACTAGGTAGCTGCCTGCACTGCTCAGAAAGTACAGCCTGCAAGGAGAAGAGCCAGAGAGCGGAGCCAGAGAAGAGGAGACTAGCTTGTCAGGACCCTGCGCATGAGCAGCATCCTGGGCTGGGTCCTAAATGAGGATGGAGACAACTGGCCAAATGTGAATAGGGATGCGGGCTAAGTTGGCTCACAGCAGTGCTATGCGTGCTGATCTTGGTAATGGCACTGGGGCAACAGAAGAGAATGTTCTTATTTTGGAGGGATAATTGGCTGAGGTATTTAGGGATAGAGAGACTTGGGCTGCCTGCGAGACAGCTAGCTAGATAAGATAGATAGAGAGATTGATAGATAGATCTAGGTAAGTAACATATGGACTTTTTTGTACTTTTTAATAACGTCTCTATAATTTGAAATCATGCCAAATAAAAAGTTATAAGAGAAAAGGGAATACATTTAACTGTTACGATGATTACTCGTGTCATGTTTTGGGGAGAATGAAACGCCAATTCTATGAAGATAATTGTGCAGACGAGTTCAGAGCATGCGGCTTGCTTTGGTGTTTGTGCTCACTGCGACCTCACTCAGCCTGTTGAAGGAAGCAGGATGCGTATTTTATTGCCCCGATTTTCCTGGAAGCCCCAGGGGAGGCACATTGTGTGCATTTCTCAACATCACAGAGAAGTGCCATGGTAGGGGCTCACCGCCTTTGAGCTTCCCCACCACACTGCCACACCTGTGACCTCCAGGCCTGAGCGCTCTGCCCCAGCAGGCTCGGAGGTCCATCAGATTGTGAGGTGGGTACAATGTCGCCGCCCGAGTCTCTGGAGTCTCTGCGCTTGCCTTGGACTTGGCCCTCCCACACGTGTCATTCTTCTTGCAAAGTGGGTGAGGCCTTGTGCTATTAACATTGTGATGGCTCGTCACCCCTCTCAGAGCCCAGGCCTTTGTACTCACACCACAGGTCTCTGTCTCTCACACGGGCTGACTTTACTAAGTAAGTAAAATATCAGCAGTGTGGGCACATTCAACATCGTCCATTGTACATATTCAACTTAGCAAGTTTCTAGTAATTTTCCCTTTGAGATCCCTCTGGCCACCACAACCCAGGTGGAGTTTGGCTTTGTCCACTTTTTCTGGAGCCGGGAACTCCGAGACTATGTCAGTCTGAAGACATTAGCGTGGGATACAGACAGAATGGGAAGGGAAGGCCACATTCCTGTCCCTGGGACAGGACAGCCAGACAGGAGACATTTCCTCCCCATCCTCAGGGCCTGAGACTCACTCCTCCAGACCCAGTAGCTTGTGCATTTCCATTTCTAACCTGAACGTTTCCAAATTCAGGAAAGGGATGTTGCTCAGTTCCCTGAATGCCCAGCGGTAAAGGTGACTGACGGGCCTGGACGGGACAGCTGTGGAGTTACAGCGGGGTCCCCCAGCTGAGATGTGCAGAATGACGGAGGCATGGGCCCAGCTCTGCCAATGGTAGAGTCGATTTCCGCAGCTCGTGGGATGATCCAGTGACCATGCCAGCAGTAGCACAGGAGCGCTCTGCCAGCTACCGGCCCGGGATGATGGCTTCCACACATCGTCATTGTTCCTCGAACAGTTCCCATCCCAGAAGTGGGCAATTTGTTCCCCACAGCCCTGAGCCTTGATCAGGGTCCCTGCCCTGAAAAACCATGAGCAGCAAGAGGGGTGGTGTCTCCACCACGGGGACTCGGCTTCTGCATCTGCGTGTCTGTATGTGCATACGCCTCTAGGCCTGTGTGTGCCCGCGTGTGCCTATGTGTGTCTGCACCTCTTACTCTCACGGATGTCTGACATACTCACCAAATCCACCCTGGAATAAGATCCAGTAGGCCCGAAGGGAAGTTCCCCAGGTTATGGACAAGTCACGGGTGAGGATGGAGCACTCACGGAAACCTGCACATGGGGGTTTGACTTCCCTGCTCCTGTTGCCCCAGTTCAGCTCTGGGTGCTAAAAATACCTGTGTCCTTGCCAACTTCCCAGTGCGTGTTCTCTGGGTGTGCGAGTGCCCTCTGCTGGGTGTGTGCTGGAAATGTGGGCCCAGGAGGTTCTCTGCTCTACTAGAGAGGACAGAGGATGGTGGGCATGGCTTCTGCAAAGGGTAGGGGCCAAAAGGAACGGGACCCACCTCCTCCCCGTCCTCCTCCTGCCTCCTCCTGCCTCCTCCTGCGGTGGTCAGACACTACACATCACCTAACTCAGCCCTGCCGCTAGAACTTCCCACGGTGGGGGGAAGGCTCCCTAGCTGTGCTCCCACTAGCTTCACGTGGAGTGGAGGTGAGGACTGGCCTATCTCCTAATGAGAGAAAATTCAGAAGTATAAAATGGAAGACTAAATGGTGCCACCCAGTGGCTGGTAGTGATTCCCACAGCTGTGCACCAGCACCTCCATCCAGCTCTCAAACGTGTTCACCTCCCCGTGCGTGCCCACTAAGTCGGGACTTCCCATCTGCACTCCACCCCACCCCACCCTGCCAATCACGAATGTGCTGTCTGTGTCCGTGGAGGATCTTGTCTGGCTGTTTCATGTAGGTGGAGCCTTACAATGTGTGACCCCGTGGGCCCAGTGTGTTACTGAGTGCAGTATTTTCTCTGCTCATGCACTCTTTGGTCTGTGGTTGGTACTTCATGCCTTCTTGTGGCTGAGTAATGTTCCACGAGGTGTGTAAGCCAGATGTTCACCCATTCACCCAGTGATGGACACGTGCACCGCTCCAACCTTTGGCTGCTGTGAACAATGCTTCTACAAGCAGTCGTGTACAAGGATCTATTCAAGTTCCTGTTTTCAGTTCTTTCGGACACACAGCGTGTCCCAAAAATGTGTACTTTGAATAGTTATTCATTACAATGGGTTAAATCTCAAAAGGAAGAAACATCAATTGAGCTATCAGCTGTTGAAGTGTGTATACATTTTAGGGGAACACCCTGGATATTGGGGAGTGGAATTGCTGAATTCTGTGTTTAGTTCTTTGAGAACCCACCCAACTTTTTTCTGAGCAACTGAATTTTAAATAATTTTAATTACTAATTCATTACATAATTTTAAACTTACAAGAGCCCTAATGCTTCTATAGCACCGTGACTCTTTTTTTAAAAAAAAATGTATTTTATTGATTTTTTACAGAGAGGAAGAGAGAGAGAAAGTCAGAAACATCGATGAGAGAGAGACATCGATCAGCTACCTCCTGCACACCCCCCTACTGGGGATGTGCCCACAAGCAAGGTATGTGCCCCCAGCCAGAATCTAACCTGGGACCTTTCAGTCCACTAGCCGATGCTCTATCCACTGAGCCAAACCGGTCTCGGCAACCGTGACTCTTTTATGAGTAACAGGACAGGGTGTTCAGGATCTGTCCAAGCAACACTGAAAGACACATTCCTACAGAAAAGTAAACTCCACACCTACACTCTTACCTTGCTGGTTCCCTTACGCCACACAACAGGGAATAGATCGCAGAGCATGGAAAGTAAGAATTGACAGTGACCTTAGAAGGCAGTTATCCCAGCCCTTCATTCATAGACGAAGAGGCTCAGACAAGTGCTGTTGCTTCATAAACACTTGCTGGACCTCACCTGGGGCTGGGTAGGCTCTGGGGCAGCGCTAGCACAGGGATTCGGGGCTCCAGGGTGACTGAGGGCGAATGTGGAGACTATCCCCCCTCGTGGTGCATTGACAGGGGCTGGGCGTGGGGCTGCAGTGGATGTGTCTAGGTTCCTTTGCACCCTAAAGCCAAATCCTGTGGGTCCTCATACCTTCCAATGCGATCTGAGTCCTGCCTCGATCTCACTCCCTCTACATCAGCACCCTGGCCATGCTGCACTGCTGTGGTGGCGGGTTTCTATTTGGCCCTCCACCACCACACCCCAACCCTTTTCTCTGTCGGGCATTTCCTGCCTCTTCCATTCCCGTGGCCTGTACTTTCTCATGGAGCTTAATCCCCAGGTACAGACCACGGTGTGAACAGCATGCACCAGGGAGTGAGCTTGCAGACACGGCTCTGGCTGCTCCTACCTGCTCTTCTATGTCCTGCGGTGCTTCCTGCTGAGGGGCATGGACCTTCCCCAGCTCACTGCCCCCTGCACCCTGCTTTGCTCTTGCTGTGCTCTCCCAAAGACCCCTGAAGGCCTTCCTCCACCCTTCACCCAGGCTTCTGTCAGATGCCGCCCAAGTGTCTGTGTTAACTAGAAGCCGTTTCCCATCCTCGAGCTCTGTCCTGACCAAGCGCTGGCATTCCCCTGGCTCCCGGTCCTTACCTGCTATGATGCTGGATGCATTATAGTCCATGCTCTGTGAACCCGGCTCATCCCACTGCCATGTGAGCCCTGAGGGCCAGGACTTTGTCTCTTGCTCTCTGTTGAGCGGTGACCATGATTGACACTTGGAAGGTAAAGAAAAGGAGGAAGAAGGACAGGGGAAGGAAGAAGGGGGTCTCAGTGAGCTAGCTAATCTCTGAGACCTCAGTTGTCTCATCTGAGAAGCAGGACTGGGGTCATGTTTACCTCGTAGGGTTGAAATAGCTCTCTGTGGGTGCTGTCCAGACATCCCAGGCTCACCAAGTGCACGGGCACTTAGCATGTGCTAAGTAAATACAACTTCTTGTATGGCCTTTCCTTTGGAGTTATGCCCTCACCACCTGCACTGCGTGTAATCCAGACGAGAGTCCAAAACATTCTTCCTCTTTCCTGCCCAAAGGACTGTCTGACCTGCCAGGTTCCCCTCTAAGGGGCAAGATCAGACCCCTATGATTACCCCTTCACTGCTCTGCTCAGAGCTCATAATTCCTTCAGGTTCTCTATGGATTCCTTACCACCCGGTACGTAGCACACTGACTTCATATTTAGGATGTGCATGCACACACACACACACACACACACACACACACACACACAGCTTTCAACTTGGCAATATCCTTTAGAGACACTGAGTTAGGAGACTGCATGATAATATTCCTTTCTTACATCTGGATCTCCAGACAGTTAGAATGGGGCCAGGTGATCTGTCCCCAGTAGACAGTGGCCGGGCCCAAAGCACCGAGATTAGCTAAGATTCTCCTGGGTCCCATGTTCTCTGTTGGTCAGTTTCCTGCTGGTCTCTCTCACTGAGAAAGAATGGGGCTGGTGGCCTGTTCTCAACAGAGTGTGTCCTTTGTGACCTTGTTTGTCAAGCTTGATTCCTATTCTCTGGGTACAAAGGGTGCTTCAGGTTTAGGGGAGTGTGTGAAGTGGGGCACAGATATATTGAGGGAGACGCTAATACCTTTGTTAATGTTTAAGATAAAATATTCCTCTTTAGAAATGCCTTACTCCTGGTACAGTCTTCATCCCCCGCTCCCGACATGCCCCATGTCCAGGGCCGATGTTCTCACACTCTTCTGCTCTCTGAATCCATGGGACAGCCCTGAGATGGAGTGTGGGCTGCAGGCATCTGCACACTTTTCACAGGAGGAGTGGCCAGCGTGGCTCATATGGAGCCCTGAGACCAGCCCCGTCCCGCTCCTAAGGCATCACTGGACCAACAAGTCGGGGCTGATGTGGCTTCTGGGGAGAGTGGGAAGAGGCCTCAGTGATTTCCCAGTAACTGATATTGGGGAAACATGGGTTGCATTAGCACATCTTTAATGTTTTTAAGTGGGCCTGGGTTCAAACCCCAGTTGGTCAGAGGTGGTCCCTGCAGTAGGTCTGTGGGGCCCTTGCCGCCAGGGCCCAGGGCTGGGGATGACACTTAATGAGAAGGTCGTTTGCGGGTTGTATAGTAAAAAATGCAGTCTGAGAGTTCAAAAATTCATCTTGTGCTGCCTCCTGTCTTCATCCCGGACCAGCTTTCTCAAGTTACTCTCTCTTTGACCAAAGAAAATTATAATCACAGGGAAGGAGCTCCGACCAGACATCTGCCAGAGAAACAAGTGGAGCCATTCACCTGCTCCATGAAAGCAGCTCCTAAATGAGAGGCCGGGCCGTGACCTGAGCCCAAGCCAGCTGCCCGGTGTGAGAAGAAAATGGCTGACGGGGAAACTGCTTGTGGCCACACAGCCCCCGACTTACCTTAACTCCCAGTCCCAGGCCGCTCGCTCTGGCGTGGCATTGGGCGTGGTGTGGGGGTGGGGGTAGGGATGGGGTGGGCAGCAGGTTGCATGGAGATAAGAGATCAAAGAAGATGCCTCATGGAATAACTCATGGTCAGGAACGCTAAGGCCCACTCCTGAACTGATCTCTGGTTGTTGAAAGAGTCCTTTTCACTGACCAGTTCTGATAGACTGTGTGCTGGACACTGAGCCATTCGCTGCTTTGAAAAAAATAGTTTCTCACTAGTGGGTGGTCCCAGGCCAGCATACACTGTCTGAGGGCTCCCCTTCTAAAGTTCTATCCCTGCGCCCGTGGCAGCTGCTAGCGGGCTCATGGGGCTTCGGTGACATACGTGCCTCCTAACTGTGGCCTCTGGAAGCAGCAAGCCTGACCTTTCCTAACCCACGGTGACCCCTGTGTGGGAGTGTGAAGTAAGCCCCAGGGGCACCCCATCCAAGAGAGTGGGCAGCACAGGCCAGGGCACTTCTGGTGGCCCCCAAGCCGGAGCCAAGATCAATCTGCTCTTCTCCACTGGGGAAGGTTCCCCTGAGCAGAGAGAGCCAGGCATCCGATTGCCAGGCACAGGTGCCTGGATGTGAGGTTTGCCCTCTTGGGGAGAACATCTTTCTGTTGTCACCTGGTGGCTGTGGTTGGGCACCCGCTCATGCAGTTGGGGCTGCTGGAGCAGGTTGTGGTGTCTGCAGCTGCCTGACTCACTTGTGTCCCTCCAGGAGCCCGTGCTACCTTTTCCCTCCTTTCCTCCCCCACTCCCTCGGCCCCCGGCTGGTGTTGATCTGCGTGTGTGTTTCTGTACTTCTGCCTGAGACAATGTGTCTGTGCTGTTGTTTGTTTGTTTGTTCATTGCAAACCCACTCTGCACTCTGGGGGCGGGGGGGCGGGGAAGGCTTAGTTTGACTTCATTCGTTCTAGACTTCCAGGATGAGCAGCCTGCTGTCCACGTGCAGCCCATTCTCTCCGTTGGCGCCCTCAGCACTGCTACAGCCTGGTCCCATAAATGTCCTAGCTTGAGAGAACCCAGGGATAATGGTGGCAGGGAGCAGTCTGACCTGTACCCCAAGACCAGGGTCCTCCCGGTGTGGGCCCTGGCCCAGAGCCACGGCATCGCCTGGGAATGGTCAGAGATGCAAACTCACTGAAAAGACAGTCTGGGGTGGGCCTAGCCAGCTGTGCTTAACAGCCCTCCCAGCAACTCCAGGAACCGGACTCCAGCTTGAGAGCCAGGGCAGGCCGTTCTCAGGCTGCACTTTGAGGGCACAAGTTGGCATCTGTAGTAGGGGATGCCAGAGCCATATGTGGTGTGTACCCGTCCATCACTGCAATATGGTCCTGGTGGCTCATATGTGGCTACACAGGGGCAGCGGCCAGTGCTGGATTTCAGCGTGATGTCTTGGGCCGGGAGGGAGCTGCCTGTCTGTCACCACACGCCCTGGGCTCTCTTTGTTGCCCTTGATTTGCATTTAGCTGCCCTGCCCCAGCAGAGGGAGAAGAGCGGTAATAAAGACGGGCTTGATTCGGGCGAGCCTTCCGTGGCCCTCGTGCTATGCATGGCATTCCCCAACCCTGGCCCAGCGCCCCGGCTCTGCCGAGCGGACACTCACCTGCACCAGGTAGACAGTGAGGGTCTGTTCCCGGAGCGGCGCTGTGCAATCAAGTGGAGATAACAGAGGCCCGGGGTCAGGCGGGCTGCCCGGCGTGTCTTTCATCTCTGACTTATGTCGATGGGGTGTAAAGTGTGGTGTGGGCCGGCCGGCCTGCAGTCAATGGCTACCTTGTTCAGCTCCCACTTATCTCCATCGCTCTGATGTCACTGGCTTCATTTGGGCAGCTGACTTCAAAGGTGCTTTTCAAATTTTTTTAATTTTTCTATTTCAGGGATAATAGCCCAGCTTTTCAAAAGCATTTTGCTGTGCAATCAAGTCAAACATTTTTAAACGGACAGGACCAAGTTAGCCCAGCCTGGACCGGAGCTCCCAAGGATGCCAGGAGCTCGTCCAGCTCTGACAGACGGACAAAGGGAGCTGTGTTTGCTGTCCCCAACTGGGTTCTCTTCAACCCATCCGCATGCTGAGGTTTTAAAAAATAAAAAAAACCCTTACTGTTCACGTCCCTCAGGACCAGTTTCCTCTAGGTCTGCTATGCATGGGCCACAAGTCAAGTCACAGCCCCACTGGTCCCGACAGGGTGGCTGCTGGGTCCTTGGAGAGAGCCAAGCTGAGATCTGGCTCTCATGGTTTAGAAACATGGCTTTCCGTGAGGCCAGGTCTATAGGGCCTAAGATCTGCCCCAAGCGTCTGTCCCTTTGTTTTCTTCCTTTGTCACATTAGTGGCTGGATGCCCACATGGTTGCCTGGGCCACACGGTCCCTGACTGACGGAGGTGGGCTGAATGGCCAGTCCGTGGGGAGACATGTTTCCAACGAATAGTAGTGGATCTGAAATGCATCTCCCAGCAGTTGAGAGTCTGCTTCAGGGAAGGAGGCAGGTTTTGGGGGGACTCCCAGGTGATTAGGACCAATGGGCAAAGGTTACAGGGATGTCTGTTTCCGGGATATGTGTTTCCATTGCTGCTGTAACAAATGACAAGAGCCGAGTGGCCTCGATAATACATATTTATGATCTTACCATTCCACCAGTCAGATGTCGGCATGGTCCCACAGGACTAGAATTGAGGTGTCCCTTTGAGTGACCAGGGGAGAAGCCACTGTCTTGCCTTTTGTGGCTCCCGAGGCCACCCACATTTCTGGGCTCAGGACTTCCTGCCCCCATCAGCAAAGCCACAAGGTCGAAACTGTTATTTGTAAATGAGGGAAAACAGCGTTGCCTGCCTGTAGGACTGTGGGGAGGGTTAAATAAGTTGTCTCTGCGAAGGAAGCTCCCAGTGAGCATGTCTGCGCATAGGAAGCATATTCTATATGGCGGTTCATGGACCCTGTTTCCGGGGCCAGGCACTGTGCCAGGGGCCTGGAGTAGCTCAATGAACAAAGCAAACAGTCCCGGGCTTCGTCGCCTGTCCATTTTAGCAGGGAGCAGACAGTAACAAACTTAATAAATATGTGTGTTCCCTAAAATGCTGGGAACTGAAAAGAGCTATGCGGGAAATCGAGTAGGAGGCATTGTGAGTGTGGGTGGAGAGTTGCAAGTGGAAATGTTGAGGTAGAATGGTGAGTGTGGCCTCATTATGAAAATGAGATTAGAACAAAAACTTGGAGCAGCTGAGGAAGTCAGTGATGCAGTGACCTGCGGAAGAGCACTCGAGAACAGGGTGTGCAAAGGCCTGGGACAGGAGGACCTCGAGGATGGGAAGCTCTGTGTAGCTGTGGTTATGGGGAAAAGGAAAGGGGTCAATGAGAATGTGGGGGGGGGGGGCGGGGAGAGGGCAATCAGAGGATTTGGCTTTTACTCTGAGCATAGGAGAGCCATTGGCAGAGAGGGTGCCTACGGAGGACTGGGACTTGCCTTTTACAGGAAGCCCAGGGAGCTGACAGTAACAGGCTGCTTGGGCTGCCGGGCCAGTAGGCCACTGGGCTCCAGAGTGAAGCCAGGAGGCATGGGCACCATTGGCCGAGGGATGTGATCTGCACCGCGGTGGTGGCCGCAGAGGACAGACTACTATCATGTGGAGGTGAGTCCCACAGGGGTGCTAATGCCCGTGGTAAGAAAGAAGTCCAGAAGGACCCCAAGAGTTTGGAGCTGAGCCGTAGGAAAGGCTAACTAGCATGTAAGACACTGAAGATGGAGCCTGTTTGGGGAAAACAGGAGTCTAGCAATACCAGTATGCTTCTAAATATTGATGTGGAATAGACAGTTAGATGTGGGAGTCTGGGCTTCAATGGATGCGAAAGAACCTGGTCAGATCTAAAAACTGGTAAATTCTGGGCTATTGAGTTTGTGGACAGTTGGGTACAGAGAGTGAGGACCATGTAGGACGTGTATCCAGATCTCTGTGCAGCAGGGAGCCCAAGGTTAGTGCCCAGTGAACGCTGGCTGAGTCACGAAGTCCTCCCACATACTGAACTTGGTGAGTCTGTGACTACATATAGGGCTGGGTGCCTGCACTGGTCTAATGCTCTCTCTTCTGCTAATTATAACTCACTGACAACTACAGAGAGCAAGAGCCCCTCCCAGGTCCCGGGCTTCCTCCTTTGTCAGGTTCTGCATGGCCCTGTCCCCTGAACGAGGCTCATGGAACTCTCCGGAGGCAGCGCCACAGCGTTGACGGGTCAGCTCCCCACCACGCCCCCACAGATGACTACTAAATCCCACTGCTCACCTTTCTGAAATGTCTTTATGCACTGACTTCTCATTTATTATTACTTTTATCTCAACTTCTGATCCCTCTTTTCGTCTCCCACTGGAGCCCCTGCTCTGAGCCTTGCCGAGGCGTCTTCATCTCGAGCCTCCGGAAGACTGAGCTCGGGCCTCCAAAGGCTGCACCCACTGTGCCCTCATGAGGGATTGGATCCAGAAGCGCCAACCAGCTGCCCAGCATCTGGGCTCCATCCCGCTCGCTCCCCGAGGCGCTTGGACTTGGAGCTAGACAGAGAAGGACTTACTCTCACTTCAGACCCAGCCTAAACTCACCCTGCAGTTGACTGAGGTCAGGAGGCGCATTAAAATCAGCAGGGTGAATTTCTGCTTTAAATCATCACCTGAGCACATGTTTTTATTGATTTTAGAGAGAGGGGGTGAGGAGAGAGAGACATTGATTGACTGCCTCCCGTATGCACCTCAGCTAGGGTTCGAACCTGCGGCCTTCTGGTATTTGGGACAATGCTCCAACCAGTTTTGCTGCCTGGTCAGGGCACCAATGGGGATCTTTAAAACCACGGATTCCTCGGTCACAGCCCAGCCAGCTGAATGGAGGCCCCCAGGTCGGGGCTCAGAAGTCTGTACTTCCTCATGTAGTCAATGATTCTGACACAAGTGCCTGGGACTTGGACCATGCTACTTCCTTCCAGCAAGAAGATACTCGCACACCTGACACATCTCCCCAACAGTGAAAGGCACCCCCCAAAGTGTTCAAATAGCCTCTGCAATGCATGGTTTCTTCCTGTGCCCTGGGAAGAGGGACCGTGCCATCATACCTGCTTCGCCAGTTTTAAAACAAAAGGTTCAGACAGTGTAGGTCTTATTCAAGGGTCAAAGAAGGTGAGAGCCGGAGCCTGAACTTAAACGCAAGGGTCTCACTCCAAACCCACGGCTTAGGCATTCTTTGGGGATTCATACCTACAATACCCCTAAAGAGCAGTGTCTACGGACTTCCATGTTCAGATTTCATCCAAACTGAGAAGGGCGCCCCGTTATTTTCTCCTTGAATATTTCACACTGGCCCTTTGGGGAGACACCGCCGGCCACCCCTTCTGCTTGGCCATTGCTGTTACCAGGACCGTGGCACCACTGCCTGCTTTCTCATCGGTGCCAGTGCCGCTGCAAGGCATGGCTCTCGCTCCCAGGTCAGCGCTGTCATTGTTCCTGGTGTCTGCGAGTCCACCACTCAGCAGGGACGCCATGTGATGGGAAGAGGCCTGTCTCATTTGGGACACACGGAGAAGAGGATGGGGACTTCAGTGACCCCTTCAGCTCCGCTGGGAAGACAGCTGCCATTTACGAGGACTATTTACATGGATTGAATTGTGGCTTAGGAGGCACTGGGTTGGGTAATTTTTCCTTTATGAGATGTCACCCCGAGTTCAGAAAATAAAGGTCACAAGCACCTAGGGAAGCAAGTTGAGAAGGTGAGGGGTATGAAGCCATGTCCCCTGGGTGGCTTCAGGGGCTGCCAGTGCATGAGGATGACAACCTTCCCTGTTTGCCCCCTCCTCAGGGGGGGAGTCCCAGAGCCCCGGGTCATTAATGGCACACCAGCTGCTCCATCTTTATTGCTGTCAGTCACGTGAGTGCCCCACCTTCCCCAGCTTTGCGCTGCGTCGGTCAGAGTGCAGGCCGCCTTCTGCGTCCACCTCCTCGCTGGCCTCTCCTGCCGACACACCCGCTCGTTCACGTGGTTGAACAGTTCCTTTCATCCCATGAGCCGCTTCGGAGGCCACCGAGACCCCATGGGCTGCCTGCTGAGCAGGAGTGTCATTTAAAATTAGATGGTGGGCACAGCGACCCGGAACCACCCAGATCCTGCCTGGCCATGCTCCTCTGGCTGGACAGTCCAGATGTAAAAAACTGCTGAAAATGCAGTTTGGGCCAGAGACAATGGAGGGTGCCAGGGCTGAGGGGTCACCGGGATCTGGTGTTTTGCGAGATGAGCAGAGGTCTGAGGATGGTGGTCCAGGGACACGACAATGGGAATGTGGGCAATGGTGTGGAGTGTGCACTTAAAAGGGAGCATATGGTACATTTTATGATATGTGGTTTACCACAATAAGAAACCCATAGCACTTTATGAAAGACTAGATCTTTCAGTAAATGAACTATCTTATTTAATACAAAAAATGCATATGTACACACAGGCAAGTTGAGGGTCTTCAGGGGCCCAATATCTTATTTCCACAAATCTCTTTCTCGACATCCCATGAATCTTCAAATCAATGATCAGTGGGCATGGCCGTTCACTCAGCGATGCGGCAAGTGTTGTCATGGGAATGGACCATTTCCTGAGACCTGGGTTCTGATCCCCAAGTCCACGACTAGCCACGCCCATGCCCACGCCCAGAGCCTACCTTTCTGAATTCATCTCTCCACTCAGTAATGAAAAGAAACACATCAGATTCCTTTCAGCTTCAAGGCTGAAAATCCAGTGCTTCCCGTGAAGGTACACGGTGGACTCCAATCCCGATAGTGCGCCTGAGTGAGGACTTGTGAGGCAGGCTGTGTTTCCGGAGCGAGCGCACAGAAAGGACACTTTGGGGCAAAGGGCTACCGGAGCTGGGAGTGGGCCCCCGGGAGCGCTAGTTCCCTGGAGGTCGTGGACTCAAGGCATTGGCGCAGGACAGCGGTCAGGAAAGGAAAGCGGACGGGAGCGCTCTGAGAGTGCGTGCTGTTTTCTGGATGTTTCTTTCCGTTCTCTGGACGTGCTGCTGCCTGCTCTGGTGGGTGTGTCTGGGCAAGAGGGAGTGTGTGTGAAATCCCAGAGGTGGCATGTGCGGTGGAGACCCCTCTGAGGACCCACCCAGGCCACATCCCCGGCCTGTGTTCCATGTGCTACGTCATGTCTAGTCTGGTGGTGCAGCTGGTCAGACAGAGCTGTGGACCACATGCCTTGGTGGGCGCTGCCCGTTCCCCGACACCTCCCTGCCTGGTACGGGCAGCCATGAGCCTGCTCTCCGTGTCTGCATACTTCACTAAATGGACTCGTGCAATGTGTGACCCAGTGACAGGCATCTTTCACGGGGAAGCATTCTCCCGGCCACCATGCTGAGCCTCCTCTTTATCACCGACATATGGACACGCCAGCTTTGTGTATCCACCCATCACTGGGGCCAGGGGGCGGCTTCCATGTTTTGATATGATGAACATCCCTGCACATGTTTGAATGGACACAGGCTCTCATTTCCCGAGGTATGTACATGGGAGCGAAACTGCTGGTCTAATCCCCGAGGTCTCTCCCAGAGCAGCTGCCGTTTTATATCCCAGCCACAGAGCTGAGGGTCCATTTCTCCTGTCCTCATCCACCCTGCAGCCCAACTCTTTTTGAACAATGTGTATTTTTATTGATTTCAGAGAGAAAGGGAGAGGGAGAGATAATGATGAGAGAGAATCATTGATCGGCTGCCTCTTGCACACCCCCTACTGGGGATCAAGCCTACAACCCAGGCATGTGCCCTGTTTGGGAGTCAAACCTAGGACCCTTCAGTCCACAGGTCAGTGCTCTGTCCACTGAGTCACACCGGCTATGGCGTAGCCCACCTCTTTGAGGGTGCCCTGGTGGGTGCAGAGTGCTATTTTCTGTGGGTCTGCTTTGCATTTCCCTGACGGCTCACATTGCTTGGGCATCTTTTGGGGAGCTTTTCAGGCCTTTTTATTATTTGGAAAAATTTCTATTTAGAGGTCTTGCCCATTTAAAAGATTGGGTTGTTTGTCTTTTTCTTATTAAGTCGTTTGTGCGAGTTCTTTCTCTAGTTCAGAGGCAAGTGTATGTCAGAATGGTCCGCGATGTCCTGCCCACCCTGGACGATCTCCTCACTGTCCTGACAGCCCTGAGGACACGGTGCTGGACTCCGTTAGCTTTTGGTGAGGGCAGGACGTGCACAGCACAGAGAGGGAGGCTGGGGGACAGGGCAGGTGTGGGCTCTGCGGGAGGCCTGCCCACGTTCTTCTGTGACCAACTAGTTGGCCCGCAAATTCAGTGGACACAGCCATGCAGCTGAAAGGCTGGCATGCTGGGGACTTCACTTCCCTGGCTGACAGAGTGCTGACTGGACCAGCCGGCTACTTGTTAATGAAAGCCGCCCGGGGGCTCACCTGCTCACCGCACCTGTCGGCCAGAGCCCGTTCCATGTGGTTGGAAGGACAGACTCAGAGCCAGCCGGCTGCAGCCGAGGTGCAGGCCAGCAGCGCAGGTGAGGGGTTCAAGGAGGCTACAGAGGGAGGGCCAGGGCCGCTGTCCCTTGCCCAGCCCAGCCCCCTCCCCTGCCCCTCAGCCTGCCCAGCCCAGCCCAGCCCAGCCCCCGTCCCTGCCCCTCAGCCTGCCCAGCCCAGCCCAGCCCCCCCCCCTGCCCCTCAGCCTGCCCAGCCTGGGCCTTCTTGAACTTCTTGCTTCGCCTTCCTGAGAAGCAATACTGGATGGGAGTCAGCGGTGTTTGGGGTCTCAGCCATGTAAGCCGGGCGGCCATGGGGCCCGGGTGGCACAAGACGCGTCTGTTTTTCTCGGGCAGCAGACAGGACGTTGGCAGCACCGGCTCCCACGCACTCGGCCGGGGCACATCTTGGCTGCTGGCCCCTCTGCATGGGAGCAGCTGACGGGCCACAGGCAGCCGCCCTCCGAGGGCCACGGCCAGGATTCCTTTAATACGAAGTGACAACCTGTCTCCCCAAAGCATCTGACTGAGAGGTTTTAATTACGGCTGTGATGCGCACGTGCGTTCTTCATTCACGCCAGCAGCGGGCGTCTGCCTCCCTGAGACCGCAGGCCACACGGGGAGCGCCCACTCCTCCCGCGTCCTTCTCCTCCCCTTGTCCCGCTTCCTCCTGCCGTTCTCGCCCTCCGCCCACCTCCTCTTCCTATGTTGAGGGTGAGCTTTGGATAGCAGGCTCGTGCTGGGGACCCCTGCCCCGTTCTGGGCTTGACCCTGCAGTAAGGAAGGAGGGTAGCTCAGCAGTGCCGCGTTCCCACGATGCCCTCTTTGAGAGGGTGCCCAGGGCCTTGGCTGGGAGGGGCGGCAGGGGATGAGCTAGGGCATCCCCAGAGCAGACTTCTTTCCACCCCAGGATCACACTGTGTTGTTGCTACACCAAGTACCTGGCCGTCTGTGTGTGGCACCCACAGACTTCCTAGCGCTACGATGACACGTGTCTGGGTGCCCGGAAGCTCGAGACATGCCACTTAGGTTATGTGTTTATAGTTAAATGAGATATGCAAGGATCGGATGGGAAGCGGATTGGAAACATCCATTTGTCAGTCTCCCTCCTCTGGGCAAAATGGTGTAAATCACGCCAAGACGAGTTTAGAAGGTGGAGTGATGCTGAGGTGGCTGGAGTACATGGTGCTCACAGCAAAGGGCTTCCTAGCAGTTTAATGCACACCTGTGGGCTCCTGCTCGACTCTCAGAGGAGGGCCCGGCCTGGCCGGGTGCCTCAGGGGGTTGGACTGTCGTCCTGTATGGCAGGAGGCGGTGGATTCCATTCCTGGTCAGGGCGTGTACCTAGGTTGCGGGGTCCATTCCTGGTCGGGGTGTGTATGGGAGGCAACCGAGTTATCTCTCTCTCTCTTGCTCTCACTCTCTCTCTTTCATCAATAAAAACATATCTTCAGATGAGAATAAAAAAAATAGCCTGGCTGGTGTTCTCAGTGGTCAAGCATTGACCTATGAACTAAAAGGTCACGGTTCCATTCCCGGTCAGAGAACATAGGAGGCATGCAGGAGGCATCCAATCAATGATTCTCATCTTTAATGTTTCTGTCCCTCTCTCCCTCTCCCTTCCCCTCTGAAATCAATTAAAATACATTTATAAATAAATAAATAAATAAATAAATAAATAAATAAATAAATAATAAAGAGAAAGGATATGGAATCATCACTTGACCTCAGGGGAGTGGGGTTGACTCCAGGGTCCCTCTGCATCTCACAATACCAGGCCATTCTCTCCCCAAAGTTCACATCACCCCAAGAATTAGAAGAGCTTTTGGGGTTCAGGGCTGTTCTCCCTTACATCTACATTGGAGAGACGGATTCAGTACTTGACTTACTACTAAGAGATTTTATGGACACTGTTTTCTACTCCAGAAACGGTCCCCTAATTAGTTCCCCCGCTGTCTGGACACACCTCCTCTGCTGGCACTGGCCCATCGCTCCTAGCCTGGAGGATGTGGCCTGGACAAGGAACCAGCCTCGGGGTCAGACCTTGCCCGCTGACCTAACCTGGCCCCTGGTCTCACTCTTGGGCTGCCCAGACCTTGGCTTTTTTGGGTTCATTCCATCACAGAATCTCTCCCTCTGCCCAGACACTGAACAGGAATCAGACTACGTGCCTGTTCTCCAAACCTGTTCTGCACGTTCTAATCCCAGCCCTGGCATGCCGGTTCACCCCAGTGCCGCCCGACTGGTCAGCTCCCTGTAGGTTTCACAGGTCCAGTCAACGTCTCCTTTCTCAGGGCAGTGACTCCGGGGGCTGGAGCAGCAGAGTGAACCTTGGGGATCAGGAGGAGGAGGGCGTCTTAGCTTTGGCTCTGTTGTGGAAAAGGTGTGTGACCCTAACTGCTTCCTTCAGCCTCTTGGAACCTTAGTTTTTGTGCCCATGTACCGGACTTGGGCTTTGCGGCCTTCCAGGGGCTCCCTGTCCAAGCCCAGCGGCTGCATGGCCATGGTTTCAGGGTGCACACTGACTCCTGCTACCTGCCCCTTTCCCGCAGGACGTGCTTCTCACCTGCACTCCTTCTCGCATCTCCTGTGGCAGCAGCCAGTGAGGACTGGTCAAGTGAAATAATAGACCGACGGTCTCTTGGTTCAACCCGATCTGGCTTCCTGTTTTGTTTCCCATGTGCGATGGAGAAGAGTGGATGGGATTCCCTTTAACGGTCTCCCCGCTTCTGTCCCACAGTTGGCTGGGCTGAAACTCCGTGCGGGAGAGCGCAACCTGAGCAGAGGGGGCAGCCCCTTCCTGCTGTCCTTTCTCGGGGTGCCCGGGGCCCTGCATCCTCCTCACTGGGCTGTGGGCACCTCGGTTGTTTGAGGAGCTGTGCCTCCACCCGTCCTCTATTCCAGAGAGGCAACCTCATAGCTACAAGGAGACCACTCAGGAGCTGTGGCCATGGGCACAGGTGGGGCTGTGTCTGCCTCCCCACATCGTCCTGAAATCATTACTCCTGTCGTTCCAGGAGGCGTGGCCTCTTCAGGGGTCTCCTGGCAAATGGCGGGCCTCTAACTATCATTCAGGGCCCATGTGGCCACCACACCCACCACCCCACAAAGCCAAGCTCTCTCAGGGCCAGTGGGTGTCATGGGAAGGGGACGTCTGGTCTGCGATGAGGTGAATGTGCGCAGCGACGCTGTATAAAATCAGCAGATTCCCACTGTGGGGCTTCTCAGAGCCTTGAGTAGGGGTGTGTGAGAGTGAATTCTACTGGAAGTGCACGAGGGACGTTGCCAAACGTATGTGACTACAGCTCAGAGCCCTCCAACTATTTTATTGTATCATTTATTTTTTAAAATCAAGTTTCCCAAGAGTCCAGATGCCCACTGTCTTAGAGGCCAGATTCAGTGAGGCCAGAGAGCAGGCATGGAGGACAGACCGCTGCCTCCAGCTGCGGCCAGCTCTGTGTGGAGGGTGGGCAGCCGTGCAGGTGGTCGGCGTCCAACTCAGCCAGGGCCTCAGTGTCACCTTCTCACAGCCACGTCGCGCCCATTCAGCCCTGATGCAATCTTCCTGGAGAACGTCGGCTGTTTCCCAGCACCAGCCGTGTGAGTGCCGGCTCTGCGCCTGGCACCATGGGGGAGCTGACCAGGGGCTCGGGAAGGCTGTGCCCATCCAATGCCCAGTGACTGCCTGGCTTGTGACATCCCATCATGGCTGCTTGTCAAGGCATGCAGTGGAGGAGGGGCTGGGCAGTGGGGGACCGGTTTCTGGATGATGCGGAGTTACCGCCCAGAGGATCCCCCACCACTTCCAAAGCTCCCTGCCTCTGCATGCAAGCCCCTGAGACAGACAGGCTTTAAAGGAACCCCTGTGTGCACGCCCTCACACCTGCGACCTAAGGCCAGGGCCGGCTCAGGAAGCGCAGGGAGCCACTGGGAGGGACCCGAGAGGAGAGGGGGTGGACGGGGAGCCGCCATGAAGCAGTCCCTGCTCTGGAGGCCCGTCCACCTGCACAGCCCAGCTGGAGCCCCCTCCAGATGTAAGAAGCACAGGTGCAGAGAGAGGAGCCCCTGCCACCTGCTCCTCTCTGCCAGCTATGTCCCTTTGTGTATCCTCACCTGGTGTCCCTGGAGGCTGGGCACTCTGCCCGCACTGCCCCAGGTCTGTCTGCACTTCCCACTGGGCTGTGACCTCTCGAAGGCAGGGACACCCCTGGGCGGGGCTTGGTAGCCCTGGTCTCAGTGCCCAGAGTCCCTGAGTGCCCGCCAGGCTCTGTCCCCTGCATCTTCCTGCGTTCTCCCTGTATGTCTGTCGCTCATGCCTCTTGTGGGGGCCAGACCGTCCCGGTCGCTGCCCCTCGCTGTCCTGGCCATGCTGTGAGCTCACCCTCCGATAGAGAACAAGCATTGGAAGAGGACCCTGCTCTCCGCCTGCCAGTGTGCCATGTTCCCCCCGCTCCCCGTGTGTGTGAGCTTCAGCCCAGGAAAGGGCAGGCGCCCTGTGGGGGCTGTGTGGAGTGTACGTCTCTGTTAATGGGGACATCGAGATATGTGAACACATTGGGAGGACTTCCAGCTTCCCAGCCCAGCTCTGATGTCCCTGTTTCCAGGGCTCAGGACCCAGAAAGGGGGCAAGGTGTCCCCCCTCACACCCCTCCCCACAGGGATCTGGCTGCCAGCTGCGTCCAGCCCTGCCATCCGCCAGGTGGCCCTGCGTGGCTTGTGAGATGCCCGGCAGCAGGCGGGCAGCAGGGCTGGCAGCTGCTTGAACACTGATGGCAGGTGGGGCATCTGGGTGCCCGCTACCTGTGTGCACAGACCTGCTCCTAACGAGCTGTCGCTGTCGCTTCCGTGGCTGCGGCTCCAGACCTCACCTCTGTGTGCATGTGGGCCAGCGGCCTCTGCACCTGACAGCAGGACCAGCTCCCAGCTGCCCACACACCCACCAGGGAACCTGCCACGTTCTCCCGGGTGTCTCTGCTCATGCCCGTCCCTGGGTGCCTGTCCAGGTGTAGGCTGAGCAAGCCCTGCCTGACCCATCCCTGACTCCAGCCCAGTGGCCTGTGCCCAGTTCCCTGGCACAGCCTCCTCTGGGTTGTTTCCAGGATTTGCTGTGGGTGCCCGTCCGGTGCCTGGCACAGGTCACGTTCTGTAAGGGCTGAGGAATGCACTCGCCATTCAAATTCACCACTGGCTCAACTCTGCACTGGGGACCTGGAGAGGCCAGGGAGCCTGCCCACACCCCACCCACCTACCCAGGGACAGAGACCCACCCACCCAGGGTGGAGAAGCACTTCGCACCCTTCCTGAGCCCTGAGGGCCAGGGGATGTGAGGGCCTTCCCTCTGCCCTCAGCCCAGGGGGCCTCTGGTCACCAGCACAGTCGCCCCTCAAAGGAGATTTAGGGGTGTCCACTGTTAGGGGGCCACCATTTTCCAAAAGAACGTGCTCCTTCTTGAACCCTATTGCTCCCAAATTAAGCCTGCCCTTTGCCCTTCCCCATGCCAGGCCTCTGCAAGACATCTCCCCTCCTGGCCAGGTCCTGAGACCCCCAGCCCCCCAGCCTTGAAGCTCCTCCTTCCAGTGAATCTGGTCACATTTAGTTCACAGTAGTCAGAGGCACTGCTGTCCCCCCAGGGAAGGAGGTGCTGAGTGTTGGGGGTCAAGGGTGCTGCCTGGTGCCCCAGAGAGAACCCCCAAGCCTCCTCCTGACTCTGTGCCCGGCTTTCTGGCTGTGACCAGGGGGAAGCGGGAAGGAGCAGGATGTGAGCCGCTGCCGCTGCCTGGACTTGGAACAAAGCTGCGTTCGAGCCACGAGTGGCTCAGCCTGCCCACCTGCCCAGCCGTGCCCGCCGCTCTGCCATCCCAGCAGCTGGCCTCGTGTCACAGCCAATTAGGCTTTGGAGGAGCAAGAAGGAGAGGTGACACGGCATATGACCCCTGCTGTCACGGGGCAGATGCGGAGCCCGCACCGCCCCGCACGGCCCCGTGCTAATTAATCACCTGGACGAGAAGCCGTGACAGCGCCGGGCACGGAGCAGGTGGCACCTGCGGGGACAGTGGGGGCTCCGCAGCGGCCGCCCCCTCGGCTGGCCTGTGGCAAGTTGTCATGAAGCTGTAGGGGTTAAAAGAGAGGGTGGGGAGGAGGGGGACTGTAAAAGCCGGCTAATTATACAGGGTGCAGGTCGCAAGGCTGAACGGGTGCCCACGGCCTCCCTCCCTTGGTGCTGGTTCTAGACGAGGGGGTGGATTCGCACAGGAGTGCGCCTGGGACGGCCAGGCCCCTCTGCCTTTTCCCTCTCCAAGTGGCTGCTCACCCTTTTCTGGATGGTCCGGGGGCAGGGGGGAGGTGCTGTTCCCACCCCCAACGCCACAGAACCAACTCCTAGCTGCCTGTGATGGTTCACAGCCTCAGGGAACGCCACAGCCCCCAATCTACCCTCCAGACAGCCCCTCGCCCTGTGAATCCGCAGCCCAGGAGCCCAGGAGCTGGGCTGGTCCGCTCACTGCACACAGGGACCCTGTTGCTGCTCCTCCCGTCCCCACAGAGGGCTCAGTGCCAACTCCCACTTACCAACGTTTGCCGTATGATTCCAAATAAGGCGCCTTCTTCTCTCCACGGCCTCAGGTCTGCTGGGCAAAGCCTGGGGTGGCACCCGAGATGCCCCGAGGGCGAGGGCAGAGAAGAGAGCACTGCCCCTCCCCTGCCGCCAAGTGCAGAGTGACCTCGTGTGGCCGACTTCTGCTTTTGCGAAATGGCGGGTCCGGCCCTCCATTCTGTTAGTGCTCCAAGTGGTGGCCCGAGTGGCATGTCCGCTGTGACCATGCTGTGCTGGCCACTCGCACACACACCAGACAGGTACCCCAGGGGCCCTGAGGCTGCCAGGGACCCGAGGCACGAGCTCCATTTGGACATCAGTCAGGGGGCTCCATTTGCTCCCAATTTAAGATGCAGGAGCTTGTCACCCCTGTCAAGTCAAGCCCAGACTCCCTCGTGCCTAGAGGCAAGGCCGCCCGGTGCCCGGCCTTGGGGACCCGCTCAGGGCGCTCCTGCCCTGGCCTCTGCGCTGAGTGCCAGCTCTCCTTCAGGGCCCAAACCTCTGTCTGCACTCAGACCCCCTTTCCAGAGAGAGCCAAACAGGAGGCGCTGACAGGTCAGGAAAGGAAACCGCCCGGGGGGCAAGGGAAGAGTCGGGCAGCTCAGGGCAAGGCTGGGAGATTCTGGCCAAACGTCAAGTTTTCAAATGGTTGAACGGACCAAGGAATCTGTGGGCACACGGAGCAGGGAGCTTCCGGTGATCAGGACTCCGATTCCATGGCTCCGGGAGAGGGGAGCGTGCTCAGAGAAGAGAGATCTTCACAGCAATCTCCAGCCGAATGTTTAGATCTTTGAATTTCCCAAAGGACCTCAGCATTTCTAGAGAAAGCCTAAGAAAAATAGCAGAAACAGCTTAACAACAGTGTTTAAAAAGTTCAATAGATGAGACTTTCAAAAGTCAAAACTGGGATTTGTAGCTTAAAATACTACATGAAAAGTGTCTGAGTTAAACAATGGGCCAGGGCAGCGGCTGCCGCTGTCACTGACCTGGGCAGGAAGAGGAGGGGCACTGTAGGCCCGGCCAGGGCAGCCTACCCACAGGCGGGGCAGCTGGCCCACCGACCTCTCCGGGTGGCACCTGTGGTGGTCACCTCACATGACAATGGTTGCACTAGAGCAGTGGTCGGCAAACCGCAGCTTGCGAGCCACATGCAGCTCTTTGGCCCCTTGAGTGTGGCTCTTCCACAAAACACCACGTGAGGGCGTGCATGTTCAGTGCGCTGGAAACTTCGTGGCCCACGTGCAGAAGTCCATTTTTGGCCTGTGGGAGTCTATTTTGAAGAAGTGGCGTTAGAAGTGGGGGTGTCAGTCGGTCGGGTGACAGGAAACGTGGCGCGGGCGGGCCTCGGGATATGCAGCGCAGGGAGGCACGTGCGATTCATGCACGAGTTGAGTGAGCCAGTCAGCCAGCGGTCTCATTGTGCAGTGGTTAGTGCCAGTGGGGTCCACAAGTCACGCACAGGTGACAAAAGTACCTACTCCAAGCATAAAGTTACTTGTATTTTTCCAACCAGCTGCAAATCCTACAGGTATTTTTGTCATCAATTTAAGAATTGTAATTCTTTTGTGTTGGTGGCTTTATTATTATAAAATGAAACTTTCTTTTAGGTGCCCTGTTTGACATGGCTTCAAAGAAGATGCAAAGAAAAGAGAAGCCAAAAAAGTTGAATGGACTGAGACTTTCGCATTTATTCAAAACTTAAATGGCCTTTTGACCTGTCTTATTTGTCAGGAAAAATTGGCGCATAACAAGAAATCAAATTTGGAGAGACACTTTACAATTAAACTTGTGTCATTTAGTACTAAATATCCTGTCGGTGATGCAAGGAAGAAAGCAGTTGAGGAACTTCAGAAGAGTCAAGAAAAATCAAGTTCTATATTTAATTACTGGATGCAATCTTCCAACAATGTTAATATTGCAAATTTTGTGAATTAGTCAAGAGATTGCTAAGAGAGGAAAACCACATACAGACGGTGAATACATAAAAAGTTGTTTTATAAATGCATCCGAAGAGCTATTACTGGATTTTAAGAACAAAGCAAATATTCTAAAAAAAATTTAAAGAGTTACCATTGTCTGCTAAAACAGTGAAAGATAGGACAGTCAAAATGTCTTCAAATATAACCCGAACAGCAAGTCGAAGATCTTAAATTGGTTTCAGCATTATCAATAGCAGTTGATGAATCTTGTGACATAAATGATACGGCGCAAGTTTCACTTTTTGTATGATTTATTTCATCTACCGGTCCTAAAGAACTTTAGGATTATTGTCACTAAAAGGTCAAACACGTAGAGAGGATATAGCAAATGCTGTAATTGAGTGCATTGAAAAACATCATATTCCACTCCATAAAATTGTATTAATTTCAACAGATGGGGGAAAAGTATGACTGGCATAAGAAACAGGCTTGTTGCTATTTTGAAAGAAAAAATCAATCACGAGATACTTACTTACCATTGCATCATTCCTCAAGAAGCGCTTTGTGTGCAGACAGTTCCAGAAGAAATTTGCAAAGTTATGGAATTGGTGATTAACATTATCAACCCCATTATACCTAAAGCTTTTAATCATCACCAATTTAAATAATTTTTAGTTGAAATGGAGAGTACACAGATCTGCTGCTGCATAACAAGGTATGTTGGTTATCAAGAGGAAATGTTTTGAAGTATTTTGCTTCCTTATTAACAGAAATTAAAGCATTTCTCCGTGAGAAGGGTGTTCACTATCCAGAACTAAAGAATGATCAGTGGATCCAAAAATTTTATTTCATGGTAGACGTTATGTTCTCATCTAAAACAGCTTAATTGGCCAAAACCGGTTTGGCTCAGTGGATAGAGCATCAGCCTGTGACTGAAAGGTTCGAGGTTGGATTCCCGTCAAGGGCATGTATCCTGGTTGCGGGCACATCCCCAGTAGGGGGTGTGCAGGAGGTGGCAGATTGATGTCTCTCTCTCTCATCAATGTTTCTAACTCTCTATCCCTCTCCCTTCCTCTCTGTAAAAAATCAATAAAATATATTAAAAAAATAAAACAGCTTAATTGTAAACTATAGGGAAAAGGAAACATTTTTTTCGATGTTAGAAGTTATTTCATTTGAAAATAAATTATCTCTTTTTGCTCAAGATTTTGAAAGAGAAACTTTGATTCACTTTCCAAGCCAGTTGAAACACTGCCACGAAAATAATTCTGATATTGACATTTATTATTTCAAAACAACACTTTTAAATATGAGGGAAGCTTTTCTCAACAGGTTTCAGGAATTCAGAAACAGCAAAGCGATGTTAGCCTTTGTTTAAAAAAAAACAAAACCTCCTAATGCTACTATTTAACAGAATTAACATTTTCTCCCTTTAATATTGACATTGGCAATTCTGAAATGCAATTGCTGGATTTAAAAAACAAAGAATTGTGGAGCTCAAAATTTGAACGTCTTTGTGCTGATATAGAAATATTGGAGAAAAACAAATGTGAACTTAGTTCACAGCACAAGTGGTCTGCTTTGAAAGACGTGGAGAAGGAAGATATGTTGATTTTTAACACTTGGAATAGTATTCTTGACTCATAAAATTAACTGAAAAAACTAACATTTGCTGTTCTTTCCTTATTTGGGTCTACATATTTATGCAAACATCATTTTCAAGCATGAACCTTATCAAGAGTAAATTGAGAAGTTGTCTTATTGATGAGAACCTGGAATCATGCCTAAAATTAAAAACAACAACATACAAACCTGACTTACCCAAACTTTGCAAGGAGATGCAACACCATTGTTCACATTAGTGTTTATCAGTCATTGTCATGATTTAATTTTATGGATATTGTAAGGCAAATTGTAAGAAATTTAATTTATCAATAAATAAAATCATTATTAAGTATGATATCAAGTTTTATTCAAGGTACCTATAGTTTAACTAAGACTTAAAACTTTAAGTAAAGTTTATTAAGTTAATTTTAGGGAACATTGTGGAGTGAAAGATGTAGTGTCAAGGACTGAGAAAGGTATGTTGAGATGGTTTGGACATAGAGAGAGGATGAACAAAAGGAGATAGATGAAACAAGTATTCAATATGAGTGTGGATGGGAGAGTTGGAAGGGGTCGATCTCAGCGAACATACCTCAATCAGATTGAGGACGTTTTAGCAAAGGCCAGCTTAGGAGTACCCTAATTAAGTTAATAACAATGTACCTACCTATATAGTTTAAGTTTAAAAAATTTGGCTCTCAAAAGAAATTTCAATCGTTGTACTATTGATATTTGGCTCTGTTGACTAATGAGTTTGCCAACCACTGCACTAAAGGAATATGCACTTGATTTTATTTATTTGTCTTTAAATTACATTTGTTGAGGGAACGTTGGCTATTCTCTACATATAAAACCCTAACATGCAAAACATCCCCTCAGGAGTTTGACCAACTAGGAGTTCAATCACTTGCTATGATATGCACTGACCGCCAGGTGGGGACATGGAATGAAGGAAGGCCCCAGCTGGCAGCTGATAACCAGGAAAGGGAGGCCCCAGCTAGCAGCTGGCAGTCTCTAGGGACCTTACCTGTGCACAAATTTCATGCATTGGGCCTCTAGTAACATTATATAAGAACTAGAGGCTTGGTGCATAAAATTTGTGCATGGGGAAAGACTCTCTCAGCCTGGCCTGCACTCTGTCACAATCCGACACCCCTCAGGGATGTCTGACTGCTGCGGGATTGGGCCTACACCGGCAGTTAGACATCCCTCTTGCAATCCAGGATCACTGGCTTCTAACCACTCACCTGCCTGCCTGCATGATCACCCCTAACCACTCACCCTTAACCACCTCTGCTTCGGCCCTCACTACCGCAGCTTCATCCAGAAGGATATCCAGAATGATGTCCAGAAGGTCATTTCGCTGCCCTGTCTAATTAGCATATTACACTTTTATTATTATACACTAGAAGCCTGATGCATGAAGATTCATGCAAGAATGGGGCTTCCTTTCTCTGGCTTGCCATCTTTGTTGGGTTAATTTGCATACCCACTCCTAATTGGCTGGTGGGCATCGCAAAGGTATGGCCAATTAGCATGTTACTCTTTTATTTAGGTAGATATGCACTTTAAAGACAGTGCCCTCTATGTTGTGTGACTCTGAGCCACCTTCTCTTATTCAGCTAATACTTCTCAAACACCCCCCCCACAGTCACTCACACTTCCACACTCACATGCCTGTACACTTATGCCCACAGTCACACTTGCACACTCAGACCCATACCCTTGCACACTCATTCACATTCACACTTGCATACTTCCTCACATTTACACACTCACCCATCCACAAGCTCACTCACACTAGCATGCTCACTCACACTCACAGGCTCTCACACTTGCATGTTCACTCATACTCGCATATTCCCCTCACACACCCACATGCTCGTTCACATTTGCATGCTCATTCATCATGCTCCTATATTAAGACCCCCTATGAGGATATGGGCGCTGGTCTCTAACAGCCCTGGGCACACAGTGGGATATTCTGGTCATGCTCTGGCCATAGAGCTTCCATTCAGTGGCAAGTGCCACTCACATTCTCTGGCCAGCATGGTGTGGTGGCCTCGATAAAGTAGGTGACAGTGCTCACCCAGGCCCATCATCCCTATGGGACAGGCCAACCTGAACAACACCATCCTGTAATGCTTCTCTTTGACTTTCAACCATGTTTTGGACGAACTGGTGCCAAAATTCCAGTGTCACAATGACATTTGTAACACCTTTGGTGAGGGTTGAGTAGACCAGTGTTTGCTCTATTGGAAAGAAAGAGTTGGTCACTTAAAATTTCCCTCTTCTTGTTTCAAATGTCTGGTTAGTTTCTTTTAAAAATCATTTTCCTTGTACTTGATGTGGAACACGAATGCAGCTGCTAGGGAGATGCAGAAAACTCTACACTTGCACTGTTTTAGCTGAGATGTGCATGGCTGCATGAGCTGTGTGTGTGTGTGTGTGATTGGAACGTTAGGTTTGTGTCAGTGTGCATTTGCACATGTGTGAGTGTGTGCATACATGCAGGTGTGTGTGTACATGTGAAGGTATATGTACTGATATATATGAGTGAGAGTGCATGCATGGTTGTATGTGCATGAGTATGACAAGTATGTGAGTGAGATTATGTGTCTGTGTGTAGTTAGTGAGGGTGAGAGTGTGTGGATATGTGCACACATGTGTGACTGGCTGGGCATGCATGTCTGTTCGTTTGTGTCACCCTATGTGCGTGTGTGTGTGTGTGTGTGTGTGTGTGTGGTGAGGGCACCGTGGCATCTCCCACAAGACAGACTGGTGGCCAGGCATGTGCTCACATCAGGCCAGGAAGTGTGGGGATAAAAGTAAAAGGCAGGCAGCCCTCGATATGTCTCCAAGTGACGTTTATGGACAGATATTTTTCTACCTAGTTTGCCTTTAAATACAAAATCAAAGTAAATGAAATAAAACAAAAAACAGGGAGAATTGGTCTGAAAAATATATCCCAGAAAACAGAAGCCAGCAGTGATAAAATAAATTAGCTAAAGAGTTGAATCTTGACAAAATGTAAACAGCAAACACGACTAACTTCAGCGGCCTGGTGTGTGTGTGTAGGAGGGGAGGGAGGCTGGAAGAGGGGTGCACCAGGCTCTGCTGAGATGAGCAGAGACAGGCCAGGATCAGGACCAGCCTCCCTGCCTAGGTGTGTCCAGAAGCTGCTCAAGGTTTCCTCTGAAGGGCGAGGGCTCCATCTTGTGGTCACACTTAAAACTGCAGCCCCTTTGCTGACATTCCTACTGGGCTCAGGGTGCAAGGCAGGACCAGAGGGTGCCTCCAGTCTGCAGCCCCTGTAACTTCCTTGTGACACAATAGACTTTGTTTATATATTGGTCTCTGCACCTGGTTTCTGGCACCAGTTCCTGGATCTTTAGCAATCTCCTAGGTGACAGGAATGACCCTGGCTGGGCCCTGGAATAGTTTCCGGTGGGGGCCGGTCACCAAAAGACCAGCTGTGACGAGAAGCTTGGACTCCCCAGCTCCGGCCCATTCTCCAGAGGACCGGAGGGCTGGGACTATGGCTGTGTGGGGGGACCTTCACAGAAAGCCCACAAGCTCGGGGGTGGGGAACACGGAGGGCAGTGCCTCAACTCCGGGGCAAGAGGCTCTGTGCTCAGGACACTCTGGGTCTCACCATGAGCCTCTTCCTCTCTGGCTGTTCACATTTAACCTTCATGACATCCCTTTTATACAGCAAACTTCACCATAAGTGCTTCCCTGAGTTCTGCCAGCTGCTCTGAAAAATGTAAAACCTAAGAAGGGGTCACAGGCACCTCCAACTTGTAGCCACGGATAGAAATTGTGGGCAATGTGGAACCTTTCACTCAGTGGGGGCATCTGTGGTGGAGACGGTGGCTGAGCCCCTAACCTGTGCGTCTGTATTAACATCAGGCAGTGTTAACACTGCAGTGACCTGTAGGCCACCAGTGGTGCTGCAGAAGGTGCTACTGCACGCATCCAAAGTCAGGTGTGAGCACCATGGAGACCCACATGCATCTGGGGTCAGGTGTGAGTGCTGGGAGACCTGCACACACCTGGGGTCAGGTGTGAGTGCCGTGCATGCACTGGGGTCAGGTGTGGGTGCTGAATCAGGAAGTGGCTTTTCCTTTCTCACCTGCAGGCTGCCTCTTCCTCACTCCAAAGGTGGTTCTTATTCCCGCTGGTGGTCACCAGGATGAAGCTGTGGGGTCTCAGGTGATGGACACTGGATGGGAAGGGAGGTCAGAGGTCCACAGTGATCAGGAGAGGATGAAGAGGGGAAACCAAGTAGCATGTTAAAGGCGGCTCTAACTACACATGGTCTAAGTCAGTGGTCAGTAAACCCATTAGTCAATGGAGTCAAATATCAACAGTACAAATGATTGAAATTTCTTTTGAGAGCCAAATTTTTTAAACTTAAACTTCTTCTAATGCCATTTCTTCAAATAGACTCACCCAGGCCATGGTATTTTGTGGAAGAGCCACACTTAAGGGACCAAAGAGCTGCATGTGGCTCATGAGCCGCAGTTTGCCGAACACTGGTCTAAGTACGTACCAGTAAGTGAGGTAAAGAGTACAGTGGACTCAGTCTCAGTGGTTCGAGCTCATAGCCCATCTTATTTTACTTTGTGCCCCCACCTGCATCCTATCACATCCACTCCTGCAACTATTTTGAGATAAGTTATATCATCTGTACTAATAAAAGGGTAAATATGCTAATTAGACAGGATAGACCAGACATCTTCTGGATATCCTTCTGGACAAAGCCACGGTAGTGGGGCCGAGACAGAGGTGGTGAGGGGTGATCAGGCCGACAGGGGAGAGCTGTTAGGGGTGATCAGGCTGGCAGGGGAGAGCAATTGGTGGCAATCAGGCCAGCAGGGGAGAGGGGTTACGGGCATCAGGCAGGCAGGCAGGCAGAGGGGTTAGGGGCAATCAGGCAGGCAGGCAGGTGAGTGGTTAGGAACCAGCAGTCCTGGATTGCAAGAGGGTGCAGGTCAGGCTGAGGGACCCCACCCTACTGGGCCTTTAGTCCTATATAATAAAAACCTAATATGCTAAGTGTACGGTCATCCAGTGACTGGTCGACTGTTCAACCAATCAAAGTGTAATATGCTAATGATATGCTAAGGTCGCTCAACTGCTTGCTATGATGTGCACAGACAACCAGGGGGTAGATGCTCAGACCAGAAGGTTTGCTTGCTACAGAGGTCCAGCCTATTAGGACAGAGGAAGGTGGGCCAGACATACCCTGGAGCCCTCACATGGTTCCTCTGTGGCCCAATCATGTACCGGTAGAGTCCCTAGGCCTGGCCTGTGCCCTCTTGAAATCCGGGACCCCTTGGGAAATGTCAGAGAGCTGGTTTCAGACTGATCCTGCAGTCTACTACCCTCAGGAGGGTGCCAGACACAGGGCTCATGGCTGGCGAGCACTGCTGTAGCAGCACAAGACTCTCCCAATTGGGACTGATTGGGCACGAGCCTGTGGCAGGCACAGCAGGGCCAGGATGAGCGGGGGTGGCAGGTAGGAGCTACGGCTGCAGGTTTTATCCTGATCTCTGCAGGCTACCCAGAGAGACCCCACCTGGTCACAAATTCATGCACCGGACCTCTAGTTTCTATTTAAATACTTTAGAAAATACCTCTAAATATAGACTCTTTGAAAAACAGAACATAATATCATTGTCATACCTCTCAAATTAACAATAATGCCTTAATATCGTCAAACATTCCCTCCATATCCTGCATCTCTCCCCTGGTCTCCGGTCTTCTTACAGTTTGTTTTGAATAGAGATTCGTACAGAGCCATGTGGGGTGCTGCCTCCCGCTGGTCAGCGCTCCTTCTCCTGGCCCCTTACGTCTTTTTCTCCTGTGACCTGTGGAGAAGTGAGGTGGGTTGTGCTGCGATTTTGTCGCAGGCTGGGCTTCTGTCCCCTTCGCGTGGTGATGTGTCACAGTGTCTCCTGAGATGAGTTGAGATCTAGGAGGTGGGCACTCGTGTGTGTGGGTCCCACGGAGGACACTGTGTCCACTCACCTGTCCCTGGTGGTTCTTGCCAGACCCTTAGCTCTGAAGGGTCATCTCTGATGGTCCAGGCCGCACAGCCGGGCACCATCAGGGTACCCGATGCTCTGCACATGCTCCGCTGCTTCTTCGCCGAACTGTCTGCAGCGGCGTGGCAGTCGTGAGTCACCCCGTGCTCCCTGTACTGACTGGGCATGAAATTTCTTAATGTCCCTGCTTTGCTTTCCTAGGCTGGAGAATGAGCACAGCGGGGCGCTCCATCCTCTCTGTCTCTCTCTGCCCCCGCTCCCCTCAAGGCCTCGCCTGAACTGCCCAGCACTTCCCGGTGCCCAGCCTCCCACAGACCAGGTCAGTCAGGTCTCAGTATTTACACGTCTACACAGCGATTCAGACGGCAGCAAGGCTGGAAACCTGCACTTCGAACAGCCCTGTGGAATCCAGCCCCACGCTAGTCCTCAGGCCTTTTAAACCGCTCCCAGCCCCGGACCTGGCTTCATTGACTGGGAGGGCTGGAGAGGGTGGGCACCGCTGGGCTGAAAGCTCCCGGTGACTCTAATGCCCTGGTCTGGCAGCCCCCGCAGCCACAGCCCCAAGCACGGGGCGAAGGAAGCCATTGTCCTGGGAGACAGTCACTGAGATGCTCACCTCCGATGTTTGCATGCGGAAAGCCACCCTGTGGTCCCAACCTGGATGGGACGTGGCCTCTGGGGCAGTTTTAGAAATTTCCATTCCCTGGGCTCTGCTATCCAAGATTTTAAGCCCTCTGTCGGGGCAGGGCTCCGAGTACTAGAGCAAGCTGGGTGAGGACTGACAAACAGCAGTGACAGGACAGTAAGAGCAATACTGTGTGCCAACAGGAGCTGAACGGAGCCCGAGAAGACATGTGCATGTGCCGGCATCTCCGTAGCTGGTGGTTGTTGGTAGGTCTGCACCCTGCGGAACTCTCTGGTAGCAGACAGGAAACCCCTCCCCAGCTCTCCTGGGCTCTCTCTGTGAGCCCCAGGCCTCGCTCTTCTCAGAACTCATCAGCAAATGATGGGCATCTGACCACCCATTGCACCAGGAGTCCTGTCGGCATTGTGGGTAGGGACCAGGGCTCTCTTCTTATTAAGTGTTTGGGGTGACTTTGCTCAATAAAACCATATGTTTCCTGCATACAGTTCTCTACTCCATGTGACAGTGCATAGTGCTCACCACCCAAGTCACGTCTCCTTCGGGCACCATATGCCTGGGTTCTTCATATCCCGAAATGATGGGCAGTCCGCCCACAGCTTGGCAAAGCTCTGCCTAAAGGGGTGGAAAGTGCTCACACAGAAAGGCCGGAGGGCCCGGCCTGGCTCTGTTTCAAGTGGAAGCGTGACGCCCTCCCCACAAGCATCATGTCTCTTCCCGCCCTGGAGACCGAGATGCTGCGCCACTCTTTGTTTTGTTCGGGATTTTACCAGATTTTTTCCCCACTTATTTTTAAAAAAAATAGATTTTATTGATTTTTTTATAGAGAGGAAGGGAGAGGGTTAGAGAGAGAAACATCCATCAGCTGCCTCCTGCACGCCTCCTCCTGGGGATGTGCTCGCAACCAAGGTACATGCTCTTGATCAGAATCGAACCTGGGACCCTTCAGTCTGCAGGCTAACGCTCTATCCACTGAGCAAAATCGGTCTTGGCTCTTTTCACTTATTTAAGAAAGCATCACAGCCCTGGGCTGCTGCCCCCTTTCCCCTTCCACCCCCCGCCCAGGTCAGCACATCTCACCATTGGGATCCTGATAGCTGTCATCTCGAACCCTGTGGCCGGGGCATTTATATAATCTATATACTTATGTGTGGATTGATGGGTTATATATGTGTGTTTATGGGTGTATGTACTTACTTTATTAATTTCTTACTTTAATTTTATTTTAAAGTGAGTTCCTTTGGACTTTTTACTTCATATTACAACTCTGGTTTGATGGCTATTTTGGAATTCTGTGCACAGGTAGCTACAGTCCATTCAGCAGCGAAGGGAAATGAGAGCAATTCCACAAGGTGTCCACTAAAGGGCGCCAGAAGCTTACTCAATGCGGCAGGTGCCTGCAGACCCATTTCATTTTTTTATCTTTATTTTTTAAATTTTTAAAATTTAATAAATCTTTATTGTTTAGGTTATTACAATTGTTCCTATTTTCCCCCCATAGCTCCCCTCCATCCGGTTCCCACCCCACCCTCTACCCTTACCCCCCCTCACTGTCCTCATCCATAGGTGTATGATTTCTGTCCAGTCTCTTCCCATAGCCCTCACATCCCTTTCCCCTTGAAAATTGTCAGTCCACTCCCTTTCTATGCCCCTGATTCTATAATATTCACCAGTTTATTCTGTTCATCAGATTTTTTTATTCACTTGATTTCTAGATTCACTTGTTGATAGATATGTATTTGTTGTTCATATTTTTTAAAAATATATATTTTATTGATTTTTTACAGAGAGGAAGGGCTAGAGATAGAAAGACAAAACATCGATGAGAGAGAGACATCGATCAGCCGCCTCCTGCACGCCCCACTGTGGAGATGTGCCCGCAAGCAAGGTACATGCCCCCAACCGGAATCGAACCCGGGACCTTTCAGTCCGCAAGCCGACGCTCCATCCACTGAGCCAAACATGTCTCGGCGTTCATAATTTTTATCTTTACCTTTTTCTTCTTCCTCTTCCTAAAAAATACCTTTCTGCATTTAATAAAATACTCATTTGGCAGCGATGAACTCCTTTAGCTTTTTCTTATTCGTGAAGCTCTTTATCTGCCCTTCAATTCTGGGTAGAGTAATCTTGGTTGTAGGTTCTTGATATTCATCACTTTTAATATTTCTTGCCACTCCCATCTGGCCTGCATACTTTCTGTTGAAAAATCAGCTGACAATCATATGGGTGCTCCCTTGTAGGTAACTAATTGTTTTTTTCTTGCTACTTTCAAGATTCTCTCTTTGTCTTTTGCCCTTGGCATTTTGATTATGATGTGGTCCTCTTTGGATTCCTTTTGTTTGGGGTTCTGTGTGCTTCCTGGACTTATAAGTCTATTTCTTTCACCAGGTGGGGGAACTTTTCAGTCATTATTTCTTCAAATAAGTTTTCAGTATCTTGCTCTCTCTGTTCTTCTGGCACCCCCATAATTCTGATGTTGGTATGCTTGAAGTTATCCCAGAGGATCCTTAGACTATCTTCATATTTTTGGATTCTTTTTGCTTTTTGCTTTCCCAGTTGAGTGTTTTTTGCTTCTTTGTATTTCAAATCTTTGACTTGATTCTTGCATTCCTCTAGTCTGCTGTTAGGTCTCTGTATAATATTTTTTTATTTCATTCAGTGTATGCTTAATTTCTAATTGGTCCTTTTTCATATCCTCAAGGGTCTCACTAAATTTATTGACCTTTTCTAGAAAATTCTTGAAAAACCTATAACAGTGCTTTTGAACTCTATATCCAGTCATTTGCTTTCCTCCATTTCTTTCATTTGTGATCTGTTTCCTTGTCTCCACATTTTGGCTGCTTTTCTGAGTTGATAGAGTGGCTTTGTGTGCTAGGTGTCCTATAGGGCCCAGTGACTCAGCCTCCCCAGTTACCTGAGGTAGACACTCTTGGTGCACCCCTTTGTGGGCTATATGCACAATCTTGTTGTATTAAGTCTTGATTATTGTTGGTATCACTGGGAAGAATTGACCTCCTGGCCAATTGGCTGTGAGGATCAGCTGTGTCTATGCTAGGAGAACTTCTGTGCTGAAGACACCCTTATGAGATAAGACTTGCAAAAGCCTCTGTGCTCAGCTTGGATGGGGTGGAGTCTCAGGGCAGAGCAGACAGCATTGGTTTCCCATCAGCCCTGCCCTAATAGGCACCTGTGTCTCAGTGTCCTATGGTAATCACTGCAAGTAACTCTGAGAGAAAGTCGCCCTGAGTTCCTCCCACTGCCGGACAGTCCAGTTTCTCCCCGTATGAATCTGGGTCCCCAGAGTTGCTGAATTTCCACTCAGCCAGCTTTCCTGTGGTTCTGGATGATGTCCATTCTGTCTTTTAGCTGTAGTTTTGAAATTGTTGTGTGAGGCAGCAGTTTAGGTGTTTACCTATGCCACCATCCTGGTTTCTCTACAGACCCATTCCTGCCAAGTAGAATCAATAGGGATGCAAACCGCTACTAATGTTACCCATGCAGAGTCTCCTCTCTTGTCTTCGGTATCACACATGGGTCTTCCCTGAGGTTCAGTGTCCAGCTGCACTGGGCAGGCACTGCTCTGGGCACAGGCAGGCCCGGCATTTGGAAGAATCTAGGGAGACTACATGCTCCATGCATGTGGAAGTTCACCCCGCAGCCCTGTGGCAGGTGTTGGAGCTCGAGCCGAGGCCGGCTTTGTAGCCGTCACCTGAGCCCCCGCCTGGAAGGTGAGACACTCCCGTCCTTGGGAGGACAGTGAGAAGATAAAGATAAAATTTGGGGCCGCTTCCTTGCAGGGACACGGGGCGACCGGCAGGCAGGGGGCAGCATGGGGAGGGAGCATCTGGGACGTGTTAGGCAGTGACTCTGTGTTACATGGACGATACGGGTGTTTATAATATAAACAGAGGAAACAAGCCAGTCAGACCCAGAGTGGGCCCTGCCCAGACCAACGTGGGGGATTGTCAGCCAAGCTCCAGGCAGTAGGGGCATGGCATGTGCTGCTGAAAGGAAATATGAGCGGGAAGGACAAGCCAGCTTTCCCAGCTTCCGCTGACACCACCGGCTCGGGTTCTGCTCCCGAAGGCCACCTGCTGTCCCTGCAAGGGGTGCCTGGGCTGCCCTGTGACCCGCACTGCACAAGGAACCAGTTGTTTTTTGTTTGTTTTTTCAAAAATATATTTTATTGATTTTTTACAGAGAAGAAGGGAGAGGGATAGTTAGAAACATCGATGTGAGAGACATCCATCAGCTGCCTCCTGCACGCCCCCTACTGGGGATGTGCCCGCAACCAAGGTACATGCCCTTGACTGGAATCGAACCTGGGACCCTTCAGTCCACAGGCCGACTCTATCCTCTGAGCCAAACCGGTTAGGGCAAGAAACCAGTTTTTAAAACGTTAATGTAAGAATCAAGGAGTCGGGGGTCCGAGTGTGGATGGAAGCGACGTGGAGCGTTGGGCAGCGTCCTCCAGGGGTAGGTGTTCATACTGAGTCTCAGCGCCCTGCCCCCCGGCGGACCTACCGCACCACGCCGCCCAGCCACTCCCAGAGGAGGCAAAGGTCAGAGGGCAGACGAAGGGCCCTTTCAGGACCAGGCCCTGCAGGAGTTTCCTGCTGTCCTTGCTCCAGGTCAGGCTTTAGCCAAGAACAGCTACTGGCGTCCATGAGTGGGTTCACGGCGGCGGTCGCCGGGGGTGTGGTCTTGCTCCCTAGGGACCATGTGGTGATGTCTAGAGACACTTGGGTTGTCCTGAGTGGCGGGAGCACGTGTGGGCGAATCCACGGACACCACCGTTCCTGCCTGAGTACGCAGCAGAGGGTTACTGGCCCAAGGGCAGTCGCGTAAGTTGAGTCCCTGGTGGCATTGGACCCAACCCCATTTTCTCCGCGGCTCGAACCCGGGGCCGAGGGGCCACGAAGGACGTGTGTCGGGAGCTGGAAGTCATGGGCCCACACAGGAAGGCTGGGAGTGACCTGGGCCTTCCTGAGAGCCACCAGCCCCTGGAGCCTGTGCTGGTTTCGGAAGGCACTGCTGGTTCATGATCTTCCCTGGAAATAAAGCCTTTCTGTGGGCCTCTCATGGCTCCTTTGACTTCTGTGTCCTTCTGACAACCGCCTCTTCTCCATTTATCACGGTCTCACCTGCACACAGCTGCTGAGCGGAGCCCAGGAACGCGGCCCGCTTCCTGTGCATCTCCTGCTTGAGAGGGGCGCATGGCGCAGTGGGGGAGCCGGCCTAACTACCCCTCACCCTCGGGCATGGCAGACAAGCAAGGGAGCTTGAAGGCTCCGCAGGCTCTGCCTGCGACTTTGCCCGGGGTTCAGGTGAGGAGCTGATGGGGATGAGCAGAATGAATGAGGCCGGGAAGGTAGGCGAGGGTGAGGGTGATGGAGGCAGAGCCGGGAACTGGGCGTGGAGCTCAAAGAGCCAGGGTTGGTGCTGGTGAGGGTACGTGCTGGTGATGTGGGAGGGAGTCTGGGGGCCAGGGCAAGCCCCACTTGGAGACCAGTCATGTGTTTGGTCTTTCTCCCAAGAGCTCTGCAGGGGGAAGGAGTGGGGTTTCATCAGATCCCATTTCAAAGTGCAAACGGTCACATCCTAAAATTGAAAACCAAAAGCTGAACTCATTTGAAAACCTGATTATTTTTAAAAACAACCAGCTGATTGATTAACTTTAAAGGATCTAATTAAACCACCCTGGCTTTGCCCTCCCAGCAATCAGACAAGGGCCAAATTCAAACACGTGCATTTCCTGTGCACCGAGCAGGCTGTGCACGGGCAGCTGGGGCTTTCCTGCGGCGGTTTCTAAGGCCATATTTCTTTTGAAGATCAGTTGAATATTTATGTGCGTGTGTTTTTGATGTTAAAATTCCCAATTCTCACTGTGCCTTCCAGGTTTTCTAGGGTTTTGCACATACACTCACTCCTCAGAGAGCCGTGGATGAGTAGCTTATTGTGTAAATTCTCTGTGGTTTGGGCCATCTAGCTTTCTTGTGCAAAATGGGGTTTTAAACCAAGTTTTCGTTTCTTTCTTGTCTCATGTCTATAGCTGGTCAAACCTAGCCTGCTAGATTTTACCTCTGACCCTCACCTGTCCAGCACAGTTAGCATTGCCTTGGGAAATTTAGGCTACAAACCCTCCATGTTAGCAATCCTCAGCCAGCATGCCACAAGAATTGCTAAAACATGCAATACCCGACTCTTTAGTCGGGGGCCCTGACCTCTGTCCCTTAGATTACCAAACACGGGAGTGACAGCAGCCAACACAATAGTAGCCATCCAATGAGAATCGATCAAAAGTCTACCTAATTGTTTTGTAGATCGGCAACACATATATTTTCTGCTATGCTGCTGAATTTTAGCAAACATGGGTGCCATGAGATGAGGAGGGTGGAATCACTGCGCTCTGTGCTAACATCAGCCACCCCCCTCTGTTGCATGGGCTGAAGGGGGGATGGGAGAATGGGGTGTAGAGTTAGAGGTAGTTGCCGTTATTGTGACCTTTGAACCACTGGCGACTGTACTTCGAGAAGCAATTACGTTTATCCTGCAGTGGAGGCTGCCCAGTACCTTGGCCATCCACCCGCCTGGTCTGCAGTTTTATGGGAACACAGCCACGTTCACGGGCTCACACCTCTATGGTGCTTCCGTGTTCCAGGACCCATGAGCTGTGGACCTGACATATTTCCTCCCTGACCCTTTTAGAAAAGAGGTTGCTGACTCCTATTCTAGAAGTAGATGAAGCCATTCCTACGTTTTTTTGTGTAAGAACATCTGGTGGGAAGGGTACATGCCCTGCCTCTCCACGGCCATCCTAAAAGGCCCCCATTTCCCAGGGGTCAGGCTGGGCCCTGCAAAGGCCTGATCAACCTCAGCAAATGTCACAAAGCATTTACGCATGTCACCTTGTTACCGCACAGGGCCAGCTGGTACTTCGTGGGTTCTCGACTTCGTGCAGGAAAAATGTCACAGCGTAAGTCTAGGTGGCCATGAGGGAACATCGATCAAAACTGAGGATGCAAAACAAGACAGGAAGAAGCAGGCTGGGCCCCTCGCTCTCTGGGAAGTCAGAGCAAAGGGGCTTAGAGTCAGGTCAGAGGGGAGCCTGGGGTGAGCTGCCACTGCCCATGCTCCCTGGTTGTAAGCCTGGTGGGGTCCTTTGGGGTTAGGAGATGCCTTTGGGGGAGAAAATGGGGGAGAGGAGGGAAAGGGACTGGCGCGGGCTGCCCTCCAGAGGGAGAGCAGGCCCTGGTCCTTGGTCTTGAGACGTTTATTTCTCTCTTACAGACGGGAACCTCGGAGGTTTCAACAGAATTCACCAGTTTTCCAGGTGGGCTCCTCCAGGGCTGTGGTCTCCACCAATGGGTCAGTGTCAGGGCAGGGGGTCGTCCTGGTGCCGCCCTGGAGCTGAAATACAACGGAGGCCTAGCTGTCCGTCATCTCTCAGGAGGGGACCTTCTGCATTGCTCTGCAGTGTGTTCAGCTCTCTGCCATGGGTGCCATGAGATGAGGAGGGTGGAATCACTGCGCTCTGTGCTAACATCAGCCACCTGCCTCAGTTTCCCTGTTCCACTTGTCCCGGCTCACTAGCGCGTCTCATTCCCCCCTCAGAGACTTTATCCTTGGAATCTTTTAGGGGTGATGAGGGAGGACAGTCTGTCTTCTGCCACGGCTTCCTCCTGACAAGAGCTGTGGTCCCTGCTTGTGGGGTGTGGCAGTCTCTCCCGCTTAATCTATAGGGACCAGGGAGTGGGATCTGAGACTGGGAGAGAGGGCTGTTAGCTGATGGTTTGACAGTCAGGAGGCCGGGTGGAATAACCAGAAGGAGCTTCTTTAATGGAATTGTTGTATCATCTCAGGAGCGAAGTTGGTAGGTTACCTCATATTTCATTGCCTCTCGAAAGGAAGTCAATTCAGTTAAACTGTTGAAGCTACTTTAGGGCAGCGGTTGGCAACCGATGGTCGGTGAGGTCCGAAAAGTGAGTGGCCGCTCCTTCGGAGGTGCTGGTGCGGGGGTTCTGAGTGGGGCCTGCGCAGTGTGCACAGCAGTCGGTGTTCCATCAGGAGGTGGTCTTTGGAAACAGAAGCAAAAACCAAGGTCAGTGGTCACAGCACATTGAAACCCACTGTCCACTGACAGAGTCTTGGCTGGGACGAAGGTACGCATAACACCTGATGCTGCTTCACGTACAGGTGGAACATCTCGGCGACGTCCTCCCAAGCCCAGGTGAGTTCCAGGTGGCTGGCCTGCATCAGTGGCTCTCAGCAATTGCATGTCAAGGAGGGGGCGGGGCGGGTGGATGCAGCTGACTGGAGGGTGGAAGACAGACACAAGAGTCCAAGAGTCAGGAACTAGTTCAGTTCGCAGGGACAAACAAAATGGTCAACTTCAAAGACAGCCAATCACACTAGAGTCTAATATTCACAACTGGCCATTGTGATTTCCACCAAAACACAATTTTCCCCTAAAACTGTTTTTATCAGAGCCTGTAGTAGGTCTGGTTCTAGTTTGGCCAGTTTACTTGTATAAAAACCCAACAAGAATAGTAATCGATCATATAGGCTTTTTCAAAGTGGCTTTGCTGGAATTTCACTCACCAGGAATCCTTAGATTGAGCCTAAGTCAGCCCCTCAGGGCACGGAAGCCAAGCCACACAGTTGCCAGCTGGCTTAGCCTGCAAGGGTTTGGGTGGATCCCTCAAGTTTTTGAGGCCCCCAAAATGTCTGGCAGTCCTCTCCTTGCCATCTCTTGGGATAGCAACCTTTGTTCCTCACCTGGAAAGACTGCCATGAACCACTGACCAGCAAGGCACCAGGACTTTAATTGAGATTAAAGTCAATCTCAATTCCTTCAGTCTTTCTGGTGACATCCAGAGTTCAGCATGTCTCTCTTGGTCCTGACAGTCCAGTCAAAAACTTGGTTAATAAAAACTACAATTGGAAACTAGTTTTATGTGTCCTATTATGAAGAGAACAGATTCTTATTGGATTTATGCAAATAAATATATTGTCATGAAAATAATACTAACTTATTGAGAATTGCCAAATGGTGGAGAGATTATGTAGGGAGAAAAATATAAATGATTCAATATTGCTATGAGGATATAATTACCAAATTGTTCTAGGGAAATACAAATGAGCTTCCTTATATTTGGAAAACAGAAAGACTCTTTTAAACAATCAGCAATATTTTGAACAGTCATAAGAATAATGATTATTCTCAATTCACTTAGTTTTATATAATTAATTTTTATTTGTCTTGATTATTTGCCAGTATTTACATGAATGCAGTTATTTCTTAGAGTTCCATAAATCTTCATTCAAAGAGATAACCTGCTTGGAGACCTGTAATTTAGAATAAGTTAGCATCCTTTCCACAAACTTTCCCAAAGATGTGACATATTTGCAAACACATCAGAGCAAAACAATGACTGCCTAGAAATGACAGAACTTAGAATGACACAGTTATAGCCCAGCTGATGTGGTTCAGAGCTTGAGCGTAGACCCATGCAACAGGAGGTCACTGGTTCGATTCCCAGTTAGGACATGTGCCCGATTGCAGGCTCATTCCCTGATATGGGGCATGCAAGAGGCAACCCATTGATGTTCCTCTCTCATCCATGTTTCTATCTCTCTCTCATTCTCTTCCTTCCTCTCACTCTAAAGTCAATGAAAACATATTTTAAAAAAATGACTTATTAGTGTCACTGACTGGATACCTGCTACCCCTGAGAGTTTCCTTTTTGTGCTTGGCTTTGAATCTTGGTAAGTTCCTTTCTAGAGCAGACAGAAATTTCTAGAACATTCATTTGAATAAAAATGTATGTACATAAATAGAATAGTTATTATTATTAATTTTTATTAGACAAAGGTTCCCATGTAATTTTTCAAGCATATAAAATAGGCATGATTAGTTCAAAAGAAACTTAGGAGAGAACATAAATTCTTGAGATATTTCAGGGATCATTGGAAAAAGTCATTCCTTGGTTAAAAAGCTCTTAAGTTTTAATTTTGGGAAGGATGTCAAATATACTTAGCCAAAAGATCATATTATAAATCTTTGTAAATCTAGGTAAAGCAAACATACATTTTATGCTAATAACTCTAAAAGACATCAATCAAACTTAAATCTATTTTAATATCAAATGATTAAACAGACCACAGGATTCTGTTTAATCTATGTAAATATTTAGTTTTTTAGACCAATAAAATATTACACCTTGTAATGCCATCTTGTAAGAAATATGTCCCTGATTTATCTTCATAGAAAAGAAACAGCATGTGGTCAGGCAGCTGCTGCTGAATTTCCCCAGAGCAAACAGGGGGTGGGGGTGGGGAGATGGCAAGAGCTGTGCACGGGGCTGATAGCACATTTTCCAGGAAGATTCCCCCTAGACAAAGGGAGGTGGAGGTGACTAGAAAAAGCCCCAGCCCATTTTATAAATAACCCAATGGGAGACAGCAAGACCTGGGTGACCTATTAGGAAAGAGGTGACCAAACAGTACTCAGCCAATGAGGAACTGGAGGAGGGACTAAATAAACAGGCTGTCCCCTGCCCCACGGGTAATCCTGTACAATGGGCACCCACTCTCGAGAGTGCTATTAAAAGTCTCATTTCAGCCCTGACCTGTTTTGCTCAGTGGATAGAGCATCAGCCTGCGAACTGAAAGGTCCTAGGTTCAATTCCAGTCAAGGGCATGTACCTTGATTGTGGGCACATCCCCAGTAGGGGGTGTGCAAGAGGCAGCTGATCCATGTTTCTAACTCTCTATCCCTCTCCCTTCCTCTCTGTAAAAAAGGCAAATATATATATATTTTAGTCTCATTTCACCAGGCTTAGTCCATCATTTGACAGGTGAGCAATACACAGATCAGCACAGATTACACAAGGACCATACACACGAAGACTACATATATGAAGACACACACATAATTCAAAGTACTAATTTTTATAGAGAAGACAAGATTTTGATGAAAACTTCAATGTGAATGCTCAGTGGAAACAAAGGAAGTATGTGCTCCAATCGACGGGATTAAGCAACAGGAGAGGCTTGGCGGGTGCTCCCCAGAAATGAGGTAGAAAAGCGGTGAACCTGGGTGGGATGCTTTGGCTCACTGAAAAGTCAGAAACCCCAGTGGCATACGATGTGACATGACCACAGTGGGTTTGTCAAAATTAATGTCTAGAAATACCAGGAGAAAGTGTTTGTGGATGTGTTTGCCCCATGTCCTAAAGGTGGCCTTACCAATGGCCAGGACATTGGCTAGATGCCCTTGGAATGGATTTAACCCGACTCAAGCAGGGACCCAACTCCAGTCAAACAAGCAAGAGAGAAGGGTCCCTTCAGACGCCAGGGGTGATCAGGTCTTGATTTGCTGGACCTCGTCATCCAGGTGTCACCTTCCATGTCAACATTGACCAGAAGCATCTTGCTGAAGATGCCTCTTGATGACTGATTTATTCCACAGCTGACAGGTAGGTGTATTTCTCTCCCCCCGCCTCCTCCTTGCAGACGATGAGAAGGGGGAGTGTAATGAAAACAGTTCTGGATCCCACCAGAGGCAATGAAATCAGAGAGAAATCAGGTTGGGGAAGGAGGACTGGAGCTGACTAGGGTTTTCTTAAAACTTTTACAGCCTTCAAACCTTCTACAAATCTTTCTACAATGTTTACAAACCTTTTACCCATTCAGAAATAACCACCAGTAGAATAACTCAATTTCAATTCTTGTCCTACAGAAATGTATCTTTATATCTTAGGCCTTCTATTATTAAAACCATACCATTTTTTCTAATTTAATTTAAACTTTTAACTTTTAGAAACCTCAATTTACAATGATATTCAAAAATGTAGACAACCAATGTGAGAACCACATTGTTTCAGAGTTCAGGCTCTGGAGAAGGGCCTGGGCAAATGACAGAGATGAGATAAGAAATAATAATTTGGAGTTTGGGGGGCCAGGCAGGAGCCCAACACAAGAAGGACTCCCCTTCTTCCCTTGTGCTCAGGCTTTGCCATACTTTTTTTTTTTTTTTTTTTTGGTTTGCGAGACACCTATAGCTATTAGGCAGGCAATTTCCAGTAACAGACAGACTATCGTACCAGTAAGGATTTACATGACTATCTGGTGGGGAAGTTGCTTCAGCTACCATTCTCTCAACTAGTCAATGCATAATAGCTCTGACCTTTGCCAGGGCTCAGGGGACACCAGGATTCCAGGCTCCTTGTCCACACCTCTGTGCTAGTGAAGACAATAGGTGGCTTCTCACAAACCAGCATTTTTTAGATTGACACTTATGAACACATTCTAAACACACTCTCACTTCCAAGAAACACACCTTCAACAAAGCACAAGTCATTACATTAGCAGCTTCAAATCCACTTTACAGACTTTGCAATAAAAAAAAAACAAAAGCAGGCAGACTTAAGACTTGTATAGCTATGAATGTTTCAGTATTTTGTGTTATTTCAAAATAACTAGATATTCAATAATTTTCAAATTTACTAATTTAAAAAGAAAAAGTTGAAATTGTTAGGGGCAAGAGAGAGAAATAGAATATTGGGGACCAGCTATAGTTATGTGATTTTAATAATGCTCTGTGAACTGTGATTGTTTTGTTCTGATTAAAGAAAACACATTCTGATCTGGCTGAGAGCTGTAGGCCTGGGAGTTAGCCTGGAAATTTGGTCCATTCTTCTTATCTGAGAACTGCCTTTCATCAAAGAGAAATTAACAATCTTGGAGTTAAGGGTCTGCTCAAACAATGGAGTCGAGGGCCCTGCCATTTGTAACCCCCACCACACATTGCCTGTAACAATTAATCCCATTCATATTCCTTCTGCCTACTTCCCCATGTACTCTCTGTCCTACCCAATATAAGCGGCTGGCTTATGTGTGTGGTAGTGGGGAGAGTAGAGCAGATTTTTGTGGATGACCTGCTGCTCTCCCATGCAGCCAGCAATATTGGAAAAGAAAGACACTTAATTAAATATGATTCAACCTTGTCTGCTTAATTGGCTTAAGTATTGATAACCCCTATGTTGTCTGGTTTCAAATTAAGTTAAATTGATTTGCTTAGGTGGCTAAAAGTTTTTTCCCTTTTTGATAAAGATCACCTTCCAGAAATCTGTACTTCAAAGGTCCTAGGACTTTGGTTTCATAAAGCCAATTATTTATAAGCCTTTTGAGATGCATAAGGGAGAGCTGGGGAAGGTAAAAGGATTCGGTGGGCTGAATTGCTCTGTGAAGACTGCATTGAAAACAAGGACAGTCGTTTCTATAGAGACTGGGTGGCCATCCAAATGTTGGCAATGAACTGACAAATCCATTCACCCACTTTTGGAATGTTTTTTTTTATTTGGTTATATTTTTCTAGTTTACAGAAAGCACATCCATTTTCCTTGGAAATGGTGAAAAAGGTCCCAGGTGCAAGATAGTATTGTGGACAGAAGGGGCCAAATGCTAACCTGACAAACTCAGGGGAGGCCTGCATGGCAGTCTTGCAAACTCAGAGACCTAAAGTCACCACAAAGGATGGTCTGAAATTAAACTAACTAAAAGCAGTTATGGTAGGTAGTTACGTCCTAGGTGGTATCTTCACGGACAAGGTCCACCTTTACCTTAACTGAGCCTACATGTCTTTGCATCTATAATACCATACCCTTGCAATGTATGGGGTAACTTGTAATTTCCCTTTTTCCAGACCCTTTGGGGCACAAACTAATGTGCCTTGGGTCCAGGACAGAGACCACAGATTCCTTCATTGTTACCATATTAACTAGAGGCCATGAATTCATGCATCAGTGGGGTCCCTCAGCCTGATCTGTGACCTCTTGAATCTGGGATCTCTCAGGGGATGGCAAAGAGCCAATTTTGGCTCAATCCTTACAGGCCTGATTCCCACAGGCTCAATCCAGACAGGAGGGAGCCCGATCCTCTGCATTGAGCATCTGTCCCCTGGTGGTCAGTGCATGTCATAGTAACCAGTTGACAGGTCATTTGGTTGCTTAGCCTTATATATATATAGATTGGTCCTGCACCCACCTAAGTATGTGTCTATCATTTTACTTTTTATCCAATCCCAGGGGTTTGACCCCTTTGCTATCTCCTGCCCCTCTAGTCTATCATCAGTGGAGTTCATGTAACCCACCTACATCCCCTCCTTTGATTGCAATGTATAAATACAGATGCAACCCACCATTCTCTGGAGCAATATCTCAACTCATTGAGATATTGCTTCCTGGCAATTATCAACAGTTTGGCTCAAATAAACTCACAAAAATACTTAACAGGTTTGACTATTTTTTTACGTTAACAGTATTAATATTAATGGTGCTATTAACTGGCTACCTCTTCATTGTCCACATTATATTGGGATTGTGGAGGGGCAAGGACCAGACTGCGCTCGCCCCATAAGGAGTCGAATTAAGGTCAGGGTGATCTCAGGCCTGGAGGCAGTAAAACCAGGAACTGGTGGGTTTAGTACACAAACACCAGGTACCTGAGGCACACCCAGCTCTGAGAAACCACAGGGTCGTACAAACCACCCCTAAGAAGGACATCTGCATTCCAAGCTGCTTGCTTAATCAGAGTTTAAAGAGTAATGCTTAGCCAAGTCCTCCTGCGCTGAGGATAAAAGGCATTTGCTGCAGAAGTTCAGGGCTCTTGTGCTTCCCTGCTGTGTCAGTGGAACCGTGAGCCCGGACTCGAGTTCGTAATAAAGGCTTCCTAAATTTTTCAATTGGCTGTCTGGTGGTAGTCTTTCGTGGGTGGGTTCGAGTCCCACCTGGGTCACCCCACAACAGGATCAGGCCATGTTACAAAAGAAGATTAGCCTTTTTCTTGAGGGTCAGGGTAAAATATCTCCCAGTTGGTGAGCGTATACCTCAAATGGGGACTTTGAGGGCCCTATGGCCAGGTTCCCATCTACAAAGGCACATGTAGCAAGCTGAGAGTTAGAGGCATCTCTGCACGACTCTGGGCTGTTTGGGCCATTCTGAGCAGGCAAGTCTCCTTTAAGACCAGAACATGGACAGAATCACCGGATGAAGAAGGATGATGAGAGATAGCTCCTTCCCAGCCCATCTGGCTTCGTTTGAACATTTGCATTTCACAGGCAAAACAAATCTCTCAGGAGAAGATGCCCAGCCCTAAGTCAGGAGTCCTTGGATAACAGGGGACGCATGGCCTGCGGCAGATGGAGTCCTGCCTCTGGGATCGCGTCTGCTGATAGGCACACCCCTTACCAGTGGCCCTTTAGCACCAAGACCACTTGTTCCTTGTGCACAATCTGGTTCGTGAAAACGAAATCTCACCAACTCTCAGTTCTTTGGGTCCAACAGGTAATTGTCGAACGAGCCAGGCATTTCAGTAATTCGCATTTCCTCTCCCTTGCAACAACTCATTTGAACACATGATCCACTTTTTATGACCCCTCAGAAGGGAGAGAATGGGGCAGCACTCCAGTCGGGGCTTTTTCTCACTCAGGAGAAACCAGTTCATTCTAAATCTTTCTGAACCCAAACAATACTCCATTAACCTCCCTGGTCTAAAGACAGAGCACGAGGGTGGAGGCAGGGGGAAAATAGGACTTTTAACGTCCCCAACAATGAAATGAACCGCCTAGCAGTGCAGCCGGCTCTGGAGAGTCAGTGAGAGCTACTTAGCTGAATAGTATTATGGCTAACAAGTCCCACAAGACAGATTTCCATGCCTGTGCACATCCTCCGATGGCCTAAAACACCATCACAACATAGGGCTCTATTGCTACCTAATAAAGGGTGGGAGCTTAAAAAGTAAGACTGACAGATGAAGCATCTCAGCTGAGCCCGTTCAGCCAGCTCCTGGAGAGCCTCGCCTGGTTTGACCTTTGGGCCCCTAAGGACAGGAATTCCTCTATAAATCTGTCCCTCCCTTCCCTTCCACAAACTAAACATTCCTAGTGCCCTATAGCCACATGTGACGAGGGGTGACTGCAGTGGGAGTGCTTAGACCATCTCCCATGACCTGAAGATAGGGGTCACCAGATGTGGCTATGTCCAGGGCTAGCTGGCAACTTTTTGACCAAACCAAAGCTCACAGACTCTCCTCCCATGGGCGATGGTTCACTGTTTGCGTGCAACTCTCACGATGAAGCCACGAGGGGTGGGAAACAACTGTTGGTGTATTGAGCACCTGGTACTACAGATACTGCCTGCGGCTGCTTGCCCTCACCCTTCTCAGCATGAGTTCTCACAGTGTCCCTTCTTACAGATCAGGAGGCTCAGACTCCACAAATCTAAATAACTGCCAAGCTCCATGAGGTGACTAGAAGCAGGAACAGAGTTTGAGTACAAGTGTGGGGCACTGGTCGCATTGCTATTTTGCCTTTAGTAAGCACGTACACTGCCTGGGAGGCAGATCATGTCTGTATGTTATATTATCTATATATATAAAACCCTAATATCCAAATAGAGCCAATGGTGGGACAATCAAGCAACCCGTTGCTATGATGTGCACTGACCATCAGGGAATGTGGGGGAACAGGGTGGACAATGGCCATGGTGGGATGGTGGAGCAGGTGAACATGGGTGCCAGACCAAGGTGGGGCGCTGGACACTGTCATCAGGGATATCCTCTGGTGGTTACTGAAAACTCTTTGCTTCCATGCGCCCTCCAGGTGCTCCTACCTGCTGCCAGCACTGGTTCTGCTCTAACCCTGGTGCCATCAGTGGGTGTGAGTGGCAGTTGCCAGCCCTGATCACCCCTGAGGGCTTCTCCACCTTTTTCCTGAGGGCGATCGGGGCAGCAGCTGCTGCTGGTACTGGCCCCAGTCGCTCTGCGCCATTAGCGGGTTTGAATGGGCTGAGACTTGCCTCTGTGCCCACTGCAGCCTTGTGGCCCATAGTTCCTTTCAATGTGCACACATTTGTGCACTGGGCCCCAGTTTATTTTATATTTATAAAATAACAGTTCTACTTAGCAAATCCAATCCAGCAAACCTTCCCATAGACCAACTCCACAAACACTCCACAGATGATGTTAATGTCAGTGAGCACTGTACGGGGCTTGGGGAAAGGAGAGAGTCAGGACTGTTCCATTCCTGGTGTGTGCGATGTGGTCATTAGTCTCTAAGGCCGAGGCCAAGGGATGAGGGCAGGCAGGGGGCAAGGCCAGTTTGACAGGGGACTCTGGAGGCTGGCATGGAGGCCTGGTGTGGGGGGAAGGGGGATGGGGAGGGCATGTCCTGCAAGGCTGTATACTTTGTCTCTATCTCACTGTTCAACTTTCCATGATTCAACTAAATGAGTCCATTTACCCAACAGACATACAAGAGTGAGAGGGGGCCCTGCTCCTCCAGACCCCTTCCTCTTGTACTGATTCTGATACTCAGGAAATTAATTAGGTGAGTCAAGAGAGGCATTTCCCTTAGTGGAATAAGTTCAAACAGTAAACCACAATAGTTAGCAGGCTCCGGCCTCGAGATTTCTGTCCTTCCTGGAGCCGACGTCTCTTGCAAGGGAGTCACAAGGGTCGGGTTTAGGGTGCTGGCTGTGTGTGCACTGGGTAAAGGGAAAGGATGTGTTACCAGACATTCCTTTGACTGTATATCTTGGTGGACTCTCAGACTGTGGCCACGGCCGTAAGGTTTGCTCTATGTGTGTGTGAGGGCTGAGGGTGCTGTCATCTTAACCAGCCTGGCCACACACAACCCCTCCCATCTCTCTGGCACCCACAGGCCGGACTGACCTGGCAGGGGTGCACAGGTCAGCATGATGCAGATCGGGCAGGGAAGGCACGCGACCTACTGCTGGATGTCGCCGAGGTACCTCCCCAGGGTGTAACCTGTGCTAACTGCCACTGCGCTGACCTGTGAGGCTCAGGTTGTTTCCAATCACCCTAATGCAAAACATTACAACAGTTAATTCTCCACCCTTAGAAGGGTGGGAAACGTTGCCCACAGCAGCTGCTTGGCTGGGAAGAAGATCCTACTCATGTTCCTATTACACAGATAAACACCCCCGCCCCCCCCACCCCCCCAGGCAACAGGACACCCTAGCAGCACTGCCGTGCTTTCCCGGAGGGCTGCTCCTGCTTGCATTCCTCCTCTGCAGACGCCACCCTGACCTGAGTGCTTTGAGGCACAGGGATTTACAGCCAGAAGCAGAGAAAGACCCATTTTCTTCCACAGATTTAATGGAAGCAGAAAAACATGCAGTAAATTAAACCCAATTTGCATGACACCATGAGCACATGCGGCTCTTCCTGGGAGCAGGATTGTTTTTGGTTGAAATTTGCTGCTTCTCTGTGTATGTGGTAATCTGGGAGCAATTGGGGAGCCCTCTACTGGTTAACACCTGGAAACTCACATTGCCTGGAGTCTTTCTTGTGTTGCAGAGGTAAGGAGCCCCAATCCTGGTAGGGTTGTATTTTTAATAACATTTTTCCATATCTTTATTTTTTTCATGTCAAACAGATCACTGCACCATTAACCCTTTTATGTTTGGTTGTTATCCTGCGACATAAAGCAGTTCTCATTGTGTTGCTGAGAAGGAGAAATCAGACATCCGGGCATTGTGGCTCATAAAATATGGTGAAGAAATAGTTGGAGATTGACATTCCAGCTACTTAATCTGTTGGTCAGTCTATGGGGGGCCAAACACATGCTCACAATTCCACCACAAGTCCTTCTTGAACAACATATACATGGCGAGGAAGGCAGGGTGGGGGAGAGGGAGGGCCCAGGCACTGCCCCAGTCAGTCTGGCCAGAGAACAGTAAGCTAATGCAAAAGTGGCTCATATACAGAATGTGCAGGACTATGGGAAAGCAAACAGGGAGACACAAGCTGGGCTGAGGGAGGAACTTGGGACTTGTTAGAGCTGGTGGCACCTGAGCCGCACACTGAAGGGTCTAGGGTGGTGCCAAGGTGGACCACCCCTGAGAGGAAATAACTTGTGCGAGCACGTTGTCCATGGGGAGCTGGCTGTGTGCACAGTCCTGGGACAGTCTTAAGGGCTCCTTTCATGGAGACAGCTCTAGTGGGGAAGACCAGCCCGCTCTGCTGACCCTGTGCTGAGAAACCTCCAGGTCAGTTGGTCTCATTCCCATGGGTCAGTTTGAGCATGGCATCCTGACCTGTGCCATGGGGGCCGTGTACTTTGCCAACTTACTTGCAGTAAGGCTACCTGCACTGGGAGGAAGGTGCATGTACAGCCTCCCCATCCACCTTCCAGTCTGATGCAGAGTGGGACACTGGACCCACTTATAGACACTGGTGATGGTGGACACAAGCTGAGTCTGTTGTATGTTGATGTACCGAGTCCCATTCTCGGCGGGCTCCATTCTGAGTGGGTCTGGTTAAGGGACACGTTCTGCTGGAGAGATTACTAATGAATGGACTCTTCAGGGGCTTTAGTGTAAACGACGAAATGCGGAGGATGATCCTACTACTTGAATGAACTGGCCGTCATTCAAGTTGGTCATGCATAATGGTTCAAACATGGGCAGGCTTGTTTTTAGATGTGTATCAGGATAGATAGAAGAACAGGTTGATGGAGGGTGTGCCATCTTCTGTGGCTGCCAAGATTACCTTGGGGTTGTCTCCATTTCTGCCAGTTGTAGGGGGAAAGAATGTGCAGGATAGGGGAAGGGAGATTTTTAGAAAACAGAGCTGGAAGTGGAGCCTATCATATCTATTCATGTTTTATTGGCTAGAATCCAATCACATGGCCAGATCTAATGGCAAGGGAGTCTGGGAAATGTAGTATAGCCATGTTCCCCGAAGAGGAGGGAAACGTGGACTAGAGATGACGGGTGACATCTTCTGCAACCCCCCAACCCCATGCCATGAGACCTCCCTGGATTTGTCCTGGGCCCAATAATCACTCTGGATACCAGGATCATGGTTTATGTGATTTTCCTGCAAACCATGAGGCCACTCGCTCTAGTCTTCCTCAGGGCAATGTGGCAGCTCATAGTTGGTGGCCAAGGCCATAAAAATAAGAGTTGGAGAAGCTTCCCCTGAGTCTTACGTCTAGAAGTCCACATTGTATTAAAAAGAACAGAAGCTGAAGCTTTTGTCTGCTTTTTTGTTCATAGTTCTTACAACATTATGACTGAACAGAGAGTTCCAAACAGACAAACAAAAGTGTAAATAACTGGGCTAGATTTCCTAAGTAATTGCCATGAAACTTAGATACAGGTTGTGCCACTTAAAAGTTATGATTGATAAGGCAGCCAGTCATGAGAGATCCACAATTCAATTTTAAGAGATAAGACAGTTAGGAAAAGAATGCAAGATTCTGTCAGCTCCAATAGTCTTTAAAATTAACTGGAAAATGCACTCATGTGCTGTTGTTTTTTTAATGAGAATGCAGTTTTCTGGGGTAAATGGAGTAAATCATGTAATAGGTGAACTACTAGTGCCACTACTAGAGGGTCTGAGAGGTCACCTGCTGGTGGGTTTTGGTAGAACCTTGGGAAATGGAATCAGTCTGTAAGCACCTGCAGGAACCCTGGTCCTCATGTAACCTCAATTAGCTTGGATATTACCCCCAAATTATGTGGGTAACAAAGTTGTTTCTTTACTGTGTAAACATCTTTAAAAACTCACAAGATTTAGAATTAAGTATTGAAACATTTAAAAGACCAGACCATAGTATTACTATCTGTCTCAGGAATCTGGAAAGATTTGTAATTTTAGTCACTGGTAATGTTTAGATACTTAGAATAATCTCTTAGAACAACAGTTTAGCTTTGTAACTTCAATTTAAAATAAACAATTGAGGAATTGATTTATTTCTGTAAATTTAGGTTGAAATCTTACCAATTTTACATATGGTATTAAGATAATTAAGAGAATGTAAGGTCCATTGTATTTAAATCTAATTTATTAGATTTATAAGAATTACTTAAGTATGGGGAAAGTTTTTCAGCTAGATAATTGAAGTATTTGAAGAAGAAATTGAATTCATTAGATTTATAAGTTCAATTTACAGTTTGTAAAGGAGCTTAACCAACTTTGTAAATGGGACCAAACATTCATGTCTCCTTCACCCCAAATATGGCTTAAGATTTGCTAGACTTAAAAGTAAAATAATAAGATTTGAAAATTGACCCAAAACCATTAAAGTTAGGGTTCAGCTTTAGGGTTAGTAATTTGAAGAAAGTAAGTAGTAGATACTACAATCAAAAAGATATAAGGTTAATGGGAGATGGCGAAGTAACCAAAAGAAAGAAAGAAAGAAAGAAAGAAAGAAAGAAAGAAAGAAAGAAAGAAGATATAGGGTTGAATTTTATGGTACTTAGTCAACTTGGAATAAAGAAAAATAGCCCACTGACCATTTGATGGAATTGAGGACACTTCCAAGTGAATCTGCCTGTCTTCAGATTCTTATCCCCAAAGTTTCCTGAGACAAATTCAGAGATGGGGCCATTCATTCTGGGCTGTATTTCAAATGGTAACTTGTCCAGATCCCTTTTAAAGGGAAACAATGCTCAAGGATTTCATGTTAAATTATGTTCATGTGGTCATAGAACTAGAAAGAAACAGTTCACAATAAGAGCTTAATACACCCAATTGCACCAACTAAATACAAATCCAGCTGCAAACATAACAATCCTATCTAATAAAAGAGTAATATGCAAATTGATCATAAATCCACTACAGCCACCAGCACGCCCACTAGCCACTCCCACCAGCCAATCAGATTGAGCATGCAAATTAACCCAGACAAGATGGCTATGGCCACAGAGAGAGCAAGAGGGTGGCTTGGGTTGCCCCTGGCGATGGAGGAAACAAAGTTTCAATGGCTTATGAGCAGAAGGGTTGGCTCTGCTCCAGGCTACAAAGTTTCAATTGTAGAAGATAAATAAATCCCAGATACCAGGGCCTCTGCTTGGGTCACCAGGGGCGTGTTCAGCATGCAAACCAGCACAGGTCCACTCCACGCCCCAAGGAAACATCCACCCTGATCCAGGACACCCTTCAAGGCAAACCAGCTGGCCCCTGCCTGTGCACCAGGCCTCTATCCTATCTAATAAAAGAGTAATATGCAGATTGACCATCACTCCAACACACAAGATGACTGCCTCCATATGGACACAAGATGGCCACCACAAGATGGCCAGCAGGGGAGGAGAGTTGGCAGGGACCAGACCTGCAAGGGAGGGCAGTTGGAGGTGATCCAGCCTGCAGTGGAGGGCAATTAGGGGTGACCACGCCAGCAGAGGAGGGAAGTTGGGGGTGACCGGCCTTGCAGGGAAGGGCAGTTGGGGGGGACCCAGGCCTGTAGGGGAGGGCAGTTAGGGGCAAACAGGCTGGCAGGGGAGTGGTTAGGGGGTGATCAGGTTGGCAGGCAGAGTGGTTAGGGGCAATCGGGAAGGCAGGCAGGTGAGCAGTTGGGAGCCAGCAGTCCTGGATTGTGAGAAGGTGTCTGACTGCCCATAGGATCGGGCCTAAATGGGCAGTCGGACATCCCTCAAGGGGTCCCAGATTGGAGAGGGAGCAGGCTGGGCTGAAGGTCACCTCCCCCCACACTACCCTCCATGCACAAATTTCATGCACTGGGCCTCTAGTGATGAAATGAATAACATGCAAGTCTGAAGCCCAGCCAGTTTGTTACTGACCCTGGTACTGGCTGTGCAGCCCAAGTGCCTGGCATCTAAGGGCCTTTATCACCCATCACCTGCTTGACCTGTATCACGCATGTGCTGACTGCACTGCTGCTGCTGGCAATCTGCTCTGTAGCCTGTGGTGTTGTCACCGGCATAGGCATTGTTTGTACTCAGTTCACTTCTCTCTTCCCTCATTGCTGGGACTTGTTCAAGGACTGTTCATTGGAGATGAGGTCATCACAAGTAGAAACAACAGAGGACACTGAAATCTGGGGCAGAGCTTGCTTTTAAGGTGCCTATTGAGATGAGCCAGAATATACACACATTAACATTGGAGGATTACCATAAAATTGAAAATGCAATTTTAAAATTCATTACAGAAAACCCATGAATTGTCTGGAAACTAGTCTGAGAAACACATAATAAAGTGGAAAGAGCTGAAGTTTTGAAGAAAGTCAAATTCTGGTTCAAATCCCAGCTTTTCCACTTATGCCCTTACCCACTGTGGCAAACTCTCTGTGTCTCCTTTCCCCATCTGTATAACAAAGATAAGAATCCCAAAGCTCAGGAGAACCAAAAAGGCAGCATAGATAAACTTGATCCTCACCACCCCTCATAACACATCAAAATTACAACTAAAATACAGAACAACCATAATTCAGAACCATCTGAAATCTGGCTGAAAAGGAGTCCTTCAACTAGAGAAGTAAAGAAGAAAGTATATTGAGAGTGGAAGAAGAAAATGAAGAAGAAGAAGAAGAAGAAGGGCTAAAAATATGGACAATAAAATGGAATAAATACATATCTATTGACAACTGAATCTAAAAATCAAAATAAATGAACAAGAAATTTAATGAACAAAGCAAATTGATGAATAAAATAGAAGCAGAGGCATGAAAACATGGAATCAACTGATGAATCTCAGAGAGAAAGGGAAAGAGGAAGGCAGGAAGAGATTAACCAAAGATCTTATATACATTCTAGAGGCCTGGTGCACAGATTTGTGCTCCAGTGGGGTCCCTCGATCTGGCCTGCAGGGATTGGGCTGAAACTGTCCAGATGCATGGATTTGTTCAGGGCATGTCCAGCCCATCTCTCCTAGTCCCGATTGGGGCTGATTGGGGCTGATTGGGGCCAGCCAGCTGGGGAAGGACTATGACAGGGTTCCAGGGTGTGTCTGACCCTTCTTGCCCAGTCCTGATCAGCTAGACCCCAGCAGCAAGCTAACCTACTGTTCGGAGAGTCTGTCCCCTGGTGGTCAGTGCACACCATAGTGATTGGTCGAATTTGTTGAATGAATGGCTATACACTTAGCATATTAGGCTTTTATTATATAGGATACACATTACTTATGGACACAGGCAATAGGGTGGTGAAGCCCTGGGATGGGGTAGGAACCATGTGAAGGGGGATAAAGAGGAGAAAAAGGGGGACATCTGTAATATTCTCAACAATAAAGATTTTTTTTAAAAGAAAGATTTTGAAAAAGAAAACCAATCTCACAGGGTTGGGATGAGATATTCAAACTTGTGAAGAATTTTTGTGAGTTTATTTGAGCCAAAATACCAACAATTGCTAGGAACCAGAATATGTTGTTTTTATATTTATTTTTTTCTATTTTAAAAAATATATATTTTATTGATTTTTTACACAAAGGAAGGGAGAGGGATAGAGAGTTAAAAACATTGATGAGAGAGAGACATTGATCAGCTGCCTCCTGCACACCCCCTACTGGGGATGTGCCCGCCAGCAAGGCACATGCCCTTGATGGGAATCGAACCTGGGACCTTTCAGTCCGCAGGCCAACACTCTATCCATTGAGCCAAACCAGTTTTGGTGGGAACCAGAATCTTAATGGATTGAGATAATGCTCTGGAGAATGGCAGTTTTGCACCTTATACATTACAATCAAAGGAGGAGACATAAGTGGGTTACTTGAAATCCATTGGTGATGGATTAGGGAGCAAGAGAAAGCAAAGCAGGAAAAAGCTCTTGGATTGGACAAAAAGTAAAGTGATAAACACATACTTCTTTACTTAGGTGGGTGCAAGACAGTCAACAGTCAACAATTCAATAAAGTGAGGGGATTTGTGGTTTCTGCAGAGTTGTGCCTGTGTTTTGAGGGGTCTGGGAAAAGTAAAATTACTTTGATATGTTAGTATAGATGCAAAAAATATTTTAGGGAGTCTCAAGGTAAAGAAAGATTGACCTTTGTCAGGGAAGATACTGCCTAGGACATGACTACCCGCCATAACCGGTTTTTATTTTTAAAATTTGTAATTTCAGACCATCCTTTGTGGTTACTTTTGGTCTTTGAGTTTGCAAGGCCACCACCAGACAGGCCTTCCTCCCCTGAGTTTGTCAGTTAGCATGTGGCCCCTTTTTTATTCATAAGATTTAGAGATAAAATGCATTAGGTTAAGAGCAAAGGGCAAGTCTTCAGTACAAGAGAGTTGCTCTTATTGTTAGAGATGCATTTGCAAAGAAACCTGTTCTGCAGTCATGAGTGTATGTGTGAGTGTATGTGTGAATGTGTGTGTGTGTATGTGTGTGTGTGTGTGAGTGTGTGTGTGTATGTGTGTGTGTGAGTAGGAAGGTTGCATTGTTGGAAGTTTTACCTGCTTCAGTTACAAATAAAAGACAGTATAGGGATCCTTTGCCTTTTGAAAGTTTGCATTCTTCCTCTTGGTTTTTAGGAAAGTCCTACTTTGGCATCAGTTTCTGCTAATAAAAGGAAACCCAGAGAGGATTTTCACTTTCACAAAACAACAAGAAAAGCAAGCACAGTGCTCAGCATTGGTGTGGCATCATGCTAGCAAATAAACTATACTGCATGTATGTTCCTTCTGCTTTCTGTAGCTGAGCATTTCTGACTGCTCCTGCCTTCACCATGTCTGCATGCTGCTACAGTGGCACCCACAGTTCCTGCCTTTGCTGCTGGTGAGTGCTCATGCAGGTTGCCTGTTATCAGGTGTGATTTGGCTGGCTGTTTTTTTGTGTCTGGGAATGCTCAGACTTTTCCATAAAAATCAGTGGTAATTGCTCCCTTGCTTTGTGCCATTTTGGCTTACAGGAGGTTTCAGGAAGTAAGAAAAACTATATAAAGTGTGATTTCCCCAATATTTTCTATGTAGCCCCAGGGAGGAGGAGAGGTTGGAACTGGGGGGCTGGTGGGATTCAGGGTCTCTACTCTCTTCAACCAGAGCAATTTTATTTTACATGTGCACTTCACACATGCATGGATTGCATTTAAGATATTTGACGAAATGAATTTGTGGCTAAAAATAAAAATTGAAAACTATTCATCTATTTTTTTAATTTTAAAAAATTTCATTATTATCTATATAAAAGCCTAAGCAACTCTACAACCAGAAGATCAGATGACCAGTGGTAGCTATGACATGCACTGACCAGCAGGGGCAGACGCTCAATGCAGGAGCTGCCCCTAGTGGTTAGGCACTCCCACAGCAGAAGGGCTGCTCACTGACAGACTGGTGCCAGACGTGGGTCTCACAGCTGGCGAGGACAGCTGCAAGCCTCTCCCATGGACGCTCCCCCTGTATGCCTTAGTGGGGTGGCAGCAGGCACAGTTCATTGTGACTTGGATGAGTGGGAGCAGCGCAGCATCCAGGCCGGGCTTGGGCTCCTCCCTGGCGGCCTGACACTTTGCGCACTACTCGTACTATGCGGGATTAATGGGGACAATGGGCTGGAGCCCAACAAGCTGTCGGGTAAGGCCAGGCTGCAACAGCACAGAGAGAAACTGATCCACGAAGGCCAAGCTGAGGTATCCCCCTGGTGCACAGATCCATGCACCAGGCCTCTAGTATTAGTATACCGATGAGGATGAAAACCGTTAGCCCAATGTTATCTGGCAGACACAACAATGAGTTAAATTTTATAATTCTTACTCTATTGGTGAAAAAATTAAAAGTCTACGTGTACATTTTGCCTCCTGAATTATTTTTGAATAAAATGTGTTCTTGGTAGTGTTAAGACACCACCCTGAAATGTCCCTCAATTTTGGAAACCCTTGCAAATGGATCTTTCAGGTCTAAACTTAAAATGCAATTCCCAAAACATTAGACAAAAACAATTACATTGTTTTCTCACCTTTGGAAATAGTAGCCCATAGCTGTTCATAGGTCTCAGCGAGGAATTACTCTCTCACTTCAGCTTCCTAAGGAATCAGCACCCTTCATTTACTCCTATTAAATGAGGAAGCATGAAAAGGGTTTCAGGAACATTGAGAAAAGTAGACTGCCTCTCCATTTTTTTTACAGTAATTTCATCCCAGGGACTCTAGAAATGCAGACACATGTAGGCCTACTAGCTACCACACCCCAACACGCACACACACAGGAATGGGCTTATCAATGTTATGCAAATCTGCTTGTTAACTATAGACTGGGATGCCAACTGTCTAAGGAATTTATTAATCCTAAACTTTGAAAAAAATTCAAAATGAGAGAAAACATAGGCTAAATTTCTTTTTTGAAAAAGATATTTAAATTAATTTTCAGAGAGAGAGGGTAGTAGAGAGAGAAACATTGATGTGAGAGTGAAACATAGATTGCCTGCCTACCGGGGATCAAACCCTCCATGTGGGCATCTACCCAGACCAGGAACTGAACCGGCAACCTTTCTGTGCTTTGGATAATGCTCAACCAGCTGAGCCACATTGGCCAGGGGAAATGCCCAAATTTCTTTTTAAAAAATATTTATTATTTAAAGAACTAGGAACCCCATAACACTGGTCCCCAAATGGCACAAACATGTGGATTCAGAGAAGTTCTACACTCCATCACGGAAAGGTCAGATTTCGCTTCAGATGAGGTGAAATCTCTGGTCCCACAGACAGAGAAACGCACACACTGTGAGAGTTGGAGGACATGGGGAAGTCTGCGCCTGGAGAGATCCATGGCTGTTGGGGCTGGCTTGATCCGGAATGTGGAAGGGGGTCCTCAGAGTTGCTAACAGAGGGGATCTCTATGAAGCAACCCATTTTGATCTGATGCAGAGGGACAGCCTGGGAATTTTAAAAGTGTACCGGCTGCTTGGACACGAAGAGGAAGAGAAGTTTGTGCATTTGTACCCTTTTCTCTTCATATCCTTGCTTCTGATTGCTGAGCCCAATATAGAGGATCACCCATTTGGGGACACCCTAGGAGACTTCAGGGGAAAGTTGTTTCTTTTTGGAACCTGGGGATTGGAATAAGGAGTGACCATCTGAGAACGAGCTCTGGGGCAGCCCACTCCCACAAACTGGTATTGAGTGCCACAGGGAAAACAGGATCTAAACACAGGCTAGAGAGAACCTATAGTCTCAGAGGTCAATCCAGAAACACTACCACTCAGGAACTGAATCACAAATTGACTCTTGTGTAATCACAAATACAGTGGTACCTTGAGATACGAGTGCCCTAACATACGAGATTTTTGAGATAAGAGCCATCGAGCAAGTGATTTTTGCTTTGAAATATGAGCAGCATTTGAAATAGGAGTAATCGCGCGGATCGGCTGGCTGCACACGACTCACCAGTTTACCGCAACTCGAGCATCTCATAGTTTCCCACGCCTCAAGGTTACTAAACGAATTAAACTCGTATCTCGAGGTACCACTGTAAAGGAATGAAGAAATTAAGACACACCGCCTCCTTAAAAATCAGGACTGGCTTACAACATTGAGGAGAAGTAGGGAACTGCAATACTGTCCTGACTAGGAAACAGGCACCCCAAACAGAACAACAGAGGAAATGAATGATCTTCACTACTGCATATTCTATTTTTTTGTGTACTTTTTTTCGTCTTTTACTTAAGAAACTAATATTTTTCTTTTTTTCTCACTTGATTTTACCTTTTTAATTATTACATTTTTATTTTCAATCAGTATTATTACTACTACTATTTTACCTATTTGTTTAAAAAAGTGTCATTTTATTTTACTTTGGGGTTAGTGTTCTACATTCTATTTTCATCTTTCCTTTAGCATCATTTTACTCTATCTCAACTCTACCTTTATGCCTTCACCCTCTTCCTAACTTTTTCCCCTTTGTTGTTTTGTTTCTCTTACCCTTTTCCTACTTTAGATTTTTCCTATTTTTTATTTTTACCCCCTGTTAAAATTTCACCCTACTTATATATCTACTTTCTAATCCTGTGCTCCAAGTCCATACACACCACTCTCTTTTATGTCTTCACTATCCAAAAATTGTTTTTCTCTCTGTCTTTTTGTTGGTGTTTGCTTGAATATTGATTATATTGATTTTTTTATGCTGTTTTGTGAGATTGTGTTGCTTATTCTTTTTTCCTTTGTTTTTTTGGTTTGCTTTGTTTTTGTTTGTTTGTTGCATCTGTTTTCCCTCTCCTCGCTTGATATTAGTTGTATGTAGTTTGTAATAATCTCCAGGTACTTGTTGCTGGCATTTGTTGGGATTAGTGGCTGTTCTACTGGAATTTTCTCCCATTCTTTTTCTTATTCTCTCTCTTTTCTCTCTTACTTTTTTCTCCTCCCAATTTCATTTTGGCACTTCTTTCTTAATTTTTTATTCCTTCCTTCCTTCCTTCCTTTGTTTCTTTTTTTCTTTCAATTTTCTTTTCTCTCTTCTTCTTTTTCTCCTATCCCCTAATTTGCCTGTCTCTGGTGGCCACCTTTATTTGTGGTTATTAATATTGTGATGCATTTCTGTTCAGTGGCTTGTGTGTTGTACCTGGTTGTGTTGTATTTTGTACCTTTAAACCAATGCAGTAGAGAGAGAACTACATAACCAGACAACCAGAGAAGAGAGATCATGGGCAGACAAAGAAACAGCCCACATATGAAAGAAAAGCAGTCATCACCAGAAAAGAAAGTGAATGAAATGGAGGCAAGCAACCTGCCAGAGAAAGAATTTAGGTAAATGGTCATATGATGGCTGAAAAGAATAGAAGATAAATTCAACAATATGACTAAGAACCAAGAGGCAATGAAGAAGAACCAAGAAGAAATGAAAAATGACATCATTGCTGTAAAGAACTCAATACAAAGCATCAAGAATAGGCTAAAAGAAGCAGAGGTCCACATCACTGAGCTAGAAGACAAGGTAGGAAAAAATACCCAAGTAGAGCAGCTTCTAGAAAATAAATTAAAAAGCAGGAGGAGAGCCTAAGGGAACTTTGGGAGAACACAAAACAAAACAAGATCTGCATAATTGGGGTTTCAGAAGGAGAGGAAACTGAGCAAAAATAGAAAACCTGTTTGAAGAAATAATGACAGAAAAACTTCTCTGATATAGGGAAGAAAAAACCCACACAAATCCAAGAACCTCACAGAGTTCCAAGCAAAATGCACCCCAAAAGACAAACTCCAAGGCACATTATAATTAAATTAGCAAACACCAATGACAAAGAATCTTAAAAGTGGACAAAGAGAGACAGAAAGTTACCTACAAAGGAACACCCATCAGACTAGCAACTGATTTCTCAATAGAAAATCATCAGGCCAGAAGGAAATAGAATGAATATAAAAGTCATGCAAAGAAAAGGTCTGAATCCAAGAATACTGTACCCAGCAAGGCTATCAATCAAAATTGAAGGTAAAATCAGGAGCTTCACAGGAAAAAAAGGATTAAAGGAATTTATTACCACGAAACAAGCAATGCAAGAAATGCTAAAGTGTCTGCTTAAAAAAAAGAAATAGGAAGTGAAGAAGGAACACAGGGGTAAAGTATAAAAATGGCAATAAATAAGTACCTATCAATAATAACTTTAAATGTAAGCGGATTAAATGTCCCAATCAAAAGACACAGGGTAACAGATTGGATAAGAAAACATGACCCATATATCTGCTGTCTACAAGAAACCCACCTCAGAAAAAAAGATGAAGACTGAAGGTGAAGGAATGGAAAAAGTTTTTCAGGCAAATGGGAATGAAAAAAAAAAAAAAGCTTGGGTAGCAATACTCATATCTGACAAATTAGATCTCAAAGTGAAGGACATAACAAGAGATAAGGAAGGCCACTTTATAATACTAAAGGGAACAATCCAACAACAAGAAATAACTCTAGTAAACATATACACACCCAATATAGGAGCACCTAAATACATAAAAAAACTCTTGGAGGATATTAAGGGAGAGATTGACAGCAATACAATCATAGTAGGAGACTTTAATACCCCACTGTCACCACTGGACAAATCCTCTAAACAAAAAATCAGCAAAGAAACATCAATCCTAAATAACTCACTAGATCAGATGGAATTAATTGACATCTTCAGAACATTTCACCCAAAAGCCACAGAATATACATTCTTCTCAAGTTCACATGGGTCATTTTCAAAGATAGACCATATGTTGGGTCATAGGCAAAGTCTCTTCAAATTCAAGAAGATAGAAATCATATCAAGCAACTTCTCAGATCACAATGGCATAAAACTAAAAATCAACTACAATAAAAACAATCCAAAGAAATCAAACACATGGAAACTAAACAGCATGCTATTAAACAACGACTGGGTAACCAGAGAGATCAAGGAAGAAATAAAAAACATCATGGCAACAAATGACAATGAAAACCCAACAATAAAATATCTATTGGACACAGTAAAAAGCATTCTTCAGAGGAAAGTTCATAGCTCTACAAGCCTACTGCAAAAAACAAAACAATGGTAATAAATTACCTACTCCTACAACTCAAAGAGTTAAAAAGAAAGCAACAAGAAAAGCCCAGTGTAAGCAGAAGGAAGGAAATAATAAGGATCAGAGTGGCGATAAACGACATAGAGACCAAAGAAACAATACAAAAGATCAAAAAACCAAGAGCTGATTCTTTGAAAGGATAAACAAGATTGATGAACCTCTACCCAGGCTCACCAAGAAGCAAACAGAGAGGATCCAAATAACAAAATCAGAAATGAAAGTGGTGAAATAACAACAGACTCCACTGAAATACAAAGGATTGTTAAAAAAAAAAAACTATGAACAACTCTGTTCCAACAAACTGGACAAGATAGAGGAAATGGACATATTCCTAGAAAAATATAACCTTCAAAAACTCAATCAGGAAGAATTTAAACAGCTCAATAGAGCAATAACTATGGAAGGAATTGAAGCAGTCATCAAAAAGCTTCCAGCAAACAAAAGCCTGGGACCAGACAGCTTCACAGGGGAGTTTTACCAAAAATCAAGGAAGAATTAAAACCTCCTCAGACTATTCCAAAAAATTCAAGAAGAAGGAACACATCCAAGCTCCTTCTATGAAGCCAGCATCACACTAATACCAAAACCAGATAAAGACAACACAATGAAAGAGAATTACAGGCCAATATCCCTCATGAACAGAGATGCCCAAATCCTCAACAAAATTCTAGCAAATCGAATCCAGCAGTACATCAGAAGATCATACACCATGAGCAAGTAGGATTTACCCCAGGAATGCAAGGATGGTACAATATCCACAAATCAATAAACATGATACATCACATAAACAAAATGAGAGATAAAATCACATAGTCATATTAATTGATGAAGAAAAAGCATTTGACAAAATCCAACACCCTTTCTTGATAAAAACTCTCAACAAGGTTGGAATAAAAGGATCATACCTCAACATAATAAAACCTATATATGAGAAACCCACAGCTAGCATCATACTCAATGGACAAATCTGAAACCATTTCCCGTAAGAACAAGAACAGGACAGGGATACCCACTCTCACCACTCCTGTTTTACATAGTATTGGAAGTATTATCCATTGCAATTAGACAAGAAGAAGAAAAAAAAGCATCCAAATTGGAAAAGAAGAATTAAAGCTGTCCTTAATTGCAGATGCATGATATTGTATATAAAAAACCTGAAAGACTCTATAAAAAAACTAACGGACTTAATAAATGAATTCAGCAATGTAGCAGGATATAAAATTAATGCCAAGAAATCTATGGCATTTCCATACACTAATAGTGAATGTACTGAAAGAGAGACTAAAAAAGCAATCCCATTTACCATCACACCAAAAAATTAAGATACCTAGGAACAAACTTTAACTAAGGAAGTAAAAGATCTATATGCAGAAAACTACAGGGCATTGAAAAAAGATATAGAGGAAGATGTAAACAGATGGAAGGACATACCCTGCTCATGGATTGGGAGAATCAACATCGTTAAAATGTCCATACTACCCAAAGCAATCTATAGATTCAATGCACTCTCCATTAAAATACCAACGGTATATTTCACAGACCTAGAAAGGACTCTCCAAAAATTCATCTGGAATAAAAAAAGACCCCGAGTAGCCAAAGCAATTCTGAGAAAGAAGTTTAAAGTAGGTGGGATCTCAATACCAGATCTCAAGCTGTATTACAAAGCCATTGTTCTCAAAACAGCCTGGTACTGGCACAAGAAGAGACATATTGACCAAAGGAATAGAATAGAAATATATGGATATTGACCCAAAGAAACGTGCTCAATTAATATTTGACAAAGAAGGTACGAACATACAATGGAGTCAAGACAGTCTCTTCAATAAATGGTGTTGGGAAAATTGGACAGATACATGCAAAAAAAATGAAAGTAGACCACCAACTCACACCATATACAAAAATAAACTCAAAATGGATACTTAAACATAAGATGGGAAACCATAAAAATACTAGAGGAATCCATAGGCAGCACAATCTCAGACATATGCCAAAGAAACTTCTTCACTGATACTGCTCCAAGGGCCATGGAAGCTAAAGAGAAAATAAACAAATAGAACTACATAAAAACAAAACGCTTTTTCACAGCAAAAGAAAGTATCAACAAAACAACAAGAAAGCCCACTGTGTCAGTGATAACATCTGCAAATATCTATGGAGAACATATTTGCAAATGTTATCCCTGATAAAGGTTTAATCTACAACATCTTCAGGCAACTTATACAACTTAATAAAAGGAAGATAAATGATCTAATAAAAAAATGGGCACTCTTTTCGAAAGAAGACAGAAGTAAGGCCAACAGACACATGAAAACATTCTTAAAGTCACTAATTATCTGAGAGATTCAAATCAAAATGACAATGAGATACCATCTTACACCTGTCAGAATGGCAATCATCAACAAATCAACAAATGACAAGTGTTGGCGAGGATGTGGAGAAAAAGGAACTCTTGTGCACTGCTGGTGGGAATGCAGATGGTACAGCCACTGTAGAGAACAGTATGAAGTTTCCTCAAAAAACTAAAAATAGAACTCCCATTTGACCCAGTAATCCCACTCATAGGAATATATACTAAGAAACTAGAAACATCAATCAGAAAGGATATATGCACCCCTATGTTCATAACAGCACAATTTACAATAGCTACAATTTGGAAATAGTCTAAGTGTTCCTCAGCAGATGAGTGGATTATAAAACTGTGGTACATCTACACAATGGAATATTACACTGCTGTAAAAAAGAAAGAATTCTTACCATTGCAGCAACCTGGATGGAACTGGAGAGCATTATTCTAGGTGAAATAAGCCAGTCAATGAAAGGAAAATACCACATGATCTCACTCATTTATGAATAATAAAGAATATTATAAACTGATGAATAAAAAGATAGATACAGATGCAATAAAGCATCAAACAAACTTTCAAATTACAGTGGGAAGGTTAGGGAGAGGTGGGGTAGATAAGAGATCAACTGAAGGAATTGTATTCATGCATGTAAGCATAACCAATGGATGCAAGACACTGGGGGGTGAGGGCATGTATGGGAGTGGTGTGGGGCGGGGGCAATGGGAAAATATGTGCACATGTAATACATTAATTTAAATAATGAAAAAAAATATTAGAGGCCTGTTGCATGAAAATTCATGCACTCAGGGGGTGGGGGGAAGGTCCCTCAGTCCAGCCTGTGCCCTCTCACAGTTTGGGAGCCCTCAGGGGATGTCCTACTGACAGCTGGAAGCAGACCTAAGTTGTTGTCTGGCCTCCCTCTACAGGAGGTGACCGGGCAGCCGAACACAGGTTGGTGCCAGCCAGCATGGCCCTGTCCTCCCACCCCTGCCCCCTACCCCCATCACCCCTCCACTGCTACTGGTTGCTGCCACCTCCCTCTCCCCCTATTGCTATTCCCTCCCTCTGCCTACTGGCACTTGCCTTTGCTGGCCTGGCACTGCCTGCTCACCGGCCCGTCTCCTGCCGGGCCCCCTCCCCCACTTCAACTGGTCATTCTGCCATTTTGTCGATTTACATATTATGCTTTTATTATATAGGATTACATGTATTCCTTCTGTTCCCCACCCCCTATTGACTCTTCTAGCCCATCCTTGACCCCCACCCCATGCCTTTAGCACCCTATTGTATGTTTTGTGCATATATGCATACAAATTATTTGGTTGATCTCTTCCCACTCTCTTCCCTACCGCCCCCCACTTCCCCCCCTCCCCCGCCCCGCTTTCCTCTGAGGTTTGAAAGTCTTTTCCATGCTTCTATGTCTCTGGATCTGTTTTGTTCATCAGTTTATTTTGTTCATTAGTTTCCATATATAAGTGAGATCATGTGATATATGCCTTTCTCTGACTGGCTTATTTCACTTAGCATGATACTCTCCAGGTCCCTTCATGCTGTCTCAAAGGGTAAGAGATCCTTCTTTTTTACTGCTGCATAATATTCCCTAGTATAATTGTACCATAGATATTTTAATCTACTCATCTACTGATGAGCACTTGGCTGTTTCCAGATCTTAGCTATTGTAAATTGTGCTGCTATGAACATAGGGGCGCATATATTCTTTCTGATTGGTGTTTCGGTTTCTTACGATATAGTCCTAGAAGTGGGATCACTGGGTTACATCGCAGGTCCATATTTAATTTTTTGAGGAAATTTCATACTGTTTCTGTAATTGCTTCACCAGTCTGCATTCCCACCAGCAGTGTACTAGGGTACCCTTTTCTCCACATCCTTGCCAGCACTTGTCATTTGTAGATTTGTTGATGGTAGTCACTGACAAGTGAGGTGGTACCTCATTGTTGTTTGAATTTGCATCTCTCAGTGACTTTGAGCATTTTCTCATATGTCTCTGGCCATCTGTATGTCTCCGTTGGAGAGGTGTCCAGTTAGGTCCTTTGCCCATTTTCTAATTGGATTGTTTGTCTTTCTTTTGTAAAGCTGTATGAGTTCTTTATATATTTCAGGTATTAAACCTTTATCAGATGTATTGTTGCCAAATATGTTCTCCCATATAGTGGGCTCTCTTTTTGTTTTGTTGATGGTTTCTTTTGCTGAGCAGAAGCTTTTTATTTTGATGTAATCTTATTTGTTTACTTCCTCCTTAGTTACTTTTGCCCTAGATAGGAGATGTATCCATAAACACTGCTATGAGAGATGTCTGGAATTTTGCTATCTATTGGTTTTTTCTAGAATTTTTATGGTTTCCCGATTTACATTTAAGTCTTTTATCCACTTTGAGTTTATTCCTGTGTATGGTTTACTAATAAGTTGGTAGTCTAGTTTTATTTTTTTGCATGTATTTGTCCAATTTTCCCAATACCATTTATTGAAGAGATTGTCTTTACTCCATTGTATGCTCTTACCTCCTTTGTCAAATAATAATTGAGTATAATGGCTTGGATCAATTTCTGAGGTCTCTGTTCTGTTCCATTGCTCTATATGCCTGTTTGTGTCCTATCCCCAGGTTGTTTTGGTTACAGTGACTTTGTAGTATAACTTGACATCTGGTGGTGTGATTCCTCCAACTTTGTTCTTCTTTCTCAAGATTGCTGCAGCTATTCCGAACCTGTTTTTGGCTCTACATTATTATTGTAATAGTTTTTAAAATAAATGAAAATTTTCAAATGATAAAACTTGTGTTTTCTGCAACATAATCATAGCTTGAAGCTCTGTGTATATGTAATAAAGCAAGGCCATGCCACTGCTGTGACACCATGTCACTCAAATATCCCCTGAATCCAGGAGGGCAGAAGGAAATGAACTAGTTAGTTGGGAAAGGAAAATGTCCAGCTATCACAGCTGAGGGTTGAGGGTGTGCTATAATGGAACGGCCTTGAACTCAGATGGAAGAAAGCAAGGTTTTTGCTTCTGCTCCCCAGTAAGCAGCTCGATTTTTCCCAAGAAGCACTAACTCTCTCTGAGTCTGGTCCCTTTGGGGAACGTCATCCCACAGGCAGCTCTGCACTCCTCCTGGGGTGCTGTGCTCTGCTGTACTGCCTCCTCTGTGCACAAAAGGATGTCCAAACTGACAGCGCAGGTTGCTCAGTGCTCACGTAGTCAGTGCCCGGAAGCAGACCTCCAGGGACCAAGGAAGTACTCAGAAAACACAGCTCCTTTCTGCATTTAGAGTCAGAGGAGAGGAGGTGCATGAAGTCCACAGTGGGTAGACTGAGGGGGCAGGTGGAAGCCAAGTGGGAAAATCCATAAGTTTAGATGGGAAAGTAAAATGGAGAGACACACACTTCTTTTACACGTGTGGGTGCAAGACAGTAAACATCTACAGCACATGGAGATATATGTGGGCGACAGGAAGGGCTCTGTGGTGTCCTGCTCCGGAGCCTGCAGCTGAGCCTTCCAGAGTCTAGAAGAGAAAATGACTGACATCTCAAACGTGTGTCATCTCACAGGCCATGGCCAGGGCTCACTAAGGCAGCTACAGCCTGGGAGGTGCCTGCTCACCATGACCCGCCGTGTTAGGGATTTGTGATCAGAACATCCTGTGCGGTTACATTTGAGCTTGTCAGTCTTCCGTGTGGCCACTGGAGCCTGTGAGGGTCATCACAGAGCCCTCTCTCACTCACACTCACATTGAGGATAAGGGTGTCATTTCCAGCCACACACTCTTCTTGCCACGTCAGGGATTAGAGAAGCTCCCACTGAGATGACATTCCGGCCTCAGTGGGCTGGGTTCCTAAGTGACAATGAGCAGAGCCCTCTTGCTGGACAAGCAGCATAAGTGAGAATTTTTGTTAGTGAGAGTTGTTTGTTCCTGAAGCATAATCTGGCCTGGCCTGACTAATACAACCCATGCAGGCATGCAGAAAGCATCAGGATTATTCAAATATAAGAATGAAGAAGAAACCACTCATTTTGAAAGTTTGAAAGAATTTTATTCTATTTAGGTGTTTAAAGAGCTCGAGAGGAGGTAGAACATGTTGCCTCTTTAGGAATACCTTGTTAGTGGAAAATCAAGCTCAAATGCACAGTCAAGTAGACACCCCTGGTGAGAGTGTAGCGCATGTGCCCACAGGAGAGGCAGCAGCAAGGACAGGCAGCCCTCGTTCAGCGGGCCATGGTGCTTCTGGGTCCTTGTTGGTCTTTGCTAGATTGGGCTTATTTCTGCAGCTGTTTTTAACTGATCGGGAGAGATGTGGGCTTGGGGTCTCAGGGAAAGGAGTTTCATGAAAGACCACGTGCGAGGGCCTGATAGAGACCGAGTTTTGTTGTCAGCATGGCATTGAGAGCTTTTCTTATTTTAATTGGAATGACTTCCTGAGAGCATCGACCTGGCTGAACCCCAGGACACCCATCGCTCCCCAGGGCCATGGGCCTCTGCTCAGCCCTCCATACAGCTGTGCTCTGCTTGACCCCTGGGATGATTTAGATTTTGCAATCTTTGCACTGAAGCATGTAGATTTCAGAGAGAAATGGGGGTTTATAATAGCAATTAAAAGCTAATGTGTCTGTACAAAAGTTAAAAACATGTATTCAGCTAAAATCTTGTTAAGGCCACACCCTACAAGCAGCATGGGAGCCATTGAAAACTGGGAACAGACAGCAGGTTGAGATAAGTTAGTAAATTTTCCTGTGACCCTGAAAGGAAATGTGAGACTTAAGCAATGATTGTGAATTAAGCAAAGCAACGACTGACTTAAATGTGATATCCCTTTAATATTCTTCCCTTTTAGAAATACTAGGTCCCCATCAAACTGCTGCTTGTCTTGTATCATTTTGAATTTTTAAAAAATTATTTTTAGAGAAAGGGAGGGTGAGAAACATTGAGCTACAACCGGAGATTGAGCCCAAAACCTAGGTCTGTGCCCTGGCCAGGAATGTGCCGGCCACGTTGGGTGGACAGGATGACATTCCCACCTACTGAGCCACTGGCCAGGCTCTGCTATCGCTTTAGATCATATATGAATCAACAGGAGTTCGACGTCTCCCCAAGGGGCTCTTTGTTTATGACAGTAGCCCCTGGACCATCCTTGGGAAACTGTGTTAAAGGTGCTGCCTTGCACACCTTACCCTGTTACGGCCTGTCACGGGATGAACCTGGAGGAAGGCTTGGTGGTTGGAGCCCCTGGACTCTGCCATCTGGGCCGAGTCCTTAATGAAGTGTTTGCCTGCCCCGGACATTGGCTCCCGGGGCGGGAGCAGTCCCACTGGGGCCACCTGGCAGATTCAGACTCTTCCTCTCAAAGCCGCCCTTTTGGCTCACAGCCTGGAGGCGCTCCATAGTGCATCTCACGCTTAGTATTCAGGAGACCACTCCAGAGCTGCTGCTGCTTGTGCCTGGATCTTCCCATGGTCGACACCCTGCGGTCCACCCAGGGCCCAGTGGCAGCCACAGACGTCTCTGGTCCCCCACCCTCACCCACATGGACTTCAGTGTGTAATGAGCACAAGGCACAGGTGTGAGGAGGGCAGGACAGTGAGGGGCACCCTCTCCCCACCACCTCCCGCATCCTAGGATCTGGCTGTGCACAGTGGGGAAAACAGGCCACTCCACAGGGGCAGGATTACTCCTTCAAACTAAGGAGACACCCTTGACAGTCCTAGCCACACAGACCTTATTGAGGACCATCAGTTTGTGGTGCTCTTTGACCAACATCTTGCTATTAGGGCAAGACCTTTGAAACAGGGAAGAGGAGGGGGTGTCATCAGCAGCCCATCATCCCTTTTCTGTACAAGAGGACAGTGAGGCTCCGAAAACATAGCTAAGTGGCCCAGGTGGTCAAAAACTAGGTAGTGGTGTCTCACTTCACACCTGGGTCCTAAATTCTCATCTGGGCTCACTCTATTCTTGGGCAAGAAACGTGGGTCATGGGGACAGAATAGGTGGAAGGGTGACTTGTCACCTGAGGTCCCTACCATTCCATTGCCTCCTGCAGGCTGGTGCTATCCCCAGTTGAACAACACATCTCCTCAGGGGTGGCGCCTTTAGCTGGGGTGGTGGTTGAACTCTGGATTTGCAGCGTGGCTTGTCCCCTGGCCGTGGCCAGCAAAAGGAAACCACAGAGCTGAGCTGTGTAAGGTTCAAGGCTCAGGAAACAGAGTCGGGGACCAAGAGAAGTTAAAAGGAGAAGTTTGTTTTGTACTAACAAGCGAGATTCATTATGAAAGAGGGTAGAAAAAGCAGGATTTAAGGGGAAGGAGGACCCAGCTGGGCTGTCTCACAGGGGAGAATAGTAACACGTGCAGAGGTGAACACACCTTTTGAGGGGAGGAATGGGAAGGGGTGAGGCTCAGTGCACTCAGCACACGCTGATTGGAGGTTCAATGTCTCAGGAATGTTGCAGCTGCAGATGCAGGTTACGTCATATTCTGCCTACTAGTTGGGGAAAGGGAAAATCTATCATTCCAGGCTTTTGGTGATATTAAAAAAAAATTGAGAGTCCGGGCAAGGTCAGGGGGTGAAGGTCCATTTTCTGTAGCTACTTCCTGCTGAGAGAGGGTGTCGTCAAAGTCATCTACCTGGGGTCTCAAGGATTCTGGTGACATAGGTGTCTCTAGGTTCTGAATTCAAGGCCAGATAGATCTCTCCCAGCTTCTGGTTGGTGAATGCTTGCATTCTGTTCTGCAAAAAACTAGTGAAACACTGCATGAGACAGGGGCCAAAGAGCAAAATTAAAGGAGTAGATACCAGTGGGCCTAATGATGGAAAGAGACATGGGGTAAGTGAGTGAAAAACAGGGAGAGTTTTCCGTGCTGGACAAGGGGTGTAGCAGCATGATTTCCCCAAGGGACTGGTTGGTGAAGTCTTGAGAGCGATCCTGTTGAGTCATTTGGGAGGTAAAAGCTGGTCCTGAGGCTGCCACAGCATCACTTGTCTGGTTTTGCTGCTTTTCTGGGCCTAGAGCTGAAATACAACCTGGGGGTAAGGTTCCTGAGGAGGACTGAGTCCCCCAGCTGGAGAGCAGGTCCTTGGGAGTCTTGGTTGGCTGGTTCTGGCCTGGGCAGAAACTTGTCAGTGTGTTCCCAGAGCAGTTGCTTGAGTAAGGGCAGGTATGGAAGATAGGTAGCCAGGAGAGGAGGGTCAGTAGGGAGACAATGATTGAGCAAGAAGGGTCTCCTATATATAAGTTCAAAAGGGTTTAAGAAGGTGGGGCTCCTTGGTGCAGCCAGGATTCTGGTCAGGGCCATGGGCGGGAAGTGTGGCCAGGAGCTGCGAATTTCTAAAGAGAGTTTAGTTCGATGGTCTTTAAGAAGGCCATTGATCCTCTCGATCTTACCCAATGATTGTGGGCGGTAGGGTATATGCAGTTTAGTTAAGTCAGGATTAGAGAGAGGAAAATCTGAGAGCCTGAGATTGAGTGAGGGCCTCGACGACCTCAGGACAGGAGTGCATTACCGCAGGTTGGGTGGAGGCAGCAGGAAGGAGAGTGGTCGGGTTCAGGGCTGGGGACTGGGTCAGGGAGATGTCAGACTCTCGAGGAACAGGAGATGGAGTTCCTGCATGCGAGAGGGGGCAAGGAGAGATACGGATCTGTGTGACAGAAGATCCTGTAGTCTGTGGGTGGAGAAGACCTGTAAGGTTTGCTGGAGGCAGATCTTCTGAGCCTCCTTGGTGAGAGTGGCGGCTGCAGCCAGAGCCCAGAGGTAGGGCTGCCATCCCCAAACTCTGGGATCAAGCTGTCTGAACAGGTAGGCTATGGGGGTTAAGGCTGGCCCTAGAGTCTGGATGAGAATCCCCATAGCTATTCCCTGTCTTTCATTAGTAAACAGTTGGAAAGGCCTAGAGATGTCCAGGAGAGACAAAGAGGGAGATGCCAAAAAAGTAGCCTGGAGCTTAGAAAAAGCCTGTTGAATGAGGGAGGGTGTGGAGAGAGGGCCTACTGGTGTTTCTTTAGCGGACTGATATAGGGACTTAGCTAGGAGAGCAAAGTTTGGGACCCAATGGTGGAAGAATACTACCAGCTCTAGAAAGGACAAGATCTGTTCTGCAGAAGTGGGAGGCTGTAGGTCTCATATTGCTTGTGTTTGGTCAACTGTCAGTCCTTGGGATCTGAGCATCAGACAGATCCCCAAGTAAGTGATGGTGGAGGCCAACAGTTGCACCTACGCAGGGGACACATGGTACCCTTTGTCTACTAGAAAGTTGAGAAGGCCAGCTGTATGCCTTTGAGATATGTCCAGGGAGAGGCTGCAGAGAAGGAGCTCGTCTACATATTGGAGAGGAGTACTGGGTTCTAACGAGCATTGTGGAGGTCTCTGGCTAAGGCCTGGCCAAACAGATGGGGACTGTCTCTGAACTCCTAGGACAGGACCGTCCAGGTGAGTTGGCAGGATACCTGCTCATCTGCGTCCTTTTACAATTCTTGTCAACAATTAACTTTAGAAATTCTTTCCTTCTTTCTTTCTTTCTTTCTTTCTTTCTTTCTTTCTTTCTTTCTTTCTTTTTACATACCTTCCATTAAATATTTATACACATGTCTAGCAATTAATGTTTCAGTATTGTATGCTATTAAAATATTTTAAAAAGGCAGGGGGAGAGGGTGCAGGCCCTGCAGCCTGTTTCCAGACTTCTAACTGCTTGACTTTTAAAACTGCCACTTTTTCCCTAGAGATAAAGATCTAAGTTTCTGATATGCCTGTTCCAGCAAGAAAGTTGTTCTTTAGGAAGAGTAGAGTGGGGGAGGAGGCAGGGTGAGAAGGTACTGAGGCAAGAGCAGTTTTCAGAGCATTAAAGAGTGATTTGCTATCAATACCCCTGACCAAGATCATGGAAGAGAAAAATGACCCTGAAAAGGAGGGCAGAACAGAGAAGATAGCCCCCATGACGAGAAAGGAGACTGGCTTACCTGCTACCTTGAGCGTTACCCTGGGCTTGGTAAGGGTGATGGGGATCATCAAGTCTGGGCATCTTCAGTCTTCAGTCATGGCCAGTCTTTAGTCATGGCCAGTGGCGGGTCATGACCTGGAAGGGCAGCCCCTCTACACTGAGACGCAGAGGGCCCGTCACTTTTCCAGTGGCTACTTTGACTGCACGCCAGGCAGGGCTTCGTTAGAGCCCGGGGCCAGGGGCACTGCTCTGCCCAATGGCCTTTATTTCTGCACTTGAAGCATCCTCCAGATGGTGTTCATCCTCTCGTTGCACCCTCACCATGCACAGACCCCTTGGGACCGTGTTTGGCTGCCATTGGCCTTAGAGCTGCAACCAAGGCTAGGATTTGTAGGTTCACCTTCTGTCAAAGGTGGGCTTCCCGATCCAACTCTGCCTGCTTTAAAACCTTAAAGGCCGTATTCACTAGAAGTCAGACCAGGGTTTGAGAAGGCGTTAGGGGAGGTTGGATTGTTTGTCTTTCTTTTGTTAAGGTGTATGAGTTCTTTATATATTGGTAGAGCAGGCAGTGGGCTGTGAGCCAGAGGAAGAGGTAGAGGAGGAGTGCAGCGGCAGGCAGCCACACCAGGCCGGGCCCATAGGGGCGGACTGTGGGAGGTATCAGTAACTTTATTCAAAGAGAGGGGTTGGACTTGCTGTTTCAAGAAGGCAGCCCCATGGAAATGGCAAGCCATGTGGCCAGAGAGGGGTGTGCCTTGCTGTTTCAAGATGGCGGCCCCCATGGGAACAGCAAGCCATGCGGACAACATGGCAGTTGCTCACAATACACAAGGGAAGAGCAAACTAAAATTTCTACAGACAAACAGAAATCTCACTTAGCTGTTTGGAGCGGCTGGCAGGGCGGCGGCCAGGCGGCTCTGGTGCTGCATGGTGGCCTCTGCTCAGCTTGTGGCCCTAGGCAGCAATGGTGGTACCCATGGTGGTACCCGCAGTGGTGGCCACTGCCCAGGAAAGGGGCAGCTGTGGCAAAGAAGGAGGACGAAGAAGAGAGGGAGCAGAAGGCGGGGTGGCAGTAATGGGAGAGGTGGAGATGAAAGATGGATTGGGTTGAAAGTGTCAGAAGACAGAGAAAGGAGCTGAGGACTGGTTTAAGGGAGTGAAGAAGACTTTGCGAGGAGGATCTAATGAATGGAATATGAGTAGTAAAGTGAGGGGCAGGAGCAAAGTACCACTTCCTGGTTTGCTGGCAGAAATTACTGAGGTCAATGAGGATGTTAAAATCAAAGGTCCTGTTTTCGGGCTATCTGGACCCATTCCAATTCGTACTGAAGACATGACACGTAACAGAATTAAATGAGGTGTTTAGGACACAGATCCTGGGACAGACTAGCTTAGCTAGATTGATGAGGAGACACCCTAGAGGTGTGCTAGGAACTGGTTTAGATTTTTTATTACCTATGTCTAATACTGGGGTCAGTAGCCGGGGCTAACGGACCAGGGTCCCAGTCTTTCAGCCAAGGCTACGGATGAAGGGGCCCAAAGGATGGCAGGGACGGCTCCACTCGCTCCCGGGGTCCAGAAAATGGAGGCCAAAAGGCCGGAGAACCAAGGCAGGGCAGGAACATCTCCGATGCCTCCCCAGGTTCGGAACTCCTCTTGGAGGGCCTGGAAGGCAATCTCTGACATGGGCCGTGGTTTACGGACAGAGATGCCAGAAAAACAACCGCCAGGATTCAGCACGGGCTGGGACTTACCATTGATGCTGCCAAGCCAGGCGGAGAAACCTGAGGATTTTGAGCCACAAGGAGAGGGGGACATCCCTGACCATGAATGGTCAGATTGAATGCTTGTCCCTGCAGGGTTCTTGGCACCAAATGTAAGGTTCGAGGTGCAGGAAATGGAGTCAGGGACCAATACAAGTTAAAAGAAGAAGTTTTTCCATATCAATGAGCGATATTCATTACAAAAGAGGGTAGAAAAACCAGGATTAGAAGAGAAGGAGGATCCAGCCTGGCAGTCTTGCAGGGGAGAGCAGCAATATGTGCAGAGGTGAACATGCCTTTTGAGGGGAGGAACGGGAAGGGGTAGGGCCCAGGGAGGAACGGAAAAGGGTCCACGCTGATTGGAGGTTCAATGTCTCGGGAATGTTGCAGCCACAAACGCAGGTTATGTCATACTCTGCCCACTAGTTGGGGGAAGGAAGAATCTATCAAGTTGGGCGTGCACAGAGCAGCCAGCTCCTGGGGCTCATGGCCACCACTGTGGGGAGCAGTCCAGGCCCCACATCTGGAGAGGTTCAGGGGCATCATGCCAACAATCGCTCTCTTCCTGTAAGTGAAGCTGCACGTGGAAGTCCAGGGTCCTTGGTTCCTGGGCAGGGGGCCTTACTTCCTGGTTTACCCAGGAAAGGCTCAGTTTAGTCCTATTTTCTTGGTGTCAGGATCAGTAACTCCCTCTTTCTATCTGCAGTGTGTGTGTGTGTGTGTGTGTGTGTATGCATATATGCATGTGCATATGGACATGTGTGCATGTGTGTAACGTGTGTGTACACACCTGTATGTATACATACAGTTCATGTACAAAAGTAGAATTGCTGAGTGTTTCTGAGGCTCTCAAGTCCTGCTTTGAAAATCTCTGACAGGAGGTCTCACCATGACACAGTGCCCCTGTGAGAGTAGAAAAACCAGGATTAGAGGAGAAGGAGGACCCAGTCAGGCTGTCTTGCAGGGGAGAACAGCAACATGTGCAGAGGTGAACGTGCCTTTTAAGTAGACAGCTCACTGGGCAGCAATGCGTGTTGTAATATAAAGAAATGTGCTCTAACTGATGGATGAAAATGATATCTTGTTTTAATTTTGCATCTTTACAAGAATTGATGGCAAGATTGAACATTTCATGTGTGATTTGTGAGCAGCCTGTGGTCTCTTGTGAATTGTTGGTCTTAGATGGTCATTAGTAGGGCCTGTGTGTTCTCAGCAAGAAGCTGCATCTTTATGTCAATGTGTTCTCTGTAGGTGAGGCAGTGTGCCTATGTGACTCAGATCAGATCCAAGCAGAGGCCAGTCTGGCTGCAGAGCTGCGCTCTCCGTCCCCTGTCCTTTCTGCCAGGCGGGTGGGGAGAGGCAGCCAGGTCGGACCTCCAGGGAATCTGCCACCTAATTACTAGCACGCAGGTCCTGAGATGTCTAGTAAATAATATCCCATTTAACCTCTAAACATTCCGATTAACCAGGAATCGGGGCTAATTATATTACTGACATTTTGTAGATGAAGCTACTGGGGAAAGTGATACCCACATGGACCAGGCCAAGTGGAGGCCAAGTCCAGTCCCAGGCACAGCACCATCATTTTATGATAATACATAAAGTGCACTTGTCTGTCACCATTGAAGAGGCAGGTCATTGCAGTTAATTTTCAGTTAAATAAAAATCACCCTGTTAAATACTATTTTTAGAAAACGTTTTATCAAACTATCGCAGAAATGTGGCTGATTGATGGGCCCACTTATTTTTTCTGCCTCTTAAGAATCCACTAAAATGGAAGTAAACAAAATGTACAAAAGTATAAAACACAGCAATGAGGCGAATGCTACAAGTGAACATTGTAAGTAAATGAGAAAGAGAGAGAGAGAGAGAGAGAGAGAGAGAGAGAGAGAGAGAGAGAGAAATTGAGAATGAGGAGAGGTGACCAGGGGATGGTCAGGATGGCAGGGCCTGGAGCAAGCGGCACTGAGCAGATTGTGGTCTGGGACCAGCAGCACCCATATCGCCCCCAGGATTGTCGGGAAAATAAATTCATGAGCCGGAGCCAGAGAAGACCTGGTGGTAGAGGTGTGCGTGCCCTCCTGCTACTTTGGGGCCCAGAACGGCAGCACAGGTGGGGCCCTCTCTGTACCTGCAAAGTCAGGACTCCAACCACACCCCACACAGTAGCCATTTGGCACAGTTTGCTGTACAGTTTCTTTCCTTCCCCATGGCATCGGCTTGGACTTTTTGTTGGGAGTCAGTTTAGTTGTGTGCGGGGTCTGTTTGGGCCTTGTCTGTTCCCCCGACCTGCCCTCATGGCAGCACCAGCATTTTGATCCTGCAGCTTCATAGGAAGTCTGGAAATCAGGGTTGAGAATCCAACTTTGGGCTCTCTTTTTAGACTGTTTTCGTTACTCTGGGGCTTTGTATTTCTACATATATTTTAGACTCACTTATCAATTTCTATGTTTAAAGAACCATAGGTATTATGATAAGGATTGCATTTAATCTATAGATCATTTTGAAAAATACTGACATATTTTTTAAAATATATTTTTATTGATTTTTGGAGAGAGGAAGGAAGAGGGAGATAGAAACATCAGTGAATCATTGCTTGGCTTCTTCCTGCACACCCCACACTTGGGATCAAGCCCACACCTGGGCTTATGCCCTGGCAGGGAATCAAATTGTGCCTGGGACTGGACTTGGCCTCCACTTGGCCTGGTCCATGTGGGTATCACTTTCCCCAGTAGCTTCATCTACAAAATGTCAGTATTATAATTAGCCCAGATTCCTGGTTAATCAGAATGTTTAGAGGTTAAATGGGATATTATTTACTAGACATCTCAGGACCTGCGTGCTAGTAATTAGGTGGCAGATTCCCATAGGTAAATGCTCAATCACTGAACCACACTGGCTGGGTCTGTTCTAAGCATTTTTAAAATCACAGTGATTCCAGCCAGAGCCACACAGAAAGGCATTCTGGGAAACAGAGTTCCTGGTTCGACCAAGCAGATAACAGGTGTTATTTCTCACCCTGAATTATTCCTAAAATCAATAGGGGTTTCTAAGCCCACCAATGCAGATCTTGCTAATGGACTTTTACATGCAAAGGGAAAACTTTTAGGTCACTCTGAAATGAATATGAAAAGTAAGTGATATACAAACATCACACTGTCTATGGAGAATTTTAAAGTTAATAACTTCCAGACAGCGTATTATACACATCTGTGCCAATCGGATCGATGTTCACACACACATGTGTGTGTGTGTGTGTGTGTAGGAGGGTAGATTCCATGCAATTTTATTTCTTCCTGGTTACGTTTTTTATATTGAACATGTATCACTTTATAATCAGACATTCCACAAATAAAAAAACCCCAAATGTATAAATCCTTTTTCTTGGCCTTTAGTTGGGACTAAATGCTCCATGGCTTATGTGTGCATAGTCAGCATTACATTCAACCCATCAAAACCCAGAGCTGGAACTTCCTAGCACCGGCATTAGCAGTCACGTTGCTGGCTTTCAGCTCCGAGTGGCCCATGGCCCTTTCCCCGAGCTTCTTTCTCCCCCACACCTTCACTGTGTCACAAAGTAGAGGCCTGGCCACTACTTCTCCCAGTGCAGCCCCTCCTCCCTGCCTCCCTCTTACATAAATGAAAGCATCAACCCTCTCGTTTAATGAAATCTCAACCCGAGGCTTTGGCCTATACAAGGCTGGGCCACCTTAGGAAGAGCAGCTGGTGGCTGCCTGCTGGGTCTGTGCACTCCAAGTCCCCGCAGATCAGAGCAAGTGCTGGCCTCACCTGCTCTCTGAATTCGGCTACTGGGAGGGATGGGAAACGACTAACAACTGTGTCTTGGTCTCAGCTTCGGGCTGGAGGGTGGGGCTGTGGGTCTCCTTGAGAGGAGTGGGGGGAAACAAAGGGGCTGGGTGGTATTTCATTTCATCACAGGGATCGTCCCCTCTGACTGTCAGGGGCCTGTGCCCTCTGGTCCCTGCCGCCGACTATATTTAGCCCATTATGAATATGGAATAACCTCGAAAATGATTCGCGGCGACATCCCTCTGTCTCGCCTAGTAATGTCAAAGTCATTAGCAGTAAGCGGACGTTTGCCTGGCAGTGCAAGGTGGAATCGAGCCTTCCCTGTGTCCTCTGCCTGTCTCAGGCCTGGACCCCAGAGTCTGGCAAGCACATGCATCTGCTGCCCTGGCTCCTGCTGCCTGCAGGGGAAGGAAAGGGCATGAAGGCCATGGAGAGAAAAGGCTGCTGTGGTTGTTGGAACCTGTTGAGGGACTGTAGAGCCCACTGGCTCAGACTCGTCACAGAGGAAGGGAGGAGCCGAAGGTGAATGGAGGTGGTTAGGCCTCTTCTTTCTGGCTGTCATGTCACTGCCACCATCTCTTGCCATTCCCTCTCTCTACTCATCCCCTGAGCTGTCCATGCTCCAGGCTCTGCTCATTCCCGCTTGACAATCTTAGCATCACCATTATTATTACTTCTACTCAAGTTTTTCCAACAGAGAACTGGCTGCTCACAAAGAGGCAGACTCTGCCCTTTGCCTTCATAGCGGTCAGCAGAGTCATTGACTGAAATAAACCCCACTTCCTGTGCGGCCTGGAGCTCCGGGGAACAGGGCTGCTTGCCCAGCGCGTCCAGGCCTGGGCAGTCTCCCGCAGATGCGGGGTTAAGGAACTAGGAGTGACATCAAGGAGGGAAAGGGGCAGAAGGTGAAGGGGGGAAGGAGAACCTGAGAGAGGAAACGGAATCAGCACGGATGCCATTTCATAGCAGGAGGACCGGAGGTGGAGCCGGAGAACATTGGCCTCAGGTCTCCCGGCAACACACGGGAAAGTGAATGAGCTACTGCATCTCACATCTGGCCTTGGGGTTCCCACCCCGACTCTCACCCAGAAGCCCCCTTTTCTCCTAAAATTAACATCTATCATGTTGGGATCTTCTCTGCACGTGCCTGTCCCTGCTTTGTGCTCTGGCCTGTGTACCACTCTCGGCTTCTCAGTGATGCTGGTCTGGTGCAGGAAGGTGAGCAGACACTCGAGATGGAAAACATTTGTTTGTTTGTCTGTTGGAGTTGTGGTAAAGTACACACATGGCACTTACCATCATAACCATTTAAGGGCACGGTTCCATAGTGGTAAGTGTATTTCTATGGTGTGCAACAACCCAAGCTTTCTCAGAGAAGGAGAGTCACTCTGAGTCACCTGCTTCTATGTCACCAGAGTGGATAGGTGCTCGCTAAGTTCCCGTGAGCCAGGATCCCCAGAGGCATGAGTGGGTAAGAGCGTGGACTCTGAAATTACCTTCCCGGTTCACATCAGAGACCCACCTCACTATGCTACCGCCGGTCATAGTATGCACCCTGATTCTTTCAGCCGCTTAGAAGGAAAGCAGTGTCCCTAACTAGGGCAGGAGGCAGCACCTTGTGGGGTTCTGCCTGACATGTGTGTCAGCCCAGCAGCCTCTCGTTGTCCTGACGTTTCTTCCTTCTCTTTTAGGGATGTCTGGCCATTTCCCACAGGGCCTAGCTCAGCGTGATGGGCCTGCATCGTGTTCTATGGACAGGCTTGAATATGCCTCAGGGATAAAGGGGAACTGCTTCAGCTGTTTTCGAGTGCTGCCTGGGGATATCCCCAAAAGGATGGGGCAGTTGTTTTGCTAGAAAATATGGAGTCGCTGCATTTCCATCAGCAAGAAATAGCTGCTTCACAAAGACCCCATGTAAGATCTGGTGCTCTCTTCTTGTCTTTTTGAGCACACACTCACTTTTTACTTTACTCTAAGTCCTGGGAGACACTTTTGAAGATGTTTTAAGGCAGTTAAGCTCAACACCTGGAACTCTCTGAAGCTGAAGCATTGACATTGTGAGCAGCTATGACCAAGGCCATAGCTGTGAGGACAGCAGTTATGTAGGTCACACTGCCACCTGCTTGCCAGACACCAGCAGACGCCAGCGGCCACAAGAGGGGCCCTGGTGTCAGCGCTGTGAAGTATGAATGGATGCCGTTCATGATCCATGGGATGCAGAGCAGGCCGGGTCCTGGTGGGGCACCGACCTTGTGCCTCAGGCTCCTACGTTATGGTCTCAGGGGTACGGAGAGAACCCCATGAGACATGCAGCACAGGAAGTGGTATGCAATGAACACTGGAAATATTAACCACTGCTGTTATTCCCACAGGGTCTTAGTTGTGTCTGAGTATACCCAATGCGCACTGCTGCCTGACCAATTGCCCCAAACTTAGTGGCTTAAAACAATAGTGTTTATACCTCACAATGTCTGTGAGTTGGCGTTTTGGTGGCTGAGTTGGTGCTTTGGGCGCTGTGATTGCGGTCAGGGGTCAGCAGGGCCAGCAGGGCCACTGTCACCTGCAGGTTGGACTGAGGTAGGAGGAGCTGCTTCTTGGAGGACTAGCTGACAAAGCTGATGGCTGGAGTCCACAGTCCCTCATCACAGGGGCCTCTCAGAGGCTTCTTGAGCATCTTGGTGACATGGCAGCTGGCTTCCCCCAGCACAAGTGACAGAGAGGTCAAGAAGGAGGTCCTGGCACCTTTCCGACTTAGTCTCAGAAGCGATCCACTGCCATTTCCACTCTGTTCTACCAGCAAAAGCCACACCCACAGTCTGGCCTGCACTGCAGGAGGGAATGCGATGTTGTTTTACTAAAGGGAGAGCGTCAGAGAGCTCATGGGCATGTTTAAAGACTACCACGCATGACACGTAGGTTAAAGTCACCACCGTCAGTTTCTTTTTCTTCTCAGTTGTTGGCTACCAACTATCTAGACAAGGTCCCAGTGAGAAGCAGATGGTCCCCAACTGTGCACAGGTCGCCTCTCAGCTGGCTTCACAGCTGAGCTGCAGGGGCCGGGCCAGTGCTTCCACAGGCCAGCTGCCTCTTGAAGTCGTGGCAGCATTTGATAAAACCACTAATTCTATGCCCAGAAAATTTGTCTTTCTCTTATAAAATACAGTGGTACCTCGAGATACGAGTTTTTTGAGATACGAGCCATCGAGCGAGCAATTTTTGCTTTGAAATATGAGCAACAGTTGAGATAGGAGTAATCGTGCGGATCAGCCAGCTGCACATGACCCACCAGTTTACCACGACTCGAGCGTTTCATAGTTTCCCATGCCTCAAGGTTATGGAACGAATTAAACTCGTATCTTGAGGTACCACTGTATGTTTCCTGTTGGAAGGCAATGTTGTGTGAGGTGCTGCAATGATGGGTAAGTCATTTTTGAATCCACAGATAACAATGTTGACCGAAACACTGGAGGCAGGAAGAGCAAACAGGTGTCTGTTTCTGTGAAGACAAGATACTGCCTCCTGTACAGCAAGCAGGGCCCAGTGAAGCCAGCTGACAGGTCCCTCTGAGAAATGGTGTCACCGAGGACCCAGCATGGGCCTCTGTTGTTGGCCAGTGTCATGCAGCCACTATGGTAGCCAGGCTTGCTTTGATGGAGGAAAATGTTGTTGTGCCCAGGTACATAATGCCCTTTCCTGGGTGGGCTGAGTAAGTGCTGGGTGGCTGAGGAAAGAGGCTGATTGGCGCTTCAGTTGGGTAATCTTGTGTATTTATTACTGGGAATCTCCTTAGCTGTGAGTGCCCTCTACTGAGCATTTATTAGGACATTTATTCTCTGTTCAATCTGAACTCCATTTAAGTTCTCCCTTGTCATTAGTTTTCCAATTTAGTCCTTTCTATATTCCTGACCAGCTGGCCAGCCCATAGCTGCTATCCCTGAGTCAGCATAGGTGTGTGCCTCAGGCCATTGATCTTCTTCCACACTGAGCATGTAATAGACTACAATGCATGCAGAGCTGCCCACTGGCAGACTTCCCTTTACCATTGTCTCTTGGGGCCACCCATGATGGGGATAGAGGGCAGCACCTGCAGACTTGTCACTATTTGCTGTGTAGACCTGTGCAGACCCCACACCAAGGTTTTGTCTTCTGTTAATTGGCCATAGGGAATATCACATGAGGCCAAGGTGTGATCTGAGGAAGAGACCATGAAAACATAGTCAACCTACTGTGAATGTAAATCATCCAGGAAGTCAACCTATTGTGTATACAACTCGTCCAGGAAGTCAAACTACTGTGTAAATAACCCGTCCAGAAATCCAAACAATAACTCCTAGAATCAGGCCCAAACAGCCAGGGCAGGAGTAATAGACAATTTTCCAATTTTCACCTCTACTTCCAATGTAGCACCAACTAGAAAACAGTAAATGGGCACCTCCAGCCTGTCACACCGATGTCCTCTGCTGGTGAGTTGGCCTGTGCATCTTTAGGAAGGGCACCCCTGCAGCCTGCTCTTTGTTCCCACAAGGGAAGCGTCCCCACTCTGCCTGTGTTGTGTGTCTGCCAAAGGCCTGTGACGGTGGTGGACTCCCTGGCTATGGCCAGCTCTGAGCAAATAGGCGCTTCTTGTTCTCTTTGGGGCAGACTTTGTTTATTTCCACAATTAGGCCAACTTGTCTGAAACACAGGTAATTCAGATAATGAAGGGAGTCAGCGTGAATTCTCCAGATACTTTTGCTGGTAGACCAGCCCTCTAAGATTTGAGAGGACTTCTGAATTTAAATGCTGGGTGTAGAACACCATTTAGTGCCAAGATAATCTAATGAGGTCGCATTGGGCGGTCTGATATACATCCCCCGGGGGATTGATGTGATAGATCATTATGCAGTCACGTTTGCATTTCAATTTTCAAACACAGAACAGGAGAAATGGATGAAAAGGTTGAGTTTGAAAATAGTACCAAGTTGCTTTTTCTTCAAGAAATGTCTCTCAAATTAAATATATACAATTACGTGTGGTTATTTATCTGTAATGAATGTTCTGTGACAGATGAGAGGGAGGTGACCTGGCTGTTGAGATGGCCTGTCGAGGCTTGTGAGCAGGAAAAGACCTGCTTTATTCAAACCATTAATGACCTGTCACTGCCAGTCATCTCTAACTGTATCATGTGCCTTTTATTCTTTGTGTTAAAGATACAGAAATGAAAAAAGATTATTTCCAGATATCTCCCATCCTGTTCCTGTAGAAGCAAGCCATGTTATAACCCCCAGCTTTATTCTTATTTTTTGCTTATTTGTAAATTTCACCACAAAAATGCAAACTTCTAACTGTATGTATGTAACAAAAATTACTATGAGCCGAAACCGGTTTGGCTCAGTGGATAGAGCGTCAGCCTGCGGATTGAAGGGTCCCAGGTTCGATTCCGGTCAAGAGCACATACCTTGGTTATGGCACATCCCCAGTAGGAGTGTGCAAAAGGCAGCTGATCGATGTTTCTCTCTCATCAATGTTTCTAACTCTCTATCCCTCTCCCTTCCTCTCTGTAAAAAAAATCAATAAAATATATTTTTAAAAAATTACCATGAAGGATTTTCCCTTGGATATTATTATTTCCAGTCAGATCTTCTAAGTTTTCTGATGACTTAGTGAAATGTTTTCCCTCACTCCTTCCTTTTCCTTCCTTCTTGCCTTCCTCCCTTCCTTTCCCCTTTCTCCATTTCTCTGTTGTTTTTTCTTTGAAAGGAGAGAAGCATCTCGTTCTAATTTACTTTTCACCGGGGGCCCTACACTTTCTTACTCAGCTCCCTAATATGCATCTGTTGAACCGGACTTGGAAAACATGTATTCTTAAGAAACCATGGAGGTGAATCTGGGACCCAACTCCTGCTGTGGTCCCAGAGCAGAAGGTCTGGAGGACTTTTATTAAGTGCTTTCTTGATGAAAATTTCTCTGGGTTCAGGTGTCAGCACATGCTTATCAAAGATAGGACATGTCGGTTGTATTTAACTGGATCCTTAATACAAAGGATGTGCTATATTCCTGGTGGCTTTGTATGAGAGCAGCCGCACCGGACCTGGCTCCCTTGAATACCTAGTTCCCTCAGACACACACTCTGGGCTAAGATCCATCCACCACATGTGAGCACCATGGCGCAACCTGTTGAGCTTGGTGCCTAGGTACCGTCGGTAGTAGGTAGATCTGGCCAACTTGTTGTGGGAGAGAACGTCAAGTTGGAAACAAAGAAAAGATCAACTGAGGCCTTTTTCTTACAAACTTTGACTTATTTCATTACATTGGATGGGAAAAGGAATTATAGACACATGTTTTTGCCTCTAGACCCAGAGGCGGATAAGATGGGTGGTTGATGGTTCTGGCAGCATCGCTTGGGTGATCTGGGGGGGGGGGGGCCGAGTGTGAGTGGGACAGTGGGAGGCCTGAGCTGGAAGTCTGTGCATCTGGAGTCCAGCTTTGTGTCTGCCCAGCATCCTGGTTGCTGAGCCTCATTATCAGCTCCTCTGGCAACAGCAACCTCGATGGTGCTGGCAATTAGCCAACTTTGGACCTTGCTCGCCAGGGGAGTTAGAGTGCTTGACCTTGTAAACTTACCCACAGCAGCCAACAAATGTAGGACACTCTGGTGTGCAGGACAGTGCAGGGCAATGGGCGAGTTATTTCTGTTAGTCTTCCATATAACTTCACAAGGGAGGCGATGTAACAACCCCCTTTTGCCAAAAGATGAAACTGGAGCTCAGGAAGCTTCTGAGACTTGCCCTGGTCAGTGTCAGAATGCAAACTTTCTCATGTCCAAATACAGGACGTAAATTTCCAGGCTATCTGGGAGAAACACCCACCCATCCCCCACCGGCCACTCTTTGTCCTTTCGGATCCGAGTCCGGCTCCCTGCCTCTCAAAGTGTGAGAATGGCTGCTTCCAAGACAGCACTGAACAAAACCTGGCATTGGGTCTAGATTAGTATTTACCCATCACTCCTGTCCTAATTCTTGGATTTTGGACCCAATTATATATTTTTTCCTAAAGTGAAACAATAAAAATGTTTGGCCTGTCACCCAGTCATCTCCTTTACCTTTTCCCATTCCCAACTCCGCTTCTCTCGATGACTACAACCGGTTCCAGTTGGTTTCCTAACATCATGTGCCACCAGCCTTGCACTCACGCCTGCCAGTCCTCGTCTCCGTAGCTCTTTATCCCTCATTCCAACGTTGGAACTATCATCTGTAGCCATTCACTGACCTAATAAACCCTCTGTCAGTGGGGTCCTTCATGGAAATTGAAAACTAATTACCATTTATCTCAGTGGCCAATCACATAAAATATATCCCTTCCTCTCCCAGGTTCCTAAATCGTGATTGCTGTGAGCTGAGCAAGAAGAGCTTGATCTGTGCTGACAGTGCACCCACTGAGATGAGAGGGACCGGGTTGGCTCCTGCCTCTTTGGCTAATGAGGACCACAGGGGCCATGGGGCTGAGAGCCTCCAGGACAAGGGGCCTCACTGCCCAGACAACTAGTCACCGAGACACCCAAGTGTGTCCCCCGCCTCCACCCGCCCCCCTCGTGCCTCCCCCCACCATCATAGGAATATTAAACACCGAAAACTTGTTGATCTCATTGTTTAAAAACAGTCTTCTTGGAAAGAAATATTGAACCATTTATTCATCTATTCATTCATTCATTCATTCATTTATTCCATAAACATTGATGTCTTTCCCATCATAGGCCCCATTTATGTGAAGTGCTGGGGAAACGGAAGCACGTAAGATGTGGTCCCTGTATCTTTCCCTTAAGCCGTCAGCAACAGAAGCTCAGCAGGTGGAAGGAATAGGAATAGGTGTTCGAGACATCCCAGCACAGAAGGGTCAATGGGGTGGCACTGGTGCTCTTTTTACTGGGGAAAATGAGTTAATTTCTCTGACTGTTCTTCCATTAGCCAGGTTTCTTTCCTGCAGAACTTAGCAGAGACTTTGATATGCTAATGTTTCTGTTGATCTCCAAGAGACAATAGAATATGCTCTTCTCAGATTTATGTGACCACAGGCTCATGTATGTGTGTGTCTGATGTGTATCATACAGGATAAAGTTCCCCAGAATATACTTTAGGACTTTCTAACCCAGAGTGGAGTCCTTTAAGCAAAGTAATTAAGATTAAAAACAGTTATGAAAAATATTTAGGTGGGACCATGGTAGAGCTGGCCTGGTAATGTGTGACCTGGGGCTGCAGTCCCGTTGTTGGACCTGCCACAGGGCTGCACTGGCCCATCAGAGCCTTGGAGTCCTGTGGGTGACTCAGGCCTGTGCCTAGTGCAGGCTGGAGAGTGGAGCCCGGGCTGGGCTCAGCTCCATGCAGCACTCTCCTTCCTGTTGACCTTGAACTCCTCAAGGCCACAGCTAATTTTCTAAGCAATAAATCAACCTGGGATCCCATTAGAATCAATCAAGAAGTTGTGGAAAATAAGATTTCAGGCCCTTCCTCAGACCAACAGGGCCAGAGACCACATGTCACCAGGATTGGTCAGTTACGTTTTAGTAAATGGAACATGAGTTTGGATTCTGCAGGGAGTGAGTGATTTAAGGGAATCTTATGGTGAATATTTTCAAATGAGGAAACAGCATTATTCAAGAAGGTTTTGTTGGCTTAGATTCTCTGAAAGCAAGACTACCAAGACTGTTTTCATGCCCCTTCTTCTGTGCCAGCTTCTTCCGGAACTGAATGAGCAGCTGTAGTGGAGCATCGGGGGAGTGACATCTGGGTTGGACAAGACCAGGAATGTATAAGGACAAAGGAAGATGGTATTAATGTCCTCATGTATGACTAGTCTGAAGTGATTAAAATGGCATTTTGATGAGTTTAGATGAAGGATAAAACATTTATGATATATGTGAATCACAAAAGGCTCAACATTTCATTCTTTTTTTTTTTGAATTCTTTATTTGTTCATTTTTTCTCATAGAGTTATGATAGTACTTTTTATATTATTGAAAACATTCCTTCTTTGGTATGTTTCAAAGCTCTTCCCTACTTTTATTTTTGGCTTGCCTTTTTTTAAATTTTTATTAATTTTTTATACATATCTCCCCATTGCCCCCCCTCCCTCCCAGGCGTACCCCGACCCCCCAGTGTCTGTGATCATTGGTTATGTTTATAAGCATGCATACAAGTCCTTTGATTGATCACTTATTTACCTCACCTAACTTTAATCTTTCTGCTATAATTTCACAGTCTGTTTGATGCTTTATGATTTTTGTCCTCCTGAGAATTATCAGTCTAATCCCTTTCTGTGCTCCTGATTCTATTATATTCACCAGTTTATTCTGTTGATCAGATTTTTAATTCACTTAATTTTTAGATTCACTTGTTGACAGATGTGTATTTGTTGTTCATAATTTTTTGTCTTTTACCTTTTACTTCTTCCTCTTCTAAAAGGGTACCTTTCAGCATTTCATATAATACTGGTTTGGAGTTGATGAACTCCTTTAGCTTTTTCTTCTCTGTGAAGGTCTTTATCTGCCCTTCAATTCTGAATGATAGCTTTGCTGGATAGATTATTCTTGGTTGTAGGTTCTTGTTGTTCATCACGTTGAATATTTCTTGCCACTCCCGTCTGGCCTGCATCGTTTCTGTTGAGAAATCAGCTGACAGTCGTATGGGTGCTCCCTTGTAGGTAATAAACTGTTTTTCTCTTGCTGCTTTTAATATTCTCTCTTTCTCTTTTGCTCTTGGCATTTTAATTATGATGTGTCTTGGTGTAGTCCTCTTTGGGTTCCTTTTCTTTGGGGTTCTGTGTGCTTCCTCGACTTGTAAGTCTATTTCTTTTACCAGATGTGGGAAGTTTTCAGTCATTATTTCTTTAAACAGGTTTTCAGTATCTTGCTCTCTCTCTTCTTCTGGCACCCCCACAATTCTGATGTTGGTACGCTAGAAGCTGTCCCAGAGGCTCCTTACATTATCTTCACATTTTTGGATTCTTTTCTCTTCTTGCTTTTCCAGTTGAATGTTTTCTGCTTCTTTATATTTCAAATTTTTGACTTGATCCTTGCCTTTCTCTAGTCTGCTGTTAGTACTCTGCATAATAGTTTTCATTTCAGTCAGTGTCTTTATCATCTTCTCTTGGGTCTCACTAAATTTATCCATCTTTTCTAGCATATTCTTGCAAAACCTTATAAGCGTGGTTTTGAACTCTATATCCAGTCGTTTTTTTTCCTCCATTTCTTTTGCTTGTAATCCCTTCCCTTGTCTCAGCATTTTCACTGTGCCGGGGAAACTTCTATGCTGGATTCAGCCGCAGAAGCCTCTGCTGAGCTTGGGAGGGTGGAGTCTCAGGGCTTAAGGGACCGCCTTGCCTTCCAGTCGGCCCCGCCCTCCACGGCCCCTGAGTCTCACGTGACTGGGTAATGGCTGGAGCGGTCCTTGTGCGCTCGCACACCCGCAGCGCCTCTGACCGCTGCCTTTCCGGCTCCCCTGCGAACCAGGACCACACGAGTCTAGGTCCCCAGGGTTTCGCCCAAAACAGGGGCCCAGTGGACTCAGAAGTGGCGCAGTTGGGAGGGTCTGTCTCCCGCCCACTCGCGAAAGCCAGCGGCACAATCAGCAATCCGTCCTCCGCGTGGTGCCGTGCGCGACCGGACCTCTTTTGCGACTCCCCTAAATTTCCGTGCACTTCTCCCTTCTCACAGTCCAAGCTCCCCCGTATGAGTTTCGGCTGGATCTGGGGTTTAGTGTTGTAAGATAAGGGGTTCAATGCCATTGGGAGTCTCCGTTTTCCTCCCGCCAGAGAAAGCCAGCCAGGTACTCCGGCACCCGCTCTCTCAGCGCGCGTCTCCGTACCTCAGCTTTTTGCAGCTCCTCTGGGTCTCCGCGAGCCCCTCTCTTTCCCTCTAGTTGTAGAACTTCCACTCAGCCAGCTTTCGTGTGGTTCTGGATGATGTCCGTTCTGTCTTTTAGTTGTAGTTTTGAAATTGTTGTGCGAGGCAGCAGTATAGGTGTTTACCTATGCTGCCATCTTGGATTCTCCAACATTTCATTCTTAGTATGATCCCAACAATGTGAAATATATGTTTTTGGGGGAGAAATCACCAAAGTATTAAAAGCAGTTATAGATGAATAATTATACTCAGGGCTAGTCACATGATTTTGTATATTTCAAAGTGATGTGTCTTATTATTCTACTGGGTTAATACAGTGTTTACTCAGTTATTGTTTTTTAACAACAGGCTTTACTCAGATTTAAACCATTTTTCCAATACTGCTCTTTTTGTTTTTTCTTTTTTAATCCTCACTCGAGGATATTTTTCCATTGATTTTTAGAGAGAGTGGAAGAGAGATGCCGATAGAGAGAAATACTGTTGTGAGAGAAACACATCGATTGGGTGGTGGCCTCCTGCACTGGCCCAAGAAGAGCCTGCAGCCAAGGTACATGCCCTTGACTGGAATCGAACCCAGGACCCTTCAGTCTGTGGGCCAGCTCTCTATCCACTGAACCACACTGGTCAGGGCTATTTTTAAAGTCTTTATTATTTTGCCCTAGCTTGGTAGCTCAGCTGGTTAGAGCATCGTTCCAATGTGCCAAGGTTGTAGGTTTGATCCCCAGTCAGGGCACATACAAGAGGCAACCAATGAATGCATCAATAAGTGGAATACAATCCCCCCTTATCCCCCCCCACTCCCCTCTATCAAGTCAATAAAAAATAAAGACTTCATTGCTTTGAGCAGGTTCAGATTCACACACAAATGGAGCAGAAAGTACTGACAGCTCCCCCATACCTCTCCCACCCCAACAGAAAACAGTTGCTCAGCCTCAAGGAGCCCGGTGCACAGGGCTGCAAGACATGGGGCTCTGAGCCCTTGCTCCCCAATTAGGACTGCAAGGCTCAGAGGAAGAAGTAGCTGCCTAGGGTCACACAGGAGTGAATCTTCCTGAGAAGATACACGTTTCTGGTGTGTTCTTTAGTAACCTAAGGGGGTGTCTGTAATAAAAGTGTTAAATGCAGAGAATTTTTGCAGGTTTTTAGCTCGTCTTATTACAGAACTTGGAGAAGGTCCTGGAGCACACCGGGCAGACCCTGGGTGGCGCACAGCATTGTCTGCCTGGGGGTCTGAGATGCCTAAGGAAGGCATCCTGCCTTTGACCAGGGATTTTCTAATTTGCGAGGGACGCCCGGCTCTCTGCCAAGTGAAGCCAGCTTTGGTTGTCCGTGACTTGCCTTTGACCTTGCACTTTCTCTCCCCCTTTCGCACATGTTATTTCTGTTTCTTGGCTGCATGTGAGCGCAGGGCTTCCCCGTCTCGCAGAGCAGCCAACCCCACGTCCCGTCAAGAAAATGACCAGAAAGTCGCCACCACACATCCCCCTAGGACCTCTGCTTCTGGGGAGCTGACAAACAGCTTTGAGGCGCAAGGTTTGTTACGTCTTCCCACCATGGCCCAGCTGAAAAACAACATCAAGATGCCTCAAATTACCTTTGGTCCAAAATATTTATCTCCCGAGAACATAGCAGCAAGAGGAAAAAGGATCAAGCCCACACTTAGTGGATCAAGACCCTGCCTCGGCCTCGGCCTCAGCCTCTGCATTCTCTGCCTTCACCTGTGGCTGCCACACAGCATCACTATTCTCAGACCTCAGAGCTGCCCAGACTGTGGGGGAAGCTATCCCCCAGGGCCCCTGCTGCTAGGGGCTCACTGGGGCTTTCTCCCCAGGGCCTCTGCTGCTGGGGGCCTCACTGTTGCTGTTGTTTCTGCCATAAAAGGAAAGGCAGTTTCCTTCTGAGAGCAGCAGCTCGCTCTCCCTCAGCCTGGCACTTCCTGTCACCAGGAAAGGGTGTGACTCCATTCAGAAACCTGCTCTGTGTCACTTGCAGGTGCAGGTGCAGGTTCGCAGGTGACCTTGAACCAACAGCTTGAACTGACTCCGTGATCTTCCCAAATTCTCAGGTTCAAGGCACCCTCCTCTTCCCCACCCCCTGCACTGAGTGGCCCTTCCCCTCCCCTGTCACAGGCCCTTAAGCCCCAGGGGTTTGTTGTGTTGTGTATCTGTCCTTTAGGAGCCTGAGATACTACTCAAACTCGGACTCAGGTGTTCTGCCATGACGCCTATCTTACCTAAGCAGATGGGGCCCCGAGGGTACAGTTCTGGGGTCTGTCCCTTCAGTGGGTTTGGAAACCCCAGTGTAGAGGAGACCTAGTGTGTGGGCTCTCACAGTGCCTTTACCAGCTTCAGGCAGGTTTCCCCTGAAGTGAAGTGTAGGCGGCCCCTCACAGAGCAAAGCTCACTTTGGGGCCTCCTGCCTTCATGTTTGGATCTTCCGCCCACCTCCTGCCGTCAGTGTTTTAAGTGATGCCAGGCATGTGGACGCTGGCTGGCTCTTTCAGGGCCGTGCCCAGATGTTGGCATCCTGTGGAGGCTGTCAGAGGTTTGTTTGTTCCCATACAGCTCATAGCCATGCTATGTGTGCAGAATCCCCGTCCTCCAGGTGAGCACTGGCAGTCCAGCCATCATCCAGATGTCTCCAAATGTCTGGATGTTTGTCATTGCCAAGGAACATCTGGGTGCTCAATCTCCATTCCATTTGCATTCAAGTCTCTGGCACAGCCACCGTCTTGGGTTTAGTTGCCCTGGATACAGCACAATAAATAACCTGTACAGGGTAGGTGGGTATGGAGCAGATGCCTTCACAGGCTCCATTCCTGTGGCTGGAACGCCAGCCTGGTCTGTATCTGCAGCTGTGGGAGGCGCATTCTCCTGGGGCCAGCAGTGTTGGGCGTCAGGAGGGCATGTGCCACATGCGTTCCTGTGGGATGAGCTGCCAAGGCTGGATATGCCACACAGAGAAACAAGAAGAACAACCTTGGCTGTCCTAAAGCCCCGCATGTGGAGCCGGGCAGTGAGCCATCCTAAAGTTCAGCAGGTGTCTCCATACATCTAGGGAAATTGGCTGCCCTTTGGGGGTAACAGAGAAATGAGTGACCGGGACTCGATGGTCACAAAGTCTCTCAGTTCTAGTCGTCCATCACTGCACAGCACCTGGCGCCATTGCACAAAGGAGGCGAGAACGTGGGCAGCAGAGGGGCTGGCAGTGAAGGGATGAGTTCAGGCTCAGAAAGGATCCTGTCCACACCCTAAAGAGGCAGGGAGGAGAGGCCAGCCGGCATGGTGACGGGCCGACCCTGACTCACATGGCTGGAGCATGAACCCAAAGTAACCGAGTGGACTGGCAGGTGCTGACAGCTGGCTTGGGAAGGCGACATGTGTGCGGAGGAGAAAGTCGATGGTTATTAGCTGGTGTGAGATACGGTTCAAGGGGAAGTGTTGCCTTAGAGCATGTTTCCATGGTGATTGGAATGACCCAGTAGAAGGGGAGAGATCAGCACTGAAGGAGAGAATGGAGAACTGGAGTGGAGACCTTGAGAAGGGGCAAGTGTGGGGCGATTTTCTCTTTCCTGGGAGCAAAGGGGGAGAAGGTGAGTGCTTGGACACACCTGCATTCCATTTCTGGTTTACCACATGGACTACGAGGCCATGCTGTCCATGTGAGAGATTGGATGAGACAACGTGAAGGTCTACAGATGGAAGGACAGATGACCATCTATTTTCAATTTCTTCAACCCTCTTCGTGTGTGTTGTGTTGCCGTCCCCTCCTCACTGAGCTAGATCTTGCTGCCTCATCTTGAGCACAGGGTTTCCCTGCCATCCACCCTCAGGACCAGGGTGAGACAGATGTCCTGCCTGCTCCCCATTGCCACTTCCCAACTTTTATCTTCAGCCTCTAACAATCTCGAGTTTGCATTCGGAAAGACGATGTCACATTCCCGGTAGCGTCGTTCCTGCTCTGCGTGCTTCTTCTAGGCTGCAGGAATCTTTTCTGATGTCATGCGCCTTCTTGTCTCCTCTGGTTGCTCTTCCCCATTATGCTGTTGTCTATCCCTCAGCCTGTTCACTGTGTGATTTTTCTGCTGTGACTTTGGAGGCAATGTCTTCTAGACCTCAATTGAGGGTGCCAGTTCGTTTCTGGATGCACAGAGGTTAGCTTTGGAGAAGTGATCTCCTTCTGTACCTTCTGGGTGTGTTCCCTGGTTGGAAGTATGGTTTCCACAACCCCATTTCAGTTTCTTTGTCCTTAGTCATCTCTGAATAAGGCCATGTCCTTGTCCACAGAGAAGGCAATGTTTTGGTTCACATTTTGGTTTACCTATTTGGTGGTTTTAGGCTCTTTTCAGATTCAGCTCTGAAGGGTCAGTTGATGAGCATCACCTGATTTATTTCTCAGTTCCTCTGGAGTTTCAGCCGAGGCCCCTGGCTCTCCTTGTCTGCCGGCTGATGTCTACCTGAACGTTTTGCAAGCCACTGTGAACTTATAAATGGCTCTTTGTGGTAAGTGTGGCTGCCGGTTATAAAATTACTTTCTGTTGGGTACTATAATTTGATTTATGGCCACCAGCAAGCCCGACCGCATTTCTAACTCAGCCATTTTTTAGGATGGTGATTCCTGCTAGAAGGAGGATGCACAAGTTGGGTTGGTAGTTTTAGAAGCAGGAATAGTGTTAGAGCAAAGCTGTCTTTCCACCTCACAGAGGAAGCCCGAGGGGAAACGGCTTTCCAGTGCTCAGCCTGAATCCAGAGATACATGGAGAGAGGGCTACAATGCCTATTCGAATACGCTTTTCTTAGTTTAGGTTGCCCATGGCCCACAGTATCAGACTGTGCTACATGTTTCCTCCATCCAGATCTGCAGGATTACCACCAGCATCAGCAGCCCCCCATATCCAGTGGGTGGTGCTTCCAGCCTTGTTTCTCACTGTCCTCTTCTGCTTTGCACCCTCTGATGCTTAGGGACGACTTGGGAGAGCTGTCCTTGAGGCCACTCACTCGATTCAGTCTGGACTGGCACTTCCTCTCCTTTGAAATAGAAGTGGCCTATGGCCCAGTGTTCCTAAGGGGAGCATAACCAATGGACAGTCAGTGTTGCAGCCGGATATGATGTGCCCTGGTGTTGGTCAGCAATGACCATGTCACAGTTGCCTGGCCTTCAGCTGTCAAATGGGGCTGACAGTATTGATGTCACAGGGTTTATTAAAGGCTTGCATATACTATTGATACAATTTGGAACACCTAACCCAGTGGTGACTCGTCATTGTGGCTCACGTGACATATTGCAGAAGTCCTTGTCACACACTGCATTCCAGAGCTTGGTCAACGGGACCAGCTAAGCTACCTGCTAATAACTAACTTTCTACTGCATCCGTGTAAAGCCCTTAAAAACATCTTGCTTTCGCTGACTTCTCTCAAGGACGTGGGAACAAGGAGTTTGCTGTCAACCACCTCCCAGAATGAGGCACAAGAGCTTAGGTAAGTTGGTAATGGGACTAATCCAAGGCTGGCAGCCCCAAGTCCTCAGACCTGAAACCTGGACTTTGATTATGCGCTGCAGACACCAGCCCCGCAGAGTGCAACCAGCTGCTGAAGCAGCTGGCAAGCATTCCTGAGGCCCAAGGGAACCGGCTCATCCCACTCTGGGTCACATGGGTTCAGCTGTACCTACTAAGGCTGTGTGAGGTATTTTTTTTATTTTATTGATTTCTTACAGAGAGGAAGAGAGAGGGATAGAGAGTTGGAAACATCAATGAGAGAGAGACATCGATCAGCCGCGTCCTGCATGCCCCCTACTGGGGACGTGCCCGCAAACAGGATACATGGCCTTGACTGGAATCGAACCTGGGACCTTCCAGTCTGCAGGCTGATGCTCTATCCACTGAGCCAAACCAGTTCATGCTGTGTGAGGTATTTTATCAGGAGTCCCTGGCACTCCTTGTAGGAAGAGCTTAGAAGTTCTCCATATAAGGTGCTGTTGCTTATTCTGTTATTAATGAGCCTCAAGAAGTGACTTCTCCCTGGGGCAGTGTGGCCCCTGAGGTCACTTATGTCTTAGATTTAAACTAAAAGTAAATGCACCAGCCACTGAGAAAAGGAACAGAACACCCAATCTTAGGAGGTGGAGAGGCAGAGCCAGAGAGAATCCTTGTTCTTCTGGACCTTTACTCTGCTTTCCTCCTTGTGATTAATTTGGGCTGGTCATGGGACTCTGTTTTGGGATCTGAGAAGGAGTCTATTTAGATCATTTGAGAAAGATGCCCCTCCCTCTGCTTCCTTCCTACTCTGACATTGTATGTGACAATGTGATGCTTGGAGATGCAGCTGCTCTCTTCTATCCATGAGGTAAAATATCACTGATGCACTGAAGAGGACGGATGGCAGAGATTATGTCTTCAATGGTGTTATGGAGCTCTCAGGTCAACCTGGGGGCCACAGACCTTTAGCATCCTTTAGGAGTAATATATAAAACTAGAAGTCTGTTGCACAACATTCATCCACGCAAGCAGAGGGGTGGTTCCCTCAGCCCGGCCTGCACCTTTTTGCAGCCTGGGAGCCCTCGGGGGATTCCAACTGATGGCTGCAGTCAGACATCCTTAGTGCTGCCTCAGAGGTGGGCCACTGCACTTGCGCTCACTAGCCATTGGCCTGGCTTGTGGCTAAGCTGTGCTCCCTCTGTGGGAGTGCACTGACCACCAGGGTGCAGCTTCTGCATTGAGCATTGGCCTCCTGGTGGTCAGTGCTTATCATAGTCATTCCGCTGTTCGGTTGATTTGCATATTAGCTTTTTATTATGTAGGATAACTTTCTGTTGGGTATCAGTGACTTGCAGCTAAAACTATCCTAACTGATATGCAAAGAAAATTGGACATTATTGTCATTACAGTGGACTGGAGGGTTTTGAGCATAGTACTATACTTTGATTTATGGCTTAAAAATATATTGGCTGCCATTTGTTGAATAGACCAGCATGGAAACAGGGATAGCAATTAGGACGTAATTGCAGTGGTCAAGACTAGATGGGACTGTAAAATGGAGCAGAAGATGTTTGGATTTGGGACTAACTATGGAGACAGTGTTGGAGGACTTGCTGGTGCACTGGTTGGATGTGGAATACGAGGAGAAGATGCCTCCTGAATGTCTGTACCAAGCACACGGTGGGGGTCGCACTATTTGTCGGGATGGACAAGATTCAGAGAGATGGAATAAGGGTTCTATGTGGTCACATTATTTTTGGGTGTTTATTAAAAATATCCAAGTGCACATGAAGACATTGTCCAGTGGACAAATGTATTATAGATGAGAGCCCAGAGGTGAGATTTGGGATGAAGGTAGAGAATCTGCGTCATCAGTGATTAGCAGTGTGTGGATAAGATTACCTGGGAGGAGTATAGATAGAGAAATGGAGTGCATAGGAGACAAAGCCAGGGCAAGTTATGGTAGAGAAGTGGGGAGAGAGAAGGAAGAAAGCAAGCCAAGGGCACTGATTGGGAATGGCCAGGGAGGGGGAGTTAGTCAGATTAGGGTGACATCACCAAAGCCCACACACACTGTTTCAAGAGGTGTCTGTGGTCAACTCTGCACGTAAAGCTAAGAGCACAGAAGGCAGATTTGCTTTGGGAAGATTTGAAGTTTCTCAGTCTTTCATGAGCAGAGGGGTTACCTAGGGATCTTATTAAAATCAGATTTTGGCCTGGCTGGCATGGCTCAGTAATTGAGCATTGACCTATGAACCAGGAGGTCACAGATAGTTTAATTCCTGATCAGGGCACATGCCCAGGTTTCAGGCTCAATCCCCAGTGGAGAGCATGCAGGAACCAGCTGATCAATGATTCTCTCTCATCATTGATGTTTCTATCTCTATCTCCATCTCTTTTCCTCTCTGAATTAAAGAAAAACATATTTTTAAAAAATCAGATTCTGAGGTTGGGCCAAAGACTCTGCATTTCCAACAAGCTGCAGGGTGATGCTGCTGTAGTAGTCCTTGGGCCACACTTCTTGAGTATCAAGGATCTAGGTCATCGGTGACCTTGGTGATGGAAGGCAAGTTCCAGCAGAGTGGTGGGGGGGTGAAAGTCATGCTGGAGTGAGTTGGGGAGAGAATGGGAGTTAGGGAGTGGGGACAGGATGTAGACAATTGTCGAAGACTCAGGTGTTTTCTCTTTCTCTCTCTGCCTCTCTCTAGTGTCTGCGCACATTCATCCTCCTGGTTATAGTTCCATGAGGTGATTCTGGGGGGAAGGTCAGACCTGCTCTGTGCAGCCTTGTGACGAGCCCTTGGGCTCAGTCCTGCAGTGACCCTGGCCTTGGAGAGGCAGAGCGTGTGATCTACAGGCTGCCGTGGCTGTTGTATGTGTGCACACTGCAAAGCTACCCGGCTGACTGCCAATGACGGCATTTCTTTCCAGGGGCCTGTTGCGGGATATTCTTATGAAAATGCTGCATGTGAATAAGCTTTGTGTGAACTGTACATTGTTTATTACAAGGCCATCTGATGGTTGTCTTTTCTTTGCAAGCACATTCTCTTACTGCCCTCTCCCTCCCCACCTCCCCCCACACCTCTGCCACTGGGATTACTAAGACTCCAGTATAGATGCTTATGTTTAAAATCCAGCTCCAATATTTATCAGCTGTGTAATCTTGGGCAAGTCACTTAATTCCCCTAAACTTCTGTTTCCTCACTTACTCATGATCTAAGTACAAAATAGCTTGTTGAAAGAATCAGAGAAGGTAATAAATATAACACTTAGCATAGAAACAGCTTCATAATTTTTGTCTATTATTACAGAAGTTAATGCATGCAGCTTGACATAGTTAATGAAGAGAACTGGACCCCTATTAACCATTAAATAAGGTTGACTCTGTAATGGTTTTATGGAATGATAAATAAAAGGAGAAAAAGAGAAGTTAATGATGATAAAATATTTTGAATCCCAAATAAGCAAATGTAAGACCATATGTGATAATCACAATACTACTAAGTAGCAAAGTAATTGCTAACCATCCTTTATCAAAAAGTGTTCCTCTCTGCTTTCTGGACTCCAAGCCCAGATCCTGCCCTGGTCCAATCTCACCTCAGAGTCATAGAAGTTCAAAGAGAAATGCCCTTGGAGACCACAGTGTCTGCACTCTTCTTCACAGACAGGGTGCCTGACTCAGCAATCCACAGCTCTCCAAGGTCATGTTGGCCATAGGTAATTGAAAAAACCAGAGCTTAAATGGAGGTCCTTTAAGAAATGTTGGAGCAGATGTGTGAGGAAGTGAGCAGAGGAGCGATGTGGGTAGAGAACTCTGACTGTGCTTGAGGTGAGCAGGACTGTGAGCGCTGCCAGCAGGGACACACAGACCAAAGCAGTGGCTCCTGTCCTGGCCCACCGGCACCCTATGGTGCTGATGGCTGTCCTGCTCTTCTGCCTCATGGTGGTTCATGGAGTGCCTCCCTTCCCAAAGGCAGCTGTGTGCCTGCTGTGCTGCCTTGGCTCAGCTTCAGAACTCTCCCCAGGGCTCTGCCCCATGGGGAGCTGGTGCGTGGCCAGGTCCCAGCAACTTTTTCTGACGTTAGGGATGACCTGGGCACCGCTGACCTGGGCATCTGCTCAGTCAGCTTGTGCAGGTTCACGGGTCCAGTAGAACCGGCAGTGGGGGCTGGGCTGATGCCTGTGGGCAGGGATGGAAAATCACTTTCGTTGCATGTGTAGCTCCAGAAGTCCTGCCCAGGACACTCTGACGTGGGTGACTGGGCTGTCATGGCTAGGAATGCCATGACCAAGCAGCGGGGATCAGGCAGCTCATGTCTGACTAGCTCCAATCTGCCTGGCTGGTTGAGCATTTTCTGGGACTTGCTTTGTTCAATGTGCCTTGGGAAGTCAGACATTTTTCTCTGATACCTGAGTAATAAACTTTGTACCTCTCCCCTTTGTCCTCTTACCACACTTGGAAAATTTGGGAACTTACAAAGAGGAGAAGAAAGACATTACAGCTGCTGAAGGGTTACTGTATCCTACATACTTTCATGCACATGGCCTTTCTTAGGTATTATAAATGTGGGGGGGCGGTCAAGGTGGGAGACATGATCTGCGGGACTGAAGCTGAGCCTGCTGGTAGCAGTCAAAGGTCCCACTGTTGGAAGAAATGGAGCTGGGGTCAGGGAGTCTGCAGGCCCTGACAGGCTTGGTGTCACAATGTCATAGTTAAGTGTCAGAGAAACAGAAAGGGACACGGAATAATGAGAGAGGAAGAAATAGGAATCCCATTAGCATATTTTATGAAAATGAATTCTCTGACCTGTCCCCACTGTGACACAGGGCTTGCGACCATAGCTCCATCTCGACTAGGCAATGCCCACAGCACCTGGTTCCTGACCTTGGCTAGAAATGGGGTTCCTACGGTGGTGGGGAACACTTGAGGACACTCATGGTATTCACGATGGGGCTAGGGCTCAGTGACAGGTCCAGGCTTGGTCTGCAGTACTCTGATGGGCAAACACCAGGTACCTCCTAACACCCCAAACTCCATTTTCTTTACTGAAAATGAGAATCAGCATTCCTCTGTGCATGTATGAAAGCTGCTCTGCTTGGCCCAGAAAGTGCTGGGTGGCTCCTGAGAACCTGTCGGTACTGGGATGATGAACTGGATTTTTCTGACCTGTTTACTCAGGATTGCTTCCTCCTGGACACAAACATGAGCCTGTGACCTTTAATAACAGGTTTCACTGGCACCCACTTAGGTAGGACTTTGTCCCAGTACTGTGAATCCAAGCACAGACACTCATGCACACATACACACACCCATGCACATACTGGTATGCAAACATACATATGCGTGCATATGTGAATACACATGCGCATACACACACACTTGTGCACACACGCACTCATGCACACATGCATACATACACACAAGCATTTCCGCAGGCTTCTGGAGATCCAGTCAGTACACTATGGTGTCTTCAGGGCATGTCCCACGTCCCCAGGCAAAGCTGACTTTCTAGCCCATTCATCAAGCTGTTGCTGCTGCAAGCACACCTACCGATGTCACATCCCCTGAAGTTGGTCCCACTACTTCCTGTGAGATGCCTAGGGTTATACCAGACACTGTTGCCCATCTGTCAACCCTGAGGTTTCCCCCATCTGTAACCACAGCCTGAAACCTGTCAGGAACTGGCCTTGAGTTGCAAAGTGCCATCTTCACTGCAGTTTTGGTTAAATGGGGACACTACCTCCCCATATTTGGTGTGCCAGGACATTAGAGGGCCCTGCGGCAGGTTAGCTTGTGCCCCAAAGGTCACCCAGGAGTTAGCCAAACAAGTGTGATATTTTCCTTAAACCCCACTCTCTCACTTAGTCCTCAACTTGAGCACATGATGGGCTAGGGGTGGATTAGACTGGCCTTCCTCCTCTAGCAACCATTGCCTTGATGCTGGGTGTGGCAGAAATTGCTGATAGTTCCAGCACTCACCACCTCCTTTTTTCCTTTAGTACCAGAGCCTCACTCCCTGTCTCCAATGAGTTAGCTGGGACACTACATTTCCCAAGCACCCTTGCAACAAAATATGACCAAGTTTAGGCCAAACATTTCAAGCAGATTAAAATCTATCTTTGTGGTTTTAAGGGGTAGGAGGAAAACCACCCTGAGAGAAGGGATGTTCTTCGTTTTCGTTAGAGCACAGATGTGTTGCTGCACCCAACAGACTAAAAAGCACACAGTGGCACAGACAGAAGTTTGTTTTGCCCACATGATTGGCCTCAAAGCCCTGAGCAGGGCGTGTCCCTCCTGGAGAGCATTCAGATCTCGGGAGAGAGGAGGATGGTGGTCCATCTCTGAAGGTGTGCTCTGTAGAGGAGCGGATGAGTGAGTGTGGAGCGTTCTCCCCAAAAGTCTGTGGGCCCTGACGCAATGGGTTAGGCAACCTATGGACACAGCAAGACCTCTTCCTGGCAGGTGGGCACAGGAGGGGAGGTGGTAGGTTCTATACCATGATGCTGTTTATGTAAACTAAGCAAATACAGACACAACCGACCAGAATGCTCTGACATGTGGCATTTTCTTGGAGAAATATCTTAATCTGTCTGTGAAACAGTTAAAAATGTCTTTCTTTAACAAAGGAGGTTTGGCCTCCTTTGATCAGCCCTAGAGATTTTCATGGCTAATGTTTCATGCCCAGTGACCTTCATTCATTTGTTCACCTCGTAGCTATCAAGAATCTCCCACATGCCTGGTAATGTCCCAGGTGCCTGGGGTACAGCCCAAACACAACAAGACAAAAAAAACCTCCTGCCATTGTGGGCTCTATTCTCTTCAGAGCAGAGAGGCATAAACGTAATGCCTGGTGCATTGGGGGATGTAGAGAGGGGTCCATATTAAAGGGAAAAATCAGGTGAAGGAGAGGTCAGGACTGCAGGAGGAGCATGGCGGGTCACCATGGCAAGCGGGGTGCTCAAGAGATGTTCATTTTAAACACAAACATTTGAGCAAATACTTGAAAATGTGGGATGCTCAGCAGATATGTGAGAGCAGGTTGCAGGCAGGAGCACCCGACACGTGCGAAGTACTGCAAGGAGATCTGGGAATGAGGGCTTTTATCTGGTGAGAGAGCAGCCATTGAAGCTGTACCATGGGAGTGCCGCTCAAGCTGCAGTGTCTGGGGTGGAAGGTAGAGGCTGGAAGCCATGGGGGAGGGGGCAGGTGGAATGCGTATGAGAATGTGTGGGTAGGAGATGGTTGGACAAGAGCAGAAGCAGCTGATGGTGAGGAGGGAAAGACAACAGGATTTCCTGGTGGACTGGATGTGGGCACCCAAGAAGAGAGGAGTCAAGAGTGAGTTCGTCATCTTTCATTTGAGTGACCTTAGGTTGGGGTTGTCGGAACCTGCTATGGGGAGAAAGGCGAGCCTGTGGGTGTCAGGCTGGTGCGGAGTTTATGGGTTCAGACATGTTGTGTTGAGTTGCCTATTAGATGCACAAGAGAAGGTGCCAAATAGGCCATGGACACAGGCACGTGGAGTCAGGAAGAGGTCTGATTTGGAGAGAAAGCATTGCCAAGTCTCCAGTTGAGAGCCTGGGTGGCATAGACTACGGACCGGGTGTATTTCCTATTCCTGAGGGTTTTGTGTTTGGTGGGTTTACGGTCATCGTTGATGTCACTGTCGCTTTGTGAGCAAGGACAGAGGCATGCTGGCAGCAGTGCTCACTGTGGAGGAGGGACTGGGAGGCAGGTGAGGAGGGAGGTCGGGATCAGAATCAGGAGAAACCGCAGGACCACGTCAAGGAGCCCGATTTTCTCCTGCAGGAAAGAGGGATCCAGCACAGACAGGAGCCCGGGGGCCCGTGCTGGTGCAGGTGGGTTGGTGAGGACACGTCATAAGCATGGGCCAGCGGCCAGGCACTGCTGGGCACTTAGCGGCAGTAGCTCAGGTGAGCTTCTCAGCAACACTGTGCAGAGGGATGGTCACCATCCCCATGTGACAAATGAGGAAGCTGAAGCTGCCTATGATGCAGGACTTTTGGCTATGATGGGCTGCGTGACAGGGAGGATCACTCAAGGCCGCATCCAAAGTGGGCTCTGACGGGAAAGGGCCATCCTGCCCACAAAGGTGAATGCGGCCTCTCAGGCCGCCCTGATTTCTGAGTTGTGGAGGGTCCTGCCCCTTTCCTTCCCAGCTCTTTATTTCCCGGGAAGCTCGGGGACATGTGGCCTTGGCTACCAGGCCTCTCAACTCTGGTCTCTGCCTGTTCTCACCCTCTCAGTCCCCGACATTTGCATTGCAAACTAGTAACAGCTCTGAAGTCCATCACTGTTCTTAGTCACACCAAGGCTGTTCGTCCTAGAAGGTGATGGCAGCACGTGGGAGCTAACTGTGCTAAGAATGGGGTGGGGAAGGTGGCTGAGCTGAGTGCCTTTTTGTCCGCAGCTCACAGCAGAGTCCCAGGAGGCTCAGATCCCAAGCCTGGTGCACAGGGCAGTGCCATCGTGAATGGCCAGTTACAGTGAGGGAATGGCTGACCTGTAAGTCAGTTAATTCAAGTGCATTTTGATAGCAGAGTGTGGGCATGCCATTAGCTGCAGATGTGTCTGCTATGCCTATTTTCACTGATATGCCAAAAAGCCTAATTAACTCTCCTCCTGTTAGACAGGAGACGAGGCCCTGAGCATATCGCCACAGGGTCTTTCGAACATTGGCCGAGCGGCACTCAGCAGCCCTGGCGACATCCGTGCAAATGCTGGCTGATAACGAGGACAGTTTTGGCTTGAACAGTCATGTCGCAATGTGTCATGATGGCTTCTGTTTCTCTCATTTTCATGTATTCACCTACAATGCTCTGGGGGTTCATAGGCAGACTAGCCTGTTCCTGTGTCCAAAACTGCCGGCTTTACCTACTTTTGGAGAGGAAAGAAGCAGCAGCTGCAACATGTTTTTAGGGGGGTGAGCGCAAAGGCAGAAGGGATGCTGATGAGAAAGTTGAACGAAACATCACATCTGGTACTCAGCTCATTGTCCGATGTGAGCACCGTGTGGGAGATGGTGGCGAATGCACCAGATGCTGGGTCCTGACCTGCAGACCCTTGGCATATCCTCGGTTTCCAGGGCAGGAATGTCAGTCAACCTCTTTCCAGCAGTTACCTGGGAGCCTTCAAAAATCTGCCACGCACCCTGAGGAGTGAGTCAGAACGGCTGGACACTTCCTCTGTGGGTCCTATAGTCCTCCCTCCTTGCTATGCCTATCCTCCAGTAATTACATTTAAATGTAAATGGGAAGGCATAGGCTCAGGCAAGTAAGCTTCAATAACACCTCCCCCTGGGCTGTTAGAATTGTTATTGGTCACCATCTAATTGATTTGTGTCCATTTCAATGACTTGTCACTTTCCTGAACTCCTTCCTCTGCTAACAGTGTCTTGTCACCAACTACCACCCCAAATGTCTCACAGGGACCATTCAGAGGGTTCCCCTCCCTGGTTACTAAAATCAGCCCTGCAAAACCATTCCAATAGGCTCCCTTGCTCCCACATGCACCCCTCACCAGTCACTGGAGGCCAGGTCCCGCTGCTCTTTAGTGTATCCTAACTTGGGCACAGCCCTGTTTCATCTTGTTCTCCTTCGGCAAGCTCTTCAGGGCAGAGGTAGGCTCAGTGTCTCCCATGCCAGTTTTTCACGATGTGCAACATACACATGCACATGCATGCACACCCACCCACATGTGACACACATGCACACACATGTACACACATACACACACTACAGCTATGCTCTGAGTTATCTTCTCACCAAAAATGACCCATTTACTGTCACCTCATTCTACCAGAGGCCAAGGGTGGTTTGGTGGTAGCTGGATTAATCACTGAAATAACTTGTTGCTAAGGTGTTAGTTCTTGTCTGTGATCCTGTGAGCATATAGATAGCAGTACGCTCTCAATTAAAAATTCATGAGTCACCTTAAGATGAAAACTGGTTAATGGAGAAGCAAGGAACCACGTGTCAGAGTAGGGACGCAGAGAATCTGGGCCAGGAGACCCTCCTGGGCTGCAGGAAGCCAGGTGTCCACTGCGCCCAGTCTCTGAATGCCAGGTTTGTGGCAACTTTGTTTTGAAGACCGGCAGGTGGTGACCATGCAATCAGGCCTAGGGACCCCGCATAGGGCTTTGGGACAACTATTGAATGGAGCTACACGTGGTGCCCTCTCTGTCACCCAGGACACATACACTTCCCTCATTCTCGCTGCCTTTACTCTCAGGCAAGGTGCTCCAGTCTCTGGACGCCTCCACCCCCAGGCAGGATGTTCCACAGCGGCCTGAATCATATCCGATGTGGCTGCCAAAGAGCCAAAGGAACTGGCTCTGGCCCATTGCTGCAGGGATGGCAGTGGACAATATGTTTGTAACAGATCACTGGGCATTTTCCAGGCTGATGTTTCCACTCTGCTGTGTCCTCTAGCACAAGGGATCAGGAAAGCTGGCAGCCTAGTGCCATGGAGGCATTGAAAGGCAGCCCTCCCACATGCATGTGGGAAGGAGCCAAGCCTTAGTGCCCTGTCGGATTCATGTACACATCTCTGAGTCCCAGGTTAATTGTACCAAACAATGGCCCTAACCAATCAGCACAGAAGAAGGCTGGAAGCTCAAAGAGTCTGTTCACTGAACTTACCCTGTGAAGTGTCAAGGTGCTTACATGGCCGTGCACAGGCAGTGAGCATATGAATACATATGGCTGGTGCATGTGGACATATGTGTGCATCCATACATGTATGTTCACGAATACACACACATACACCACACACATGCACACACGTGTGCATGTGCGCGCGCAGGCTTGATGAAAACTAGATAAATGGTCCATCAGGCTGGCTCTTGTGTAAAGCCAACTGGACTTGACCTTCTCCACCTGCCCAGGTCTGAATAGGAAGCATGCTCTGGCTCCTGACACTTACCTGAGCCCAGATTCCTTTCCCCAACACAGCCAGCCACTCTGCTTGGAAAGCCAGCATGTCCGTGTCCCAGCCATGACACAGTTTGGTCCAGGAAGCCATAACACTGTCCCCATTTCAAGGAAGTCTGGAGGCCCCACCCTGGCATCCTTTGCCATGCAGCTCTGCCTCCTGCCACACAGCTCTGTGGCCATGACTCCCATTGTCACTTGGCGATGAGCATCTGTCCACTCCTGTTACTTCAGGTGTAGGTCCAGTTGGCAGAGCTGCCACACATGGGCTTGTTGAGGATGCCAAATGCCTACTGGGCTCACACTTGAGACTTCTGCTATACCACACCTGGGGTAGGCAGGAGGGTAAGGGGCTCAAGAGCAAGGACATTAGAGAGAAAGGAATCTATTCAGCTATGTGTCCTTGCACATGGTCTCCTTGACCCTCAGTTTTCTTAACTTTGAAATTTGGATGAGTAATGCCCACTTCCCTGGGTGACTGTGAGGACTCAGTATGACAGAAGTGTAGTTACATTTTAGACCCACACTGGGGACCCATAGTATTGGATGTCACTATCATTATCATCATCATCACCATCATCATCACAATCTTCCTCCTCATCACCACCACCACTACCATCACCACCATCTTAACATCATCATCATCATCACCATCATCATCTTCATCATCACCATCACTGTTACCACCATCTTCACATCATCCTCACCATCACCATCTTTACCATCATCACCACCATCATCATCTTCACTTCATGCTCTTTGGCAGTAGAAAGTACCATGATAATGACCTTTGCTCACTGCCTCTTGCAGATGGCACCTTAGTAACAGGATGAAGGCTACCATTACCAGTAATGTGTACTGTGTTACTATTGAGTACCTTCTGATCTGACTTCAATTTAATTGTAGGAAAATAAGTCACCAGTGACCGCTAACAGGGTCCAAGGCATGGAAGACATTCACAGGTTGGATGTGACCATGAGACATGACAATGCAATACAGTGTGGGGTCCTGGGTGGGATAACAGAGTGGACCCAAAGACATTAGTGAGTAAACTGCTAAAATCTAAATAAATTCGACAACTTAGTTAACAGTATTACGCTAAGGTTAATTTTCTGGATTTAATAAACTTTTATCTAAGATGTTACCTAAGGGGAAGCTAAGTGAAGGATATAGGAGAACTATCTAAACTAGTCTGCAATTCTGCTATAAATATAAAGTATTATTTAAAATTCAACAAATAATAACTGGAAAAACAGCACATGTGAGGTGGATTTATTTTACCACCAACTGCCAGTAGAATTCCAGAAACCTGTTATTTGATTCTGATTCTCTGTAAGGTACTGACTGTAACATGTTAGTTATGCATGTCTTCTGCTCTGCTAGCATGGTGACAATTGTCATTATCTGTAAATAAACACATAATTTTGCTACTACAATATGTTTCCAAAAACCTTGCATTGACATTTTTTCAAATAAATGACATCTTTTGCAAACTTGACTTACCTGCAGTGTGTATGCTTCATAAATTTAATTTTCACATATCGAATTCTGTAGGTTAATGAGTAGCTACCAGATTGAACACGCTATCCCGGTCGCACCTCAGTGCCTTTGTTCTTGCTGGTTCCTTGGCTGAAACAGACTTTCTCCTGTTGTCTGTGAATCCTACCTGTCATTCAAGATGCTGTTCAAAGGCTCTTCTCCCTTCCTCTGTGTTTCCAGGGTCCCATCCACCACATCTGTGACCATCAGAATCCTGAATAATTGGCATATATTGGGCATTTACCTATTGGGACTGACATAGGCCACAAACATCCAGTTTGGCCAAACTGGTACATACTTGCTAGACACCAACTCTGCTTTTCCAATTCTACTGAGCCTTACAATGTTTTAAAAATTATGACTGTCTCTGCCCATTGGGTTGTAACAGACTTAGGAGTAGCTTCCTCATTTTCATCCACCCCCAATGCTTGTGCCCTTCCTTAACACCAGCTCTATGGTCTCACAGAAGCCGAGTGACAGCCTCTGAGCCACCCAGAGCTTATTTCACACACTCTTATCCCCCTGCCACCCTCCTGGTGCTGGCTTTTGGTCCTTAGGGTTATCGCCTGATGGGTTTAAAATGGCTCCAGGCACAACAGTCACACATAATAGCATCTCACATAGAAAGAAAATTCCTGCTCCCAAGAGACTGTCAGTCCTGCCTTGTTGTGTGGAGAAGGCTCACATGCCTGCCCAGACCAATCACTGGCGCTAAAAACAAAAGGTCTGTGATTAGCTATGGCCCATCACGGCCCTTCCTGAGAGCTGGCTAGAAACCTGCATTCCCAGAATGTGTCACACCTGAGCACACTTGTGATTCTGTTAGCAAGAAGGAAGGAGGGGGTGACTGATGGGTGGGCAACTAGCATCTGCCACATATGCTAACTTGAGCTAGGCTTTTTTTCTCTATGTGTTTGTATTTCCTCTTTGATTCTATTTATTATCATGCCAATGGCAGGAATCAAGCCTTAAGTTCTTTGCCTTCTCCAAAGAGCCTAGTCCAGAGATGAGCTCAATGAATATTTGTTGATGGGTTGGAGAAAAAAATACACAACCTGAAGTCAGAATCTAAGTCCTGGTCCCTCGCAGCCTTCCACCCTGTGTGCCAGCCTGAGGGGCCCTTGCAGAGGTTGCCAGGTAGGACACAGGAGCCGAGGAATTCTGTGTGGCCTTATTCAGCTCACTGGCCGAGCATGAACACGTGCCCTGCTATACACCAGGCAGGCATTGGGGCAAAGCACATCTATTGTGGGATGTGGGATGTGGGTGAGTGGTAATGCCAGTGGCAGAGGTGCCCACATGCATTGTGCTGGGTCTCATTCTATTTGCTCATCCTCTTCCTTGTCATGCTCTGTCACCTGCAGAAGTAGCTCATCCCTCAGAACCTGAGGGTTTCTCTGGGGTCCTGGGTGTGTGCCCTAAAATCACATGACTCAGATTCTGTGTTACGTAGATACAATAGTATTTGCTATTGAATGAGGGTTTATACTTTCTAGGCTCATGATACCTTTTCAATATGCTTTCCATCAGAAAAGCCTTATGATGGTGTGAAGTACATCCAGGTGCAGTCACAATGTCTGAAGAAAGCTATGAAGGAAAAGATACAGTGCCGAGATGGTATCGAAGCAGGTGGCAGAGAGTGGCGAGCTGAGCAGACATTAGCCAGGTCAGGGATGCAGAGGGCCGAGCATCCAGGACCTGTGGTGGGGGGAGCGTGATAGAGAGACAAGCTTGAGGAAGGAGTGGTCATGAAGCAGGTGGCTGATGGTCCCGTGGGCCACATAAAGGCCTGTGTTGTTTGTCTACATGCCACTAGGAAGTTGCCCAATGGTCTACGATGTCTTAGTGTGTGTGAGATTTGAGGCAGGTATCAAATGACCAGGAGTCTGTTTGGAAACATTGTTTAGGCTGCCATGTAAAGGTCTCATCAGAGGTGAGCCAGAGGGGTGTGGAGGGAACTGTTAGGGGCTGCTCCTGGGGTCCAGGAGGGACGTGGTGGTGGCTTAGACTAGGGTAATGGCTGTGGAGATGGAGCAAGATAGATGGATTAAGGTCTATTCATTTCTGTTGCTGCTGTAATAAATCAACACAAACTTGGTGGCTTAAAACAACACCGGTTTCTTATCTCATGCAGAGTCGGAAGTCCAGGCAATTTGCCCACTGGGTCCTCTGCTTAGGGCCTCCCAAGGCTGAGATGGTGGTTGGCTGGCCAGGCTCCTCTCCAGGGGCCCTGTTTCCAAACTCATCTAAGGTTAGTGAGAGGATTCAGTAGCAGGACTGGGTCTCCATTTCCTTCATCTTCACACCCTCAAAGGGTCATCCAGTTGTTCTCATGCCGGCTGTCTCAGACCTCCCGGCCTCTGACCCGCACAGTTTCCCCTTTTGCTTCCTTTCTGCTTTTATGGGCTCATGTGATCACATAGGGCCCCGAGGGATGGGAATAATCTTTCTAGCTTAAGGCCAGTTGATGAATAACCTTAATTATGTCTGCAATGCCCCTTTTTGCTACCTAACATAACATAACCGTGGGCACAGCACAGAGGGCAGAGGCCACCAGGTCCCAATTCTGCTGACCACACCAGCTCTTTCAGGAGATAAAATCCACAGTCCTTGGCAGTGGGTGGGAGGGACAATCACTCTATTCTGGGAGATAGGTGCAAGCGGGGAGAAGCCCAGGATCAGGTACCAGGCGCTGCTATTAGTCAGCTCGCACCCTCAGAGGCCTTGCAGGGAGGGTGCTGAATCGTGAGGAATGGCACCCGGTCAGCAGAAGGGTGGTCAGGGCTCCAGCCTTGGCTCTGTGTCTCTGAGGGAGTCAGCCCACTTCTCAGGGCCTGGATTCCCTGATGTGCAAAAGGAAGATATTCAACTGAGTAGTTTCTTCGCACTGCAGCTCTTGAACCTGAGTTCATCAAATGCATTGTCTTCCTGCCCTGTGACTTGATGGGAATGGGCCAGGTGTGGGAGGTGGACCAGGGAGCCGCCTGAAAATTGCTGGATTCATCATGTCTTTCCAGAGAGTAATGCCGACAGATGTTTCTGAATCATAATAAAAGGTTAAACATTTTAATAAAAAAGACACATGGTTGACGGTGATTTGAGTTTCTATTAAACTCCCCGATACCCACGATTTTTCCACACATGCAAATGAACTGGAAGCTTATTAATGAGACGAGAGGTTGGAGCCTAATTAGCAATGGGACTGGGAAGGTTACAGGAGCTGATTCAGCAAACTAACTGGATAATTACTGGACTGGACTTTGGCAGCTTCTAGAAAAGCTTATTAATGGCGTCTCTGAAAACGCTTTGGCGATGGCCTCTCAACCAAAGGGCCCTGGTGTTTTGTGGTTGTTCTGCACAGGGAACAGGCTCTCCCATCATCCTTGCTCAGCAGGCTGACAACAAGCCATCTTCTTCGGGGCCCCGGCTCCTTGATGGGGAGGCCTGACTGTGTGGGTGCCTCTGCTGACCCGTCTTTCCCAGAGCCTGCGTTTGTCTGCTTCTGGCGTGGAAGGCACATGAGGATATTTTCCACATTCGTTGCCTATTTGACAGTAGGACGCCCAGTATTTTGGATGTTAATTTTCATTAAAACCACACGTATCTGCTGTTTAGCAAGGCAGCCGGTTATAAGTGAGGTTCACTTACGGAACCTCGTTTAAACCTCGCCACAGTCCTGTGAGGTCCGTGCCATGATTGTCCTTGGTTTGCAGATGAGGAAACTTAGGCAAAGGCAAGTCTCATGAAGTCACACAGGCAGTCAGAAGCAGAGAAAATCAGAGAAACTCAACACATTTGTCTCCTGAATCCAGAAGCATGGCCACTTCCCCATGACGTGCTTGGAGCTTGATGAGGTGATGGTTAGCAGAAACTGAGCAAGGATTGCACTCGGCTGCCAGGCCAAGGCTGGCCCTGCCACGGGGGCTGCCCACACAGCATTCCCTGTGTTTGTGAGGAGCACTTGGTGCCATTGGGCTCTGCCAGGCCTTGCTTTGTTATCAAACCGTCATGTCTTTTCTGTGACTCTGCATTAAACCTGCAAGGCCAGGTGCTTGCAAACTGCAGTTGCTCTGCTAGGTTTGGAAGTTCTTTGTTCCCTGGCTCCCATGGCCAGTCCTGCTAAGTTCACTTTAGGAACTGAATGGGGCACTGGAGCCACTGCCCTGGGGAGCAAAGGGGAGGAAGCCAAGGATCTCAGCCCCTTTAGGCCTCATCCTGGAGCCCAGGTCCTGGTCTTCCTGCTTCCCATGGGCCTGAAGCTACCAGCCTCTCACTCTGTGCTCTGTTCTACTGGATGCATCTGGAAAGATGGGGGAGAGGGGGCGCAGGTCCTGGTGCTCGCATGGCCTATTAGGAGCTGAGCTCACTCGGAGCTTGGCACAGGAGCCACAGCTGGATGCTACGAGCGCCTGCAACTGCAGGAGGGGACTGAGGGAAAAGGATGCAGACTGGAGCCACGAGGAGCGACAAGCTGGTTCCACAGAGCCTCCTCCAGCAGAAGGCGTGTGGCTGGAGCGAGAACCCGGGCCACACAGGGCAGTGCCGCGGCTGAGCGTCGTCCTATGGTAGAGTGCACTCTAGGTTCTGTGCCCAGCACTGGGCATTTTCAGTCATTTTCTAAAAAACAATTTACCTTGTTGAAAAAGTGAGTTTCGTTTCCTTTCATGAAGATAAAGGGAATGACTTTAAATAACGTGGAGTGACACGCAGAGAGAAATGCTGAGGATGAAACGAAACACTGGCTTTAATTAGAGACAATCAGCTTCAAGGGCAGTGATGGCATCAGAAGATGGGAGCGAAACCTGCTTGCTTATCCCCGGGGTGGAAAGGGTGGTGTAGGTTTACACCCACACTGAGCATGGGGGACCCCAACAAAAACCGCTGCCTTCCCTCCAGCATGCACATGGCCACTCCTGATGTTCATCCCAACCAGGTGGAGTCTTTGGGGCCCACCCATTACCAAAGCTGTGGCTTCCCATCCCCTCCCAGCCACGACCACGGCCACCGCCACAGGAGGTTCGTTTCCTCATCTCACCCTTGGGGAGTTTTGGGCGCCCACCACTCCAGTCCCAGAGCCCTTGGCTCCTGGCTTACCGACCCCTGGCACTTTGACCCCTTGCAGGGTCGGAGTTCCTCCTGCCATCTTCTCTCATTCAGCTCCTGTGCGGCCGATCTCCATGGCACCCAGGGTTCCTTTCCTATCAGGCTGACACTCGCTGGTAGGAGGGCTAATCTTCCCTTCTGGGCCTTGGACTTGAGACAATCCCTATTCCACTTCCCATGGTGATGAAAGTATAAATCATATGTGGGCACAGACCCAGGACCCGGCACAGGGTACATATGCATATGAACATGTGGCCAGACCTGGGTAGGGAAGGCACTCAGGGATCCAGGCTCCCTTCCTCTGCCTCCTTCCCCTCCCCCCTCCCAGCTCTGTCCAGCAGGAGGGCAGGGGCCAGCTGGAGGGGGTAGGAGGGAGGGGGACATCTGTAATACTTTCAACAGCACAGATAACTTTCACCAAAGGAGATGCCCCTCAATATGGCCTCATGGGAAGGGGTGGGCTACCTCAGAGATGAGATGGCTTATCACTGGAAACAGGATATTGCTAGGCCTCAGAAAAACGCCACTGAGAATTCTTCACATCAGTGCTGGCCTGGGAAACAGGAAGACATGGTGACCTGGATAACAAAAGTCCAAGTGTTAATTAGGCACCTAAGCTGGTTGTCACTTTAATTTCCTGCTGATGGGGTAGTGATGAGAGATGTGGCTTAGATGGAGGGCAGCCCCTTTCCAAGGAGTCAGGGGAAGGAGGGAAAGGCACCTCTGCAGAGACTAAGTAGGCCTTCCAGTTGAGGCTTCTTCCTTAATTTGCATTTTTAATTAGATGGGATCTCCAAGGGCTTCCAGCCTTTCTTCTCTCTGCCTTTCGCATTGCCTTTTTTGGCTTTTTGCTCCGCAATTAGAATTTGTAACAAATGAGTTGCTGGCATATAAATGTCAGCTCAGGGTAACATATTGCAGCTGCAGGACTGAGAAGGGAGGCCTGACCATTACTTTAGAAATGAAAGCGCTTTCAAAGGCGAGCACATTCCTTCGGCAAGGGGATCTGGGCTGGCGGCAGGGAGGTTTGGGTTTATGTCTGGTTCAAGTTTTTCCTGGAAGCCACCATCTCTGCACACATCTGAATGATTTCTGATGCAGCATGAACTCCCACTTCAGAGAGCATTTCCTCCTGCAAAGGGGCCTGTGGAGGGTCACCGAGGACAAAGTGAGTCACCAGGAGGAGGGAGCGGATGGGTCACTCCTCAAAGCGCCTGCATCGGGCCAGACCTTGTTTAGGAAATGACTGGAGAAAAAGAACCTGCAGTGATCTCGCCACACACCCGTGTACACGTCATTTTACCCCGTGCCCAGCGTCACTCCTTCACTCCCATTCATTCACTCCACTCTCAGAGGGCATGGGCCCTGGCCACTGCCTCATGCTCACAGTCCAGGGAAGGATAGCTGGACCTACTAGGCACCTTTACTGTGCAATGGACATGGGCAGGTCACTGAGCCATTTTTGAAGGCTTCTGACGACGAGGACTCGAGCTGCTCAGCACGTGGCCAGGACACCCTCCTCCATCCCACATGGCCCCCCACCCTGCATTGAGCCAGGGCTCTCAGCTCGCCCTCTGCTGGGAGAGCAGACAGCTGCTCCCCGCCTGCCTAGGTAGCCTTTTATAGACTTGAGACCGTGTCTGCCTTCTGTCTACTTGTGACAGAAAGAAACTGGGTTGCCCTTGGAGAGATGAAGTTATTATTGCTATGGTTACCAGCACAATCTTTTCCAAAGGGAAAAAGGCAGTTAGTCATGACTGCTCCTGGGACCAGCGCTGACGCAACCCTCCCTTGTGATTCACTGAGAAACATCGAAGGGGAACGGGTCATCACAGGTCACCCTGCCATTTGGACCGTCTGGAAGACTTGATGGAAACCAGTCCTTTCCTCTGTTTCTGAGCCACGGAGGTCAGTGCCTGAGCCAATAGACGCCCCAATTTATTAAATCAGGGCACTTTCAAGAGGAGCCTGGAAGGAAGAAACAAGGGTTGTGACGTAGACGTTGTAATTGTCTTTAAGACCAAAGGGGCCTAAGGACATTGTTTAACCTTGCAGAAACCCCAATGGTCAGGACAGCTCGTCCTTTGTGGCCCAGGGCTTTTTTTAAAAATATATATCTTTATTGATTTCAGAGAGGAAAAGAAGGAAAGGAGAGAGAGACAGAAACACCAATGATGAGAGAAAATCATTGATTGGCCGCCTTTTGCACATCCCCCACTAGGGATTGGGCCCACAACCCAGGCATGTGCCCTGACCAGGAATCAAACCCTGGACCCTTCAGTGCACAGGCTGAGGCTGAGCCAAACCACCCAGGGCAATGTTGGCAGATCTTGAAGCATACTCTTCACACCTCACTGTCCTTCCAAAAACATGCCGCCCAGCACCAGCCAGGGCCTGTCATGCTCCCTTTTTTTCATTTCTCTGGTTTAAGATGGAAAAGTTGACAATTATATAAAATTGCCTTCTGGGACAACAAAAATACCTAGTTATGGTCAGTTCTAAAATCTTGGGCTCAAATTAGTTTGTTCAGTTAGTTCCAGCCAAAAGCAGGTCTTTGAAAGAATGGGTGCAGGATGATGCATGCTATCTGGGTGGGTGTGGGTCCCGAGGGGCTGGACAGAGACACTGGACACTTTCTCAGGAAGTGAGCAGAGAGGGCCCCTGGAGACAAATCACCAATTTCCGAATTCACCTGAGCATAGACCACCCATCCCTCAACACCTGTGTTTCGGTGGGTCCAAATAAATTCAGTAAACAGAAAGTCAGTTGCAAATACTTTTTGCAATTAATAAATATGTTCTTATGCATTGTTCTGGTCATGTGTGTGCTTGAAAAGTGATTTGTGGAGGCTTGGACAATGAAAAGTTAGAATAAAATGGCTTGAGAGAGCACTTATGACCATCAGTTGTGGAGAACAGCTTAGTTACCACACTGAAGGCATGTGTTTTTCAGCTTTTATGTTATCACCTTTCAGATCTCGCCTGAAGAATGACACACAGAGTCATGCACATAAGACAGACTTTTTTAAGCTGAAAAGAGCATGAGCCCAAGACCAGGCCATTCTCAGCACCCGTGACAGTTTTCTCTTCCTTCGGTTACTAACTCACCCAGCCCCGGGGGTCTCCAGAGCCGCACCTGCCAGGGGCCCCAGGGGAAAGAACGGAGGGACCTGAAAGGGAGAGAGAAGGAAACAGGCCACACACAAAAGCCAGTGCTGTATCTTTTTAATGTCAGGTCCTTGCCTCCAAACTACCGGCAATAAAACGGGCGCCAGCTTATCTTGAGATGTGCAGGCACTTCTGATGCGTGAGAAAGGATAGCTGGAGCAGGGAAGAGCCATTAAGGCAGGCAGGCTGGGTGCTTTTGGGAGCTGCCAGGATGGACTGGAACCTTCCCTGGCTCACAGCAGGGTGTATGCTCGAGTCAGCCTCGGGTCAGCCTAGGGGAGCTCACCCCCAACAAGTCCACCTGCTCTTCCTTCTCTGTACAGCACCCAGGCCACAGCCTCCTGACGAAGACTGTTTCTAACCACCGAGTAGCCACACTTCAGTCACTAGGATGGTTTGGGGTTGCTGCCACCCCGGAGGGACATGTGGTTGTTCTGTGGCATAGGTGTCATTCCCAGACCTAAGTTGGGTATAGCTTCCCTTCACCACAGTCTCACAGCTTTGTCGTTTTTCCAAAGGCCGCCATACTTAACCGTTATGTGTGAGATTTGCCCCGTCCTCGTTACTTTTCAGAAAACCTCGGGACTCAGACACAGACATGAATTTGGGAAAGAGAAGTCAAGCCATTTTATCTGCTAGTAAGAGCCAAAATTCACTATGCTGTTTCTAAGCCAGGCTTGAGTCAGAATACACAGGTAGGAATCCTAGCATGAGGGTGGGACTGCTGCCGCCTGCGGACAGGACACCAGGCCCAACATCTCAATGGCCAAGAGTCAGATGAACAGAAGGACTCAAAACAAAACTCTTCCAACAACGCCCACCCTCTGCTCCTGCTCCCTCCCTGTCACTCATGAGGCAGCATCTAGTCTCAGCGGGACTCCTCCTCAATGTGCTCTGACCCCAGAAGCTCCCTGGCCAGGTAAGGAGACCTCAGACCCGGCTCCCCTGGGCGGACACCCGCATTGAACTCCCTTCCCAGGGCTACAAATCCTGGATAAAACTTCCTGTGTTCAATGAGCGCCCGCACTACTAGATATCCCTTCTCCTATTTGAGACGTGGAACTAAATATTAAGCACTTGCAGCAGGGTATGGACTGAATGTGTGTGTGTCCAAAATGCCTATCTTTTCTTAACCCTCGACTGAGGACACGCTTAGATAGAGGAAGGGAGAGAGAAGGCAATGTTGATTGGTTGCCTCCCATACCCCAACCAGAACCCAACCCGCCACCTAGGCCTGTGTCCTAACCGGGAATGGAGCCGGCAACCTTTCATTGCCCAGGATGACACTCAACTGACGGAGCCACAGTGGCCAGGTCCAAAGTCCATGTCTTAAAACCTTATCCTGGGGTCTTTGTGTTCAGGAATGAGGCCTGTGGGGGTCCTTCGGTCCTGAGGGCAGAGAACTAATGGTGGGAGACACCAGCGAGCTCCCTGGCCCTCCCCACACGTGAAGACTCAGTGGAAAAGGCCACCTGAGCCAGGAAGCAGACCTTGCCGGCACCAAACTTGCAGACTGTGAGGAATAAATTCCTCTTATGTATAAGCTGCTCAGTGTGGGATATTTGTTATAGCAGCCTGAACAGACTAAGATGTTCCTTAAAAACTCATCATTCTGGGGGTAAGGAAAGCAAGTACGGCATTCTGAGTTTCTGAGTAATGAAAATGAAGTCCCTTCAGTTATAGAGAATACAAATTATCTATGTAATAAAAGCCTACACCACTGTTAAGGCAGAATGAACAGAAGGATTGGTCACTATGGTGTGCACTGACCACCAGGGGGCAAACACTCAATGCAGAAGCTGTCCTCTGGTGGTCAGTGCACTCCTACAGGGGAAGCGCCACTCAGCCAGAAGCTGGGCTCACGGCTGACAAGCACAGCTGTGGTAGTGGGAGCCTCTCCTGCCTTTGCAGCAGTGCTAAGGAGCAGCAAGCAGGTCGAGAGTAAGAAGCAAGGGGTCCCAGACTGCGAGAGGGATGTCTGACTGCTGGCTTAGGCCCTCTCCTTGGAGGTGGACATCCCCTGAAGGCTCTGGGACTGCAAGAGGACACAGGCCAGGCTGAGGGACTGCCTTCCTCCAGTACACAAATTTCATGCTCTGGCCTCTAGTGCATATAAATGAACTTGAAGAAACATACTGGGCCATTTTCTCTCCTATGGAGAAAGACCTAAATTGCTACTAAACACTGGAGAGAGGCATTCTCACTGAAGCCTGAGACCTCAGCAGTTCTACCTTGGAAGTTGGAGGCCAAGTCCTCTGTTCTTTATTCCCAGGCATCCCCTGCACCACCTAGTATGTCATCCACCCACCACTTACAATGAGCCCCTTTGTGAAAACAGGTGGCAAGGCCCACATCCTATGGAGTTAAACTCTCACAGGAGCTGCTCCCCCTCAGTGGGAACTGGGCCTGGCCCTTCTTGATGCCTTTCTCTACCTGCTCCTCTGTGAAAGGAGAGAATGCCATTTGCATTCTGTTCATGGGGAGATGGGAAGGTATTAGCGACATTTGGCCTCTAATGGAAAAGTTGCTGAATAAGGACAATGGCCTTTTTAAAACTCATGACCCATCCTCATAGAGTGAGCCCCTCTACCGCCATGCTGTCCTTTTTCCCATAAGGTGTCATGTCACGTCTTAGAGAGGCTTCTAGTGAGCAGGAGGCTCATCAATTCCCACCTAAGCTATTAAAACGTTACCTGCTTAGCAATAATTAAGGTGTGCAGCCACAGCTCTCACACAGCTCACGAAGTCAGAGTCATATTTTTCTCCTACTGCACCTCAGGTGTCTTAAATTATCAGAAAGTCAGGGAAGGGTGCGCGGGGGCCAGCAGGAGAGGAGAAAGGGAGGGAGATGCTTGCCTTACACATAAAAGCAGAAATAACGAACTTTTTCTTATGAGTTAATCTCCTCACACCAGTTTCTAAATATATTTTCTTTTATATTTGACCTGTTGAGATGTTTTAATGAAAATCTGTCTAATTGAAAGCATTTTTTAATTTGAGTTTTTAGGTCACCAGAGGGATCGATAAAATTTCCCTTTGACTTTGGCTGAGAAAGTGTCTGAGAGGATCCACGCTCCACAGCCTGGCACCGAGAAGCCAGAAAACTGCAGACACCAAAGGCCAGTTTCCTTCTGGCTATCAGGTTTTCCTTCTTAATCTTATAGCCTCCTCAGGCTTTGCCTCCTCAGCCCATTCGACAGCCCATGGAAGCTCTGCCCTTGTTTGTTTCCTTCCACCTTGTCCTTCCTCCCACCCAGTTTCTGGTGCTCCAGCAAAATCAACTTCACCAAAATTGTCCAGTCTCCAGTGGAAGTCTCCCCACCTGAAATTTTCTGTGCATGTGTTCCAATAAAACTTTCTTGTGTCCACGGAAATGTGAATCTAACTACATGTGTCCCACTCTTTTTATTTTATTTTATTTATTTTTTATTGTTTAAAGCATTTCAAATAGTAGTTCATATGTCTCCGTTTCCCCCCCCTATTGAAATCCCCCCAGCCATCCCTCCCCGCCAGTATATGCGCCCCCCCGTTCCCAGTGTCTTGTATCCACTGGTTATGCTTATATACATGCATACAAGTTCTTCGGTTGATCTCTTAAAGCACGTGTCCCACTCTTTTTATTTTAATTAATTTTTTTATTAATGTATTACATGTATACATAACTTGCCATTGCCTCACCCCACTCCCATACATACTCTAACCCCCAGAGTCTTATGTCCATTGGTTATGCTTATATGCATGCATAAAAGTCCTTCGGTTGATTTCTTATCTACCCCACCTCTCTAACCTTCCCACTGTAATTTGACAATCTGTCTGATGCTTTACTGCCTCTGTATCTATCTTTTTGTTCACCAGTTTATAATGTTCTTTATTACCCATAAATGAGTGAGATCATGTGATATTTTTCTTTCATTGACTGGCTTATTTCACTTAACATAATGCTCTCCAATTCCATCCAGGTTGCTGCCAATAGTAAGAATTCCTTCTTTTTTATGGCAGCATAGAATTCCATTGTATAGATGTACCACAGTTTTTTAATCCACTCATCTGCTGAGGGGCACTTAGGCTGTTTCCAAATCTTAGCTATTGTAAATTGTGCTGCTATGAACATCAGGGTGCATATATCCTTTCTGATTGGTGCTTCTAGTTTATTAGAATGTATTCCTAAGAGTGGGATTACTGGGTGAAATGGGAGTTCCATTTTTAATTTTTTGAGGAAACTCCATACTGTTCTCCACAGTGGCTGCACCAGTCTGCATTCCCACCAGCAGTGCACAAGGGTTCCTTTTTCTCCGCATGCTCACCAACACATGTCATTTGTTGATTTGTTGATGATTGCCATTCTGACAGATGTGACATGGTATTGCATTGTCATTTTAATTTGCATCTCTCGGTAATTAGTGACTTTGAGCATGTTTTCATACGTTTCTTGGCCTTCCTTCTGTCTTCTTTCAAAAAGATTCTATTTAGGTCTGTTGCCCATTTTTTATTGGATCATTTATCTTCCTTTTATTAAGTCATATAAATTGGCAGTAGATGTTGTAGATTAAAACTTTATCAGTGATAACATTTGCAAATATGTTCTCCCATACAGTGGGCTTTCTTGTTTTGTTGATGGTTAATTTTGCTGTGAAAAAGCTTTTTATTTTTATGTAGTCCCATTTGTTTATTTTCTCTTTAACTTCCATTGCCCTTGGAGCAGTATCAGTGAAGAAGTTCCTTTGGTATATGTCTGAGATTGTGCTGCCTGTGGATTCCTCTAATATTTTTATGGTTTCCCATCTTATGATTAAATCCAGTATCCATTTGGAATTTATTTTTGTGTATGGTGTAAGTTGATGGTCTAGTTTCATTTTTTTGCATGTATCTGTCCAATTTTCCCAACACCATTTATTGAAGAGGCTGTCTTAAATCCACTGTATGTTCATGCCTCCTTCGTCAAATATTAATTGAGCATGGTGGTTTGGGTCAATATCTGAATTTTCTATTCTATTCCATTGGTCTATGTGTCTATTCTTATGCCAGTACCAGGCTGTTTTGAGAACAGTTGCTTTGTAATACAGCTTGAAATCTGGTATTTATTCTTCTTTCTTAGGATTGCTGTGACTATTCGGGGTCTTTTTTTTATTCCAGATGAATTTTTGGAGAGTTCTTTCTAGGTCTGTGAAATATACCGTTGGTATTTTAATGGAGAGTGCATTGAATCTATAGATTGCTTTGGGTAGGATGGACATTTTAATGATGTTAATTCTCTCAATCCATGAGCATGGTATGCTCTTCCATGTGTTTACGTCTTCCTCTATCTCTTTTTTCAGTGTTCTGTAGTTTCCTGCATATAGGTCTTTTACCTCCTTAGTTAAGTTTGTTCCTAGGTATCTTAATTTTTTTGGTGCAATGGTAAATGTGATTGCTTTTTTAGTCTCTCTTTCTGTAAGTTCACTATTAGTGTATAGAAATGTCATAGATTTCTTGGCATTAATTTTATATCCTGCTACATTGCCAAATTCATTTATTAAATCTATTAGTTTTTTGATGGAATCTTTCAGGTTTTTATGTACGGTATCATGTCATCTTCAAATAAGGACAGCTTTACTTCTATTTTTCCAATTTGGATGCCTTTAATTTCTTCTTCTTGTCTAATTGCAATGGCTAATACTTCTAATACTATGTCAAACAGGAGTGGTGAGAGTGGACATCCCTGTTCTTAGGGGAAATAGTTTTAGTTTTTGCCCATTGACATATAATGTTAGCTGTAGGTTTCTCATATATGGCTTTTATTATTTTGAGGTATGAACCTTCTATTCCCACCTTACTGCGAGTTTTTATCAAAAAAGGGTATTGGATTTTGTCAAATGCCTTTTCTGAATCAATTGATATGACTGTGGTTTTTATCTCTCAATTTCTTTATGTGATGTAACATGTTTATTGATTTGTGGATATTATACCATCCTTGCATTCCTGGGATAAATCCTACTTGGTCATGGTGTATGATCTTTCTGATGTACTGCTGAATCCGATTTGCTAGAATTTGTTGAGGATTTTGGCATCTATTTCCATGAGGGATATTGGCCTGTAATTCTCTTTCATTGTGTTGTCTTTATCTGGTTTTGGTATTAGGGTGATTCCTGCTTCATAGAAGGTGTTTGAAAGTGTTCCTTCTTTTTCAACTTTTTGGAATAATCTGAGGAAGATAGGTTTTAATTCTTCCTTGAATGTATGGTAAAACTCTGCAGTGTAGCTATCTGGTCCCAGGCTTTTGTTTGCTGGAAGCTCTTTGATGACTGTTTCAATTGCTTCCATAGTTATTGGCCTATTGAAATGTTTAGATTCTTCCTAATTGAGTTCTAGGAATATGTCCATTTCCTGCAGGTTGTCCAGTTTGTTGGAATAGAGTTGTTCATAGTATTTTTAAATAATCCTTTGTATTTCCCTGGGGTCTGATGTTATTTCTCCTCTTTCATTACTGATTTTGTTTATTTGGGTCCTCTCTCTTTGCTTCTTGGGAGCCTGGCTAGAGGTCCATCAATCTTGTTTATCCTTTCAAAAAACCAGCTCTTGGTTTTGTTGATCTTTTGTATTGTTTCTTTGGTCTCTATATTGTTTATCTCTGCTCTGATCTTTACTATTTCCTTCCTTCTGCTTACACTGGGCTTTTCTTATTGCTCTCTTTCTAACTCTTTGAGTTGTAGGGTTAGGTAATTTATTACCATTGTTTCTTGTTTTTTGCAGTAGGCTTGTAGAGCTATGAACTTCCCTCTGAAGAATGCTTTCACTGTGTCCAATAGATTTTTTATTGTTGGGTTTTCATTGTCATTTGTTGCCATGATGTTTTTTATTTCTTCCTTGATCTCTCTGGCAACTCAGTCATTGTTTAATAGCATGCTGTTTAGTTTCCATGTGTTTGATTTCTTTGGATTGTTTTTATTGTAGTTGATTTTCAGTTTTATGCCATTGTGATCTGAGAAGATGATTGATATGATTTCTATCTTCTTGAATTTGAAGAGACTTTGCCTATGACTCAACATATGGTCTATCTTTGAAAATGACCCATGTGAACTTGAGAAGAATGTATATTCTGTGGCTTTGGGGTGAAATGTTATGAAGATATCAATTAATTCCATCTGGTCTAGTGAGTCATTTAGGATTGATATTTCTTTGTTGATATTTTGTTCAGAGGATTTGCCCAGTGGTGACAGTGGGGTATTAAAGTCCCCTACTATGATTGTATTGCTGTCAATCTCTCCCTTGATATCTTGCAGGAGTTTTTTTTTTAATATATTTTATTGAGTTTTTACAGAAAGGAAGAGAGAGGGATAGAGAGTTAGAAACATTGATGAGAGAGAAATCAGCTGCCTCTGCACACCCCTACGGGAATGCAACCAACGTACATGCCCCTGACCAGAATCGAACCCGGGAACTTTCAGTCGGCAGGCTGATGCTCTATCCAGTGAGCCAAACCAGTTTTGGCTTCCCAGAGTTTTTTTTTAATGTATTTGGGTGCTCCTGTATTGGGTGCATATATGTTTACCAGAGTTATTTCTTTTTGTTGGATTGCTCCCTTCAGTATTATAAAGAGGCCTTCCTTATCTCTTGTTATGTCCTTCACTTTGAGATCTAATTTGTCTGATATAAGTATGGCTACTCCAGCTTTTTTTTCATTTCCATTTGCCTGTTTTTCATCCCTTCACCCTCAGTCTGTTTGAGTCTTTTATTCTGAGGTGGGTTTCTTGTAGACAGCAGATATATGGGTCATGTTTTCTTATCCAACCTATTACCCTTTGTCTTTTGATTGGAGCATTTAATCCATTTACATTTAAAGTTATTATTGATAGGTACTTATTCATCACCATTTTTATTCTTAACTCCTGTGTATCTTCTTCACTTCCTTTTTTTTTCTTTTTTTACAGCAGACCCTTTAGCATTTCTTGCCTTGCCTGTTTAGTTGAAATAAATTCCTTTAATCCTTTTTTTCTGTGAAGCTCCTGATTTTACCTTCAATTTTGATTGATAGCCTTGCTGGGTACAGTATTCTTGGATTTAGATTCTTTCTTTGCATGACTTTATATATTTCATTCCATTCTCTTCTGGCTTGATGAGTTTCTGTTGAGAAATCAGTTGCTTGTCTGATGGGGGTTCCTTTATAGGTAACTTTCTGTCTCTCTCTGGCGCTTTTAAGATTCTTACTTTGTCATTGGTGTTTGCCAATTTAATTATAATGTACCTTGGTGTCAGTCTTTGGGGGCTCATTTTGCTTGGGACTCTGTGAGCTTCTTGGAATTGTGAGGGTTTTTTCTTCTCTATATCAGGGAAGTTTTCTGTCATTATTTCTTCAAACAAGTTTTCTGTACCTTGCTCAGTTTCCTCTCTTTCTGGAACCCCTATTATGTGGATGTTGTTTTGTTTCATGTTATCCCAAAGTTCCCTTAGGCTCTTCTCTTCCTTTTTAATTTTTTTTCTAGAAGCTGTTATACTTGGGTATTTTTTCCCTATCTTGTCTTCTAGCTCACTGTTGCAGTCCTTTGCTTCTTCTAGTTTACTTTTGATGCTTTCTATTGAATTCCTTCCAGCAGCGATGTCATTTTTCATTTCTTCTTGGTTCTTCTTCATTTCTTCTTGGTTCTTACTCATATTGTCAAATTTGTCTTCCATTCTTTTCAGCCACCCTGTGACCACTTCTCTGAATTCTTTCTGTGGAATATTGCTTGCCTCCATTTTGTTTACTTCGTTTTCTGGTGATGCCTGCTTTTCTTTCATATGTGGGCTGTTTCTTTGTCTGCCCATGATCTCTCTTTTCTGGTTGTCTGGTTATGTAGTTCTCTCTCTACTGCATTGATTTAAAGGCACAAAAACAACACAACCAGGTACAATGCACAAGGCACTGAACAGAAATGTATTCACACTATTAATAGCCATGAATAAAAGTGACCACCAGAGAGAGATAAATTAGGGTATAGGAGAGAAAAAAGAAGAGAGAAAAGAAGAAGAAAAATAGAAGAGAAGAAAAGAAAGGAGTGTCAAAATGAAATTGGGAGAAGGAAGAAAAAAGAAGAAAGAAAAAGAAAAAAATAAGAGAGAAAAAAAAGAGAGTATGAAAGAGAAGGGGAACAAATTATATATATGAGGAGAAAACTATAATAGAACAGCACCAATTCCAACAAATGCCAGCTACAAGTACCTGGAGAATAATGCCAACTACCAACAACAACTAATATCGATGGAGGGGAGAGAAAATGGACATAAAAAACAAAAATAAAAAAAATCAAAGCAAACAAAAAAGAAAACAAGAAGAATAAGCAAAACAATCTCATAAAAATGTGTAAAAATCAATATACTCAACAATCAAGCAAACAACAGCAAAAGGACAGAGAGAAACACAATTATTTAGATACTGAAGACAGAGAAGAGAGAGGTGTCTAAGGACTTGGAGCAGGGAATTGGAAATTAGATGTACAGGTGAGTGAAATTTTAATTAGGTAAAAAGAAAGAATAAGAGAAATCTAAAGTAGGAAAAGGGTAAGAGAAACAGGACAACAATAGGAGAAAAGTTAGGAAGAGAGTGAAGGCATAAAGGTAGAGTTGAGATAGAATAAAATGATGCTAAAGGAAAGATGAAATTAGAATGTAGAACTCTAATACCAAAGTAAAATAAAGAAAAAATAAAATGACACTTTTTTTTCCAAAAGGTAAAATAATAGTAGTAATAATGCTGGTTGAAAGTAAAATGTAATAATTAAAAAGGTAAAATCAAGTGAGGAAAAAAAAATAGTTTCTTAAGTAACAGATGAAAAAAATAAGAAATTAAAAAAAATAAATAGAAAATAAAAAAATAGAGTGTATAGTAGGTGAAAGTCATTCACTTCCTCAATTGATCTGTTTGGCATGCCTGTTTCCCAGTTGGGACAATATTGCAGTTCCCTGCATTTCACTAGTTTTTAAGTTGGTGGGTATGTCTTAATCACTTTATTCTTTTGTAATTAGACAAGAGTCAATTTGTGAGTCAGCCCCTGGGTGGCAGTGTTTCAGAATTGATCTCAGAGACTATAGGTCCTCTCTAGCCTGTGCTTAGATCCTGCTTTCCCTTAGGCACTCAATAGCGGTTTGTGAGAGTGGGCTGCCCAGAGCTGATTCTCTAACAGTCACTCCCCACTCTGATCGCCAGGCTTTCAAAAAACAACTTTCCCCTGCAGTCTCCCAGGGTGTCCCCAACTGGGTGATTCTTTGTATTAAGCTTAGCAATCAGAAGCCAGGATCTGAAGAGGAAAGTGTGCAAGTCTACACAGTTCCCTTTCCCCGTTCCTGTCCCAGCAGCCGGCACACTTTAATAACACCCAGGCTGTCCTTCTGAATCAGATCAAGATGGGTTACTTTCTAGATCCCCTGTATTAAGAGCTCTAAGGGCCCCCTTCCACATTCAGGGATCACACTCTGCCCAGTAGCCATGGCTTTGTCTAGGTGAAGATTTCTCCCTGTCCTCCGGCTCCCAGTGTACACACCTTTCTGTTCTGCGTGACCAGAAACCTCACCTTATCCCAGGTGAAATCTGATCTTTCCATGTGGTGTGTGGAGCTCTTCTGAATTCGAGTGTTTGCACCACTGATTGGGGAGCTGTGTTCTGGGGCTTGGAGCTGTTCCATGAGTGCTGCAACTGTAGATTTTCAGGCTGCAGTAAACATCCACTTTCCCCTTCAAAATGGCGCAGTCTCCACATCCCAGCTGGCAGCTCAGGCAGGGAACCCAGCAGCAGTGGGAGTTTTCCAGTCAGGGGAGCCCCATTCAGCAGTCCCCCATCTTCTCCTAGAGTATAGTTTCTCTTAAATTGCCAACAAACATTATCTGTGCGATCCTCAGCTGTTCTCTCTGTCTGCTCAGGGAGAAGGTGTTTTCTATGGGGAAAGGAAGCTGCCTTGTGAGATGGCTTCCGCCTTTGTTTCCTTTATTTTTATTTTTAAATAACCTTAAGTTTTATGTTTCAATTTTAGTTTCCCTTCAGTGATGTTTTGCATTAGTTTCCAGTGCCCAGCATATGGTACTTGATATTGTAATAACTGTGTATGGTGCCAGGTGGGAACTGAACACAGTGAGGACCCACTTTGTCAAGTTTGTGACTGTCCTTGCCTGTAGGTTTTAGGGCTCTGGACACAGAAAGGCAGGCTGAGGGACGGTTGGACAAGCCATGGGAACATGAGAAGCAAACAGGGCTAGAACTTGGAGCCCTGAGTAGGAGTATGGCCATGTGGTATGAGCTGCTTGCTGGTGGGAGTGTTTCTCATGTTTCTGTTACTCCTGCTCATGGGGCACATCAGACTACAGAGCATTTACCACACGGTGCATGGGGGTGTCTGTAACCTGGCGGAGACGGGGAGTGAGTTCGCTCCTCTGAACCTGTGACTGGAAGTTTGCACATGGAAGTGGCTCCCAACTTGGAGAGGGGAGACCTGGGTCTTAGTAAGGCCTCAACATCTGGAATCCTCCTTTCCTTCATCTGTTAAGAGGAGACTTGTCCTACCTCTGAGCCTTGTTATGAGACTGATGGGACATGTGGGTGAAGAGCATTGTAGACCAGGACGAGCTAAGCCAGTGTTATTCTTGTCAAGTTTTCTGGGAGACTGAATACTGGGCCCTACCTCATCTCCCTTCTCTGGACTCAGGGCCTGGCCATGTGTGTTGCTCTGGCAACGACATGTGGGCAGACACTGTCTGTTGCCTGTAAGCCTTACTCCTCCATTGGCTCCGACCACAAAAACATCATTGCTTCTGGGTGTTTTCACTGTTTATAAAGCAATCAGGTTGCTCTTTGCAACAACATTACAATGGAGATGTCCAAGGATTCTCACACCTTTCGAAACTGAATAAGCTGCCTGATGTCACACAGGAGCAAGTGATGATGGGAGACGTGTGCTCGGGGGTGGGAGTATTGTTTCTCCTCCTGGAGAGCAGCTCCTTTCTGACCACTGGCCACTCTGTTCCTGCCAGCTGCATCTCTGGGATGATGTCCAGAACCTTAATGGCTGTGCTGTGCCAGGTGACAAGGTGTCTCCTGCTTCTAGAAGACTCTACAAATTGCAAAGCATCTTCAGGTACATGGTCCCGTTAATCATGAAGAACTGTCCCCAAGTAAGCCAAAGGCTTTCTGGGTGGGTTCCCTCCACTTGTGTAAGGAAAAGGCCTCGGAACATCACTGTGATAAATAGGGTACCTCGATCCTGACACTCCCCACATCCGGGCATCGATGGCTGAGCTGGGTATCGGCCTGGAAAATGGAAGGTGGTGAGACTGGAGTCTGGAGGCCAGAAGGGGAGATGGAGCAAGAGCAGCAGGAGTGAGAGGTCTGCCCGCCCAGGCACATGCTGGTGTGTGCACAGTAAAGATTTTACTACGAGGCAGATTACTCCAAAGACGGATGGACTCGCTCAGAGACCCACTCCCATTTATGAAGGTCGTAAGTTAAGCTGCCTGGGCCCTTGAAGGAGCGCAGCTGGCACCTTTTATGGGCAAGACTTCCTGCTGTTTATCAGACTCTCCAGAAAGCAGACAGGCTTTATGGCGCGCCATAACTTTAATGCCTGGAACCCATTTGGCGATTTTGGGAGGATTATTAGTAACAAGGGCAAGATGCTGAGCTGATTGCAGGCTTTGGGCCCTCTCCTGCTTGCTCACGTGCCAGCTCACCTTTCTCAGGCAGAAATGGGACCCTGAGCCCTTAGAGGTCAGAGGGCAGGGGGAGCCAGGACACCTACACCTCAGACTTTATTGCGTGAAACGTTGTTGCAGCCCTAAGAGAAGAGGAGCCTGATGGGAATCTTAGCTGGAGTGCAGACTGTCCCCAGGAGCCCTCAGCGGACAGGTGGCTGCAAAGTCAGCCAGTCCCTGTGACGGGTTAGTGAGGAGCTATCTCCTCACTTGGAGGACATGCATTGAGGACAAGGCCATGTTCAGACTGGCTCTAGGTGCCTCTGAGGGGTCCCAGAGGGCCTCCCCCAAATTTCATTCCCACATCGCTTTAGGAGCTCTGTGGGTTGGCAGAAAGGCTGTGCATGCCAGGCCTGCAGGGTCCGCCCTGGCATGCATGCTCTCCAACTCCCATCCCAGTCAAGCATCTCACCTACACACAGTTTTGTTGCAAAGATTCTCTGAGGGTGTGTTCTGCGTGAAGCCTTTTGTACATTTAAGTTCTGAGAGGTCCTCCTTTTAAAGTAGCCATGAGTAGGTTCTTGTCCATTCTGACTTCCTGACCTTTTCTCTCATTGACATGCACAGCACCTGCTGGGGAAGCAGCCCAGGTGAGGCCTCTGGCCTCTCTCCTCCCCTCCTCCCTTTTCTTCAAGCGGGAGCATGCCAGCTGGAGGCCTGGCACCTCCCTTGCTCCTTCCCCTTCCTCTGAGAGAAGCAAGTGTCCAGGCAGCCTGCGGACAGCACCCCGGGTGAACTGGAGCAGCACTGGCCTTAGCAGGTGCTCTGGGAGCAGGTGTGTCCTGCGCCTCATCCTGTGCCCAGCTTCCCTGGGGACTGCCCTGCGTGGAGCACACTGAGAGTTCCGAGGGGCATCCTGAAGAGCCCAGAAAGACCTAAGGAATCGCTCTGTGTAGGAGCTCTCCAGTGATGGGCTACAGAACCAGCTCCACGTGCCCCTGGGTCCGGCAGCCCGTGCCACCGGCACCCAAGCCACAAGCTGAGTGTCCTCCTCTCCGTCTCCCACTGGCCCCTGTTCCACACCCATGTTACCGCTGAATGTCTACCTGCAAGTGCTGCATGAACTCTGGTTTTACAGGTGCTTGGACAGTGATGACAAGAGGAAATAGTGTGCATGTTCCATGAGGACGTGACCATTGCAGGCATGACTTCGCAGCACACAGCTCATGCTAACATCCACCTGCTGTCTGTTGACCCCATAGATGTGAAACACAGGAGTACAGGTGTTTACACATAATTATGACGAGGACATGTCAGTAGGCCCCCAGGCTGCTGGGCTCCTGGGAGGAGCGGGGTTGTGAGGTGACCACAACCAGTAAAGACCCCAATGGGTGCCCCTGGCCACAGTCCCAAGGAAGACCAAGATGGCCAAGGCGCCCTTAAACTAGGACTGGAGATCAGTAGGACGAAGGGAGACAGGTGGAGTGTGTGCCCATGTCGGTCTGATGGGTGAGTGGATTCTGGGCCCAGCTCTGTGGACACCACCAGGGCTCCCACCTGAAGGCAGGTGAGGGCAGCCTGGCGCCCGAGCAAAGACAGTCCCTCCCAGGTGGGCGGAGGCTGGGGTGCACGAACATGCCTGGAAGCGAAGACCAGGAAAAGGGCAGAAGCTGGGGCTGCAGCATGCATTTGCCCTGCGAGGCTGGAGGGTGCTTGCTGGCAGAGAGTGGTTAGCAGAATCTGCCTGCCCCTCTCCTCGCGCCCCCTCCCCACCACTAGCTCACCTGCCCCCTGGCTCACCTGGCCACCTGCCTGGGGTCACTCTTATCTCAGTGCCTTGCAGTGAAGGAGGTGCTATCTGAGATCCCAGAGAGGACCTTCACCCTAGAGCAGTGGGAGGGGCAGGGGAGGAGCAGTTTGATGGGGAAACTTTCATTCCGACTGCTCTTGGGTGAGCTCCTCTCTGGGACCACAGACAGCACCTGCCTCCACTGCAAGGCACTGAGATAAGAGCATCCTCATGGGACATGCACACTGTTTCCTCTTGTCACCACTCTTCACGCACCTGTATAACCACTGTTCACACAGCACTTGCAGGCTAAGCATTTGGCGGTAAGGTGGGTGTGGAATGGGCGCCAGTGGGAGACGGAGAGGAGGATGCCCAGCTTGTGGCTTGGGTGCCGGTGGCATGGGCCATAGGACCCAGGGGCACATGGAGCCAGTTCTGTAGCCCGTTGGTGGCAAGCTCCTGCACAGAGTGATTCCTCAGGTGGCCATCCAGCAGCAACTCTTTCGCCACGCTCTCTGCTGACCAGCATCTGTCCTTAGTCGTAGCAGCTGTTATGGATGAATTGAGTTGCAAGTCCATCAGACTCATGCTTGATAGACTGCTTACCAGGCAGCTCATCTGCTCTCCTCATGCATTTACATCACATGCACATTTCTGTTCTGTGTAGAGCTCCTTGAAACCAGATCCCAGATGCCAAGGGTGGGTGCCCATGGCTACTAATACCTGAAAGGCAAGGTCACCTTCTGAGCTTGGATAAGACCAGTGAACCCAAGTTCCGCCAGCACTTCCCCTGAGAGGCAACAGACAAACTGCAAAAACTCGCCTGAACCCACGGCCTGGTGCGGTGGGGGGTCCTGTGCCCCCCAGTGACCTGGTGCTGCCCCTACCCTGCTCCGGGCACGATGCTCTGTTTCTTGAAAGTCCTTGGCATAAAAGCCTCATGTGTAGAAAGTGTGAAAGGACACACACACCAGAGCATTTGGCTATGGAACCCCCTGGTGGTACTCAGTTGGACCTGGATGTCACACACCAGTTACCCCGGTGACCACTGTTCCTGCTTTGTCCTTCTCATTCTGATGCTTTCTAGGAGTGATCTTTTGAGTTGGTCAGTTATGAAACTTCCTCCTAGGAGCTGCACAGAGAGCAAAAGTTAAAGCGTTCCTGCCATACACATGCCCACGGGACGAGCTCGATGTGAACTCGGCTGTGCCCGTACCTTCCTTTCCCGCTGTCCTGGCACACACAGCAAAGCCTAGCCGGGCTTTATTTCAACTGGAGTGAGACCAGGCCATCCTTACCCTCAGAACCCGCATTGTTTAACTGTGTGAGAAAACACTCATTATCCTAATTTTACAGATGGCAAAACAAAGATGCATAATAAAGCAGTAAAACGCAAATGGCAGAAGACCGAGACCGTCCATACTTCCCTCTGAGACTGTTTGCCTGGCCTTCTTCATGCACTTCTATTGGATCTGCAGAACACTCCCGGCCTGTGGACTATTCCATTCCCATTTGGCAGATGTGGAAGCTGAGGAAGGGAGGTCCAGTTTCAGGACCAGGCAGCGGGTTAGCACAGGCCAGGCCACAGGCCTGTCTGGGTTCCAAGCCTTTGCTGTGGGACCATCTAACTGTCTCACAAACCCTCGTGAATTCAGGACACACATCCGTCTAAAACACTTTGTGCCCGCCAGATCTCTGTCGCTGCCGGGTAAGTGTCCTACTGTTTGTCGCCACCATGGAAAGAAACCTCTGTGACAGTCAGTAGTTTTTGTGCATGAAGGAGACTAGAAATAAAGCAAAACAGCCCATTTACACAGCACAGTCTGCTGAAATGTCAGCAAATACAGGCTAGCAACAAATCAGAAGACAAGCCAAGGAGGACAAGGTCTGGCTACCTGCCTCCCACCCACCCTATCTATCCTTGCAGCCTCTTCCCTGACCGGGGACCTGCCAGGGAGCTGGGCCTGTCGGCTGGGCCTCAGCTAGACCCACACAGTCAGCGGCCTCAGCAAGTGCTCTGATCGAAGCCTGACAGCCAATCACGAGTGGAATTTGATTTGACATGTGCCTGGCAGTGAAAGCAAGTGCTCGCCTACTTCCCTGACCCACTTGACCCCATAGCCTCATGTGTCAGACTGTGACATCCCAGGCATTAGCTGAGACACCAAACGCATGGAGCAGAAGAAAGATGGGCAGTGACAGCTCAGGCTCTGCACCTAGACCAGCTCCTGCCTGGGCTGCAAAGCCCTCAGCCGAGGCTGTGAGGTCCAGATGCCCCACCTGAATATGCCCTTTGCTGAGGGGCTGATCTCTCCTCACAACACTGAGTTGGTCTGTGTGGACTTGGATATCAAAGAGCACTTTTCGGCTGGAAGCAGCCAGGGGTGTAGACATAAGGGCACCAAAGACAAGGCAATTTCTAGTTTGCTTGTATCTGCCCCGGAGGCAAAGTAGGGAGAGTCAGTGAGCAAAGGGAGGCCTCGGCCAGGCCCCAGCCCTGAGTCAGGGACTTGGTCTAAGTTCTCTCACAGCAGCATTGCAGGACTCCAAAAGGGATCTGCTGATGACCACATGCCATGAGGTAAGGACCTGGATCCAGCCTGGCATCCTCCACACCCTTCCTTCCATGCTGTGTCTCCTGCTGGCCAAGCATAGCATGCCAGGGAGGCCTCCATCCTTTACTCTCTCTGCCTGGCACCAGAGATGGGAAGGACTGGTCAAAGCCACGGTCACATCAGCCCATCTACTTCTCAAGCCCCAGCTTGTGTGGTGAAGGGTCTCCTCTCCCACAGACAGCCCAGAGCCCCCTCCCCAGGGCCTCAGAAGGAACAAAGTGGGCTATGAGCTGCGCCAGGCAGGGCGATGCAGGCGACGTGATGAGACGATGACTCCCAGGTTCACAGTGGCCTCCTGGCCACCTGCCCACCTTGCTCAGCCTTTGGGATTTTTAACTTTTAAAAACACTGACTGTTATGTAATTGCCAATATTTTATTTTGTCAAGCAAATATGTGAACCTCCCCACTTGTTATCACTTTCATACAGGAGAAAACATAAAATACCAAAATGTAGGAACAACATCATCTCAACATGAAAAACAGGCTTGTCTGGAAAGGAAGTTGGCAAGCTTCAGCTGGCATATGTTGTCACAGGTGAATAACAATAGTCTCAGACTACCATTTAGGGGCCCCTGGTTATGGTAGAAAGAGCTTAGTTGATATTTGGGGTACTTACCTAGCTCTTGCTTTCTTGACGTTTGATCACATTAGGGGCTGTGAAGTGGTCTCCTATATCCAGGAACGCGCTCACGTGGCAGAACGGGGCGGTGCCTGGTGAACGCTCATGGGCTATTGTTTGATCGCTGTAACCTTGGAAAAGAGAAAGAAGATGGGGACCCTGGCCTCTGTGATGCAAAAGACACCTGCATATAGCACCTGCCAGCCGCCTTTCCCCAGAGCAGTTTTGTCAATAGGGTTGGTCTCTTCCTCCTTCAAAAAATCACAGGAGGATTCCTTCTGTGGAGAGATGAGTAGCTGTCACCACCAGGACACCCACCATCAGCAGGTCAGCAGGTTCTTGGAATTTCCTGGTAAGAAGGCAACATTCTAGTTTAATGCAACATTAGCACCCTGAGCCCATGAAGCTCTCATCAGAATGGTTGTCAGAGTTGAGGCTGCAGGGTCTCTGTCAGCTGCTGGCCAGCAGGACCTAGTGGACTCAGGAGAAGACTCATCAGCTATCAAGGAATGGAAGTGACTTTCTCATCCCAGTAATGGGGAAACTCTCCACCATCAATATTAAGAGCAGTTCAATGAAGTGACCTGTTGATAATTTATTTGTAATTAATCTAGGGACCCTCTGTAGCACTTTCTCTGACATCAGCTTGTCTGATCCTCAGCACCTACACTACAAGCAGTGATTACCACCCAGGCTTTACAGGTAAAGCAACTGGTTCAAGTAATAGTAACTTGTCCAGGTGACATAGCTGGTTAATTATGAACCCAGATGAGCCCATGTTGGGTAGGCAGAATAGCCCAGGTGTGAGACCAGGGACTTGGAGTGGACCTGGATTCAGTGACCTTGGTACTTGGGTTTTGGCCAGGAAAGAATTCAGAGCCAGGACTCAAACCAATAGAGAACATGTATGAAGAAAATCACAGAGGTGGAAGGAGTAGTTCATAGAAGCAAAGGGCTTAGGGAACAAGTTACAGAGGCAAAGGAAGGTCCTGGGAGCTTAGAAGTGAGGAGGGTAACGATGGTGGCCCCTGAAGGTCTAAGGGTAGAGGCATTAGGGGAGGTCCCTGGGAGGAGCTCAAGGGAAGATCCAGCAGCTTCTAATGCAGCTGGTCCCCAGGCAAAAACTTGTCAGGTTTTGCTGCTTTTCTGGTCCTGGAGCTGAAATACAACTGAGGCCTTGATGTTATCTCTAGGTAGCTCTTGCAAATAAATCCCAACTGGCTTTTATGTGATGGAAAGACAAAATGTTAGCCCACAAGAGTGAGCTGTCCTCTCCTAGAAAAAGCCCCGCTTCTCTCCTGTCCCCAGCAGGATGGGCAACTGGTGGGAGGGGCAGGGAAGGATTGCCCTGGCTCAGCTGGGTGGCAAGGAGCCTCAGAGCAGCAGCACCCACATTAGTAGAAGCAGCACCAGGGAGGACTGGCACACTGAGCTGGAGCAGGTGGCCCGAAAACAGTGCACCAGGACCCCGGGGTGCGCTCCCTGGAAGGGGGCTTTCCTTCAATGCTCCTTTTAGTCTGTTTTCTTGGCCTGGGCCTCCTGGCTGCGGAGATGAGGGGCTGTCTTCCCTTTCCAAGTGGTCCTTATCAGTAATGCAACAATAGCCATTTAATTAGCTGACCTGAGTGCCAGCCAGGGGCGCTCATTTGCTTTTGCAGCTGCTCCCTGGTCTGCACAGAACTGATAAGCGGGCTTCCCTCCAGACCAGTGGGTGTGGAGAGGGCTGTGGGAGGAACGGGCCCTCCCAAGTGTGTCCTGCACCTGTGGGAGGTAGCACTTGACCAAAGTGTGTTAGCTCCAGCCAATCTTCCCTAGGGCTGTCAAGTCTGTCAGCAGAAAGATAAAATAGACAATCAGGAAACTGCAAAGGCGAGGGCCCCAGGTGGGATTCGGGGAAGAGCCCGCCCTTTCGCAGAAAGGATACCGAAAACTGCCTCGTTTACATAATCTGTGTATCTTTGGGGGTGGTTACCAGTTTCCAAATCCAGACCCAGCCTTTCCTCCGCGCCCACCTCTAGGTGCACACTAGGTCTATGGATTCTCTCCCCCCCCAATATTCCTGCATCCAGGCCTTCTTACACCAAGATTAATTTGCATGTCTCCCATCCTCTGTTCCCCAGAGGCACAGGTGCAAGGTCTGAATGGAGCCAGGGGCCCAGCAGGGGCCGAGGAGGAGGCTGTTCTGGGTGTTACCCTAAAGCAGCAGTAGTTACAGAGTGTGTGCTTGGGGGATCCCAGCACTCACTCGGGGCTGAGATCAGTCACAGGGAGCTCCCTTGCTCCCTGGGGCCTCTCCCCATTGCCCCAGTTCCACTCCTGCCCAGAACACGAAAAGCAAAGCACCGTCACCACAGGTCAGTCCTTCTGCTTTCCTGCAGAAACTGCAGTGTATCCACTTTGTCCCTATTCAGGTCACAGAGGCTCTGGCAAATATCAATTCTCTGCCCCACCCCTTATATGGTAGACCAGACTGGCTTCTCAGAAATGCAAATGTGTTCTCTAACCTGAGTCCAGGTCAAACATCCCTATAGGGAGCCTGATGGCCCCTTGCAACTGGGCAGGATTCCTCTTCTGCGCTAATTGTCCCGCAGAGACCTGAGAAAGCTGGCCCCAGGAACCAACTTCCAGCAGTACAGCCCTACGCTATTGAGCTGGGACGCAGACCTCATTCATCCTTCCAAAGGCTGCGCCAGCCATTTTAAATGACATGGAAGCTGCGCCGTTTACAAAGATCAGCAAGCTACTATATTATTGTGATTATTTAGCATTTACGTACACTATTTGCAAAGTGCTTAATCATAACTTATTTATTACTTCATCTCACTGCTCACTAATGGAAATTCGAGGGCTCGGCTGAGTTCACTGACCTCCCCTCTGGAGACACCTTAGGCCACTTCCAACTACTGGTCAAGTGCCTGCTGTAAGATATTTTAATGAAAAATGATTTGGTCTGTATATGGACATATTTTTTTTTTTTGCATTTGCAGTGTAATTATTGAAACAATACTCTTACTTCTCAATGAATGAACAAGCGTTACTGTGTTGTAAATCACTGAAATCTTGTCTTTCTAGAACTTGAACAGAACCTCTGAGAGCCCATTCCAGCTGCATGATAGTCGTGGAAATGACTGCACTCTCTCGCTTCCAGAAAGGTCCCTGCTCTGTCTTTGGCTGTCACTGCTCAGAGTCCCGCTCAGATTGTTCCTGAGCACAGTGGGTTCGAGGGTCCTCTGCCTCACATGGGGCTGGTGAAAGGACGATCCCAGGATTGTGGAGACTTCTCTGGGTTTGCCTCACTATTTGACCGTAAAAATTCTTGGAGTCAGAACTCAGTTGTTTTAACCCATCTCTGCAGAGCACGTGGGAAGGGGCCTGGAAATCAGGCCAGTGTCAGTTTACCAAAACCAGCCACACTGTGCTCTTGGCATCTGTAATTGGTGGGGGTTCCCAGGCTCACACTACATTACCACAGTCACGTCTCTTCAGAGCAGCCGTGAACAAGTTCTCTTATTCCCAGGACAGGGCAGGCGCTGCAGCTGTGACATGCCAACTGAGGGGGCAGAATCACAAGGGAGAAGTCAGCCCTCTGCTCTCAGCCCTCAGAGCTTTGCCTTCACCAGGCCCTACCAGCTTGTCCACCAAAATTAGCACCTTGGCTGGACGCCATGCGTCCAGTGCTGCCTCAGGCAGAGCTGGGCTCACATCCCAGCTCTGCTAAGATGGGCTTGCATTCTTGGACCAGTCCTGAAACTTTCGGAGTCCCAGGTAGACTCTAGGATGGGGAGAGTGCTTCCTCATTTCGGTACCTGGGGCAGATAAGGTGCATAGTGCCATAGGAGAAAACTATATACACTAGCTCTCCATCCTGCATGAAACAGTCTGAGTCACGCGCTCTCATGCTGGTGACAGCATTTGGACCCCAGAGGGCTTGCCTAGCTGGCCTGAAGGACCAGATCTGAAAGAACAGTGTTTAATAAGAATGCCTAGGAAGTGCTGTGTTCGGTCTGAGCAGCCAGCATGTGCTGCCAGTGGGCTTCTCGCTAGTGCACAGAGGAGACACGGGGGCTGCATGACCCTGCTCTGTGGGGTGAGCTCAGGGCCGGGACGACAACCCCACCGTCTGAACAAGGGAGCAGAATGCCAGTCTCTATGGCCCCCTACAGCGGACAGCACTTTCACAGGGTACGGATGGCACAGGGTCAGGATGCTGAGAAGACAGCAGTGCCATCAGAGCACAGAACAGCAGGGGAAGGGAGGCTCCGGGAGCTGGGCCACACATGCACAACCCTGGTGAAGGTCGTGTGTGTGATGAATCAGAGCCCCGAGGGACAGACCCCAGCCCTTTCCTTGGGAGATATGAGGGAAGAACCAGATGATGTGGACTAGGAAGAAGGTCACACTGAGCATTAACGCTGACCCCCCCGCCCCCGGGAGGGAGCTGGATGTGTCCAGGCTGAGGTGGCAGGAGTGACTATGGAACATGATCCCCATGTGAGAGTGTGACCCAGGAGCCAGGCTCAGCCTGTAGCACAGGGGCGCCCAGAATGCATTTACCAAACCCCATGTGTCCATAGAGCTTGTTCTCTAGGGAGAGGGTTCAAGGCCTCCTTCAGATCCTTTCTGGAACCCGAAGCCACCCCAGGAAGATCAAGAGAAGCTGGGCTGGCAGATGGCGACTTACTACTCACTGAACACCCGATATTCTGGGTGCTGGGGGCAGGGAGATGAGTAAGATGCTGCCACTGTTCTTGTGAAGTGAAACTTCTAGTCTGTGTTCTTTCCACGAGCCTGAGCAACAGGCGGGATGAGGGCGGGGCAGGGAGAGGGATCCTGGCCTCCTGGGAGGAGGTGCCTCCCCACTTGGAATTTGGGGAAACTATGACAGGCAGGGGCAAGAGCCCCATTGCCCCCTTTGCTGCTCTGGAGGGAGGTTATGCTCACAGACTCACCAAGGACCCCAGGGACACCAACATTTGGCAAAATAGTAGACTCCTGAGACCCCGGCACGGTCTGGAGATCACTGGCCTGCAGGTGATCTAGCCAGATCTAGTCCACCATCTGTGCGAGGCAGGCCCAGGACCCTGTCCTCAGTCGTGGAGTGTGACCCCTGCATGGCTGTTTCCAAATCCCCGGCTGCCCATGTATATGGCACAGATGTCAAGCTGCCAGCCTGCTTTACCCTCATTGATTCACACAGATACCTGCGCTAGTGGGCCATAGTTACAGGTAGCAACCCCCCCCGCCCCCCGCCAGGATCCTACTTGCAGCCAGGCTGGCTCTCACTGCGTCCCTCCTGGTCCCTGCCCTCTGCCTGCTGAGAACACTCTGACTCCCGAACTCGGCAGCAGCCCCAGGGGCACCTCTCCTCAGGCACCTACTGTGCAGCACTCTGTCCTGGACTCTGGAACACATTTTGTCTTGGTTCACACAGACAAGCTTTGCCTGGTAGACCATTGGCTGCAGGGAGGGGAACCTGTCTGGGTCCCAGGAGCTCTTCCGTGCAGGTGTGTCGCAGCTCACGGCCAGGAAGGCATCCTGTTGAGAACACTAGCATGTCTCAGGCAATGAGCTGGGCCTGGCAGACATGTGCATGTGAACGGGGTGGACTTGAGACCCCATAGAAATGCAGGTGAGTTCTCCATCCCCCAGCGGTCCCCACATTCTAAACTAAACAGATGAGGATTCATGTCCCTGATCTGTCCTTGTGACCTGTGCTGAGGTCCTGGGCAAGGAAGGAGGAGGAAAGACCCCCTTCTGATGCCAACAAATGTTCCCTTCCTGTAAATCTGCCTATTGGCTAAAATCACAGGATGTTAAGAGCTGGGAAGAGGGTGGATTCAGAAGTGCACACTCCTCATTTAAAGTTGATGGAGCCAAGATCAATGCAAGTGAAGTTGTTTTAGGGTGCGAATAATTAACATTATGTGGTCATGGAGCTTGTAAGTAGCAGAACCGAGAGGAGGACCTAGATGGCCTGAGTTCAAGTAAGTGCTCTTCCGACCAACCCTGGGGGTTGCTCGGGTCTGTTCCAGCAGAAGCTGAGCCCCTGCAATGCCCTAGGGCCCCCATGGCACCACACTCACTGCCGCCCTCTGCTCTAGCCAGGCGAGCCTACAGGCTGCTCCTTCAATGCCAGGCATGCTGCTGTCCCAAGGCCTTGGAACAGGCCGTATATACCGGGATTGCTTTACCCCAATGTCCTGGGGTCTTGCTGCCTCACCTCTTTTAGATCTTGTTCAAGTGTCACCTGCTTAGAGACACCTCCCCTGGCCAACCCACCAACATGACACATGCCTCTCTCCAGTCGGGCAGATAGATATTCACTCTCCCGGGTGCTAATGTTCTCCCTAGCTCTGACAACTGGCATCCTAACTAGTCACTCACTGTGTGTGTCTGCACAGCATGGTGAGCTGTGTTCTCAGAGTCTTGGTGCTTAAAACAGGCCGATTGCACGACAGGTGTCTGTAAGTCTTGTTCAGCGAGTGACGGCAGCGATAACGGGAGAGAAGCCAGAGTCCAGGGCACCATGGGGACATTTAGGAGCACGGATGCCAGGACCAGACCAGCAGCTGCACCCCAGTCCTTGAGTCTTTCCAAAACTGTCCTGAGCCACGTGGAATCAAATCTGGGAGTTCCCACCTCCTGTAGTTCTCCAGGCTCCTGGCCAGAGGAGCCGAGGAGGCAGGAGGGCTCAGTCTCAGAAGGATCTGTGGGGGAGGCCGCATTCACAGCACACTAGAGGCCCATGGACAGCCCTGTCAGCTGCCACAGAGCTCTCACCAGACTTCAGCAAATGGACAGACCGTCCCGGGCTGTTTCACAGGATGTTCAGGTTTTACTAAATTAAAAGCTCATTATTAATTCATGCCAGAGACAAGAGCCGGAGGAGCAATCCACTCATCTACTAGCTATGGTCCCTCCAGCCAGCCCTTCACCAGGGTCCCCCAGCTAGGGTCCCCCACCAAGGCCTTCTCAGGGCCCTCCCATCAGGGTTCCCTCTGAGAGAACTGCTGATGTGGGTGAAGAAGTATCGGGATGGTGACTCGGCAGCTGCTCTTGTGCCGAAGGCCTCCCACCCAGGCCTCCAGGGTCCAGGCTGTAAGTGGCCCTTACGAGGACTCAGGGAATCGAGTCATGTCCACACAGGGCTCCTGGCTGCGCATCCTGGGGTTTCCAGGCCCCAGACTCTGCAGGGCCCTGTGTGTGAGCCCAGACCTTCCTTCAGAACCTCCTCTCATCTCCCAGAAAATTTGGACTCTTTAGGAAACCCAGGACAGAGAGTGTCTGTACGCCCTGTCCCATCACTGTGCATTTTCCAAGTCAGGATGTCATGTGACTCTCCCTTTGCCCCACCCACCCCTTGGACCGTGTTATTTGCAAATACACTGGGTTTCAGGGCTCACGAAGACCCTCCCATTCTCACACAGCACAGGACTCAGGTCAAACACCGCCTCAGAACGGGAAGCTTTCCCAGCGGCAACCTGAACGCTTTGCCACAGTGCTATGCTACCCTGGGCCCCGTGTGGTCACAGGCCTCAGAGTCCTTCCTGTGTGGGGCCACTCTGGGACCCTAGACTGCACAGATGGAAGGAAGGACAGCTCGGTGTGGATGCACACTGTGACACCGGCTGCCCTTCAAAGGCTGACCTTGCAACCTTGGAGCTGCTGTGCCTGAGGGCACTTGGAGCCAGCGGCCAGCATCCATCTGTCCTCTGACTGCTTCTCCGCCCGCTCAAGTGCTGGGCCCACTGAGACTTAACATTTGTCTGTTTTGCGAATAGATGAGTATTTATTAGACTGAAACAGCTGGGAGCTCCGTGCTATTTAGACGGGATTAGGCGGTGTGTGAGATAATGCGGCTTTTCTATAACCAGCCTGGGCTTAGTTACTGAGGGGATTTCTGGAGTCCCTGTGAGAGCGAGATACAGTTAATTTCCTGCAGAAGCTGTGGGCTGGGCCGAGCTGATATTGCTGTGTTATTTAGAATAGAAAGGTCAGGCCTGAGATTGAATAATCAATGACGAGAAACCCATGGGGAGAGGAGGTGTTTGGTGAGCAGTGACTGAAACCCAGTCTGCTCCTCTGCCCTTTCCACCGGGGCATCTGGCTGCCTCTGTTCTTTCTGCAAAATGTATCCCAAACCTTCAGAACTGGTAGGAAGGGTGCGTGGGCAGGGCCAGGTGGCATTCAGGGGGCCTGATGGGAGGTAGCCTGATCCACCCACCAGCTCCTGGCCACCCACCTGGCCGCCTCCTGTGCAGGAATTTTCAAATTGCAAATCATGGCTTTCTCCTTGGCACCTGACACCTTTGTCCTCTCAGGGCATTGGTCTGCATGGTTGTTGAGATATGACTCAGAGCCCACCCTCACTGCCTGTCTTGAGTGGAACACCCATCATGGAAGTTCGGGAATGCTCAGGTATTGGGTGCTCGGCCCCAGGACAGTGTCCTGCCCTTGGAAGGCAGTGTCTCCTTCATCCTGGCGACCCTTTCACAGATGAGGAGCAGGCCCTGCAGCTCAGAGAGGCTTGGTCACTTGCTCAAGAGGGTCCAGCCTGAGTGGGGGAACAGGCTTCCTGACCCAGCACTCTCCGGAGCCGTGTGCAAGCTCTTTGTGCTGCGTGGGTGCAGGGAGACCCTAATATCATGGTGGACTTTCTAGTGCCATCCTCCTTCCCTTTAGTCCAGTCACCCCTTGGGGTGCTCAGAAACCCAGGTTTTCAGTAAAAGCCTCTTTCTTGCTGAAAACCACCAGTCATCACTGCCAGTGGGTGGAGCCCACACACTGAATGGCAAGCTGTGTCCAGCCCTGCAGAGGAGAGGCAGGCCAGGGGCTTTCTGAGTCCCTTTTGAATCTCAGGTGCCATGCTGTTGATTTCTTTTCTTTTCTTTTTTTATAAATATATTTTATATATTTTTTTACAGAGAGGAAAGGAGAGGGATAGAGAGTTAGAAACATCGATGAAAGAGAGACATCGATTAGCTGCCTCCTGCATGTCCCCTACTGGGGATGTGCCCACAATCAAGGTACATGCCCTTGACCAGAATTGAACCTGGGACCTTTCAGTCCGCAGATCAACAGCTCTATCCACTGAGCCAAACCGGTTTTGGCAAGTTGATTTCTTTTTAAATTAGATTTCAGTTGGCACTTGATCAGCACAGGTTTGAACTGTGCAGATCCACTTATATGTGGATATTTTTTTAATTTTAAAAAGTTCAGCTGGCAGTTCCATTCACGCTGTTCACGGGTGAACTCTGCGGCTGGGAGCCTTTACCTAGGGCACACTTCGAGAACCCAGGGGAGCTGCCCTGCCTTCCCAGCACATGTCTCTCAGTTCATAGAGGCCACAGGTGCTGCCAGGAGAACCCAGCCACTCGAGCTGCCAGGGTCAGTCAGGTTGAGCCAGGGCAACAGTGACAGACTTAAGGTCCTGGTAGGTGCCCTGTCTTTCTGCAACCTGCCCCCACCCAGGTGCCTTGTCTTTTTGCACCCTGCCCTCACCAAGGTTGCAGCAGCAGCTGCCATCTTGAAGTTTATAGGTATCATTACCTATGAAAAATCTGCTCCATGGGAAGGAGGCCGGGGTTGGAGATGGGTGGCAGATTGCGATTTAACGATCAGATTAAAATATGCGAAAGCAAACAAATAAATAAGTAAGGTGCCGGCAGCCGGGAGCCCCACAATTCATGCCGTGGGCACAGGCTGGGGCTCCGGGGACCAGCTCGTATCTCACCCACAGGCAGGTTGGGCGGCCTGTTCCTGTGCCTATAGGAGAAGCAGTTCTCCTGGAAAGATTTACACCCCGAGCCGCATGGAGGCTGAAGGGCCAGGCCCTGGGAGGGAGCACGGTGGGGACTCACAGGCTCTGGCGCTCTGATGGAGCAGAGGCCAACCCAGCCCACGTAAATGCAGAGGCCATGATTCCTCTCCCCCAGCCCTTCTACACTCACCAGTCTCAAGTCAACTTGACCGCATGGCAGTTAGCCACAGCATGGGCATACTACAGCGTGGGCCCAGCCCTGCTCCACACCTCTCAGTCCATGATTTCAGGGGGCCAGTGTGAATTACTCACTGTGTCATTCCCACTTCCAGGCACAGAGTTGCTGCTCATAGGTACATGTTGGGGATGGATGGCCGAGCCATTCCTCTGTCGCAGCCGCGTTCCACACCTATCAGCTTCCGAGTGGCCTCTCTGGAACGGGGTGAGGAGATGGTGCCTGTGACACCTGCCCCTGCGTGCTCCCCTCACCCCATCTCCTTGGGACCATGGGTGCTCTCTGGCCTGTGTTCAGGGGCTGGTCCCTGCCCAGTTCCCACCTCCTACAGCACATCCTTTGTACCCTGCCTGGAGCTGCCTCTTTCCCTCCCTCCCTCAGGAGGCAGGGCTGAGCCGTGAAACTCCTTCTCTTCCCAAGACTATCCCAGCGCCCGTCTTCTATTCGTGCTGCAGATGCAGGTCTGTGTGAATGAGGCCAGGCTCCCCCACGGGACAGGAAGCACCTGAGAGCGAGGACTAGGACATTTTCTTTGGCTGTTGACTCTGGCACCGAGAGCAGGGCCCAGCACACCAGAGCTCCCAGGAAACATCTGACTGGAGGCCTAGAGCCTGTCTTAGGGCTCTCATCACTCTATAAGGCAAGGTTGTTATTACCCCACAACCCATACCTGTTGGCCCTCCACAGCCAGAGCAGGGCGATCACAGCCACAGATCCACAGCAGAAAGCACGGCAATTGGCAGCTCCCTGTGCAGACCAGGGTGGCTGCAGCTGCTGTCTAGCTGGAGGAAGAGGAAAGAGGGAGCCGATCAGAGATCATCAGTCATCCCCCACTCCCCCTCGGGAAAGCTTTTTCCCCCACTCAGCAAATGTGCTGTACCAATAACAAATGTCAAATGCTCTGCCTGGGACTCAGGGAGACAGACATTAGCAAAGGAGAGCAATTCAGTGAAAAGAAGAGAATTTCTGCTTAAGGACTGAAATGCCAAGTAACAAATGTCACAAGAGATTCCGAGGATACAAGTCTGCATCTGCAAGCAGGACTCAGAATGGTAGACGCATTCACGAGGCGGTAATTATCCACCCAGCCCCGCTCTGGAACCTGCTGGCTCAGTGTGAGGCCCCTGTGGGCTGCCATCCCAGCTAGACGGGCACCAGGTGGGGCTCCTGAGACACCCTGCAGGCGGGACTCCCTGCAGGTGGGACCCCCTCCAGCCATGGTAGTGTGGCTCTTGGTAGATTTTTTTGTCCACCTACCATGTGGCAGCTGGAGCCACATGGTCACAAGGACTGTGGGATTTGTTGCCGAGTCTGCTGCGGACTTGATTGCCATTTGATTGCCATCGAGTGACAGTTGTGCACCTTCCAGCCCATTGAGTGACCGCAGCTGAAACCACACTTCAGACCAGAAGTAGAATAAGCGAGTAATTGGGATGCAACTGGGGCATAAACAGAATGGGCAATGTAGGCACGAGAGGCATCGCAGGTACAGGGGATGCTGGGCAAAGGCAGCCCCCGAGAAGGACCTGCACGGCTTCTCTGCGTCCACGCCACCATCAGTTCCCACAACACTGAGGTCACCTTCTAACTCTGTTTCCAGCTGTATTTTCTGTTGCCAGTGTCATGCTGAGAAAACTTAAATGGCATGATGTCTTTCTTCGGCTTTGGGCCCTCCAAGGCCACCAGGCTCACTCGGTGGACAGCCAGGTCCTGACCAAGCCACACAAGAGGCTATCTGGCCTGTGCTACCCACCTGCTCCCCCCATGACTTTTCTGACCATCTGGCTCTCTGTCCCATTCAGCTGCCCAGGGCAGTTCCTCAGACGCAGGTGTGCTCCAGCCACAGGACTTTTGCACAGGCTGCCCTTCTGCCTGAAACCATCTTCTCAGATACCAAGGGTCACGGTGCGGTGCAGCACCCTCTCAGCCGGCCCCCAGGCCGCCATCAGCACTCACAGGAGCACGTGGTCCCCCTTTCTCCAGCACAGCACCCCCCCTACCCTCATTATACTCCTGCATTTTGTTTGCTGCCTGTATCCCCAACCCCTGGATCTCAGCTCCCTGGCCACAGAGATTTGGGGCCATGTTGGGGTCCTCATTTCCATACTGGCACTGGCACAAGGGCCTTCAGCGTGGCTGGGTGAGAGAATAAATGAATGGGTAGTTGCAAAAACCATGCGTGCAAACGAAATGCTGGCCAATACAGGTCTGCTACACACCCAGGGCTCCTACCCTAAAGCTATTAGGGTTCTAGAAATAAACTACATATTCAATGTTCAGAAATGGGTTCAAGCAGAGCAGCTCTGCAACGACGCCCTGAGGTCACCATGAAAGGCTGTCCTCACACCTGCTGGGCACTGTATTGGAGACTTTTTTCTCTCTTCTACTCCCCCCTTCCCTTTTCTGACTTCTTCCTCCCCACATGCTAGGGACCTCACTTTAGGGAGAAGGATGTGATGTGACCCAGAGGTCTTACCTGAATGGCCTCATTCCCCCTCTAATTCTCCCTTCCTCTTCCCATACTCCTCGCTTTCCTCCTCCCATTTTTGATCCTTCTGTCCCTCCTCTGTGCTTCAGTTTCCCCCTCTCTCCTTGCCTGTCTCTCTCCCTCCCTGTTGCCTGGGCACCTATCCATGTAGGTAACACAGCCCTTCCTTCCGGGACAGCTCTGGCCCCTTAGCCAACAATTTACGTGGGGAGATAAGACACTTAGTCACAACTGGAGACTGGGCCAAGACACACTGAGGAGCTGGAAGGACAGGTGGGTGCACAGAGAGACACACCTGCTTCAAGAATGAGTGTGTGAGGGTCTGCGGATGGGGCCATCCTCGGGGCACTGCGCGTGGTTTGTAGGCAGGAAGAAGAAAGGAATTTCGAGGTGCTAGGAGGTCGTGGGTGACGCCAGCGATGCTATTTTGGCCTGTAGGAAAAGGACGATAGATTAAGAAGGGTCCACCGAATTCAGAATATTTATTTCTATCCTTCTAACATTGTTTCTTTACCTCAACAGAGCAACCACATTTACACGCACACTTTTTAAGAAAGCAGTTGCTAGCTCTAGCTGGTTTGGCTAAGTGGGTACAGCATCGGCCTGCAGACTGAAGAGCCCTGGGTTCAATTCCAGTCAAGGGCACATGCCCCAGTTGCAGACTTGATCCTTAGTAGGGAGCATGAAGGATGCAGCCAATCACTGATTATCTCTTATCATTGATGTTTCTATCTCTCTCTCTCCCTTCATCTCTGAAATCAATAATAAAATTATATATGTTATATATATATATATATATATATATATATATATATATATCATATATAAAGCCATTGTAACTGATCTTACTGATCTTGTTTCCTGCGTAACCCAGCATTCAGCTGCCAGGAAGTTTTGGTTGGGTGGGATGGGACTGGGTCCCTGCATCATAGGGCAGGTAGAGAAACCATAGTCTAGGATTGGGGAGGCCAACACCATCCTGCTCCTGGGCTAGGGGTTCCCACCCACTTCCAACCCCTCTCCCCCTCCACCCGAAGCCTGATGTTCTAAATAATTGGCCCCACATCCCGACAGCAGCTTCTAGAGCTTCCTATTGTTCTGCTTTCTGGGGATTAGCTGCCTCAAGTCAGTCCACATCTGTTCCAGAGCCCAGCTTGCTCTGTCCCCCCAGCTGAGGGCTTTGTGACTGGACTCATGACTATAAGTTCTTGCCCATGCTTGTAAATTGAGGAGTGCATTTGTAGTCATCAACAAAGACCTAGAGGTTCAGGTTGTTGTTTTTTGTTTAATTGTTTGTCTTCTGGAAAAAGTCATGCCATGCGGGTGAGGGTCCTGAAGGCTGGCCAGCTGCTCACACCACTCAGTCCAGGACCATCTGTGCCGAGCACGCCACACCCAGGAGCCGGGACTTGCAGAGAGAGAGCTCTTTACAAGCCCAGAGGGATGGAACCCAGGGCAGCCGATGGGCAGTTTCAAACTTGGCTGGCTCTGCTTAAAAGAAGTTGGGGGACAACGGAAGAGAAACCTCAGGCAAACCCCCAAGAGATGGCGAGAAAGAAAGTTCCTGCTACTTTGTAAGAACTGGGAACCCCAGGTTAAGGGATGCAGGGTTCTATGGATGGATGGTCCCTGGGGCCAGTTAAGACAGAAGCTCGGCACAGTCAATGGTAGGGCCACCGTGGCTGTCAGGCCTGGGAGTAGAAAGGTAGGGCTGGAGGGGAAGTGGGTCTGGAGATATGTCTTGAATATGTATGTGAGCAACCAGGATGAGACCATGGGTGAGGGGCCTCTTGCAGGAAGTCCCGTCTCTTTCAGAGCTGGCTCTTGGAGTGAGAAGGTGGAGCAGAGGCTGCTGTCCCGTCCCCACTGGACTCAGAGGCCTGTCCTCAGTTCCAGGGGGTGACCCTCACCCATCACCCATGTGTGAGGACTGAGGTTTAGTTTTCTCATCCTCCCAGAGGGCCGTTCATGGGCGTGGTCACATGGCTGTGATCTGGGTTAGGGAACCTCTAGGAGCCTGGCTTGTGGTACTTTCTAAATTCTTTTTGGAAAATGTGGGCACTGGCGAGATGCAAGGCTGGAGGAACTGGATGAAGAGAGGCTGGCGTGGCCACCCCATTCGATGGGAAGGGCATCCCTGCTTTTGGGGTTAGAGCAGGACATCTGGTTGAGAATACACAGTGGGGGATCAGGGAAGGGACAGCTGTGGACTGGCATTGACTCGAACTTGAACTTAGAAGGAGGGGAGTGTTTTATTTTGAACTCCAATTTCTCTCTGGGTATTTAGTAATGGACACTTTATGAAGTGCATGTCAGCCCATGGGCCTGTGTGCCATCAGGCGACGTGGCGCGGAGCCTGGGAACTGCCCTGGATGTGCGGTGCGTGTCGGGGCAGAGAGTGACTTCAGCTCTGGGCACAGTGTAACCTGGATGTTAACAAGTGGACTCTACTGATCTGACCTGGGTGTCCAGAGCTCCAGGCCACCTACCTATCCCATGTGCCCAGGAGGTCCGCAAGGATGGCAGTGGTCCAAGGCATGTGGCCTGGGCATGGTCATTGCCACAGCCCTTTATACTTATCTTCCCACCCACATGGCCCAGGGGGTATCGCAGTTTGCCTGAGGCCAGATATTGCCCCCAGCCAGCTATGCCTCAGTGGCCCAGAGCTGGCGACCTGCCGCCGCTACTACAGTACCATGAGCTTCTCTGGGAGTCAGAAGAGTGGGGTGCCCACCCCCACTCCAGCCACCATCCAGACATCAGGTTAAATGAAACACCTTCCTGGGCTCATGCACCGAGTGGGCTCAGAAGACCCGCGCTCCTACGTGTCCATGTGGCCGTTCCAGAGGAGGCTGCGTTCTGGATGACTCATAGTGGTCACACACTGCTAACTGCTCTGGTCACCTGGCTGCAGCCGGGGAGATGAGGAGGACTGCAAGGACAGTGGGCAGGAGTCACGATAGGGGAACATGTCAGATTTTGTGCATTTAAGCCTTGGAACTCGGCTCTCTAGGCAACGATGAACCCTTGGAGGGACCACCCAGGTTGGACGGCTGCCTCCATGGACCACCGGCTGGTGCTGAGACCCGAGTTTAGACAGCACCCTCGTTAGTGCGTGTTGAGGGAAGGGAGAGTGTTGGGCGGACAGGCCTGGCCCTTGGCCACACCCTTTCTGGACCTTCCCCACTGAGAGCCAGGAAGCCACCGGGAAGGTACGTGCTTTCCTGGTGGGTCCTGTGTAGGGAGCAACATAGGCTTGTCTTTTGCTCTTGCTTCTTTTTGGCCACTAAGTGTGACAGGTAGCTCACTATTCAGAATGTCCATGTGTGGTGAGTGCCAAGGAGGGGCTGCCTAGCCAGGGCATTTAGGAAGGTGAGCAGAAGGAGAGGTGAGACTTCACACCTGTCCGGTCTGGGACCTGAGGGGGAGACGGCACATTCTTAGGGGTGGAGTACAGCCTGGGAGGAGCCAGATCTCTGAGGCATCGTCTGGACAGGAGACCAGCACTGAGCCTGGCTCTGGCTCCCGGGTGAAACAGACTAGAGTCCTGCTCTGGACACATTGTGCCCTCTGGCTTCTTGCTCTGCCAGGTCAGTGATCACTACTTGTGAGCTGGGGTGAGCAGGTCCACGAAGCCCGGGCAGCTGAAGAGGGAAATGGCCTGAAGCCGCCCTGCACACCAGACCCCGTCCCCCAATGTTTGGATTGGAACAGGGGACCCGAGGCCTGATGCTGGCCATGTTTTCAATACAAATCCTCACAGGTGGACTAATACCTTTGAGGCCATGGAGCCCTCAGGCTGGCCCTTCACAAAAACGATAATTTGATCCCATCGACTCTCCATTCCTTTGCTGTTTTCTGTTGATCAGAATCAAATGGTGATGAGGGTGAAAGGGTGTTGGGGACACTCAGTACATACTTGTCTCCCTGGGCCCTGGACAGAGACCTGGAAACAATGCAGGTGATGCCCCAGGAGTACAGATGGGCCGCCAGAGCACAAGTCCCACCACTGCTTGGTGCTGCAGGCTGAGCGCTGTCCCCGGCAGGACACCGGACACCACTTCTAACAGACCCTGACCCCAAAGGAGTCAAGAGTGCGACAGCGGGGGAGAGGCGCTTCCGTGGGGAGCAGACCCAACTCGGGAAGGGGTGTGGACCTGGGCCCGGCTCCCTGCTTCTGAGGGCTGATCCCTTCCAACCTTGGTCCCTTCCCTGCGGTCTTCTCTTGGGTCCCACAATTTTCCTGGGACCAAATCACAAAGAAAAGGGAATTGGATTTGCTGGCAGAGAGCTGACTCACAGACTTAAAATTTGCAAGAACACCTGTCTAGACTTGTAGCTGGTGCTTGGGGGAGGGGGCGCACCAACCACAGACAAGCAGACAAGATGGGGTGCTCTGCCCTCCTGCAGTACGGCTACTTTTCCCATACAAGGTCTGCCCTTCTGCCCTGGCCGGGGTGGCTCAGTGGGTTGGGCATCATCCATGCACTGAAAGGTCACCGGTTCGATTCCCGGTCAGGGCACATGCCTAGGTTTCAGGCTCAATCCCCAGTTGGTGGTGTGCAGAAGGCAGCTGATGGATGTTTCATGATGTTTCTCTTTCTCTCTATCAAATCAATAAACAGCATCCTCAGCTGAGGATAAAAAATCCAACCCTTCCTGGGTGAGGTCCGTAGCCCTAGTCTTTCGCCCCGGGGCCATGCACTAGGCTGTGAGATGATTAGGGTGATGATGGGCTGCAGTCTAAACAAACCTGCCCTCCTTGGAGGAAGATCAGTGCCAGCATGTGAAAGAGAACATTTACACCACACACAAGTATATTTTTTGCAACAAAAGAAACTATTTATTTGGAATATGCATTACCAGTACAAATTAGGAGACTGTAAAATCTACACCGTGTTAGTATCATCATCGAGAACACAAAGCTTCCGTCGATCAAAGGAACGAAGCCAGTGCTCACAGAAGCAGAAAAGCTTAACTTTCAAACCAAACAGGGCAGAGTTTTGCAGGGTTACACTCTGAATATAAGAGCAGGGTAGGGAGCAGAGATAAAACCAACAGCCGAGGGAGATACTTCAAAATAACTGGAAGCGCCAAAGGGAAGGGAAGGAGTAAGCGAGAAGAGGGGGAAAACATTGAATGTTTCATTTATCTTAACAAAAGGCAAAACAAAACAAAACAAGAAAAGGTTACAAAAAATAAGATTCCAGAAAGCTTTGTGCAAGGGATTGAAACCATCAAGGTGATGTGAAAAGCGCATTGCTATTCGGCTGTGACTTCAAAGAAGCGGGCGGCGGTTTGGGTAGAAACCGTCAGAAAGTACCGCTGTGGCTCTGCTTCTCTACTGTCCTCACCTGAGAGCTGAGGAAAGAGCTGGGTGCTGGCTGCTCTCGGAACTCTCGGTCGTTTGTTAAATGACAGAGGTTAAAAGAGAGTTCCTTCCTGAGAACACCGCCCTCTTTTCTCCTGGACTAATAAAAGCATCTGGGTCCAGCCAATCTCACCGTGTGCTGCACGGCGGCCGAAAGGCTGCGCGAGAATAACATCCGGGACCCTGACCAAATCAGGACCCCCAACCCATCTTGGTGTCCATCCAGTGCCATCCCCAGCCGCCAGGAGTCCTCTGCAAGCAAAGTCCTTCCGCTGGAAGAGGCATCCTGGCCATCCCAGCCTCTCTCCTCAGGGTGCAAGGAAAGAAAGCGGTTCCTTGGCATTCACACCCAGCAAGGCAAAAACTGCCCCCTCTGAGGAAGAACCGGAGCCCTGACTTTCCTCAGAGCCTGTGGGTGTCCACTCACTCCAGGCACAGTGAGTCATGTGGCATCCACCTGGGCCTGATCTCTGTGACATCAGCTCAATTCTGGGACAAAACCGAAGCAGCAAGAAACAGCCTCTGCGTGGCTGCCACCTTTTCACATCGCCTTGGTACATGTGTAAGGAATAAACACAGCAAGACCACAGTCCTGACAATTAAAAAAAGCACCCCATTAACAAACCAAAAATAACACAAAACAAAGCATCATTCTTTTTTTGTTTGTTATTCAAGAGCAGGAATAAAGGGAAAAAAAGAATTCATTTCTGGGTCTCAAAGTTAAGAAACATAATAATGTGTTAGGTTGTACCTCTATGATGCTCACTATCCCAACTTTTTTTTTCCTTTTTTTCCTTTTTTTAGTTTACAAAATGAATTACAGTCACTTTTAAACATCGTGGAACAGGAAATGGGTGTGCACAACTCGACACTTGTCTAGCATTCTTGAACTAATTCACAAATGCAAGAAAATAAAAGAGCAATGGGGAGCATGGTCAATGTGGGTCGTTCCGTGTGAAAACAAACGTGGCGATGGGGGCGTGGGCACGGAGGCGACCCCGTCCTGCTTTTCGTGCTGTGAGGGTCATTTTTAAAATTTTTATTATAAACACTATTAAATTCAGACCGCTTTTTTGGTTTTTTCCCTTTATCTGAATATACAAGAACATTCATTATCAAATGTTCGTCATCAGTACTACAAAGAACAAGACACGAGTCGCAAGAAACAATGGAAAATGTTAATAAAGCTGAGAGGATCGTTGAGTATTTTTTTAAAAAGTTTTCTTTAAATTTGAGTTTCTGTAGTTTTATCTTTTTTTGGTATCGAAGTCAGGTTTTTCTGGGCAGAAAAATAAAACTCAGAAGGAAAGGGAGGAGGGTGAGAGAAAAGGCAACCAGCAGCCAAATAAAACCATGTCACGAAGGTGTCACCAGGCAGAAGCATGTGTGGGGGTCCACCCCGCCCAGGGAGCGAGGGAAAGAGCAAAGGGGCAATGAGCAGTTACAGGTGGGGATGCCATGGCCAAGACACTGCACTCCCAGGTCCTAGCAGGTGGGGGCAGGACTGAGGGGGAGGAGTTCCCAGGGCGCTGCCCCCCACAGCCCTGTGCCCCCGCCCTCTGGCTGGCTGTTCGCTCACACTTCCCTGAACTTGAGAGACCTTCTGGCGCCACGTTGGATATGAGCGTGGCCATGGAGGGAGAATGGGAAAGGTACAGAGAGGGCTGCGTGGGATGGTAACAGTGAGTGTGGCTGCCAAAGAGCAGACACCACCCTCTGCTCTCCTTTCCACTGACCCGAAATGGAAACCCTGCAACCCAAACCCAGCCTTCCTGCAGCTCCAGAACCTACACCCGAGGCCACGCGTCTGCGAGGTATCCCTGGCCTGCATCCGCATCCTTGCCTGAGACTGGTCTCTCAGCTGGATGGAGACGCGGTGCCCTCAGCACCCTGTGTGGAGCCCGACCTGGTGACGGCTCAGGGGCACAGGGGCCGGAGTGGCTTTCTCATGTTCCTCATCAGCATAATCCCAGCACCTCCCACCTGTTCTCCCTTCCAACACATGCTCTCCAGCAATGCGGGAGCAGTTTCTGTCCCTGGGGCCGTGCCACATGGAGCCGCTCACAGGGCCACATCTCCGGAAGCCCCTCCAGCAGCATGGCCCTGGCAAGGCCCACATTAGATTCAAGCACCAGCTGAGAGCCAGGCCTGGTGTTTCCGTTTAGGGAGGTTATCACTATTCTAAGGAACCGAACAGACCAAAGCAACCGAACGAGCAACAGCCACGGCCCTTTCCTTTTGCCATCATGCTGGTGGTGGTAGCAGGTCCGACATGACCAGACATTAGACAGGAAAGTCGCTGCCAGCCTGATCTGAGCGTTTCTCTCAGAGACACTGCTCCTGACCTTGTCCTGCAGCTTGGGGAGGAGGACCCCCACATCCTATCCCACAAGCTCGGCCAGCCAGGCAGAACCGTCTGTGTGTCACAGATCCGGGAATGAGGCCCTGAGAGCTGAGCACTGCCTACTTGACAGGTGACATCGGAGAACAGCTTTCCTGCTCATCTCCCTGGGCATGCTACAATGTGACTGTCACCTGAGGAGTATACTGGGACCATGACCTCTGCCTCTGTCACTAGCAAGTCCTCAGACAAGCCAGCAAACAGGTAGCGAGTCAAACGCTCATGCCATCGCGTCCTCCAGACCCAGATGCTGCGCACAGAACTGGACAGGTCATGACACGTCCCTAGCGCCTGGACAAAACAGAACAAAGCACTTCATCACACCTGTGCCCGTGCCTGAGGCTTGGACAGAGCCAGCAGAGAGGGACCCCGGGAGCTGGCCTGCCCTGTGAGGGTGGTTCTGGAGTTCATGCGTGTGTGCATGCGTGCGTGAGCATGTGCTGGGGCCACCGGTCCTGGACCCTGTGGGCTGCTTGCCTGTCCTTCACAGAGTCCCTCTCATGAGCTCAGAAGGTGAATGGCATGGTTACTAACGTAGGCATCTGTATGAGGCACGTGGCTGATTGTGGGGTGGTGCATGTGCCTACAGGTATGTGCTCATGTGCATGTGTGGGAAGGGTTCAGGAGAGATCCTCCCCTCCTCTGTGATGCATTTGGCACCACGCTGACCCACACCTGGCTCCACAGCATCTGGCCCTCAAGTCTGCCTCTGAAACCAGGAGCTGACCTAGGACAACGAGAAGCCTGGGACGCTGCCTCTCAGGTCTGCACCCTCTCCTGTCGCTGACTTCCTGCCTGGCATCTACCTGGCAGAGGTGAACCCAGGACAGAGTGCCCTCAGAGCCCAGCTCTGGCAGGACCCAAGGAAGCTGGGCTGGGAGGCCGCGGGCAATTCCTACTAGAGGTAGTGAGTGACAGGAGACAGGGCTGCCTGGCCCGGGGCTTGATGAGGTAACGTGGCTCCTCATACCACCAGCTTGAAAACATACAAATGCTTTTATTGTTTTCTTTGCATTTTTTCTCTTTAAATTCCTATAATTGTTGAAAATATCCTTCAGTGACATGTAGAGGACAGGGGCCCAGGGAGTAGAGGGCAGGGACAGGGGTGGTGAGGACACCAGGCTGATGCTGCTGGCAGGAAAGGCTGGCTTCTACCCAGAAAAAGGGGACAGAGTATAAAGAAGTGTCCAGATTGGCCGGAGGGGCATCCCAGGAGGAGAGGGAGGAGCTCATGGTGGCTGCTGATTGCTGTGCCGCCGGTCTGACCGCTTCAGCTTGGGAGACCCTCCCTCCGGCCCCGCCCACCGGGCGCAGGGTCAGCCGGGATGCACGTAGGGAGGTCAGTTGGAGGTGTCGGAGTGGACGCTGCCAGGGCCTTCTGTAGGGGACGTCACTGATGAGGGGGTAGTCGCATCCTGCCAACCTCCATTAGCCTAGAAGGGAAGAAGGAGAGAAGTCAGGCCTGCGATGATGGTGACGGTGACAAGGAGGAGCGGTGAGGAGGCAGCTCAGGGCCTACAAGGGGCACTCGACAGCAGGCTGTCCTTGTGGTCGCCCCTCTCCCCATCAGTGACTGGGGCCTCCCCTGTTCCGGTAACACAGAGTCTCCCCCTCCGTCAGGTGAGACCGCCTGCCCTGCAGGTCCAGAGGCCTGAGTCCTGGTGCTGACTCTGGCCAGGCACTCCCACCCCTTTGTCCTCGAGTTCCCCTTTGAGAAAAACAAAAAGGCTGCCCAACTTCCTCCGAAGGGCCCTTCCAGCTCGGAGTTCCCTAAGTCCCCGGTACCAGGTGCCTCTGGCACATGTGAATGGCGAGGGGGGCTGTTCCTGTCCTCAGCGGGGCACTGACCACACCTGGGTGAACTATGGACCAAGGCAGGACCTAAGCAAGGCACAGCCCAGCTGCGAGGAAGGTTCCATGAAGGCGAACCCTGTCTTGTTGGGTGTCAGGACACTTCATGGAAGATGTACAAGGTGACCCGGGAGAAGAGGGCGCTCACGCCAGAGCCTTGGCCTGGCCTGTGGGAAGTATCTTGAGGTGGTGAGCCAGGAACTGATGCTTAGTCTCCATTTGTACATCCTTTTTTCTAACAATTAATCCAGAGCATCCAAACAGCAACACTGTTCCAAAAGGACCTGCCTTAGTGAGTACCCCTACAAGGATCCCAGCACTCGGATAGCCCAGGCTGAGGTGCTGCGGGGGTGACTTTATGACCCCACCTTGATCACCCACAGACTGTGCTGCGACAGAGTGAGTGTGCGAAGGCACTGTGTTCCCTCCCAGAATGTGCAACTGAGGCCCAGACCAGGCCTGATGCTGTTGGAATACCTGGGCTCATGGGGGAGGGGTGACTATGGCATTTGAGTGGGTGGGGAGCAGCTCCTCCCCGCAGCATGAGGGGAGATTCCCACCATCCAAAAAGAGCAGATCTGGACACCAGAAAAACTAGGCTTTCAAAATAGTCATGGTATTTGGGAACCAAAGGTTTCAGCACTGATCCCCTTTCCTGCCACCTGCCCTGATTCCCTCTCCTGCCACCTGCCATGAGTTGGCCCAAGGTCCACCTGCCTGGGTCCTGAGCAATATATCCAGTTGGCTTTGAGCCGAGAGCAGTGCTGGCTCCTTCCTTTGACTCACCTTAGTAGCACAGGGTTGATGCAGAAAATTTATTACTGAATGTGACAGTCTAAGTGAGCTGGGCACTAAGAAACTCTCATTTGCAACCCAGAACTATGCTGAGGTTCCACAAAGCAGCTGATGTCAGCACGCTGAGGAGCTCAGTCTGCACACAGCCAGATGCCAGCAGCCCAGACACAGGCGTGGCTGGGAGGAGAGCTCAGGGCTGTCCCTTGGCACTGAGGGGCCGGCCAGGGAGGAAAATACAGACAGAGAGGCACCCCCGCCCCCGTGACACACATGAGCACCCACACGCTCACCAGGGCAGTCCGAGCCAGAGCCACCATTTTCCACCAAGGTGGATGGAGCAACCAGGTTCCCTGGCAGGCACAGTTTTCCTAGCATTTTATAGGGAGTGCTTTCCGAGAGCTGCTTCAAGTTGCTAGGATGCTCCCTGGAAAGTTTCAGCCTAGCCACTGCAGTCCCATCTGGAGCTGTGACCTTTAAAAATGCAGTCTGACCTCCTCCCCACCCCTCAGTGTTTTCAAGCGGAGGGTCCGTGTTCCTCCTTAGGCCTGGGCTTCCTGCCGGCTCAGTGCTCATGGCTGATGCTTCAACACCCTCTCCCACTACTCAGGGCTTCCCACAGCAGAGAACCACTCACTCAGCCCCCACCATCCACACCTGCTGTCTCCAACTTTGAGGGCGCACACATGTCCCATGTGCCCCATCATGGTCTCCTGGGGGCAGCCCTGTCTTCTGTCGCATCACAAGGTGCTGGTGCTGCCACGGGGCATGTCCTCACACACTTCCACGTCACCCATCAGACCATGAGCACCACTGTGGGGCTCCTGGCCGATCCCAAGCTGCTTCCCAGTGCCTGTACCTCACAGATGTTAGAAAATGTCCGAGAGGGACAAATGAAGCGTAAGTGAATGTGTAGTGGCACTGGCTGTGGAAATATATGGTCTCAGGTCAGTGACCTTCATGACCATTTATACCAAGCCATGTACACCCAGGAAATAGCCGAGACAAAGCCTGGCCGCTTATACCTGGCCATGTAAACCCAGGAAAAAGCCGAGACAAAGCCTGGCCGCCTGTACCTGGCCATGTACACCCAGGAAACAGCTGAGACAGAGCCTGGCCACCTGTACTTGGTCATGTACACCTAGGAAACAGCCAAGACAAAGCCTGGTCACCTGTACTTGGTCATGTACACCCAGGAAATAGCTGAGAGAGAGCCTTGACACTGAGACATATATACTCAGGTTTACCTCCTAACATGCCACCCTGTACAGGACCACACTGCTAGTCAGCTCAGCTTATCTTACACTGCACTGCGGGGTCCTGGCCAAGACTGTACAGTAAGATGGTCAACCTGCCCTAGGTCCATTGGTAACAGGTGACCTCTCTTGTTAGAAGTCACTTCTTTAACCTTCTGTGCCATGCAATCTAACTGCATCTAGGGGTGCCCTGTCACAATCCAGACACAACCCTTCCTGCCATTGCACCCACGTGGCACCATCCTGCCAGCATCCAGCGCCATGCAACTGAAGGACACTTGTCAGTGGGGTCTGGGATCAAGATCTACTCTGGCACCTTCTTAGCATCATTCTTTTCTACTTCACCTGTTGTGAATACCCAGCATTCATGCTGCCATGTGAGGCACGTGGGACACAGGAGGGACTGGTTGAGACCGTCTCCTCATGTGGTACAGTTCCCAGCTTTAGGGTCAGGTACTTTCTTATTTCTATTAAAACTGTAAATATGACTGTTTTCACATCCTGCAGATTCAGGGACTCCATAGGTTTGGTGTATACACAGGAAGTTAAAACTTATGATTTGTTTAATTTAACTTTTCAGAGAGGAAAAAAAAAAAGGCTCAGTTTGCCTGAGCTAAATACAGGTGTCTTAGGGCAGAAAACTATTTCCATTTGAATAGACACCCTTCACACTCAGGCCTGCAAAACCCCAGACAAGTCTCTTTATACACACAATGCATGTATTCTCATATACTGAGCAAACATTCAGAACATATAGCACCTTAGGAATGAGTGTGTGTGCATACATGCGCGCGTGCGCGCGCGCGCGCGCGCACACACACACACACACACACACTGCGGGAAGAAAGCTGTAAGAAACTATTGTTTACTCATATAGCCAAATCTGAATAATTCAAGCAAAGGGTATTTGTTTTACTCTCAGAATAAATAATCTGATGGGCTGACTCTATACAGCCCCAAGTTCTTTGTTTTATTTTTATAACCTCTGATTTTGCTTTCCTTTGCTGAAAGATATCTTTTACTCATGGTGCACATAGAGGCTAACACACACACCGCCATGTGATAGGATCTCCATGGAGCATGCACACCACTTGAGGTGGACACCTCAAGGCCACTAACCATCATGCGGAAGCTGAAGCCTCTCACCCTTGTCTGCCATCCACACAGCCATCACCCCAGATAACCAGACCCATAGTGACATGCAGTAGAGAGACACAGAGCCAACTCCATACCCAGCGACTGGCATATTCAAGCACACCGAGGACAGTAATAGCAACTTACATGCCACCACTAAGACAAAGCCACAAAGGCCGCGCTGGCAGCCTCTTATTTTGAAGCCTATTATTTGTGGGAGGTACAAGCTATAATCACAACAGAAACTTTCAAAACCCTTATCCTTCGTGATGCACCAAATCTATTTCCGAAACCTAATTGCTATGTCACCAGTGAGCTGGCTGCTTAATGTGCTCAAATGGTGCTGAGAGCTTGCAGGGCTGCAGCCGACAGAGCGTGCGGGGTGTGGGGGTGCAAGGGACAGCCTTCCTGCTGCCTTGTTCATCTAGGGAGGTGTCTCGCTCAGAACTGCTTACAAGGTGATGTGAGAGAAAGGCTTGAAGACTACCAGCATCCAGACTGCAAATGCACCTGGCCCACCCATGGCACATCTTTGATGCGGGCACATTCTTGTTAGGCTGGATTCTTGTCCACATGGAACGTGGGTTGACTTTTTAAAGTTTAGTTTTTTCCCTTTTATATTGTCCCAGAAATGTGTGTGGTGGAAATACCCCAGCCATGTGGCAGGCTAGGGGGTCCGGAGAAGCCAGGGCAATGACTAGACAGAGAGGGAAGGTATTCTATATTCCCAGTGTAGCTTGGTTCTTTCCTTTTTAAGATCAATAATAGTACCAACTAACAGATCTGCCTTTAGGTTTCCTAGGATAGCAATGGCTTTCCTGCTGAAGAACTTTCCACTGAAATAAACAGAATGAGACATGTGGTGGGGAGGCCTCCTTCATAGTCTATAGAAGCAGAGTTTTCTCCATTTCCAACACTCTCAAGGCAGTGGCAGGGCATCGTACTGTGAAGAGTTGGGGAAGTCACTGAGAAAAGGGTGGACATACAAGAACATATTTACAAAGCTAATAAACATGAAAAAATTCACTAATAATCAAAGAGAAGCAAATTAAAGTCAAGTAAAAGCGAGACAACCTTTTATGATTTAACTAGTGGCCCAATGCAGGAATTTATGCACATTGAAAGGAAATTAATTAGAATAAATACTTTAATATTGCTATTCGCCCTTTCTCTATAATAGAAGTGTCAACCAAATTCATGATCTACAATGACAGGTCAAAACACGCATGTTTGATTGGCGCCAGCTAGAGCTTTATATGCATTGTACATGTGTGAGTCAACTTAGCCTTTTATAGATAGAGAATAAACTTGCTTAATTAGACCTGATTTCTGATTTAGTTAAACTTTTTCCAGCCTAGTGAAGCACCTCAACTTCTCTTTCCGATAATTGTCAGTATCACAGCAGTAAATATTATTGTAGACCATGCAGGGAGAACAAAGGGTAAAATATTTAACTGCAGCAGTTTTTGACTGTATTCTGCGCAGTGAGAAAACCTGAGTTATTTTCAAGGTCCACCATTTCTTACTTCTTTTCAGTTGGGTCAATTTTCTAAGTTTTCTAAATCTCCATTTTCCAGGTAATGAAAAGAAAATAGGATTCCATAGAGTCTCCTATCTACCTAGTCCAGGACTTCTGTGAGGATCAAAGGAGATAAGGCATGGGAAAACACTTCACAGACATTTGGTTATAGTGTAAAGTGTTTGCACCTGGCTATAAAGTAAGTTGTGTTTCTGGAATGAAGAAACTGCAAGGAGGCTAGTCACTAGGGAGAGGAAGCTGGGCGTTGCTATGTGATGTCATTACTTGGACAGACACTTAGCATATTATCCTTTCATATAGATAGAACATTAACAAATCTGAAACATGGCTAAATCATTGTCCTTGAGCTTCTGAGGGACTGGAGAAAACCATGAGCTGCTGGTGGGAAGAACAAATGCATAGATATCTCCAGGAGAAAAGGGTTAGACATCTTCTGCCCTTTGCTCCGTTGACTCCATTTCCAGAAATGTGTCCGTGGAGTAATAGAAACATGCACTTAATTCCCTGAACTACGATGTTTGCCACAGGATTATTAAAACTGTAAAAGAGAAAACAGCTTAAATGTCCACAGTAGAGACTGCTTAAATAAATTACAGACATTCCCTATAACAGGTTCCTTATGTAATTACTAAAGTTATGCTTGACATGTTTAATGATAAGAAAAACACTCATAATGTATTTTTAGTAAAATAAGTTAAGTTACAAAATGACCTTTTTTATATGACCACCACGTTTCCACATGTACCACACACACTTGCACACACAATGCCAGGCTTTTGAGAACAGAGTTAACAGTCATTTTCTTCTGGGGTGACTTTCCTGCACTCCCCAAATGTTCCACATCACATGTGAATCTGTAACATTGAAACAAAGCGAAAGAAAGCCCATAGTTCATGTGGGTCTTGGTGTGTGAGGTACCCTAGCCAACCCCAGAGGTGCAGGTGAGGACCAGTCCCTGGTGCCACAGGTCCGGGTACAGCAGCTACTGGACCCCCTCAGCACGGGGGTCAGCAAGGGATTCCCAGCTCTCTCCAGAATACAGGACCCTTGAAGAGTTCAATGGTTTCTGTCCCTTTAAAGGGTAAAGGGCACCACTTAACATAGCCCTCAGCTTAGACAAGACAGGTGTTACTTGGGGATAGGCAGTAGATCTTTCATTTCCCTGCCCTCATGTCCAATGGTCACTACCAAGTTCAAGCAAATTTCTGCTGAACAAATGAGTGAATGAAGGAATGACTGTGGACCAAGTTCAAGGCCACTGTGACAACACAGAAAAAAAGAGTAAAGAAGAGAAGAAGACCCACTGCTCTGGCATCTGAATACACATCCACAAAAGGTTTCTGGTGGGAGTTGGCTAGGATTAGAGGGTACAAGGTTTAGATAAGGTAGGATTCAAATATGGGCATCAGTGTGAGAAAAGTGAAAAAAAAAAAGAGTCTTTTTTTTTTTTTTGTGGGACTCTCCGAATAACAAAAAACAAAAATGCTACAGTCTTTGGGGGCAGGCGGACAATTCAGCCACAAGTCAGCCACAGCCTGCTTGCTGGTTAGGAAGGAAGTGAGAGGAAAGGGAGGGAGAGAGGAGAAGAAAGACCTCTTGACAAAGATTAGAGTAGGCTCCTTTCAAAAAGTATGCGTTAAGCTCCTACTATGTATCAGGCCTTGTTACAAAACCAGGACCCTTGTCATCAAAAGCAGCCTGGAGAGGAAATAAGAGCAAGAATCTGAGAAGAAGGGCACACAGGCGTGGTCTGCAGGGCCTGAAGGTGCTCAGTGAGCAGGGCTGTGGCAGGACTGCCCCCTGACCTCTGGCCGGAACACTGTAACTGCTGGGAATGGCTCCAGGAACCTCCTCTCACGACAGGACAGAAAGGGAGAACCACCAGGCGCCTCTGCAAACTGTCCGGACAGGAAGGCCCGGTGGGTCCTCGGTGCTGGCCCACAGTGGAGGCAATCACCACACCAACAGTCTCTCATTCTCTTTCAGTCTTGTGACTGCTCTGATGCCTGTTAACTTCCTTGTTTACATTTTAAAACCGATCTAATTGTGTTAATAAACTTGAATTAATAAGTTAATGCATATAAACTGCCTGGCGCAGGGGACCAAGTCAATAAATGTTAGTTATTAATGCAATTATTAAACGTCGTTTTAGCCTGTTAATTTTCTGCACATATTGTTTTTAATTGTTCTTTAATTTCCTGCTTTACGGCACTTGCTCAGTTTATTATTACTTGATCTGTTTTATAATCTCTGTAAGTACGTTCTTTGAGGCTTTGATTCTAACTATGCGCTCTTACCGTTCTCCTGCCATCTGCATCCTTTGACAGGTTTGTAGTCTAATGGTATATTATTTCTTCCTCCTTCTCTATTTTTCTTATTTCCTGGCTCTTTTACATTTAATTTTTGCCATGACTTTTCTATTTTCTATTTCTCTGTCTAAGCTGGTTCATATTGTGTTATCTGTGTAGTCCATCACAGTAACACTTTCACTCAGTGAAGAAGCTCCTGTTAAGTGCTGACAATGGGCGGCAAGATGGCAGTCCTGGCCCGGCTGCGAACGGCCCTACTCAGCCTCCTGGAGGCTCGGAGTGCCTGCTGCCTCCAGAACCACTTCAATACTGTCTAGGCCAGTGGTTGGCAAACTGCGGCTCTCGAGCCACATGTGGTTCTTTGGCCCCTTGAGTGTGGTTCTTCCACAAAATACCATGGCCTGGATGAGTCTATTTCGAAGAACTGGCATTTAAGTTTTTTTGTTTGTTTGTTTTTAAAATATATTTTATTGATTTTTTTACAGAGAGGAAGGGAGAGAGATAGAAAGTCAGAAACATCGATGAGAGAGAGACATCGATTAGCCGCCTCCTGCACGCCCCATAGTGGAGATGTGCCCGCAAGCAAGATATATACCCTTGACCGGAATCGAACCCGGGACCTTTCAGTGCGCAGGCCGATGCTCTATCCACTGAGCCAAAACGGTCTTGGCAGAAGAAGTTTAAGTTTTAAAAAATTTGGCTCTCAAAAGAAATTTTAATCGTTGTACATTGATACATGGCTCTGTTGACTAATGAGTTTGCTGGCCACTGTTCTAGGCTATTAAACAGATAAAACCGGCCTCTTCTCCCACTTGGCTGTCCCCTGAATTTTTATTGTTGTTGTGTTTGGTTAATCCTCACCCGAATCCATTGATTTTTTTAGAGACAGTGGAAGGAAGGGAAGCGGAGAGAGGGAAGGGGAAGAGAGAAAGAGAGAGGAAAACATCATGAGAGAGTCAGATCGACTGGATGCCTCCTGCACACATCCCAAGTGGGGCTGGGATGGAGGCTGTAACTGAGGTATGTGCCCTTGACCATGAATTTTTAAAAAAAATATATATTTTATTGATTTTTTACAGAGAGGAAGGGAGAGGGATAGAAAGTTAGAAACATCGATGAGAGAGAGACATCGATCAGCTGCCTTCTGCACGCCCCCCACTGGAGATGTGCCTGCAACCAAGGTACATGCCCTTGACCGGAATCGAACCTGGGACCTTTCAGTCTGCAGGCCGACACTCTATCCACTGAGCCAAACCGGTTTCGGCTTGACCATGAATTGAATCTGCAACCCCTCAACGCACAGCCAATGCTCTCTAACTATGAGCCATGCTGGCCAGGGCAGTCCCAGAATTTTAAAGGATAACCTATGCTGCTATTTGGCACCTAGATTCCTAGAATAGTCTTGCCATCTGTGGTAATGAACTTCCAAGTCTCTCCCATGGAGACACTGGGCCTAAGGTTTGCTCTGTGGCATGTGACCACTGGGCCAAGCTTGGGCTTGAGAAGTTACTGGGTTTGATGAATTAGAGGCTGACTGAGCTGGCCATTGCTAATAATAGATGTAGGCATTTATATATTTACTAGAGGCCCGTTGCCAGGCTGCAGCCTCCGCCATCACGGCTGCCTCTGCCTCAGCCCCACCCACTGAGACTTCATCTGAAAAGTCATCCGGAAGGACAGCTGGTCTAATTAGCATATTATGATTTTATTATTATAGAAGATATCTTAAATCCTCCCTCCATATTATTTCAGTGTTTAGAGCAAATATATGCTAATCTGAGCTAACCTCTTGTACACAGTTTATTTTTAATAAAGAGCTAGGTTTTTATGAGGAAAGACGTACTTAAGCAGAAAGTGGTTTTCTGTGTTCTGTGTGAGGACGCGCTGTTCCCATGCTATGCCCAGCTCCCTGACACCCTTATCCCGCGTTTGGTGGCCACTACAGCTCATCCAACACGGCAGCCAACAACCACATGAAGCTGATTTGTTTATCAACGCACTCACTTTAGGTCTAAATGAAAATACACTTTCTCGACCACACTCGGCATGTCTCAGGTGCCCACCACCCTCGTGTGGCGAACGGCGCATGGGGAATGGCATGACCAGTGTTCCCACCCGTGACAGGACCTTCGGACCCCACGTGCCAGGGAAAGGGGCTTGTGGTGCAGCCTTTTGCGACATCTATGAGGAACGGCAGTGCCAGCGCCTGCTTGTACAAACGCTGCATTTTTAGTTGATGGGGTTAGATACAAGTCCTCTTACAAGGGCCACTCCCCAGGTGCTTCCCAAATAACATGACCTTGACTCCTGAGTAGTGTATCTTTCCCTGGGGAGGCACAGGGCCTGCGCTAGGCACGTCCCACCTGCCCGCTGCCGCAGGTGTGTGAGGGTGAGGACCAGCGGGGCTGAGGCCGCCACACTCCAGGGGCCACAGCCAGGCGCTCAGGGAGCACTCGGATGAACAGGCGTCTCTTCATTTCCTTCCTTCTCGGTGCTTGTCCCAGATGCAGGTCGGCCCTGCCTTCTGCTTCTCTATCAGATCGAAAGTGTGTACAGATTTAAATATTAATATTCAGGAATGTGGAAAAGAATCGTCCACAATTCAAATGAAGCCAGAGATAAGTAGAGTTTTAGAAATGGACCAAATTTAAAAACAATGCTTGATGTTTCCTAAGAGGTCCATTATTGTATCCAAAGTCAAGCTTGTGGGAGAACGAGGCCCTCCTTCCGAGGAGGCGAGAGGCCTCTTCGGGAACCACACTGACGGCCCCATTAACTTCAACAAGTCCATCCGCTCACTGTTTCCTGAGTGGAGAGGGGCCAGGCCACTCGCGGGGCAACCCTGAGCATGAGCTGCCCTTTGGAGAGCGTGAGTTTCTTCTGTGAAGAGCAGAAGGCAGGACCGAGTTGCGTCGGTGCAACTGACCTGATCCTGTCCCAGAGGCAGTTCTAGTCTCCGGCCTGGCGGATGTGACAGCGACCACCTGTGGGAAATGCCGCCACAGGACACTCTGGGACAGGAGGAGCCGAGGCTCCAGAAAAGGCCCTCTCGGCCACAGTGTCACCCCCTGCCCACGGTTAATGCAGGTTTTAATGTTATTCCCCGAGAACATGCACTGGCCAGAAAGCTTAGAAACCTCTTACAAAAACAAGACGAAGAGCCTTTTAACAATTACAAAGAGAGTATTGTGGATTAGTAAACATTTAAGATAAAAATCATCACTACATACTGCACAGCAGAATGGAAGAGCCGGCGGTCATTACATTCTGAGTGGGGAGCTGGCCACACCGACCAGCATCCCAGGCTGCTGGGATGGAGGCAATGGCCAGGTGCAAGGATGTGGGGTCTCAGGCTGAACATGAAGAGGCGGCAACAGAGAGGCATGAGGACTTTGGGCAGGGAAGGCCAGAGTGCAGGGACCAGCCAGAGACAGAAGCTAGAAGCAGGCACGGGACTAGGAAATACACAGCTGTCCAGCTAATCACTGTTTCTGACCTCGCTGGTGACGGGATCAGAGAGAGTGTGTGAGGAGCAGGCGCCTGGAGTCTTGCCCCTGACTCTCCACCATGCCCACCCAGCAGGGTCGCCCCTGTCGTGGGACACAAGCAGGCCAACGGTGTTATGTCCCATCATGTGCTGAGAGCCGAGGAAGCTCCATTTCTAGAAGCATGCCTCCTTCAGGACAGTCAGTGACCCCTTCACCATCTCCCAGGAACACCCACCCATGCCCCCGAGGAGAAAATGAGCATACTATCCCTGTAATGCTGCAGACGGCACCCCAGCCCCTGGGGATGCCTGGCCAGGGCCTCTCCCACCCACAGTCTCTGGCCTCGGGCAGCCTGGAAGCATCAGGGTGGAACCACCGCCCATCTTCTGGAGGACACTCCTCACCTCCCTGGACACACATGTGGGCTGCCCCCTGGTGCCCTTGCTCCTCAGCCTCACTAACGGCAGGTGGTGTGGCTTCACAGATTTCCACGGATGCTGGCTGTGACACATGGGAGCTGTGGAATCGCCAGGGGAGCGAGGAGGCTGCCCAGAAAACGTCCTGCTCAGATGAAACATGGCCAGGGCCCAGCTGGACTCCAGTGCTGAGGGGCCTCGGGTGTTCATTTCATCTCTTGGCTGGAACCTTTCAGTCCTGTCCTGTCTCTTCTGGTCTCCCTCCCTCTCTGTCTCCCTTCCTTCTCCTGGCAGCCAGAGCCCCACGCTGCTGCACATACACCCACCCACCTACGGGAACACACACAACACGTGCACACAGTACACACACTCACACACAACACATGCACACACACAACACATGTACACACACAAGGACACACACAACACATACACACACACAAGGACACACACAACACATGCATGCATACAATACAGATACACACACACCACACACACACACAATACAGATACATAAAGACACATACACACAGAACACACATGAGGACACACATACAAGGACACATATTCACACATAACGCATACATCCACACAAGGATACATACATACAAGGACACATGCACAACACATGCACACACACAGGGCACATGCTTACACATACCATATGTACACACACACGGACACACACAACACACCCACAAGGACACACAGAACATACCCACAAGGACACACACAACACACACACAAGGACACATATAACACATGCTCAGACACACACCACAGACATACTCACATATGCAACACACATAACCCAGACACACAAGGGCACACACACAGTACATGCACACACACATGCACTCACAAGGATACACACACATGGACATGGACACATCCCAGCTCACTCCATTACCAGCAATCACCTCACCCTAACATGCTTGGTCTCCGCAGAGGCACAATTTGAAATGACACGGAAGGAACACACCTGTCTGGCCGGCCTTTGCTTCACCCACCCGCACATTAAAGACCCAGAAACAATAACTAAGTTCATGGGGAGCCAGCGAGAGGCTCTTTCATGCTGCATTTTGAAGCCATGTCTGTGCGGCTTGTGCCATCAGACGTGATTGTCTGCACATGTACGGTTACGACACTCCAGAAATGGTGCCCAGCCCACAGGGTGACGTCAGAGGGGAGTGCTGGCCTCTCAGTCTAAGGCCATGCTCCCCACTTAGGAAAGATGCCAATGCAAGCTGCCCGCCCACTTCCTGCCCATCACGCAGACTCCTCGGCTCCTTTGTGAGCATGCCACATTCTCATTCCCACACTCACACAGAGCAAAGCTCTTTCTGGAAAAATCTGTCAGGAAGTGGGTAAATGCATATGGGTTGGAGCCCCCCATATCCACTTAGTTCATCTGGAACCCATTTCTGAGCACATACTTTTCCCCAGGATCGGTGGTTTCTAGAGGGGGCACTGGCGACTCACCAGTTCCTATGGGAATAGCAACTTGCGTGAGCACCAGAGGACCAGGGTCTTTGACTGCCCAGAGCACACCAGGGTCAGCTCTGACTCCCTGCCCGCTTTGAACTCTGGCTGAGACCGCCCTTCCCCTGTTGGCATGGGTGCTGACTCTGGGCCTGCCCCCAGAGGCCCCAACCCCTCTAGTGGATCATTTGAGGTGAGCCCAGACTCTTAGGGGACAGAACGTCCCAGCCAGCACACACACCCGCTTTCCTTGTGTCTGGGCTGACTTCTCATCCTCTCACCCAGGCCGCCTCTGACAGAGAAGCTGGGTTCCCTGGTCCACAGTTCATGCCACTGGACATAACAGAGCGGAGGGACCATCACCTCCATGCAGACCTAACACCTCAGTCAGCAGAGCGAGGATGACATGTCATGCCTACTTTCCCTTCCTTCCTTCCCCAGTTTAGTCTAATCATCCCAACGAAACAACAAAGCCATCCCCTCCTGCCCACCACAGGCCTGGCCTTCAGTGCCCCAGCCTTGGGGCTCCAGGCCCAGGACCCTCAGCCGAGGGGCAGCCGCCTCTGCAAGGCCGTCCTGTCCCAGCTTGCTGTCATCGCTGCTGAGGGAGCAGACGGCTGATCTGAGAAATCGAGTTGGATTGCTGTCCCAAATCCACACTCAGTTTTCCTTGTGTCTGTCTGATCGATTTCACTCTGTGCGACACAGCTTGTCGCTATGGATTTTCATGCTGGTCGGGAGCCGCAGGGACCCAAGGACCCATGGACGATGCTCAGCACCCATCCGTCCCTCGGCAAACCTCGCCTCTCCATTGATTGCTTTTTAATCGGCCTCTGATAGGTCAGAGAAAGGGTTCTTCTTCAGACCACACACCTGATGAAATGGACACCGGCTCCCAGCTTTGCTCCCGTTCCCAGGCTGGCTTCGGCGACCTTCCCATCCCTGTTGTCAGTCACCTGTTCAGCTGCTTCCTGCAGCAGAGGCATGTGGCCGCAGGTGCCTGCCAACACTGATTGTGTCTGGCAGCCCTGGACGCCCACCCCAGCGCCTTGGTTTTGTGGGCAGAATGCTGCCAATGGCGTCACTGATAGACACAAGAAACTAAGCTCAGATGAGTCCCACTAAGTGTCACTATGAGCCCGGTGGCAGTGAAATAATTGGCAGGGAGAGGATGGAGGGGACTTGTGTTCTTACACTGATGCCCTGGGGACTGTACATCTGACTGGCCGCCAGTCCGTCACTGTATCCTCCTGTCTGGCTGATAACATGGCGAAGGGTATCCACCTGCGAGAGGAATGAGAGAGGAGGTTAGTCAGGGCGCCACTGCTCGGCATGCCAGGTCGCGCCATCACTCACAGACGCTCCTCTGGGTGTCTACCAGGAGGAGGCTGGCTCCTCTCTAAGCCAACTCAGTCTCCCCTCAAGCTCCATGCGGCGACAGGAACACGGTAACAGAAAGGGGGCACCCACTGAGCTTCCAGGGAAGCTGCACAAGGCGGTGGAGGAGGTGGGGAGGGGCACCACGGGAGAGGGAGGAATGACCCCCTACATCTCTGTGCAGCTTCTCCCCGGCTGGTGTCCCATAGAGGGCACCCAGCCAGCCACTGCCCGAGAGCAGGTGTGGCTGGCACGCATCTGTCTGGGGACACATGATGGCCAGTACTGCTACCTGGCCGGAGTGTTACCGAATCTCCTCACACATGACCCAGGCACTTCTTGAGCAAGGGCTGAAGTGCCGACCTTTGGTCTATTCTGGGCACGTCATGCTTCCTGGCCACATGCCAATGACACAGGTGGGCATGGCTGGTAAAGCCTGGGCAGTTCTGACCCAGAGCCCTCCCGCTGTCCCTCGCCCATCAGGGGTAGGGGGGTGAGCTGCCCGGGACCCTGTGCTACCCCACATGCTTCACTTTTGCTTCCCAGCATGGACCTGGACTTGGCACCAGAATGGGTCCCTGGACCCTCCGGAAGGCTGGGAGATGGGCTGGGTTGGCCGGTGGGGTCTCCCAGAGATTCATCTGGAAGCAGGAGACGCTCAGCGCCTGCCTCCCAAGACTCACCTCCATGTCAGGCAGATAGTGAGTGGAGACCCAGAGAGTGAGCTGATGTGTCCTGGGCCGTGAGCACAGAGCGCCGAGTCCCCTCGCTCCTGCCCCACTTTTCCAGTGTGACTAACAAGCCAGAGCCAAATGCATTCACCAAGTGTGGACGAGATTCCCCACGACAATGGTTGTCTCTGTTTCCGTTTGGTTTGGTTTGGTTGTTGCTAAGGTTTGTGTCTATGTGTCCCTCTGAAGTGGTAAATGCCGACATGACCAGGAAGTGCCCATAAGACCGAGGGCTCTGGGCTCCAGGTGCCCTTGCCGGCACAGTGGCTGGTCCCTACCTGTGACTGCACGTTGGCTCCAACCTGGGCCCCTTGGTAAGAATCCCCATTGAGTGACTGCACGCTCATGAACAAATCTCCAGAGTTTGACATGTTAAAAGAGCTGGAAGAACCTGGAAAGGAAAGGATGAGGCACCTGAATCACAGAAAGGAAAAGGCTCCGCCCGTAACTGACAGTGAGAGGAAGAGCGACATGCAAAGCAACCCCCAAACGAAACTGCACCCAAACCCCTCCCCCCTGGTTAGTAGTATGGAGAACAGAGCAGACAGAGGTGCAAGGGTCCTTACGTGGGGTGGGGTGGGGGGGAGGCCACAGTGGGCAGGCGCCCCAAGCCCACCCCGCAGCAGCTCCCAGTTGGGGGAGGGGCCGCGCATTCTTGTTTGCTCATCTAGTGGGGCTGGGCAGTCTCCAGGCCTAAGGCCTCCCTTCCCACCTCTGAGGTCTAGGGTTGGCCAGGGGACCACACTTGGGAGAACATGGGCTGGTCCACGTCACATCTTCCCCCACCTGGAGCACACAAGCTGGGCAGCTGCATCGAATATGCTGCTGTAGGCCCACGTGCCTGCACTGGGGCAGCGCGGGGAGGGCTGCATGAAGCAGTGTCCTCGTGGGCTGGACCCGGGTCTGATTCTGCTGACATTCCTGATTTCTAGAAAGCAGATGAAGTTCCTTGTTGGTTGGCAAATAGCCCAAGAAAGCCTCTGGGGTGGGGAAATGTGTAAGAATGAGCTACCCACCCCTGCTACCTGCCGCTATGGAGGAAGAGGATTAATGGGCCAGGAACAGTGAGCATGCATGAGTATGGAGTGCTGATAATAATAGTAATAATAGCACAGGGCCCACAGGGGGGGCAGGTAAGCATCTGCCTGAGATGGAGCCTTTCCCCAGAGTTTGCCCTGAGGTCCATCCTGATCCTCCCCAGGCTCCCCTGGGAAAACCCACCCCCACAATCTAAACACTAGGGTGTGGGAAACTTATGATTATTCTGAAGTCAACGTGCAGCTCAGCGCATTAGGAAAGGAAGCCCGACGTGCAAGGTTTGGTTAAGTCATGACGTTAGCCTGGAAGAGGAGACGCAGGGACCAGGTCCTTCCACTCTGTGCTTTCTAGCCAGACGCTCTGGCTGCTCTCGCCGCGTGCTCTTGGCAGCACCGCCATGTGGAGTCGCCCAACAAGGATTCCTGCCTGAGCTCGGGCTCCTTCCTGGCTCTGCCAGAGCGGCCCTGCCTCCCGCCAGAAGGCTCTGCCACACGGATAACGGGGCTCCGTTTTTTTCCACGGAAGGACGCCTTTTAGCAGTGCATCCTACACTAACTAGCAGACCTGTCCTCATGCTTCAAGAGCCATGAGAGGAACCAAGGACTGAGCTGAGCACGCTCTCCTCGGGACGACCTTGAGATAGGAAACAGCGTCTTTTGGGACATCCCTCGACATGCAAGGACCCAGCTAGTTTCTGCATGAACTGAGCTCGAGCTCTCTCCCTTCTGGTGGGAAACAGGGAGTTCCTTCTTTGTGGGAGGGCACCCTGACACTGCCTGGAGAACTATGGCCTTGCCACAGCTCTGCACATATCCTATGTTGTCTGGAACGTTTCTCTGTGTAGCTCATCCCAAAGTGATTATAAAAGATGGGTCTTAGGCAAAATAGGCAACATAGACCCAAGGTCTGTGTGGCTCCGGCTCTGGCCTCCCAGCTGGGGTGATGCCCAGGCCCCACACCCTCCCCAGTCAACCTTACAGTGACCTGCCAATTCCAGGCCTCCATGCCTAGCTATTTCCCTCTTAAAATTTCCTTTTAATCCCAGAAATAGAAGCTAAATAATAAAATCCACTTTGCCATAACTGTGACATGCACTCCCATGCCAATGCCATCAGCACCCAGGACTGGCCACTCTGAGAACCAGCTGGAATAGCCACAGGCTCTCGGCTTTCCCACGAGCGTGCAATCTAAGTGCAGGAGCGTGACCCTTCCCAGTCCCATAGAAGGAACACTACCCTCCAGATGCTGGCTGGTGGCACACACACCAAAAACTGGGAGAACCCCAAGGGATACCCGACGCCAAGGAATGTGGCATCCGTGACCAGGAAGGCCTGAGATGTGCCAGGTACAAGGCATACGATGCCATCAACACTCGGTTTCAGAAATACACGAGCATAGAGTAACGGTAATGTGCCTGGGTCACACGGACAAAGCGAGGATACGTGCAGGGCAGGACTCAGAGCAGTAACTGGGGCTCCCGTGTGTGGGGCTGCCTCCTGACTCATGTGTCTGGAGGCGGCCACTGCCCTCAGGGATGGAAGGTCACACCGACATCTAAGTAACAGAAGACAGGTTCTTCCTCCTGCGCTGGAGCCGGGGAGGGAGTGGCGGGAGGGCACAGTCCATGGAGGCGGCTCTGTGGTGCTGTGGCCTTCTCATTCCCACAGAAGCATCTGCTTGCTCAGTAATGGGGGCCTTCCCTGTGGGCTGCGGTAACATCACTGCCAATTGGTCAAGCACGCTGCGCTATGTGCTGGCCAGCCCCCAGTTCAGACTGGACTGGGGAAGGGGCGAGGTTCCAGCTGCCATCCCGACATTCCAGGCTCGTGTGGAGCTACACTGCCTGAAGAGACCGAGAGGGAGTCTGGGTCCCTGTGGGTGCCACATGTTGGCATAGGCAGACATGTGAGTGCAGGGGTCCCAGGGACTGCACGTCTAGAGTCTTCAGGACATGTAAATTTGTGCAGGACAAAGAAAACTAGTCACCTATATCACCCAAAAAAGAGAATGCTAATGATGAAATCGCAATGCTGCTCAGGGTTATGGACCCGGCACCGCTGACCTCTCGCCCCATTCTTCCTAGGCATTTGTTCCGAAATGGTACTGCGTGTGGAATGAACACCCATATCCCTGGCTTCGGCGGCCTTCCCAAAAGGAGACAGCGCCAAGTGTCTGCAGACAGTCCCAATGTCCCAGACACATGCTCCTGCTGAGCGTGGTGACAGGATGGCGTGCGGACCTGCCGGAGGAGCTCCGCATGAGGAAGAGCTCTGGCGTCCTCTCCACTGTGTCTGTGTGAGGCAGCGGCAGGGAGATCAGCCTCCGTCTGCAGACAGAGAAGGGGCTGCCTGTCAGGCCCCAACACGTGGGGCTGGAGGAAGGCCGAGTGTCAGGCTGGCCTCTCTCTTCTCCAGGACTCCTCCTCTGCCCAATTCGAAAGCCCTGCTATTCCTGCTTAGGGCGAAGCAGGAAGGGGAAAGGTCGCCTGGCTGCTGGGAGCCCCGCGACAGGTGTTGGGAGCCCGCAGCAGGTGTGGATCAAAGTTCGGAGCCCCAATCCCGAGAGGCTTTATTGTCGTTCTCCATTGAGAGGGAAGGGGAGGAACACAGGAAGAGAGAACTCAACAGAACCACCAACAGGGCCCAGCCTTCCACTTGGCTTTGGAATACAAAGGATCAGGTTCCCGGGTTACCTGGCCTGGCCAGTCACCCTCCCTGGATGTGGCCTTTTGTCTGGCCATGGGACTGCACTAATCTTCTCTCAGGAAGCTAGGGTCAAGGCTTTAACATGACAATCCTCCACTACCCCCAGAAGCACCAGGCCTCCTACTTCCGGGTGGATTGCAAACATGAACCAGGGGCTCCCACTAACTGAACAGGGCCGGAGGGCGACCTGCCCTGGCAGGGCCTGCTGCTGCCCATGGCACATCCGTGCAGCTGAGCAGAAGGCTGACACCTGGGTGTTCTTCGCTGGTCACAGATCCGGATCCCATGCTAATGTCAGTGCTGCCACGTGGACACCGGCAAAGCACAGCCAATTTCTTTTTTCCTAGATGCTGAAACATCCTCCAAACTTCCTGAAAGATAATCCTGCTTTCCCCAAAGGGCCCCTATATCTGAGAGATCAGCTTTTGCCCATAATCTCATCATCTAGAGTCGTGGGGACTGTCCCTCAAGGTCTTCTCAGAGGAATTTTTGGGACTCAGGGTTATAATTATTACTTCAGTGGGTCCCCATTTTTTTTTTTTACATTTTCTTTTTTTCTTCTAGTTTTCCTCTGCATCCACTTGCCAACTCTGCTGATATAAAATATGACATTTGCCAGGCATGCTCACTAATCTCTAGATGTTCACTATCCACCAGAGGTCCCAATTTTAAGTGATTTTATGAAAGAAGCTTAAGGAAGCAGACCTGTGTCTCTCAGCCAACAGGGACACTCAGAGATGGCTGAATAACAGGAGGAAGAGCAGCTTTGGAGGGAATCCTTGGGGAGCCACTGGCCCAGTGTCTTCCTTGCAGAAGGAGTGCAAATTTACAGTGAGCAAACCTCCAACACAACTCCCGCCTCCACAGGGACCAGAAGGCTCCACAGTTCCGGAGCAGGAGGCTTCCAACCATGGCAACACATTTCCAGGTTTCCTTTTGTTTAAAACCTGCCTTCTGCTTTCACCATGTCTGCTTTAGACTTATCGAAGAGCTAACACGCAGCATTAGAAACACCCGCTGTGAAAAAAAGAAAAGAAAAGAAACACCCACTGTGACAGCTCGGCCTCTTCAGCGTTCTCCCTTGCTGTGCAGTGATGTGGGCTGTGCAGGGAGCCGGAGAGCACAGACAAGCCGCCTGTGTCTCGTGTTGACGCATGTGTCCTTTAGAAGGCCCGCTGCTGCCCACACAGCACATTCCCTTTTCTCTGCTTTAGAGAGAGCACATGCCTGCGCTCTTCTACATGTTATTTCCAATGACTTCAGAACAACTGGAGAGCTTGGCTCAGATTTCCCGAAATCATTTACTTTGTGCTCAGAATAGTCACATGAGTTGAAACCACCAGAAAAACTTCTCAGGAAACTGTAATCACAGTGACATTCCGAGAGGCCAGAGGCCCCTCCCACCCAGGCAGGGGGTGAGTGCTGCCTGCTCTCTCTCTTCACTCGCTTCAGGAAAGGAGGAAAGTCACTGAGTATTGATGAGGGGAGTCCACACAGCCATCCGAGGACACGCCATAAATCACGCCGCCATCTGCAGGGCAGATCTATGGGAGAGGAAAGCCGTTTCCCCTCTGCTTTGCGTTACAATAACCTCTTCGAAGTGCGGAGTGTGCTTTGCTGACAAACTGTCCTTCTCCCAAAGAGGCCGCGGTGCACGCCCACTGGGTTGCTGGGTCTGACACGCTCCATCACGGGCCAACGGGGCAGGAGGAAGCTCTGGTTCTTAACCTGTTGGCTTTGATCCTCAGTCAGTCACACCACAAGGAGACGGAAACACACAGAACCTCCACAACTCCCACGCTCCGCTCCCCTCCTGGGTGCCAGGAGAAACAGCTGGGCAGATGCCCCACCTCACCACGCCATGTCCACAGAGCCCAGGCCCTCCATGTGGGTTCCGTTTAAAGAAAGGGAGGCCATGATGGCACCCCCAAAACATGGAGAACCCATAGCAACAGATCTGTGTGTCTCCAAGAACAACTATCACAGTGGGGAGGGGACCTTAGTGGATAAACAAGCTTTGTTCCCATGTGCTCCCAGAAAGGCTGAGTGTTAGATTTTCAATATTAAGAGCTCACATATTTAAATGTTCGAGTCTTTACAATTGGAGGTATCGATTTTCTCACATGTGCACCCCCCAGCCATGGGATAAACTGCCATAATCTGAGGTCAGACTCATTTTATTAGGAAATAATTCTGGTTTTTCCCTTAGAAAAAAAGCATCAACATATCCTCCACAGCACACAAATACTAAGGTTATATCTTATGCATTGTGACTATGTTTTTTCCACAGGGGGAAGGAAGTTCAGGCTGGCTGAAATAAAGCACATCCCAAAATATAAATTGTGAGCCTAAATTCTGGAACGAGTTACAGTGCATAAAACACAGCACAGGACTGAGTATAACGTGAAGACCGAAATCGGAATCATCTGAATTAATGACTGGCAATTTCCTCCTGTAGTTTACATATAGAAACCCAATAAAATAAAATGGTAAAGAATAACAACTATCAGAAGTATAGATATTACAGTCTGACTTTGCAGAACTGAACACCCACTGAGATGTTGGCTGGAAGAGTGAATATTCACACTCGGACCCGGCTTGTAGGTGACCCAGCCAGTATGTGATGCAGCAATCGAACAAGCATCAGGTTCCATGAAACAGACCAAGTGCTAGGACCCAGGACCATGTCCATGTACCCACAAGCCATCAAGCTTCCTCAGGGCATCTCTGAAGGGGGAATGTGGCATCACCTTCTCAAAACCAACTGATTTACCTTAAACAGACACACCTGTCCAGGCAAGCCCTTCATGTAAACAGTGGAATACATCCCTCTTTGGAAATGAAAGGGAAACCCTCAGAGGTACTGACAACCAAAAGGACACGCAGATTCACAAATTGAGAGACTGGAAGGCTTGAAGAAAACCCCGGTGCAGAAAAAGCGACAACACGGAGCCCAGTCCCCCCAGATCAAAGAGGAAACTAACCGGCCGAGTTGGGAGTTGAGGGTGAGTTAGCCTGGCTTCCGTGGGCTGACACATTGGTGGCAGTGACAGCCGTTTTGGCAGCATAAATATTGGCTTCCTCTTGAAATTTACCTATGTTCTTCTTGTACCGGATTCGCTTATTTCCAAACCAGTTTGATACCTAGAGTGTGTGAGAGAAGATGAGAAGGTTAGCATTTTCTCCTCCACAACAGGGCCATTGTGGGGGGGAGGGGAAGCTGAAAAGGTGGGTGGAGGGCATTCTCCAGTTAAGATTTTACAACCTTGAGGAAAAGGGCTGAAGGAAGAGCTTGAGAATAGCAATGATAAAACACGAGATTCTCTCGCTAAACCCAACACAATTCACACAACCACAGCGACAAAAACTCCCCTAGCAGGAGCCACTCTTTAAACCAGGACCCCTCAGACCAGGCAAGCGTCGGGGATTTGCTGGCCTGTGAAGTATGACGCTAAAACAAAATGCTTTTAAAAATAAGTGTAGTTTTGGTCCTGGCTGGTATGGCTCAGTTGGTTGAGCATTTCCTGGGCACTGAGAGGTCACTGGTTGGATTCCAGGTCAGGGTACATGCCTGGGTTTTGGGATCAATGATTCTCTCATCAATGTTTCTTTCTTTCTCTCTCAAATCAAATAAAAAACATATTTTTAAAAAATGAAATAAAATAAAAAACAATGAGTACAGTGTTTGCAAGAATTTTCTTTGTCATAGCAATGCTAATGCTGACTTTGGGCAATAAACATACACTGACCTTTTAATATCCATGTAAACCTAGGTCAACATTGATGGGTTAAATGTTGACTTTTCGGGATTAGGTAACTTTCAAGTGGACTAGATACTCAGCCCTGGTGCTAAGATCATTCAGCATCCATGGGGTCAGGCCCACAGGCTTCCCTGTGTGTGCAAGGCCCGTCCTCTCGACATGGAGAGAAACTGGGGCTCCAGGCTCCCTTGTGCAAGCCAACACTCAACCTGGTCCCTGTTTGCTGTGAATTCAGTCCCTCAACGAGGCTCACAGCAGCTGTCCTGGCCTCTGCCAGACACAAGTGGGGCAGTGCCTGTGAGCCTCCCTCCCCAATCCAGGCCTAGGAAGGCACCTGCATGTCCCAGATTCCAGATGTGACTTAGCACTAAAATGTGGGGGCTTACATAAGTACAAAGTGGACTCTGAGCCTGGCAAGGGTGGGCAGCGGCTTCTGCACCTCAGCACACACAGCGTCTATGCTGAAGGCAGACAAAGGGAATTCTTGCAAGTGACACCAACTTTTGAATCCATGAGCAAGTTTCACAGTCTCACACACTGACCCTCATAGCTCTACGCAGCGTGTGATACAGCAGACATGCCAAGGCTTTGCTGGGAAAATCAAATCGTGCCATTACAGTAGTAGTAAACATGAGAGATAGCCTATGAGAAAATACTCTATGCGATTGTAAGTGCTTGTGCAATAGAAAAACAGAGGTAAGCCAGAAGGAGGCACAGTGGGCCACCCAAACCCATTCTCTCTGGACAGTGTCCCACTGTCCATGTGCATCAACGTAACCTGGCTGCCTTTGATTGCTGGTAGTAGAGGGCAATAAACACACACTGATTTTGGGAGGGCCTGGATGAGCTGAGAAACAGGGGGATGATGGTATTTGGGGGACTTTTGAGGAAGAAAGTACACACCAGAGGGATGATGAAATCAGTTACAAGCGAGAAAATAGGAGAAGGAAGAGGTGCAGGGAGACATGTTGGGGACAGTTCCCTTCTAGGTGAAAACAGCTGAACGGAAAGGAAGGTACCAGGTCTGTCCTGAATGCCTGGTTGCCCACAAGGGGCTGTCTCACGCCTTGGGTAACATATAGAACCCGTGCCTCACTAATGACCTCACTGCTCAACATCATGGCCTGAGGGGCTGACAAGTACCATCCCAGGAAGGTGGAGCCCTTGCTCCTGTGGAGACTCCAAGGACATGTGAACCTGTGACGTCTCCAGAGTCTGTGGGCACTGCATGGAGCGTCCCTGTGAGGCTGGCGCTCCAGGGGAGTAGGTATGTCTGCAGCTGTGAACATAGATGAGGTCACTTAGCATGCAGAACAGTGTTCACCAAGCCAAGGGCAGGGAGAGCTGCTCGAACAGATTCCCAGCCTCCCCGAAACCCCTGAGATTTTGATTCAGGATTGGGAGGGGCAATTGTTAATGAAGAAAGAAGGAAGGGCCCTGGCTGGGAATTAGGGACCTGGTGCACAGCTGGTGCCTGCCAAACACCCAGCAAATGCCGAAAAGTCACTTCTCCTTCCCCATGGACTGAGGGTCTAGGTTCAGAGGAGAAGGGCTGGAGACACAGATAAAGGACCCAAAGCCCTTGCCCCTGGAATAGTGCTTCCTGGGTTGTGAGGACTGGAAATGACCTTCCGCTGGGTCAGTGCCTAAGGAAGGGGGAGCAGAAAAGGAGTTGGTCTTCCTACCTTATCTTACTGGAAGGAGGTTGCTAACGCTGCTGCAAAATCACACAGCGTGTGGGGGAGCCCCTGGCGAGCTTGTCATTGGGATCCCTGCTGTGGAGATTGTGCTCTGGACAGGCCTAATTCTGCTTGGCTAATCAAACGCTGATGGGAGTGGGCTCTGCAGGGAGCACCAGGAGCCAGAACTTGGTTCAGGCAAGTACAGCTGATCAGTTTGTTCAAAATGCCTGGCAGCTGTCCAGCAAACTCCTCACTACATCAGTTCCCCCCGCCACACCAGCTACGGAGCCCCATTTGGGTCTCTTCACGTGACATAATTCTGAGGACATCTTTCTGCGGTAGATTTGAAACTCTCCCTCTTGGTCCCAGCTAGAGACTGGGGGTGGATTCTGAGGTTCTGACTGAGCACGAAGTTTGCACGGACCCTCTCCTCACACGAATGAAGACTCAGGTCTGTGAACATCCCATATCCTGCATCTTGCCCTGACAACAGACACCTGTGACATCACGGCTCCTGGGGAAGGGCACTCGGAGGTGTGTGCGACCACTCCAGTGCATGAGTTCCCCACACCTTCCTCAGTGAGCACAGAGAGAAGGCGCATCTGTCCCTCCCATGGGAAAGTTGGTGCCCTGGCTCGTGGAGCAACGGGGTGGGGCAGAAATGGCCTGTGTCTGAGAAACTACGTGACAGCTTTCCAAATTCAAGTAAGCACCTCCGTGTGGAGGCAGCAGGCTATTGGTGGGAGGAACCTGAGCCTCCCCTGGGTCTTTGGTTCTAGCTGGTCCCTGGCCAGTTCCCTAGGCCCTGGCCTAAGCTCCCTATTCACACAGAGCAGACTGACTCTGCTGTCTTAGGGCTTCAGCTGCTACCACCACCCGCCGCCCCAGGTGCAGGCTGTGTCGGCCTCACCTGGGACACGGTGATGCCGCACTTCTTGGCCAGCTCCTCTTTGGCTTCCTCACTGGGGTAAGGGTTGCTGAGATGGGAATAGAAATATTCATTCAGGATTTCCGTTGCCTGCTTGTTGAAATTCCGTCTCTTCCGCCTGCATGGGAGAAAGGGAGCAGAGGAGTCACAACTGAGTTCAAACCAAATCCACACCCACAAGGAGAGAAGGGTGCACTGGGAGAAGACATGGTTCCAGTGGCGATACCAAGGGGCTGGCTGCCACAACCATCACACACCCACTTGTGAGACACCACACTGTGCCCAGAAGAGGGCCTGGCCTGCAGAAGGATCCGAGGACTTGCCCTCACAGCCCCAGAGCAAAGCGGCATCTCCAGGTAAGAACAGCCCTAAAATGGCAGAGGAGATGCCCAATGACTTCTTTACTGCACACACAGGTGGCTGAGCAGAAGACCACTTTTTAAATAAAAGCGTTTTTCTACCCTTAAAAAAAAAGTGCTAATTGAACTAATTTAAGTGAGAATTCCTTCACTGCCTCCTCCCAGAAGGCCTTTGGTGGGGACACAGCTCACTGCAGACGCTGGGCATCCCCCCACCGGAGCAGGGGCCTCCTTCTTTAAAATAAAATGAGCTCATTTGCCTTTTTTGCTTCTATCAAAAGCTTTTCCTTATGGACAAGATGCCCAGAACGTCCCTGGTTGTGCCAGGATAGAATTTCCCAATTTAGCCAACAGAAAGCACGGACTACCTTGCTAGACAGGAAATTCAGCTAATATTGTGTTTTCAGGGTCCCGCGTGGATTAATTAACACAATGAAGTGCCTGATTTTACCGGGTGAGCACCATCTGTCCACAGGTATGAGCCACATCTGTCCAGACACTGGCAAGACCGAGCCACTCTCCCAATCATGCTGGGCTTCTGGGTCACCAGCCTCAGAACTGGGCAGATTGAATTAGAAACCCAATTGAAAAGCAGGCAAGTGTCTGAAGCTCTCACATGACAGGGACCTGGGGGAAGGGCGTGCTACCTCGCTCCCAAGCTTGTCCTTGCATCACCTCTGGCTTCCTCTTGGCCTGAATAAAAGAGCTGTCTGGGGCCTGGGGCCCTGTGCCCCAAAGGCTGCCCTGATGGGGAGAGCCTTGCTCGTGTGAATGAGGGGTCATTTTCCCGGAGGCCTCACCCCTGGTGGGCCTGCTCACCACACCTTCCCGGTGGTGTCAGCTGAGGCCACAAGTCCAGGCCAGTGAAACCCTGAGCCAGGATTGATCAGGATCTAAGAAACCAAAGGAAATGACACACTTGCCAGATAGTGCTCCGCCTTACACATCGGGCTACTCACTTTGGCTGGAAGTGCTATCAGCTCACGAACCAGGCCAATCAAACCTCGGAGAGTCGGTCTTTAGGTTTTGATTTAAGAAATATGGAGTGAATTATTAAGAAATGTGGGTGAATTATTCCCAGATAAATACAGCATATTGGAGAAAAAAAACTCCTTGAATCTGAGAGATTTTAGAGTGGGACACGTAGGCATTATGGACTTAGGTTGCTAAACACCATACATGCTGTCCCTTAACCCTAAGGGGTAAGCCTAACCCTACCCCTAACACTGCCCCTGATTCTACTCCTACCCCAACTCTATCCCAACCCTAACCCTAACCCTAACCCAATTCTAACTCTAGACCTACCCCTAACACTACCCTACTCTACTCCTACCCCAACCCTAACCCAACTTCAACCCTAACCCTACTCCAACCCCAACCCAGCCCTAACTGTAACCCAACTGTAACCAAACTTCAACTCTAACCCTACCCTACCCCAACCTCAACTCTAACCCTAACCCTAACCCAACCCTAACCTAACCTCAACCCTAACTCTAACACTACCCTAACCCTAATCCAACCCTAACCCTATGCCAACCATAATCCTAGCCCAACCCTTCTCCTAGCCCTAACACTACCCCTCATTCTGACCCTGACCCTGACCTGAGCCCGAGCATGCTGGTCCTGAATACAGGGCACAGCTCTAGCTTTCCAAGGGGCCACCCTGTCCCTGGTGCCATTCCCCTCAATCCTAGCCCTGCTTACACAACTTCGCCCAGCCACACCACATGTGCCCCACTCTCCAAAGACACTCCTGGCTTCCACACTCTACATTCCCACCCTCCGTGCCTTTCTTACCAACCTGTGCACGGGGTGGGGCTGTTCCATGCTCATCTGAAACCGAGGGTCCAGCCCACAGTGAACACGCAGGCAGTGCTGTGTGGCTGCTGCAGGGCACTGTGGTCCACGGCTCCTGCCACACTGACCTCACGCTACTCTGAGACTCAGGATGGTGCCCCCCCGACCCCTTCTGACCACGTGGGTTTGGCAGTTGTGTCCTAGGATTCATGGACTGTTCTGCGTGGCATCTAAGAGCCCCTGTGCTGTGAGATGAGCTCCCAAAGGCTGGACCCAGTAGCCGTTTTCATCTTTGTTGTTCCAGGGCTAACTCAGCATCTGGCTGTGAGCAAGAACTCTATTCCATGAACAAATCCATGTCTACAGAGTCCTTCTGAGGGGCCTCCCTGGTCCTTCCTCTTCCACAGGCCCGTCGCCGGTTCCTTTTCTGCAGCCCCCTATCGGATGAGGCGCACACGACACTTTGCACCATAGTGATGTTCTTACTGTTCTCACCAGCAAAATGTTATCAAAAAAGTCAAATTATTGCCAGACAATCATTAAGAGCAGTGGTCGCCAACCTTTCAGACCTCACGGACCTCCAGTGGTCCACGGACCACTGGTCGGCAACCACTGATTAAGAGGGTTTATAAGTTACCTCTCTTTTAACTATAAAGAAAAGGAAGAGAATTTAGATTCTGAGTGCTAGCTTGCTAGGTCTTCTAGATCTCGTGCTTAACACCCTGTCCATAAACTGTTTTAATCTCCACATTTCACAGCACAAGGCTTGGTACATGGCATGCGATGATGAAGATTGAATGGATGAGTGGAGTTTTTAAGCCACCATTTTCTGGGTCAGTTAAGCCAACATAAGGCAGAGGAAAAGGAAATGACTTGTGTGGATGAAACCTGGGCAGAGCTCAGGGAAGAGGGGGAAGGCGGATTCTATGGAGACCCATGCTCACAGCTCCTGGGAGCAGGGGGACGTGAGTGGGATGCTGAGAGCAGTGCAGGCTCTGGTCTTTGGATGGGAGTCCATGGAGAGGGGCACTAGGCTAACGCTTGCCACGGCCAGCTGTGTGGGCCGTCTATTGAAGGGGTGGCTCTTAGAACCTGGACCTGCACCAGAGATGGAAAAGACCCCGAACCTCAGATGAGTCTGGCCTCGGCCGGCACCTGGGTCACAACTTGGCAACCCAGGCAGCAGGCACGGTGAGGCACTGTTAGCTGTGGCCATGTTAGGGGACAACAGAGAGCGAACACAGGGGTGTACACAGCACAGCAGGAACATCCGTGGCCACATGTATGGTGACTTAGCACATACGCATCCCTCTTGCATGTTTCCCCTCCCTGGGGACCTCTCTCCGCTGAGCCCTGCAGCCTGGCCCGCTGCAGTGGGAAGAGGCCACAACTGCCTGGCAGGCCGCCGCCGCACGCTGTATTTGCGCTCAAAAAGCCATTGGCTCAGCCTGGACGGCATTAGGGTTACATTCTGTCACTGATACCAAATATCCCCTCAGAATAAACACCAAGGACAGCTGGCTCAGCTGTCCTCGCTGGGACTGTGGCTCAGAGGTCAAGACTCAGAGGTCACAACCCAAGCAGGAAGAAGTCCCTGGAAGGGATGGTCCTGGGCTGAAGGGAATGGTCGGCGTGAAGGCCATGGGAGCCGAGGTCCTGGCTTTGCATTCAACCTCAGCCCAGAGACAGCAGGATTGCGGCAAGAACGGTCTGGGCACCAGCCTGCCTCCTTCTCCCCACCTCCTTTCTTGAAAAGAACTCAGTCTGGGTCCAACTTTTCTTTTTTTTCAGTATCTGCCAACATAAATACCAACTCCAGCATTTTAACGAAGAGTGTTGCCATGGGGATGGCAGAGTGGCGGCTGCACTAAGGGAGGGACCTGACAGGCCGCCCGTCACTTGCAGGCCACCCTGTGAAGAATAGCCTGCATGAGAGAAGCCAGGCTGATGGCTTTGGAGGAGGGGGACACAGGGTCCTGCTTCGGGGACCCCCCCTCCCCACTCATTGGCACGCCCAGCTGGGAAAAGCCATCTTTAGTTTTACTTTCTCGTGGCTATTCCGCTGGCCCAGAGGCAGGCAGCTGGCCGGCGTCCTCACACTATGCTCCAGGGACCCACAACACACAGAACAATAGGGAATGAGGAGATGCCAGACCTGTGGGCGGCAAAGGCCATGATGGAGCAGAAACACACGATTCCAGGGAAGACACATCCAAAGAGAGCAGCCAGTCTGTCTGAAAAAGCTATGATCGTGAAATGGTGCACACACACACCCACCACACACACACACACACACACACACACACACACACACATACACACACACACACACACACACACACATTTAACTGTTGAATAATAAAAATAGATTGGGCTCACTTTAGAAAATGACACAAGGAATGTGACTGCCTTCGTGGGAGAGGCCCTGGGACAGCCTCTGGAGGGGCATCTGCAAGATCACACGGCGCTCCTGCAGCAGGTGCAGTCCCCACACCGTGGCGGGAACGGGCGCCGGGGAAGTCCAGCACTGCCCGAACCCTCTGGTCTGGGGAGGAGAGGCTGAGAGCCCATGACTTGTCATCTGTCTTAAAGGGCCTTTGCATCCATGGTTTAAACTGAATTATTTGAACTCACACAAGGTCCTGAGCAGCAATCCCAAAGAAAATATGGAGCCTGAGCCAAGGTTCAGCCCCTGGGTCAACCCTCACTGCCTGTGCCCCGGGACCGGGTCTCACTGTCTGTTCTCCAAACCTCAGCCCGGAGCGTGGCACGTGGCGATCAGCTTGCACACGGCCCGGAGGGGATCCCAGCTCGCAAACGGAACTGCCTTTTCAGGGTACGTGTCAGGCCATGTACTAGCGAGACCCAATAAAGATGGGCCCCTAGAGCAGATCCCTGCCCGGCCGGACGCCCAGGGGGTTAGAGTGTTGTCCCTCATACACCAAGGTTGTAGGTTCCACACAGAATCAACTAATTAATCAAGTACAAAAATGCAAAAATGGATGGAACAACAAATCAATGTTTTTCTCTCTCTCTCAATTCAATAAATTAAAAAGAGGAGGTCCCCAGTGGTAGGAAAAAGTCCTGCCTTTGCTGTCACTGTAGCCATGTCATCCTTGCTCTGAGATCGACGCGCCCCCCACTTTTCTCTCCCCTCCTCCAGACCCACGCTTCCTGCAGCTCTGGCCACAGCGGCCTCCCTGGCCCACACCCTTTCTCGGCTCCCTAGGGAAACCAGGGCCTGGAGCAGGACTGCAGTCCCAGCCCCCTGAACCCTCCCAGAGGCCGGGCTGAGGGGGACTCACCTTGCGTCCAGGAACCGGGAGCGCAGGATCATGACAGCTTCGCATGTGCTCTGCTTGAGCTGCATCTGGATGGAGCTGAATTTGCGGTGGATGATGCTCACCATCCGCTCAATCTCCTTCGGGGAGATGGGCCTGGTCCGGCTCTGCTCGCGCAGTAGGTTCATCACGTGGGTGGTGAACTCGTTGCAGGCCTGCAGGGATGGGACATGCTGGTGAGGGCCGAGCGAAACTGTCCATGTGCAGGGACGCACAGGGCGTTGGTAGCATTTTGTCAAATTGGAGGAAACTCATCAGCCCTGATGCTAACCTTGGGCCACATATAGATTTTAAGAGAAAATAAAATTCTTAATCATGTTTTGATATTTTTTTCTTATGATTTTACTACTGTAAAAGACTAGAAGATAATTTTAGTGTAAAATACACGTCACAACCCTTCACCCCGGTGTTTACAGCCAGAGAGTTTGGGGGTCACAAAAGCACATTCTGCCTAGTCCACGGAAGAGTAGGATCCTGGGATTCTAAGGTTTCCCATCAATCCATTTCCACTCCTACTTTTATTGTGAGGAGTCTCTCCTCGCTGGCCTCTGGGAGACTCCATGTCCACAACGTGGGGTGCCCACAGGCACAGTCTCACCACAGGGCTTGGAGGGTTCAGGGGCTTGCCCTGCAGACAAGAGCCTAGCAGGGTGTGACCACGGTGCCCGAGGCCCAGGCATCCTTACCGGCCCCTCTGACTCCCTGCCCTTTCTTTTAGTTTCTGTCCTTATCACCTGTAGCCAGGTTTCCCAGCTCAGCACTCAGTAAAGCACTCTTGTCATTACCTGTTCCCAGGTGAGCTCACACATTGTTGTCAAAGTGGTTTTGATGTGTAAAGGAAAAGGCATCAGGCTGATGTGGGAACCCAAGACTCAGAGGTCCAGCCCAGTCTTAACCATGAAATGCATTCGTGATTGGCAACAGGCATTGCCATGTTTTGGCAGCAGAAGTCCTCCTGTTGGTCAGTGATGCAGCGACAGTACCAGCCACTGCTCCTCCCCGAGTGATCCCCGGAGGTTGGCTGCTCAAAGCTACGCAGAGATGCATCCTCTGGGACTGGGAGGCTGGCCTTGACCTGCCTCCTTGCAGATTGGGTGAACCCTATTGCCACCCAGAGCTTTCCTCTGTTCAGTTGGGTAGGCACGATCATTCCTGACCCTCTAGGGAGCCTGGCAGTGCCCACACTCCTCAGCTGTGCCCTGCGGATGGGGCCAGTTGCTGGGACACAGCTGAGGCCGAGAAGGAGTCCCCTCTGGCTCCCTTGGCTGAGGGCCTTTGGGAGTCACCTAACTTCACGTCTCTGCCTCATCTTCCTGATGTGTGATGTGGGTGAAAACACCCACCTCAGAGGCGGTGAGCATGAACTGAGTTACTGTCTGTGTGTCACCATCTCTTCAAAGACCAATACCTTAGGGACACAATGCATTATCACAGCTGGGTGAGCTCCTCCAGGCCTCAGACTCCCTCCTGGTAAAACAAAAGGGTTCCTGGGTGCCTTTCCTCTACTCTGCTGAGAACAAATCCATGGACAATGGGGTCCAGGTGGCCTCTGCTCACCACTAAAATGCTACCACAGAAACAGGCTCTGTATTCTAAGTTTCTTCTACCCTGAACCACTCCACTCCGTGTACTGAAAAGGTGGTAAACCCAGCAGTGAGCTGTGGGACTCCAGAAGGCTCAGGTGTGTGGGTTTGGATCAGCAGTCGCAGCTTTCCACAGCCCCACCTCTGGGGCGATGTGGAGGCATTGCCAAGGGCACTGGCTCCCACTGCAAAGCTATAGGGCGTGGCCAAAATTAATGTGCTTCCTTGCTGAGAATAAAACTACTCACACTGCCTTTTCCCTGGGGCCCTCCTGCTCAGCCACAGGCAAACAGTGGAGCCCCCCACCCATTGCCCAGGGGCAGCCAGACAGCTGGTGGCCAGCTGCTTGTATGTGCAGCCAGCAGCTTACAGCATTCCAAGTCCGGGAAGACAGACAGAACATACTGGCCCAGATCTCTCCAGACTTCAATTGCCTGAACCCCTTCTCTGTCCCCAGGCTCAGCCCTGGTGCTGGGCTGCCCCTCAGAACCAGGGCCAGGTTTACAACTGCCAATCAGTGCAACCCACACAGGTGGGCAGTTTCTGAGACAGAGGGCACTGCTGGAGGTCATGGGACTGTCCCTTCCTGGAGCCAGCGCTGCAGCGGCCCCCAGGGTGGCAGCCTCTGATAGGCTGTTTCTGGGAGAGCAAACGGAGAAAACACCTCTGAGAAAGTTTGGCCTCAGGCCCTGGATCCACCTTCTTCCCTTAACCCTTCCCCCAGGAGGGGAGGTCAGTCTCATTGGGGTTCGAGCAACCAGCCCAGGTCAGTCTTGAAGACTGGCCCGTCCACATCCCTGAAGCACTGCTTACAGAAGCTGGGAGCCTGAAAAGCCGAGGGAGCCCCCTTTTCTGAAGAAAGCACATGGGCCACCCCCCAGGTTCCTACCATGGCAGTTTAGTTAGAAGAGCCAAGCTCCTCAGGCCTCCGCCTCAGAGTGGCTGCTGAAACCGTGTTCCAACCCCGCCTAAGGAACAAAACAGTTCCTCCCCTCCTTTCTAAGGAGGATCTCCAGCAGCTGCCGGACCAATAATGGGGTGGGCAGTGCGGTGCAGGCAGCTGTGGTGGCTGGAAGGGTGGGCGAGGGGGGGGAGGGCACGTTATGAGAAACCCCTCAGGGCTCCTTACACCTGGTTCTCTACCAGCAACAAACTAAAATCAAAACAACACACCCAACAAAAGCAGCTATTAAAGAGTCAACTTGATCATTGCATGCAGGTACCAACACAATTTCCTCTGCTGAGCTGTCCTATTTTTCAAAAAGCTGCCAGGAGGAATGGTCACAGAAAAATGAGTAAGATGGGTCTCAGTGAGACCAGCGGGGAGACCAATGGCATAGGCATATTCCCCTGCAAGCTGCTATTCCCTATAATAAACAACACAGCTAATATGAATACGAGATTAAGCACCCGGTGTGTTGAGCGGTATTCAGCTCGCATCCGGAAATGCTCACATGGTTAGGCAGTGATTTCTTAGTCCTTCTTTGAGAATGATGACCAGGGACCATTCCCACCACAAGTGAGCGTGGGCTCTGTGATGGCGGGCTCCATGGAGCACCCAGGACCCAGTACCTTTGTCAGGGGGCACAGGCACCTGCCTGAGAAACTGGTGAGGAAGAAATGGCCTCAGGCTCCTGGGGCCAGCATGCAGTCCACAGAGCCACGGAGGGCAGGCTGGCCCCTTCGTGTCATAGCTGAGCCCCGGGCAACCAGCCCACACTGGCTGAGCCCCAGGCACATCACCTGACCTGTACCAAACAGACATGATGACAGTGCCTGTCCCGGGCCCCCAAACACAGAATTCCCTGGAGGAAACGCAGTAGCCGTGGCTTCCTCATTTGGGGTGACAGAGGGGTGATGGGGTTAAGTCAGGAAGACAGTCAGTTCTGTGCTGAGAAGAACGCCAGTTCTCAATACCTTCCCATCTAACATCCACTCCAGGGATGGTGCCGGGGGACAGGGGAGGCCCCACTCCGGGCTCTCCTGGGCTCAGGAGCTTGTCCCGTGAGTTTCCTGGATGCCAAACCAGCTGTTATATCAGAGACGGCTGATGGTGGAGTGAAGAAGGAGGCAGCCAGAGCCGGGAACCTTCCTGGGAAATGCCCCATCGCTCAGGGCAACTGCCCTCTGGCTCCTGCGTCAGCCAGCTCTCCACGCACACCTTAGGACCAGAATGTCTACACAAGCAACCCGTGGAGGGCCATGGTTCTGTCCGAGAAGGCAGGGTGACAGCTGGCTCCCTGGCCGAGCCTCCCACCCATCTGCTTCACCAGGCCTGGCCCCAGCGCCAGTTTATCTCATTAATGAAGGGTCTTAGCAGACATCCACTTCAAAGGTAGGTAGGTCTGAGTACAATAATGAAACTTCTTCGCTTTAACTTTTAAAATGCCTATTTCTACTTTAACATTTAAATCGTCTATTAAGTTTGCATCTGCCTTCCACCTAGACGGTCCTAAGTGGACTGGAGGGCAGGGTCTTCCCTTTGGCTCTATCTCCCTCTGCTTGTGGGGCCCAAGGAAGGAGAGGAAGCTAGGGACCTGACAGTCAAGAGAGGAAGTCGGCTGTGATGTCAGGACAAGGCTGCCGCCAGGGCGAGGAGCAGACATCTGCCAATCAATGAGGGAAGGCTGGTGTAGGGACTCCTGGATATGGGACTGCTCATGCCGGCCATGAAGACAGCGTGATGTGTGAGTGTGTTCCTGTGTCAGCCAGTGTGAGTGTGTATGAGTAACTGTGTCTGTGTGTGAGTGAATGTGTGTGTATGAGTGCAGGTGTGTGAGATTGTAATTGTGTGTGTGAATGAGTGTGTGAGAGTGAGTGTACATGTGTGCAAGTGCATGTGTGTGTGTGAGCATGTGGTGTGCAGATGGAGGTCTCAGCTGGAGGAGCCCTCTCGATGATAATCCTTACCCTCACCGATGCCTCTGCCCCTTGCAGCCACTCCCACCCTTTCCTCTAACAGCCTTGACTCCAAGTGCTCAGCTCTTTGCACGAACCACCACATGGGCAGCTGTGAACACTGGGTTCTGCAGACCATTGCAGGGGACACACTCATTCCCATACACACGCACCGACACGGTCACAGAGGCCCCAACCCACGTCTGTCTGATTCCAGGGTTCTGGAGACCCTGTTCCTTTCAGAGGGCAGAGGACATCCACATATGCCCTGGTTGATGTGAAAGGAAGGCATGCTGGACTGCAGGTGACGGAATCTGGACGGAGGAGGCCCCGGTGGGCATTACCTGCTCGTACTTCTCCAGCTCCGTGTGGTAGATCTGTCTGATCTGCGACAGCTTGGCTCTGTAGTCCGAGTGCTCCACCGAGTTGTCAGAACCGGCCCCTCCAGAGGCTGCTGCGGCCGCCGCTGCTGCTGCTGAGCCACCCCCCTTCTCAGGACCCGCCACTCCCTCCGCCAGCAGCATGTTGTCCAGTCGCATCAGCTGGGGGTCTGTGGGTTCCTCTTCCTGGGCGCCCCGGATGCTAAGAACTGCAGAGAGACAGAGGGGGGCATTAGTGGGCACCAAATGAGGAAAACCAGAACTGAAAGCACCCACAGTAACTGGGGCAGTGAAGGGTGGGGCTGCAGGCACCTGCAGTGTGGTGCCCAGGCAGTGAAGGGCGGGGAGAGGGTGGACTAAGGGAGGGAGTGATCTAGTTGGTCAGCAGGGCAGTGGGTGGTTCCTTCACTCCTGACACACCCTGCACCCAACACACAGCTCAGTGCACCCAGCGAGGGTGCCAGCAGCCAGGTCTCTGTCGAGAGGGAAGCTGTGAAGAATATCCAATGAAGAAACATGGGAAACAGTTGGATAGGGCAGGAAAGGAGGGGAGTCACTGAGGCCTGAGGGGCAGCAGGCCGGCTTGTCCACACGTGGGGGGTAGGCTGGCAAAGTCCTGTGAACCATGGAGACATGCCACGGGACAACGGAGGTAAGAGTTGGTTCAGGGAGGAGTGCACCTGGTGAGCCTAGGGGGTGTGCCAGGGAAGGGCTGCATCTAGCATAACAAGAACCAACCAGAAGAGCAGTTCACAAGGAAGTCCACTCCTGCATCACATCCCTGAGGCACGCCGGCCATGCACTGGGCCGCGCAGACCCGTGGTGGCCCTGAGCGGAAGGTAAGAGGCATGATAGGGAAACAGCAGTCAGTGCCTCCATACATGCCCCAACCAGGGATTGAACTCGCAACCTAGGAATATGGCCCAACCAGGACTGGAACCTTTCAGTGTGTGGGAGCAGCTCTGGCAGGGCCAGGGCTCGCTTCCTCTTTAAACAACCAGAGGGAAGCACCGCGATGCGCAAACCCCACACGCTGACCTAATCACTGTTTTTCTTGGTCTGGACAATGGCCTGGTTTTCAATAAAACAAGGAAGGAAATGTCTATGGTTGGGAAGGGACCCTGGAGGAAGCTGTGCCCCTGCGGAGGGTCAGATGGACAAGGTGTGACAATCAAAAGCATGAAGGATCCATTTAATTGAGGGAGAATTAAAAAAATTACAGTAGAAGTGTGAGCATTTCACTTAGATTCTATCCTTTCCCGAGCCCTATGAAAATACTTTTCAAAAAGAAATTAGGACCCACTGAAATGTAATATAATTGGTTTCTAAATGTGGCCAATAAGAAATCGGTATGATAAAAATATGAGGCACCATAAATGCTGGGGTCTTCGATAAAAAATTTTAGAGAACAAAATTGTACCTGTGGGAACAGCAAGGATAAGAAAGAGCCTTCGCCTCCACTCGGTCGTGGCAGGTTCTGCCTCCAACGGCCCGGGGCTGCCACGTGGGCGCGAGGGAGGCACAAAGCCCATCTCACACCTACACACACATATGGCCCACGATGCGTGGATGTGGGCTGATAGGAAAACCAGCTGGTTGAACGAATCCCACCAATTGAAATAAACGAGAAGGGCGACGGCCTAAGTAGAACCGACGCTTCCTACTCTGGCAAGTAGGAGACAAAATGATTATTTAAAAGGTCCCCTTTATCTCCGGCACCCGCAGCACTCAAATGAGCCCTCCAGATCCAATTCCACGGCACGGCCGTTACCTAATCCGCAGCCATCACATGTGATCAGGTTCCATCCCTGACGCTGCCGCCTCGGCTGCCGCCCTCCCACGCGCCCAGCCCAGCAGCCTCACTGAAGCTGGCCTTAAAGGGCCAATCCCCATTGCTGCCCGTGCATGAGGGGTTTAACCGGCCGCAGCTCAGAATTCTTGGTCATAATTCTTAATGGAAGAATTCCTTCTCACAAATCTACCCCTCATGTAAGAGGCCAGTCAGGGCAGGTAAGTGATTTCTATATAAATTATCACACCCCTTTAGAATGCATCTGAGGTCACACACACACTTCCACCACTGGCCCTGGGTTAATCCTTTACTGAAACCCCCAAGATTAGAGGATCCCCCTGATCTTACTCCACTTTTTCTCTCAAGGAGAAAACACACCAGTGCAAGGGTCAGCGCGGGAGCCGGTTATCTGGCCTGAGCCATGACCGGGCGGGAGCAGCTCCCACAAGGCCCGCTAGAGGGCACTGTTTCCTCACCGAGGACAGGTGGGCTGGCAGGCCCAGGTTACAGCCCAGGCTGGATTCACACCCACAGGTGGAGAGGAGGCCGGAGCCAGAGCACATTGTCCTGTGATGTGAGCAGCAGTGCAGGGACCAAACCTGGGCTAACAGACAGACCCACAGCAGACAGATGTTCGGGAGCAGGTGTGAGGCGACAGCCTCTGGGGGTGCCCTCCCGCTCTCTGGCCACTCTCTCTGCCTGATGTGAAGGCACAGGGCTTCCCCTCCACGCAGGGAGTCCCACTGTCCAAGAGCCGGGCTTCACGACCCCCAGCGGGAGGAGTGTGGGAGGCAGGACTCTGCCTCGCCCCAGGCTGCTCTGCGCCCCATCCATCAGAACTCGGACAGGTCAGATGGAGATAGGATGCCCTTGCGTTCTTACAGAAAGAGCAAAGTGTGTGCCCCTAAAATATCAGCTATGCCTTTTATTTGTTCATGAGCACGCGCACCGCCGAGTGGCATCACCTCATGGAAGTTGAAGTTAACTCCGAAGTCGCAAAGCAGAGGACGGAAGGCAAGGGCAGCCTATCTCCAGACCACCCACAGTGTTTCCTGTGAAGTTGTACGTACAAAGCGTGAGAAGAGCGTCACTCTGTCAGTGTGCTGTGTCCCCTGGAAGTGCCTCGATGGTGCAAGTGTCTAAAGGATGTGGCGGGGAGGAAGCAGAAGTCTCCATATTTGTTTGCCTATCCTGTGGCTGAGGTCACACCGCCTGCTTCCCGAGGGGAGCAAATTCATGACAAATTTCCTCTAGTACCCCCAGAACGTAAAGAGGGGTGCAGGCTCTCCTGCCAGCCCCGTGGCACGGTGTGCGGTGGCGCACAGGAGCACATGGGAAGAGAGCCCTCCGTGTGACTGTGCCCCTTTCTCAGGGTTCCCTTACCACTCAATGTCCATAACACCAACCACACTGTAGCTCTCGTCAGGATGCCATCGGGATGTTCTAATAAAAGTGCATGTCAGTGTTGGTAACGAGGCTTTTCAGTTGTTGGTTGGATCTCAGTCAGCTCACTGACGAAGGCCCGCAGGAGCACAGAGCACGGGGAGATGCAGGGCTAAGGTTCTTTTGTGTGTGGCGGTCTGTGCTCCCCCCATCCCACCACACGGGCGGGGGGACCTGGGGCCAGCGGAGGGTGCAGGGTCCTCATCTGGGTCGCCTCTTTCTCCGCCTTCGGGCCTTTCCCACTCCTCCTCCCAGAGTCCAGGAGCAGGTGTGTACCCTCCACCCTCCGGAGTCCAGCACGCCTCCTGCTGAGCAGCTGGCCTTCCTGGGCCTGGGAGCGTCCAGGTGGCTGACCTGGCGCAGTTCCCCCAGAAGACAAGTCCTGGAAACTGAGACCCTTCTGGGAACCACTTAGCTTGGAGGCAATCTCACCTGGTGTCAGACGAGCTGGCCTGCCTGCCATCACTAATAGCTGCTTTCAGGTTTCCATTAAAAAATAAATAAATTATAACCAGAGAGCCGAGAGCCTCCATTCAGATGTAGGTTTGAGGAAGCGGACAGGAATCGAACGTGGGAGTGAAAGGAGGCTTTCTCAGTGAACAGGCAAGGAGGCGCTGACCTCTACACTGACCCTGCCACTGCCGCCACGCCGATAATAACTGGGCTACTTCTGTAAATGTGCACTTGACCTCTAATATTTATGTCAGGTATGAACGGCAGACTGTGTCTCTCTCCTGCCTGGACCTACCTGCACAGAGATGAAAGGAAAGGTTGATGTGTCGGTTTCTTCCAACGCCCCCCTCCGTAGACTAACAGAGCCCTGATTTTTAGGAGAGCTCATGACCACTGGGTAGAGAGGAACTTTCTTGCCCCCCGTTATGTGGTCACCTCTGGTGACAGAATTCTGGTCAGTGGAAGTTGGACATAAAGCTCCTAGGAATGTTCAAACACAGGAAGGCATTTCTCCCCCCGCCCTTCTTCTGCTAGCTGGAAGGTGAGTGCAATGGCTAGTGCTCTAGCAGCCACTCTGGGCCATGAGTTGGCCTGGGGAGTGGGAGCCACCTGAGGGAGAGAAACCAGATAGAAATTGTATATGACAGGGAGAGAGAACTTGAATTTTATTTAAGGTGAGCTCTTTTGGGGTTTGAGGAGGGTTGTTTTGTTTTTGGCAGCTTAACCAAACCAAGCAAATACAAGCTGTAGAAAGGAAGGAAGAGAGAGAGAACCCTAGAAGGCAGAGAGACTTCACGGTGGCTAACGTCACAGGGAAATTAGAAGGTGGCGGGTTAGTGACTAAAAGCGAGTCACACAAAAGCCCGAGCAGCCACAGGGAGAGGCTGCACAGAGTGGAGGTCTGCAACAGATAGAAGAGCCTCAGTTGTTAGATGGCTGCTCTGGGGTCCTGCTGGGCATGTGGCTGAGTTGGGACGTCTGGGTGAGCAACAGAGGTGCTGGGTGATCAGTGCAGCCTGGGCAGGGAAGGCTGGGGAGCCTGGTGGCTGCAGGCTGAAAGCCAGGAGAGGGTGCTGCTGCGACCTGTAGGAGGCTGAGGAGGGCTACTCAGGGCTGGAGGTAGGGGTGTATCTTGTCAGTCTCAGTGGCTTGGGAGAGAGACACCAGAGGGGAGATCCCATAGTTGCTAAGGAGAAGACCCCAGGCACGCGGAACGGAAGGTCACCGGGTGAATCTATGGGCACCGCGTCCATTTCAAAACACGCCGATTTGCTCACTTTTTCCTAGCACAGAACCCCTGTGACCCAGCCAGTCCTCTCACCCGCACACAAGGTCACGGGGTTCTTCAGGGACAGCCCGAGACGGCCCTCACCATGCGTGACAAAGCCCCTCCCAGCCCACACCCTGCCCCCATGAGGCCCCGTGCAGCTCAGTGGCACGGGGCTGTGGGGCCCGGACAGACAGGGCTCTGCCGCTGCTCCATCGTCCCAGCAGCCCTGGAGGCACGAAGCCTGACCTCTGATGGGCGGCAAGGTGGGTGTTAGGCTGCACCCTGGGCAGGTGTGCTAGACTCACGCCGGAGGTGCTGGGGGCGGGGAGGGAGGCGCAGGGGCCTAAGGGCTCCATGGCAGACCTGCCTGGGGCTTGGCTCTCCAGCCTCCACATCTGAAGAACCAACTCCTGAGACAGAAGAAGCCCAGTGCACTGACTGGGGGGAAGCGGAGGGGGTGGGGGGGGGGCGCCGTCTCCATCTGGGGGAAGAGTCCGCGGACCCCTTGCTCCTCGTCTTTCCCATCTCCAATTGGGACCTTTCCGCTGGAGCTGAGACGGAGGTCTGAGCTGGGTGTCCTGCATGGCATCCCCTCTCCCGAGCACCATCCAAGGGGCTAGACCCCTGAAGACAGAAACACCTGGCGGCCCAGGTGCTTCAGTTTCTCCAATTGTCAAGCTCCATCCTGAACAGGCTCCCCAGACACCACGCCCAGTTTCCAGGTGACGGGGCAGGAGCCGGCTTCGGTAAATGGTGGCCACTCGGTGGAAACAGCGGGCTGCGGCCCTGGGAGCCACTGGGCTTGGAATTTCTGCCGGCGCCATCATCTATGCTGCCATGCACATCCTGGCAGGGCCAGGGATCAGAGAGGAGGGAGCAGGCTCAGTGCTGGCATCAGGAGCGATTGGAGATTCCTATGGGCAGTGAGCCCGCCACCACCGAAGACACTGAGCCGCGCCAGGTGCGGGCTGACTGAGAGGACAGGCTCTCCCCTCGCCTCTAGAGACCTGCCCCCCGGGGCCGGGCCTTAGCTACTGGAGCTCTTACTCATTTGCCTACAAATGTGTCTTGTTCTTCTCCAGTTGGCACACAGACTGTCTGCCCTCCAGCCCACGCAGAGTCTGCTCAGATGAGGACATGGAGGCCGTGTGGGATGGAGAGGGGCCCCCGCAGGATGGACGGACGGGGCCCTGTCCCCTTAGCAGAGGCCACTGTGGGAATAGGCAGTGGGACTAAAGACTCAGCAGGGAATAGATGCCAGCTGGCCTCCCTCTGCGCCGACCTGCTGTGCAGCTCACTTCCACCAGGCCTCGCAGCTCAGCTGAAATAAACCTCAGTGCCCAGCTTTTCTCTGCTTCCCTCTGCCTGTGGCTGCTGGTGCCACTCTGTGCCTAGAAGACCCTAGAGTCTCCGCAGCAGTCGGTCTGTCCGTCCTTGGAGAAGAGCCGTCAGTGCCTCATCAGGGCTGGGAGGCATCACTCGTCACCTCAGACTCGGTCCCAAGAGTTTTTCCGAGATGCTCGGGGGCTTCACGGTGGTTTTCCTAGAAGGCATTCCTGTGAGACCCAGGCGCTCTCAGTCCACGCATGGAGAGAAAAGGCTCCTACCCACTGGCCCCTCCACCCGCCACATGACCACACACCCTCACACAGAACCCAGGACATCGACCCTGGGGCCCACCGTGAGCACTGGAAGCTCAAACCGTTTCCACAAGGATGAGCTTTTGGGTCGCCTGGATGTACCATTCATTCTGAAGAGATCAGTCACCGCATGTCCGAGGGAGCGTCTTGGTCCCAGTGGGTCCAGGCTTTGAGGCTTCCAGGAAAGCACTGGGCCCTGAGAAAGCCTTTAAGGTAGAAGGGCTCTGAGACGCTGCGCCTGCCCATGGGCAGGCCTGGGGGGTGGCTGCTGAGTCCACCATACTCTCCCTGCACTGTCCTCTCTCGCTCACTCCCCCCGTTCCACGCAGGGTGTGCTGTCTGTTGATGACCTTCGGGGGCAGTGCTGGGGGTGAGGTCCCAGACTCCCAGAACAGGGCCTGCTCCTTCCCTTGACCGGGAGAAGCAGCATTTAGCATCTGGTGCAGAGGCTGAAAGACAAGCAGCAGAAATCAAGACCTCATGCCCCTCCAGGGTCTGCGCTGCAGCCACTCAGACCTGAGCCAGAGCGACTAGCAATGAGCCTCAGAGGCGGTCCTGCTGGCTTGAAGCACACACTAAGCCAGCGTATCCCATGAAGCAGGCCTCTCCCTGAAGGGGAGTGAGCAGCTGAATTACACGGGGTGTACTCAGGCCGCACTGATGCGGGGCTCCTGCTGGGCTGTGGTCTTTGGGGCACTTGGGCGCCTCCAGGAAGGGACAGAAGATGCCTGTGCTGGCAGCCACACGGGAAGATGGCCATGGAGAAAAAGGGAAACCCAGGTTTTTATAGGACAAAACCTGCTCCTCCTGTCCTTGGGAAAGTCTGGACCTCGCTGCAGTGAGCACATTTTTCGGGTGCACCACAAACAGTGTCCCCAGATCACAGCCAAAGGGACACCCCCTCCCCTGGCCAGGGCAGTGCCACAACAAGGCTCCTGGCACAGAGCCTGTGAACTCTGCTGCAGTGATGGCCACGGCCACGCAGAGGACACAGGATCACAGAGGCATGCGGCCTGGCCTTGCGAATCCAAGTCAATCACATAAGAACTCCCCTCACCTTGACGCCACCAAACCCGTCCACATGAGAGGAGCTGTGCGTCTCCCGGCTGAGACCCGTCACCCACCGGGCAGCCCTTCCTGGCGCCCCGGCGGAGGACAAGTCAATTCCAGGGAGGAGACAGCAGGCCTCCCACAATCTGCGCCTAACTGAAGAGGACGCTGTTTCAGATTCATTCTTATTCTGCCTCATGCGGCCATGAACCTGACCCCAGTCATAATGCATGTGGCCCGAGACTCCCCCGCCTTTTCCTGCAAAAAAGAAATTGTGGTGCCCTTTGGAATTCCTCACCCACCATGCCCCCCACCCTTCTGCCTGCCCATGTTTCCAAATGGACAGGGCACCTTAGGAAACTGCTCCTCGATCATAGGAGACCGGGAAGCCTGCCCCTGCCTTTCTGGAGGCTGCTGCCCTGCGCAGATGCTCTTGCCTGCCCACTGCTTCCCCCTCTCCTGCCGTTTCCCCCACCACCACTCTTCCGTAAGTCTCCCTCCAGGCACTCCTCAAGGACCTGCCTGCCCTGGACCTGCCTGCCATGCATTAGCAGGTGCTCCAGCTTCATCAGGAGCCCCTCTGGAGAGAGGACAAGGGGAGAAAGGAGCCATGGCCTGCGGGAGTGGGGGTAGAAGGGCTCTGAGACGCTGGGCCTGTCCCCAGAGACCCTCATTATCTTAGTCCTTACAACACCCTCCTCCCAACCCCAAACACTCCCCACACCAACCACAGCCTGTGGGAACCTCTCGCTGAGGCTTTCCTCTGGAGAGGAGATCCCAAGACCAAAACTGCCAGGCTCGGGAAAACTGACAGGCAAACAGACTGCAGGGTCACTGCTGACACGCACATGAAACGGGTGTTGCCGTGTCCCTAGGTGACTGGGAGTCAGAGGGCCACCTGGTTCTGTCTATCAGGGTCCAATCCGTCTGCCCAGAGCCAAAAGCAAGACAACGGGGTCACATGGAAAGGGCTGTTCAGGGAGGAAGTGGTTCCATTTGTGAGCGACATGAGCTGAAGACACTCCAGTGTGCAACCAGAATAATGCTAGGATTTACAACTGCGCCCCAACACACAGGACTGCTCTCAGGGCAAAGCCAGCAAATGCAGGCAGCCATGCTCCACCTGCTCGGTGGTGAGTGCTGCTGCTGGAATAGCCAAGGCAGAGGGGGCTGGGCCACCTCTGAGAGCCCACACTGAGCACAGTGCCCCTCACTGGTCTGCCCACAGCTCTGCCCTTGGGTGGTCAGGGCGCTCAGAAACTGTCTGATTCAGAAGTCCTGCCAGATCTGCTCAGACAGCCCAAGGTCACTGTGGGGCCAGCCACCTTGACTCTAATGCCACCCAGCATCTCACTGCATTCCAATACCACACCCAAAAGGTGTGTAGGCTGTAGGGTGGCAGGTGGGGGCTGGGCAGTGCTGTTTAGGGCCACACTCCCAAACAACATCCATTCCACACGGGATCCTGCACACAGCCCCTCCCCGCACCCATGTGCAGCAGTATCCCCTGCAAAAGGGGCCTGCCTTCTTCTGTGCAAGCACTCCCCAGACCTCGCAGACACGTCCCCCGCTGCCACTAACGACACCCCATGAACACGCGCACTTTGAGAGCGGCTATCAGATTGGGGTAAGCAGGTGGCATGTCAGGCTGACTTAAAACATATGAAAGGGTTTTAAAACATATGCTTTTTACAAATAAAAATATTGCATTGCTGAGGCCCAAGGTCTACATGGCAGAGTCTTGGCCTGTGTGGCAAACTTGTGACACAGGCCAAGGAGCTCTGCAGAACTGGAAGGCGCTGCCCACACCCACCTCCCTGCTGAGACTTCTATCCCTAAGCGAACCTGAGGCTGGCCTTTGGGCAAAAGTGGTCATGGGAAGGAGGAAGACGCAGATGCTGCCTGAGTTCTGGGGACCAGTGGGGTTTCTATTCCTGGGATGGGTCCCAAACTTGAATTCAGCTCCCTGTTCCCTTGCTCTGAGCCTGGGTTTCTGCAATCCATCCCCTTCCTGTCCACCCAGCCCAGGCCAGAACCTCAGAGATGGGCGGCCAGGGCAGGTGGGCGAGCTGCCTTTCAGTGGTAATGGCCTCTATTACCAAGGCCTTGCCCTGCCCACGGATGGCTCCGCTTCCAGCTTTTCCTATGATTGCCTGAGTCACATGAGCTGTGTTTAACAGAGGTGTAATAAATGCCGAGGAGGAAATATTGCCCTAAATAAAAAATAGTTTGTCCCCACATGGCCAGGATCCCATGACTCACAGCAACGTTCCTCCAGCTCCAGGACAATTTCCATTTGCATTCTTTTTTAAGGGTCCCTTGGGGCTTTAAAAAAGCTGTTGCAGAGAAAAGGCAGAAAGACTGTACAGTTGTCACATGCAGAGGGCTGTGTGTTCCGGACAAATAAGTGCCTGTGCAGACAACACAGGTGTCTCACGCAGGGACACGGTCCGAGGCGTGAGAGCCAGTCACAGAGCTGCCTATCCATGAGGAAAAGCAGCCGGCCCTTCTGCTGTGGTTCAGTGGCAGCTGCAGGAGACTGATGGAGGCAGCAAGGGCTGGGCACACCACTCTTGCCAGTGCACATACATACTTGCACTCACACATACACACAAGCACCCTCACAGACTCATGCACACACAGTCACTCACGCACAAACTAATGCACACATGTACAGATATGTGCACACACAGATATACACACACTTGCACTCACACACATGCCAGCATGCACAGGCACACACATACACTCACATAAACTTGCACTCAAGCGCAAACATAAGCACACACATGCACATGCATGCACACAGGCACACACATATACATGAACATAGGCTCGCACACACCAGCACACGCACACACAGGCATACATACCCATCAGGGAAACAAAGATATCAATTTCTCATTTAACTACAACAGAATTCTTTTCTCCTTTGGATAATAAGCAAAAAAAAATGTTTTTCAAATAGTAGCTATCCAGAGCTGTTTCCATCCCGGGGCAGAAAGCAACAAATGCTGAACTCTCCGGGGTCCCTTAGTTGAAAATATGGGCAGGAAGTTCCCAATTCTTCAGGGTTTTCAGCCGAAGGAGGATGGCGGTGGGGATAGAGGCCTCTGGGTTGGAGGTGGGCAGGCGCTCCTGAGAGCTGATCTCCAAGCCACAGGACACATGTACTTCCTAGCCGCTTGCTGGACTGACCTTTGCTATGAGTGTTGTGTGGGTGCCGCTGGTGCTGGCTCTTGCCTCTCTCTTGGAGGCACAGCCTTCCTCATCCCTGCCCTGCACAACTCCCACATCCCTGGAATGAACATCATCTCAGTAAAAGGGTTTGGGGGCGTCAAAGACTCGGGGTGCTGGGACTCGGCTCAGATCGCACTTGTTCATGGACAGTGTGTGAGCCACAAGTGTAACAGGCAGTGATGGTGATGGCCTCCAAGGTCATGGCAGAAAGTGGACAATGGCCTGGCCACGCCCAGAGGAGAAGGCCTGGCACTCGCAGCAGCTGTGGAGGCATGCGGGGGGTGGGGCGGGGGGTGGCAGGCGAGGGACCACCACCCGCCTGAGGCCTCCACAGCGGGGCCCCGTGTGGCACCTGTGGGAAAAGCACCGGTTCCCAGGGAGGTCGATGCCCCTGGCTGCTGCTTGGCCTTGGGATCCGGGCAGAGCAAAGGAGGCTCAGGAGTCCTGGGGCCGTTTCTGACTGGAAGAGCGGGCAGACAGCCTCCAGGCCTCTCCGTGCCCTACTGCAGCTTTCTGTGAGCTCGTCCACATCAGCACCTCGGCCCCTGACATTGGTCTTCAGAAGGAGATCTTGGACTTTTTTTTGTTTTTTATGAATTGGCTCACAGGTGTTGAACTCAGCCCAGGGTTCCACAGGTCATGACTCAAGTCGGTCTAGGTCATGCTCTTTGTACCAGCCTGGACTACTGGGTTGGTCCCCAGAGACACATCCGCTGCCTGTCATCTGTATGACCCCTGGTTCCAAGCCAGTCACCTGCTGTGAGCTATGAAGGCAGTGGAAAGGGGTGGAATGGGCTGCTGCGAGGGAGGGGCAGGTGACGGGCATGATGGCAAAAGAGCAGGGCCCAAACCCCTTTCAGTGACAAAGCACCTCATCACACACACGTTATTCATCAACCACCCTATTTGGGCCACGGCACTAAACACTGGCTTAAGGCTGCCACTTGGCATGTTGCTTCTGGGAGCCAGGTCACACGCTCACTTCTGATGCTGTCACCAGCACCTGTGCAGCACAGACATGCTCCTGACCCCATGAGGCCGGTTTTGCAGGAGGACGAGGATCATAAAGTTTACGACAAGGAGACTCTGTCGGGGTCGGGGGAGTTGATTGGGGACCACAGGGTTCCCCCCAAGAGAGGTGATGGAAGCTACATTTCCAAAACATTCGAGGGGCACAAGTGAAGGTATTTTTTATGTTTTGATTTTTCCACAAGTGAAGCTATAAAGCACTGTAGCCCCCAGGACCCAGCGAACGCTAACGGCAGCCCGGGGCTGGTCCTCTCCCTCGACCAGCTGTACCATGGGAACTGGAACTGGACGGGCACTGCTGTGGGGAGCAAGGGCTCTGCATCGAAGCCCCGCCTTCACTACCCCTATGGGCGGGAGGCCCAGATGATATTCCAGAGCTCTTCCTTTAACTCTTCTTTGGCCTTGCAGGTGGCTGGTGGGAAGTACATGTTCGCTTTCCCCTCCTCATGTCCCTCCTGACAGATGGTTCAGAGGAGAAGTATGTCCTGGGAAGTGTGGATGTGTACATATACATGGAGAAAGGCTCATATACATGAAGAAGGTCCTGTATACATGGAGAATGGCCCTCATACATGGAGAAAGAGGATGCAGAGCTAACCATGTGGTTCCTTCCTGGGGACTGCTCTGTGCGGACACCTGTGTTGGCAGCGGTATGCTCTCAGCTCGTGGGGAGCTCAGAGCCGCAGCCCAACGTTTGAGTGGGCCTCTATCCTCCTTGCTTTTGTGCCACAAATATGTGTGGAAGGAGCTGGGACATGTCCGTGAGGACGGCTTATCTATACCTACAAGAATAAACTCACCAACTCGACAATGAGCCCAACCCAGGGTGGCAGCGAGGACAGAGGCCTAGTTTCTGTGTCTGTGCTGCCTCCACATGTCCATCTGCTGTGGCTCCAAGTCAGAATCCTTTGAGAATGAGTAACACAGAGTTCTCTCCACATGTGGTGGGGAGTTAGCACGCTCTCGCTTCACCCCCAGCTGGGCAGACAGAGAGGCCACCTACACCTCACTCCCTGCCCCTCTGCAGCCCCTATGAGAATACCTCCTCTCCACACCATCCAGGACCCTCGAGAAAGCATCCAGGACTAAAGGTCGCCCTGTATTCTGAGCCAAACCTCCCGCTCTGGGGACGAGGCTGGAGATGCTCTCAGGGTCCAGGTGAGGACCTGCATTTGGTTTAATGTGCTGATGCCACAGGTTGAATTTAGAATTTTTGAATTCATTTTGCCCTGAGCCCACACCTTATAGAGTCTGTCCCGCCTCAGAATGCATTTTCTTATTAAATTGGCTGTTCTGCAAATAGTGACCAGATGTGCCGGACACATAGGCACATGCACACGTACACACGCGGCACACATAACCATCTGAGCTGAATTTTAAAGCTAACATCTAATCTTGCCGGGCAGAGACTCACTCGGGGGCATTAGGAGTGGGCTGTAGGCACTGTGTCTCCCGACACTGGCCATGTCCGGCCCAGGTGCCCTCCCCATGTGCCTGAGCGGGGGCTATGTCTGCCCCACACACCGCTGGCCCCTCCGCGGGGAGGAGGGCATGGAGGGAGGCATCCTCATCTCCACCCAATGGACATTCACCTCCTGATGCAGAGTCCTTTCCAAGTGAGGAACCGCTCATAGAAGCTGTGATGCTGGCAGGGTGGTTGACACAAAGGACGCCGAAGCCTTAGCGTAGGAGCGCAGTGTCCTTAGGCAGAATGGCGGAGAGCCGCTTCAGTGCTGGCCAGGCAACAGGCTGCCTGCTTCCCTTCACAAGCTTGGGAGCTCCCTCAGACACCATCTCGCCCTGCCCTTCAGCTGGCCCTGCACAGAGGCCTGGGACCAAACTTGCCACAATTACCTCTTTTTCCAGGTAGTAGACTAGCTCTATTTAAACAAACCCAATAAGATTACAGGGTGAGCTGAAAGAAAGAAGACACAGCTAAAAATGTAACAAAATAAGATAGCTGAATTATGGCTGGGAACACCGAGGGCCTAAGTAAAATATGCGCTGGGCAGGTGGCCCCAGAACGTTCCTCCTGAGGTTCTGGAGAGACTGGTGCGCCCTCTGATGGATGTGGTCAGCCTGAGAGCAGTCGTCAAACATTCCATGTGGACGTGTGAACTTAGGAAACGCACAGTAACAGGCTAATGTGATGTACACCATGGGCAATGGCTCAGAGATACACACAAACACACGCCACAAATCTCCGTCATGGACACAGGGTGCCCCTCTCCTTCCTTAACACCACGCCTCGGCCTTCGTCAGTGCCTGCAACGTGCCCTGGGCACGAGGGAAGCCACTTGCCGGGACTGCTCCCGATGACTGGAGTGGGATCTGGGTTCCTCAGCAAAATGCACCCGGCCCCGAACGTGAAGCCTGGATGTCTTCCCAGGAGTGAAGGCGGCAGTGGGAGCCCTTCCTGGCCATGGGGCCTTTGGGTCCCTTGGCCATGGAGGCCACTCCAGAATCCCACAGCCCGAAGCCGTCCTCCAGGACTCGAGTGGAAGGGACAGTGCGGACTATGGGTTTCTGGCTCCACATTAAAGAAACTCTCAGCCGGGAGCCTTCATGGCACCCAGGGTGATTGACATGGGAGTGGGAAGGTCCCCCTGTCTCGGGGTCGCCCCTGGGGCAGGATCAGAGCCAGATTCAGCATCTCGGTGGCTCTGGGAAGCACCCCCTCACTGCAGACAAGTTCGAGCCAACCTAGCAGGGGTTCCTTAACAAGTACAGACCGGCCTCTGTCTCCTGTAGGCAGCGTCCAGGGGATCTGACCCCGACCCGAGTCAGAACTGAACAGGCAAATGCCACCCAGCTGTCTCACTGGGTCAGGGCCATGGGGACCAAGGCTCTCACTTCTGTTCTAGCCCTGGGCACAGTGCCCTCCAGGGACTGCCCTGTTGCTAAGAGACCATTTCACCCAAGGCTCTCATAACCCAGTGTGGCTATATCACACAAACACATAGACACCCAAGCACACATAAACATGCACATGCATGCACGTGCACACACACACAAACACTACTCAGGTCTAATAAATATGCATGTGCGGTTCATTCCCAAGTTTGCATAGTCCACTGTCCACATGTCCTCTATGTCCATGTGCTGAGCCTCTCAGCCCAGCAGGTCTGCACGTCTCAATGTGAAGAACAGTCTGGGCCGGCCACCAGCGTGTCCCCGAGCAGCGTGCTCATGGACAGAGGCGAGTGGTTTCCCTCTAGGTTCCGGCACAAATCATGATGCCAGTCAGGAATCACCAACAAATAGAAACTAAAAAGAAAAGGCTCGGTGGGGGGCGGGCACTTCAGCTTTCAGAATGCGGGCACTTCAGCTTTCAGAATGCAGGACACCCTCCAAGTCCCCCTCCCCACGCCCTGCGCCCGAGGAGCACAGCACACGGCCGGAGGGAGCAATCGGGACCCACTAAGGAGGAAGCAGGGGCGGCAGCGGGAGAAGATCCTAACCCCTTCTCTGTGCTATTCAGCTAAGCAGACAAAACAGTGCATCTCAGCTCCTACTTTCATCTTAATGGAACCGCGTCCAAGAGGAGACGCCAGTGCCTGCTGCAAGGCAGCGCAGTCGGGATGAAATATTCGAATGGCTGCAGACTGCTCCTGGTGGCGGAGGGGACGGGAAAGTGGTGTTTGGTTTTGTCAGATTAACCTAACAAAATGTGATTCTCAAAGAGAGTGAGAGAGAGTGTGTACAGAACACATTCTAGGGAATAAAGAGGGACCTTCACATTTTTTTTCCCCCAGAGCAGCTAAATAGAAAAGAGGAGAGAGGAAAGAAGAGAGAGAGATGCTTCCTCACTCTACCCACTTAGAGTCCTCTTACTTTAGTTGTAGGGCCGTATTGTTCTATAATCTTCCTGCATGAAAACCAGGACCCTATGTAGGGGGTGGAGCCGGAGCTGCTGTTCTGACCCCCAATCAGGCTGCCTAATGTGTGACATGGGAGTCGTGGGAACCCCTTGCAGAGGCTCGAGGGGTGACAGGCTCTATTTAAGATGTCACTTGCACATAAAAGAGTGTGAAACTACACTTAAATAAAGAGGTGGGAACAGTAGCCTCACTGAGTATTTGAACTCCACAGACGCCGGAGCCGGGGCAGGAAGCTCTGGGTGCTGGGGCTTCGGGCTGTTGCTGTTAGGGCGTGGTCAGGCTCTGAGCGGCCGGGTTTCAGCCACTGGCCCTGACCAGCTCCGTGGAAAGCCCGAGCGGTCAGCCACAGCCTCTTCAACAGCCAGGCTGAGGCCCTGGCCCTTGAGCATGCCCAGAAGGGCAGCTGGGCTGCTGCTCGTCTCTGGCTCTGGGAGCTCCCCTGCTCCGGGTCTCACTCTGCCTGCCCCCCTGTGCCAGGCAGCCTGGCGTCACCACGGAAGGTTTAATGACTTTGTCAGGGCTGGTTGGCCCCAAATTGGAATGATACTTTTTTCCTGAAGGCCCTGCAATTACTGTTCCATGTGGGGGTACACTCAATATCAAAGCAAATGTTTTCCTTATGTTTCTTCCTTCACAAAAGAAAACGCTCAAATGGAAGCCAGCAGAGGCCTCTGAAGCAGCCTGGCTCCTGCGCCATCGGAGGCACAGATGTGGGCGCCTTGGGCATGGGTGGGGGCTTCAGGAGGGGCACAGCCCGAAAGCTATGTGAACACCACCCATGCGGCAGGCAGAGCTGGATGGCCCGCAGTGCCCGCCACCACAGTGCGGGCTGGAACACGGGTTTGGCGGGTAATCTGATAATCCGTGGCCTACACTGTGTTGGTTCCCCCACTCCTGGGGTGGAACCTCTGACACTGCCCTTTACATTTACTTTCCTTGCAGGGCAGGACGCATTAAGCAAAAGCACATAGACCACAGCCTCTTGGTGGTAGATTTCCACGGGGCACGAAGCCCAGAGCCGGGTCGGGGGAAGCCCAGCAGCACCAGGCTTAGCCGCCCGCCTACCGCCAGCGGGCCATCCCAGCGGGGCCATCTGGTCAGCAGTACAACCAGCCCTCTGGAGCACAAGCTCTTTGTGCTGCATCTGAACTGAATTTCCCTTCATCTCTCTCCTCACACCCATGGGGCCTCCACATGTATGTGAAGCACTGCATGCTGCCTAGACCTGGTGGCACCAGAAGCAGGAATATGGGGGGCGGGGCGGTTAAACTGGATGGAAAGCAGCCATGCTTGGTCTTGCCCTTGCTGGTGGGAAGGAACAGACAGGCTGCAGGTGGATTCTGATGGGGATGGAGAAGAGAGAGGGGGGCTGTCCCACCTGAGCACGGGCCCATCATCAGCCTTCTCATCGTCTTCCTGACTGTGCTGCCAGCTTACCCCCTTGCAGCACCTAAAACTTGCCTCAGGCCAGCCAGCCAAGTGAGGCCACTTCCCACCTGGCCGGCTGCAGCCATTCACGTGGAGCCAGCAGCGTGAGTCAAGACTCACCCTGTGATGATGTATTGAAGCCATAACAAACTGGCAGGTGGTGGTTGTCTCAGACAACCACTGCAATGGTCAAGACAACCAGCAGTGAGAGTGGCACAGAGCCCATGGCAGACCTGTGATTCCACGTATGGTGATAGTCACACAGGACACACACCAGATCAGAAGCAGCATCCACTGTGACATAAGGTGCCATGTCAACACACTAGGCTGACATGCTGGTTGTGAGCTGACCCAGCAATGACATCACAGAATTCAGCTTGCCCTGAAGCCCAGGCACCTCCAAAACTGAGAAATGCCATCTCACAGCACAAACCACAGGTGTCAGATGCAAGCATCAAGTGCAGGAGCATTTAGACCCACAGCAAATGCAAACATGGGCTGGCGGTTAGCAAAGCTGGTCGGTGTTCCTGGGTCTACATGACCTGGTGGCTGCCAGCTGGAAGCACATGGGGCACAAAGAGTGTGACGTAGAGGTTAAAGAAAAGGCTAGGCAATGTCCTGTGAACTCTCCTTCACTCTCTGCCAGCACCCAGGGGACTCCTGGGGCCCCCTGACTTCAGCGCATCTGTTAAATAGTAATGGAATACACGTGGCTAATAGGGTGGATGACACCACTGCAGGCCCTAACCCTTTCAGTCATTAAAAAGTTAAGAGTGTTACTGTGGGGTTCAACTGCTCTGTCATCCCCATTTCCTAAGACTTCAGACAATAACAAAAAAGTATGAATCTGAAGAGTTAAAAATCTAAAGTTAGAACCAATAATTAATTATCTATATATATATAAAAACCTAAGCAACCATTTGACCCTTTGGATGGTAGCTATGACGTGCACTGACCACCAGGGGCAGATGCTCCAACTGGTAAGTTAGCTTGCTGCTGGGGGGTCCAGCCAATTGGGACTGGGTGAGATGGACCTGACATGCCCTGGAGCCCTCCTGTGGCCCCTCCCCTGCCTGGATTTTTGCACTGGTGGGGGTCTCTGGGCCTGGCTAGTGCCTTCTTGTAATCCTGGACCCCTCAGGGAATGTCTGCAGGCCAGGCTGAAGGACCTCACCGGTGCATGAATCTGTGGATTATAATGGCATTCCTATAAACCTTTCCAGGGATCATGTTAATAAAACAAAACAAAACAAAACAAAACAAAACAAAACAAAACAAAAACTCTAGGTCAATTAGTTTCAGAAAAATCACTAAGTATGCCCTCAGCTCCTCCAACTGCAAACTCTCTCTCCCCACTCCCATGTCTAGTCCAGCAAGAGTGTGAGCTCTCCAATGAGCTGTTACATAAAGATGCACTGTTCATACATACGTATCCAGACACCTGGAGTTTGTGCTGGACGCATCGCTGTTCTCCATTTGTCTTATAAACTCTGAGTCTGGGAGCAAAGACACCAGGAATTCTCAGATCTGTTTTCCTCTCCTGTGTAGATTCCATGGTTCTGGGATTTTCACAATTCTGAATTACCAAATTTATAAGATGCTTTTATTTTCTGGACTCTGTACCCAATATTAGGAGGCCTTAAGACCTTATAGCCAAATACATGTTTACATTGCAGCAAAGGAAAAGTACTTATAAATATGGTTGTCAGAATATGTGTACAGCATTTCAATGTAAAAATGTGTAAGTCATCTCTCTAAAAAACAAAAACAAAAAAACTCTTCTAATTTTTAACATGTTTTGTAAATGCCCAAATTAAAAGGGGCCTTTTTAAAAATGGAAGTTTCCAATAGAGGCCATATTTTCCATAAGACTACCTATGCTGGTCAAGGAAATCTGTAAGCCCTCTTGGGACATGAACTTGGGTTACATGGGGCAGTGTGAAGGTGGACGGGGCCCATTCTTTGTGCTTGGCCATCCCTTTGCAATGCTATTCACAGATTATGACAATGATGGCTTACATCAAAAGCCCCAGTGCACATAATCCCCTTCTCCATGCCATTCCAAAGCAAAGCCAGTCTAAAACCAGGCCGTGTGCCAGCCAGCTGTGCAGAGGGAAAGCTGGGGGAGGGGAGGCAGGGGCGGCTCTGAGCCAGGCTTTACAATGAATGCTGACTGGCACCAGGGGGCTACCAGGGGCCCCAGAGCCTTCTTAAGATCCTGGCGGGCTGCCAGGAGAGCTGTCAGGCTGGGAGTTACATGGCGCCCTGGGGGTAATAATGTTTTCTAGAACACTCAAGCTAATAGTCCCACGATGGTTGAGCCCAGGGACCGCAGGTATGTGCTCCCACCTAGTCCGGAGCCCTCATCCATCTCTGCAAGGTGCACCATCATGCTGCTCACCTTCCTGGCAGTGGTGGGGACACATCCTTTGTTCCGCTGGGCCTCTGCCGAGGGTGTCCCGTACAAGCCACGTCTGCCTTCTACACACTGTCACACTTGGAATTCTTTTATTTAAGGAAAGAATATGTTGTACATGTACCTGGAGGGATGCTGGTACTGAGGGCATTTTTATATCTTCTTTAAAAGTCTAGAGTGGAGACCACACAAATGCATGTCAGCCACCCACACCAGCCCCCTCGCTCCAGGCTCTCCCACAGCCACGATGGGACCCTCTGCTGACGGGCCTTTGCTCCTCCTCCAAGGGCTTAAGGGGAGGGAAGCCATGCTTCTCGTTTCTCAAAATCCACCCTCAGCTCCTCGCATTTCTCTCTCTCAATTTCTCCCATGGTGGCCTTGCCATCCCATTCAATAGCAGATAGAAATGTGTGGCTCACCATGCACATTTCATGGATCCCAGAGAGAAGGATAGAATAATGAGGCCATTCTTCCCAGCTTCCAGGTGAAGGAGAAGCGCTGGGCTGGGCCCCAGCTCAGGCTCCCTAGCCATCACGCGGTGCCCTTGGACCCTCATGCGGTCCCCCGTGCGTCCCACCCTGAGCTCAGGTCCCCTTGGAAGCCATTTCTCCTTATGCCATGACCTTTTCCAGGCCCCAAAACGCAGCAGCGATGAAAGCGCATACAGGTCGCTACCGCTCTGCGTGTGGAAACAGCCCAGCCTTCTCCTGCTAGCAGTTAAATTAGAGGATTCAATTAATAACAGCTGAGTATTCTGTCACGTTTAGGAAGATGTATGGGGAGACAAGCGAGTTGTGATGTAACTGACAGGAATGATAAAGGTGCTCCCGACAAGCCTGGCAGATCCTTGGCTCCCGCCATCCGCCCACGTGTCTGAACGTGGGCAGCGCAGGCCTGGGACCCAGCGCCGCTTCCTGGAGGACCCTCCACCACAGGCTGGGTACACGTACGAGGCAGGACAGCAGGCTCACTGTCATAAGAAAGGCCGGGCAGACGGGGGGGGTGGTGAGGGGCAGGCCGAGCTCTTCACTGCCCAGTGCAGGCTGCCAGGATCGTCCCCAAGCCCACCCCATGCCAGGACGGTGCCTCCTGTTCAACACACCCCAGGCCACCCTAGGCAGAACCCCCTCAGGGCCCCATCACAGAGGCCACTGCTCTCCCACTTTCTTCCCGCTCCAACCCATACAGCCTGCATCCATATTCCTTTGGGAAAGTGCTCAGACCCAAATTGAAAAGGAAATAAGAGACCATAGTAAAATTGTTAACATACAGGAGTGACAGTTGTAGTCCACTCCCCCAGCCCAGACACCGCCAGCACCCCCAGGGGTAGCCACCGCACTGCCAAGACCAGTGGGTCCCAGCCAAGCACAGGCTGGGGCACTTGGGACGAGGGAAGGGAGGAGGCTGGCAGAAAGCACGGTTACATCCGAGGAGGTCCTGCCCTAAAACTAAATCGCCATCTCCCAGCCTGAGGAGCTGATGCCCCAGAAATGGTGTAAATCCTGGAAGAGAGCCCTCCCAGCACCACTGCAGCCTCAGCGGGAACATCAGGGGGCTTGGGACCTGCTGGATAGCCGCTGTCCACAGAGGGTTTCCACTCTCAGGGCCACGCTGAGTGCTTTTTAAAAAGAGAAGAAAGTCCTGCCACTAGAGGGCAATGTAGACCAAGGGAACCGGGGCAGTCAGGGGCCTGCCTTTGACAGACACCGCTGCCACTGGTCCCGAGGCTTTAAGAATAGGGACTAAGAATAAGGACCATTTAACTTGCGGTCATTATTTTCAAATCTGAGTTCTATCACCTAAAATCTCCAACACCCTCCTCCCCCTGTGCACACCCCTAAAATCATACATAATGGGAAGAAAGAGCCTCACAGACAACAGTGTGCACTTTCTGAGTCACCTGGATTTCCCGCTGGAAGAGTGGGAGGCAGGTTCCGAGAGGGGAGGGTGGGAAGGGCGGGGCCAGCAGGTTCTGGCCCCGAAAAGGCTGCAAAACACACACACTCACTCACCTGTGCTGTTAGGAAATTAAATTAGTCTCCAGACCCTCCCATGATGTTCTATTGACCCTCTGATGCCAATACACACACGTGTACGCACACATGCACACATACACACATGCATGCACGCACACGTGTACACACACACACACATTTCCTCCCCAGAAGAGTTTATTGAATTGAAACTAGTCCCAAGGATCTGACAGACATTCCTGGGTGCGGAAGACACATGTAAACATGAGTGGGTGCACAGAGAGTTTCACCTTCCTCACCCCAAGGACAGCTCCCCTTTCTGTGCCCCACCCAGATCAGAATCTCTGCCTCTGTTCTTCACGCCCACTTCACGGCCGCCACACACCTCCTTCCCAGGCAGCGCCTGGATCCAAAGCCCTCAGGATGATGACATAAACATACACTTGCTGACAACCTTGAGGCATCAGGCCCCACAACTCATTAGATTTTACCACTGCCAGGAGTTGGTGAGGTTTTGAATTTGTATTTTAATTAATGTTTATAGAGCTTAATTCACAATTCCCCTCTCCTCTTCCATACTCAGCGTGCCCCTCGGACGCGAGGCTAAGACACTGTGATGGTATCAGGCTGGCGGTGTTTGACAGGGGCACCTGTGTCCTGGAGGCCACTGTCCTTAGAAACCATGGGGTGTGGCATCACAGGAAGAAAATCACAGGCAGAAGTAGGTCTTAAAAGAGCTGATTACCTACCGGAAAGTCTGGAAAAAAGACTTGAACGGAGTGTGTGGACACACGAACTTGCTCATCTGGGGGAGCCATTTTGAATACTTCTCTGGTCCTGGAGACGCTCCGAGCCCATGAGTCCCCGAGGCACAGACAGCCAAGATGGAGGAAGTGATTCTCAGGTGTCTGGGGCTTGCGAACCTTTTGCACTCCGTGTTCTGGGACGCAAAAAGCTTCTGCCTCTGTTGACTCATTACTCACTGTCAGAAATCCGAAACTAAGAAAGGATTCATGTCTATTAATTCCCTCTACACATTGATGTAAATATATTTTTATGAAGTACCAGAGGCCCGATGCACAGACTTTGTGCAAGGGCCTTGGCCCTGCCCCCACTTGCTGTGACTTTGTCCGAAGGAAGGACACAAGGTCTAATTAGCATGTTTATTGTTATAGATACTATTTTTGATACAAAAAGATGAGTAGGTTTGTTTTACTTTTTGCAAATCTTTTCAATGTCTGACAACAGGATTAGGTGGCAATGCCACAGCTCACAGCCTAGAAAACCACTCTGCATGCAGGAAAGACACGGCACGAGAAAGAAAACAGCGCCCACATTATCATCGAAACAGCTCTGTGGTCCCGGGCAGGGTTGGGGACCCCCACCATCCTCCGAGAACCGTCACCCTGCTTCACGGACATCGCACCACAGCCTGGAATAGGGGGAACCCTCTTTGGCCCCCAGCCCTGGCAGCGCCTGGGCGCCACTGGCAACTGGCACTGTGAAAACTGATCGGAACACAGCTGCCATTCCCGAGCTGATGCTCCCTCTCACTGAACTTTCTTACCTCGAGTACAAGAAACGGTGCAGTTTAAAGTGAAACGCCATCCAGGGGAAGACAAAAAAGAACAACGAGCCTTCCCCAGGCCTCCGCATCGACTCTGAGACATGCTGGATGGTGTAGCCGAGGACCTGTCAGCCAGCACCTGCATTTCCACCCGGCCCAGATTTCAACTGTGCATAAGGTTTCTTTTGTGGGTTTTTTTTTTTTTAGTGCTCTTGTTTGAAGATGTATTTTAGTTGCTAAGAAACAAGTTTCTTATTGCAGACGCAGTAAGAGTAAAGATAAAGCAACTGTCAAAATAGCATGTTATTTTGATAGTAGCCATATCATAAGCATAATTGATATAGCTTATCTGTACATCTTTACCCTCACTAATGGGGTCTAAATACTGTATTCTCAGATATTTCACACGTACACAAAGACACACACAGACACATGCATTTTAGTAAGAAAGGCCAACACACACTTAGCCATGAGCATCCAGGGACCACACACACACACACACACACACACACACACACACACACCATCCAGCCCCAATATTAAATGAAACTCCAATGTACTGGCTTTAGTGACCTGTTTACTACACTTGAAGTATTTTTAATGGAAGAGATTAAATACCTTTTCTAAAAAGATAATATGTGGTTTCTTCTATACAGTAATGTTTTTATTTCAGTCCTAACTTTTCAAGTAAAGCAAAAATGGCTTGGGCATATCTGTATTCATTCAAACTAACATTCCCAGATACTGATTCTTGATCTCTTAGATGGTGGTAATCACCACCAGACAGGGGATACTTTCTACCGGCCTGTTTGGTCCATGGTTCTCCTAATCTGGGCGCTGGTACTGTGATTGATGACACTCAAATCCTCCCAATCTTCGTGCCCTCCCCACCCATCCATCCATCCACCTTCCCACCCACCAACCCATCTACCAACCCATCCACACATCCACCCATTCATCCAACCTATCCATCCACCCATCTACCCACACACCACCTATCCATATATCCACCCATCCACCCACCTACCCATCTCCAGACCCATCCAATCATCCCCTAGCTACTGTTCTTCTATGAAGTGTTGGGATAATCAAAGGGTCAAAGCCTTGCTAATCACATAAGTTCATGTGAAGAATAAAATCTACCAAAAACATCCAGCCACTCAAACCACCGACCTGACTATACCTCGTTCTACTTTTGCTCCACTGACAAGCAATGTTTGGTAGAATTTGGAAAAGGAAAAACCACAAATAGATCACTATCTCCTGTGCCTGTCCAGGACTGATAGTAATAAGTGCTATTCACCCTACTTCATCCTCTTTCTTGGGTAATGACCCTCAAACCTCTGTCTAAGGAACAGACTATTAAGCAGTTAAAAAATATTTTTTTGAAAGTGATAGAGCAACATGAAAACCTCCTTCACTGTTCAAGTTGTGAGTTTGATAAGCAAGATACTTGTGTATGTTCCAAGTTTAGCTATCTAATCTATATATCTATCTGTCTATCATGGCCATTATATCTATATTTATATCTATATCTATATCTATATACCTATATCTATCTATGTCTATGCCTATATCTAATCTGTATCTATATCTAAATCTATATCTATCTTTCTGTCTCAATCTCTACCTGCCCACTTTCCTACCAGTCTGCAAATGAATAAAAATGGGAGGTGGTACTAAAAAATGTGGGATAGATTGTCAGTATTTCAATTTCTCTGTTTGGTAGCTTAGAAGACCTTCCCATTCCCACTCCATCCACAAGGTGCAGGTGTGGCTTTCATGACCCTGTGGGAGACTGACGCCCCGGGTAACCCATTCCTCATCCAGAGGGAGGGGCAGTGTCATGGACGTTGGCACCTGTGACCGCAGTCCCCATTCTCTTAGTCAGGAGCGCCTCGTCCAGTCCCACTGAACAGCAGAGTGCAGATATCTCTGCAGTGAGCTCTGAAAGCGCGATAGAAATTACAGGAAGCCAAAGGCTCCTGCAGAATACATGAGTCCCAGGGAAGGAACTGCTGTTCCTGACGTATTACTTAACCTCAGATGATAGGGAGCACAGGGTGGCTGCCTCTTCTAAAGATGCTGGGCTGACCTTAGGCAACAAGCCAAGAGTCACAACTGCTACGCCCATCTGAACTGTCAGATAGAGGGTTCTTATTTCCACATAATTATCTCTCGGCCTCTCCTCGGATGCACACGAGTGCTTCTCAGAGCCAGCAGGAGTCTGTGGAACCCCATGGATGACTCTTCCTGCAGTCCCAGGAGACACACAGGTACACACACAGAGAAGCATACTCGCCTTCATGTACATATGTGCACACACATGTATAGAAACACATTTATGCACAGACACATGTATACACTAATTCTACACATAGACACATAAGCATACCCAGGGGCACAATGCACATATATATAAACACATGTCTGTACACATGCGCCTACATGCAGATACACATGTACACACACACATGCACACACCCTTTGTGTTGTACAATAACTATTTATGATGTGTTATGATCTCTCTGTATCTTGTATGTTGAATAAAGGATTTGGATTTGATGCTGTTAGCTTCAAACACTTTGCATCTCAAGTCCTGTTCATCTGTTGGTATTATTAACAGTTAATAATAATATAATTTTCCCTGTCTGAGAAGAACAGGATTCGGGCAGGTGGTGTTAGTGACTTTGGGTCACACAGGGACATATGACAGCATGTAGTGGGTCCACTAGGCTTCTCTGAAGAGCCCTGGAAGGTCTGACCCAGACAGACTCCCAATCAGCTGACACGGTGAGACACATCCCAGCAGGAACAAACCCTCCTGCACAGAACACACTGAGCTCGGCCTCGCCCAGGGCCGGTCCACTCTGCTTTTCACCAGTCACTACCGAATTGATATTGCTACTGTTACTGCTTCCCTTTTGGTGCTGTACATTTAAATGATGCAGCTCAACTGGAAGGTCCGAAATAGCATTACAAATGCTCTGCTGTGGGTTAAAAGGCATGTGCCTCATCTACAGTTCTGAGAGCCGTGGACATGCTCATTCCATAGCCCTCGGTGCAGAAATGGTATTATTAGCCCAATTTCACGAGGGCAGGACGTGGGTAACGACACACTGCTGTTCGGAGATGAAAGGGCATTTGCAGAGGGCTCAGTCCTCAAAAGCACACTGACCCCCTGCTGGGGCGACAGAGCCGGACAGCATCCGAGACGGGATCCAGCCAGCATTTCCGGCTGTCTCTCAGCCTGCGGCCTGTGCACTCCTTCTGCCTTTCACTGTGAAGCTTCAGCTTCCTGCTGTGATATTTCTCCCTGGAGAGGCAATGTGGCCGAGGGGAAGAAATATGGATTTCAATATCAGCTCTGCCACTCATGGACATGTGACCTTGAGCAACTTCCTTGACCTCTTGGAGTCCATTTCCCAATTTAAAGTGAGAATGCAATAGTAACTGTGGGTTGGGTGTGGAGGATAAAACCCGACCATGTAAGTCTGGATATTCCCTAGACTTGAGCCCAGCAGGTGACAGGCACTCAGCACGGTGCAGGCCCTGCGCTCTCTGCCCACACCCGACTTCTGGGATAAAGGACTTACTCAAATACCTCAAATCAGATCTGGGACCCATGCAGCATTTCTGCGTATGCTGCCTAGTAAAGTCTCCTGATGATACCGATGTATCTCCTGCCTCCTGGTCAACAGCTAACAAAGGGCAGAGGCCATGCCTGCAACCTCTGGCCAGCAGACCTGGCTGCACGGGAGCCAGAGATGCCATCGCTGGGCCCATGATGGCCGAGCACACAAGAGGCTGCTTGAGAGCGGCTTGCTCACTGGACAGATGTGAGATGTTGTGGTGGGATGTTCTCCAGCAGCAAATACAGAGAATCTCGATGCAAACAGAGAGAAGTGAGGAGCTTCATGCAAACACGACATGGGACCCCTCCCCTGATGTGTATTCTGACTCTGTGCGGTGAGTTGAAGTGAAGTCATCAAGATGGACGAGTGTGTCATGGTCCCAACAGACACCCAGATGCCCAGTCCCCAGCCAATGTCCACTCTATCTTCCCTCCTTAGGAATGAAATCCTGTCCATTCAGAGAGCATGCTGCGGGGGGCGGGGGGGCGGGGGAGTTCGCATCTCAGCCTTGACACCAGGAGAAGATGCATGCGCACAGAGAGATGCTCAGACAGACGGGGTGGGCAGATGGACAATATGCAGTTTCAAGAAGGCTCCATGAAGGAAAGTAACCGGGATGAGACCTACACCCTTCACCGTTTCCTCCTCTCTTTCCTGCTGAAGCAACAATTCGATCGATGCCTGCAGACCCAACAGAGAAGTGGGACAGGAAGGGCCTCAAGGTCGGAAGTTAGATGCAGGCCTAGGAGGGCCTGGTCCCTGGGGTGCTCCTGTCAAGGGTAGAGTTTGACACCACACACTGACTGCTGCCGGCGACAAGTTCGTCCTGAGCGATCCAGGGTTCGTTTGTCTGACAGAACCCCGGATTGCTGTGGATCCATTCGAAGAATGCACTGAAGGCAAGGCAGTCTTGGATACAGCACCTAATGAAATCAGAGGGTCTAGCACCTGTGTTTGTGCCAAAGTGTAGCTGGACCTACATCATCCCCAACAGGAGCAGGGGGAGAAAAGAAGCTCAGCACCAAACCAACACAGTGGATGGCAAAGACTAGGAATAGGGGTCCAAGGGTCCTAGGATGCCAGAGAGGGGAGGGGGAAGAGGGGGTAGAGAGACAGAGAGAGGGAGGAGGGAGAGGAAGGGAGGAGAGAAGAGAGAGAAGAGAGGAGAAAGAGAGAGGGGGAGAGAGAGGAGGGGGAGAGAGCAGAGAGAGAGAGAGGTGAGAGAAAGAAAGAGAGAGAGACAGAGAAGAGAGAGAAAAGGAGCCATTCAGTACTTTAGGGTCAATCAGGATCTGATCTCAGTGAGGAAGGAATGAACAAATGCAATTACTAGAATTACCAATTCTGTTACCGTGGCGATAGATATTGCCATCAGGGTCATCCTATCATGTCCACTGACTGCGAGTTCATGTGGAGGGGGTGTCACAGCTAGAGTGCGGCCGGCACCGTGAGGCGAGTGTGGTGGCTTTGTTTCTGTCTGTCCCGTTCTCACCTGGAACCTTCTCTTCTGGCTGACACTGCTGTTTGCAGGGATGCATCCTACAGCGAGACAATCACCTGATGGGAGTCAGGGCTGGGGCCACTCTTGTCCAGGAACCAGGACACCAGGCATGTCATCGGCTCTGCTGTGAAGCTGTTTGTTCTGATGGCACATCCATCACTGTCGGGCTCCGGGCACCTTGGGAAGCCTGCCCCCAGCGTTCCCCGCAGCCAATGGGCCTGCTGCCTCCCGTTGTGTGGATTACTACATGGACACCCACCTGGTCCAGGAGGTCTCTGTGGGCTCTGCTCTGGGGCCAGGGCAGTCCTCTGATTCCATGTTGTAAGTCAGAGGTCAAACAAGCTGCTAAAAACAAACTTTCTATAGCGGTTTCCTGAAAAAGACGCATGAGATGGAAGCAGACACTGGCCGCCATGCACCACTCTCCCACTCACTCACTCACTCACTTGGTTAAAGGAGCCCACTGCTGCCCAGGCACCAGGCGGGGTGCTTAGTGTCCAATGCATGCGGGTCCCTAGGCCCTACAAGCACCTGCCTTGAAGGCACTGAAAACTCTCGCCTGGACTCAGAGCCAATACTGCTCCGCCTGCAGCTGCCCTGGGCCAGGCCCCAGTGGGAGGACACCCGCCCCAGGCCTCTCAGAGGGTGTGTCTCATTGGCTCTCAGAGAAATGACCATTCTGGCTTTCCTTCCTGCTCACGAATTTGTTTTTTCCAGGCGGGATACTGTTTCAGCTAGAGGCTAACAAGTGTTCTACTTAAAAGAATTAAACCGCTGGCTGTTGGTTCTGAGTTTACAAGTCTCTCTTGCAATTTCTTTGTTAATGGAGATAGTTTTCACCTCCTACTTTATTGTAGCTTTGGTGGTTTATAAGTCAAGTGCACAGTGCACACATACAAACACACACATGCACATACGTGCACGGACACCCACACACCTATATAATACATGCCTGGACACACATGAACACACACACACACACACACACACACACGTGCTGACTCCAGCCTCACCCCGCTGTCTTCATCCAGAGATCACGACAACGCTGATGGCCAGAGCTGCATTCTAGGTATGTGCCATCTGCGTGCTGAGCCCCATTTGCAGAGCAGTGCAGTGCAAAGGGAAGAAAGGGGAGCTTGGCTTCTATCCACCCACACAGCCAGCGGGGACGCCGGCCACGCTTGCGGTTCCGGCCTGTGCAGCTACTACCTTCCAAGCACAGGAGCCAGAGATGGGTGACCCATGGGCACCCTTCCTCTCTCTGGGTCTGAAACACAGTTACTTCCAGGACCCTTCCAGCTGCTTGGTAAGAGTAATAGCAATTTATAACGGGAGACACCCCCAGCAGGCTTCAGCACAGGAGGGCTGAACCTGGGCCCAGAAATCTGGGTCACTAAGATTGGTTCCGGAGGTTCTGCTGGCCCAGCAGGTGCAGTGCTATCTCCCCCGTGACCCATGGGGGCCATTTTCTCACCACGAGCGCCAAGAGCCACAAAGTCCACGTGGCCACCTTCTCTGCTTATTCTCAGAAGCTCTGCCACTCAGTCTAGACCTCAGTGAGGACGGGCAAGCCACTGATCCTGCCCAGCGAAGGAAAAGGGGAAAAGCAGCCACTGCTCATGCAAATGCCCACGCTCACACATGTAAATTAGGGGCGCCTGAGATTTGCACGTGTATATTTGCTTTGGCTGCCATAGCTAACAATGCTCAGGTCTGACGGTGTCCAATCTTAATCCTGCACCTAGTCACCACCACGAGTATCAATTCCACAGGCAGGCCTCCTTGCCTTTCCTTCTTCCCAGAGAAATCTGAAACCTGCATCACAAAGCACTATTATTAAATGCTGTGAAGAGTTGGTTACGTGTCTGTCTCTACATTAACCGAGTTCCATGAAAGCAGCGATGTCGCATGCATGCCTGGCACGTACACACACACACTCAATATTTCATGAATTCATTCACGAATCCATCTTTGTATCCCAAACACCTCCCACACGCGCATGCTCACACGGGACGCTCGGCACACACAGTAACCCCATGTTACCAAGCAGGGTGGGTCCCAGGTTCATCTCCTACTCAGGAGCCCTCCCCGACAAGGTCGCCTAGGCACAGCTGGCTCCTTTGGGGGTGAAGTTCATGGCCACTAGGCTGTAAGTTTCCTGAAAATAGAATGAAGTCTGTTCACATTTTTCATCCTTCCCATCGATGATTTAAAACGAATTCTCCTCATCACATGATTCAGTACATAGAAAGCACATGGCAGGAAGGAATGGCCTGAGATGTCCCGTTGCCATGGTCACAGATCACAGTAAAAAAAACTGTGAACCACAGAAACAGGGCTGCAACCAAGATGCTCACGCTTGTGCCAACTGGCCACAGCATTTCGTCACCACCACGCTGTCCACCATGTCCCTGTCCCATTCTTCCCTCGCCCCTCTGGGTCCTGGCCCCACCCGTACAGTGGGCGCTCTGCTCTCCAGTTGCAAAATCCTCAGAACAGCACGCCACATGCCTACTCTAAATCTCGGAGGTGACTGGCCGCAGGTCTTCTTTCATAAGGAGCCAGAGATTTCTGTAGTTTTTATTTTTTAATTAAATATTTTTTATTGATTTCAGAGAGGAAGGGAAAGGGAGAGAAAGAAACCTCAATGATACCTCCTGCACGCCCTGCACTTGGGATTGAGCTGCATTCTAGGTATGTGCCCTAACCGGGAATCTAACCATGACCTCCTGGATCATAGGTCGAACGCTCAACCACTAAGCCATGCCGGCGGACTATTTTTTATTTTTGTTTTGTGTGTTTTTTTTTCTTTTCTTTTTTGCTATCAGCCTTTAGTATTTGTCTCTCCAAAAACATGGTCCTTAGAATAGAAATATAAAATGTTAACCAAGTATTTCAATATAATATAATTTCATCTCTGAGATCTTAGGTAAAAGAATGCTAATGTGTGAGGACACACATGTTACGCACACAAACACATACACACAGAGACACTCAGGTACATACATGCACACAAATGCATGCATACACATAGGCATGCATACACACTCTCAGACACAGAGAAACATACATAGATACATGCACACACAGACACATACAGACATTCAGACATATTTACAGACTTGCATGCACACACAAAGAGAAACATATTAGCACACAGACACACAAATGCACAGATACAGACAGGCACACATGTATTCAGACGCATGTGCATACAAAGACACACAAATGCATGCAAAGACATGTGTACATGTACGTACAAAGACACACTCGCACACAAGAACACTCACATGCACACACACAGACACACGCATACGCACAGACATGCACAGCCCCTTCATAAATGCTGCAGCAGGAGCTGCATCTAATCCCGGAAAAAAGAACGCTGCTGTGCTGCTTAAATGAAAAGAAGGAAAAAGGCAAAAGGGGGAAATATAATCATCTAAACTTTAAAGACAGCAATTTAAGCAAATTGCCATCTCTGCTTTTAGAAAGGAACAGGGAAGAAAAGGCTCATTTCTTCTGAGTAAAATTGAGAAGGTCAGTGGCAGTGACAATCCTCTCAATAACCCTAACAAAGACTGTGGGGCGGGGCGGGGCGGGGAGCTGCTCAGTAGCAGATCTTCTCAGAGTCTCAGAATAAATGTGCTCCCACATGCAGGGGAATGAGCCCAGCTTTGTGCAGATTGGTCTGCGAGGCAACATGCCAGCAGCCGAGGTGACGAAAAAAAGTCTACCGAATACTTTTGAGCTTTGCTGCACAAGAATTTACTCAGAGGCAGGGGGTGGCTATGGAACCCATGTAAGGCACATGAGCAGGTGAGGTGGTTTCCTAACACACACGGAGACAGAGCACGCGTGTGAGCGTCCAAAAAGGATTCCTCCAGGGGACACTATGTGTGTTTTTGGACATCCTACTCTAGATGACAGAGTGGTAAAGAGTTTCCTGAACTATAGCTTCTGGGAACCGTGTTCACCATGCGAGTATTTAGTGGGCGCCACCGGTATGTGTAACAGTAGTACATTGCACGGACGTGAACCCACATGGGTGTCACTAAACAGACCAACATCACACCCACTTGGAACAATTGCACGCTTACAAGAACACGCCCCCTCAGGAGGGAACCACCGACTAATCTGCATAATAGTGGGGAGAATGAGAACTTGGGGAGTTGAAGGTAGAGTTATTTAGGGGGGAAGGGTTTTACCAGAGAGCTGGAGAAACTGAGCCTAACGCATTAGGTAGAGAACCGTGTTCTTTCTCCGTAAGCGACTGTGCAATTCAGCTCAGCAACTAACCAGCAAGGCCTGCAGTTAGGCAGGATGTGTTCAGTCGTGAACAAGGAACTTGACCTACTAGTACGCATCTGGGTGTGAAGACAGCTTTGTAAAGCAGAAGGCACCTATATCAACTGACCACACCTATTTCCGTCACTATATGTAATATCTTTTCTTTGTGGAAAGGATGGTTTGATCTCATTCAAGAAGAGCTGGAGGTATAACCACATTGTAAAACAACTTAATATGTTGTTATTTTTTTAAACGAATTAAATATATAATTACCCCAGGTCTTGGGAATATAAGTCCTAGATGTTCACATAACAGAAGTGAAAATATGTCACACGAAGATCTAGACTCAAATGTCCACCTACTCATTATTCATAATACCCTCAAACTGGAATTAAGCTGTGTCCCCCAGAGGGTGATATAAATGAAACTGGCATGGTGCACAATGGAATCCTACTTGGCAAGGAAAAGAAACAATCCCAGAGCCAAGTACCGAGGCAGATGATGTTAAATGTTGTTCTGGGCCCTTAGAAGTGAGAAGCCTGCCACAGCAGACAGTGCTCCCTGTCACTTCACCACAGGGATTCCCAGGAGAGCAGACTAATCTGCAACAGCAGCAGGCAGACCGGTCCCCAGGACAGCAACGTGCTGGGCGTGCTGGGAACTTCTGGGGTGACAGAAATGCCCTTGTCTTGATCAGGATGGTGGTTTGGGCAGACACATATATTTGTCACAGCTCATGGAGCTGAATGCAAAAGTAGGTGTGTTTATCTATATAAATTAGACTTTGTGTGCATTAAAAATAACTAAAAAAAAGAAACAAGAGATATCAGTAACTCTGGTCTCTTTCCCTAACTTCATCCCAATTTACTTCTTTTTTTTAAAAAACAAACAAACAAGCAAACATATTTTATTGATTTTTTTTACAGAGAGAAAGGGAAAGGGACAGAGAGCTAGAAACATGGATGAGCGAGAATCGATCAGCTGCCTCCTGCACACCCCACACTGGAGATGTGCCTGCAACCAAGGTACATGCCCTTGACCAGAATCGAACCTGGGACCTTTCAGTCCGTAGGGCAACGCTCTACCCACCAAGCCAAACTGGTTTCGGCCCAATTTACTTCTTGACGGGGCGGACACAGTCCACCTCTCAACATCACTGACGCCACAGGTGACGGTGCCAAGAGCTGCTCTCAGGTGCTGGGCGGGCACAGCGGATGGGTACTGGGCTGCAGGAGCCCAGGCAGCAGCCGTCGGGCACTCTGGGGGAGCCACCTGGACATCCCTCTCCTCCCATCACCCTGAGGCTGTGAAACAACCACCTCCCTTTTCAGCTCACAACCCGAAACCCACAGGGAGAGCTTACGAACCGGAACCAGGCCACCGCTGAGACCCTGTGCGCTGCTGCGTGCTCCCCTCATGGTGAGCTCTGGGGCAGGCACGCAGGCGGACAGGACTCTGAGGACCTGGATACAGTGTTGTTTCTCTTTGGCCCCTCCAGCTCCCTCCCTCGCGGAGCTCAGGCGAAGTCTTTCTTTCTTTTCTCTTTCTTCCCCTCCTGCATTGGCGATGCGTTTTCTGTCTCTCTCCTCCATCTGTCCATCGTCTCGGCCTCATATTTGGTTGGCAATCTTTCTGACTGGAGCACATTTCCCGGCGTGTGCCTTTGTTAAAATCTATGTATTTTTCTGGAAGACAATGCGTCTGTCATTGTTCCTTATGTGGCTTTTCCCCTTTTCTTTCCCCGGGAGCAGGGGATGGATTTTCCTCAAAGAAGGGAGATGAAAGGGGAGTCAGGCTGAGAAGGCAGAGCGTGCAATGAGAGAGGAAGGTGTCAATTAAAAGAATGAACCCTGCCGCATCGCCCTCCTGACAGGTGGGGTGAGTGGAGCTGACAGCCGTCGCACTCGCTGGCCCTGCTGGAACCCTGTGCCTGTGGTCCCCGGAGCTCAAAGCCGTGGCTCCGGGACCGGCGGCCACACTCCCACACTTGACTTGGTGTCCCGCTGCCCCTGCAGCCATGCTAATACTGGTAATTATAATGATCTGAGGCTCAGCAGGCCAGGGCGGCTTGAGGCTGACTAATGAAGAGTTGGGGTAGGGGGTGAGGGGACAGCGGGAAGGGGTTGCATGGCGCTTCCAGACCTTAGCCCAGCGCCATCAGGGCAGCCGTACTCCTCCCACCCCCCAGCCCGATGCTTGTCCTGAAACCAGCTTCTGCTGGGGAAGGAGGGTACCTCCACCACAGAAAGGCCACCTACCTCCTAGGCCCATGGTGCAGCCTGTGGCCATGGTGTGGCTGCTCTCTTGGCGGGCTTGGACCAGCCCTCTGCTCTGCCGGCCCCTCCCACCACCTCGCCACAGATACTCCTCAGAGGTGAGGCCAGAATCCAATGAGGGCTGATCTGCATCTTCCCTAATCCAATGACTCCCCCACTGCAGGTGCGGAGGAGGCCCGGCATGCCGAGAACCTGTCCTCACCGCAGAGGTCGCAGCATGTGGTCCTGGAGCAGATGGAATGGCCTTAGGGGGACCTTGATGGGTCTCTCCAGTGACCGGCGACACCCCACCTTCGCTCTGCCCTTATTAAAGCCATCCATTCTGAAGGCTAAATGAAAGTTTCATCTCCAAGTCTGGAAACAACAGCAGGCGGCGGGGACAGGCCAAATAATGCCGGCTTGCATGCTGCTCGGTGCTCCCTTCCTCATGCCCACTTCCTCTGCAGCTCAGCCCCCACAGCCCACTGAGGCCCAGCACATCCACGGTTCTGTCAGAGAACGCATGCAGCACTCATGTAGCACAGACATCTACCACACTCACACCAATTCCTGAGGTGCAATGTGCACATTCTCCATATTATAACATAAATCATTTACTCTCACTGTATCCAGGTCATGCATGTCTGTGCATGTTTATTTTTGTCCTTTCTATGCATGTGATAAGTTCTTATGCTGCCTAATGTCAAATGGAGGCTTATATCAAAACACTGTAAGTTACAAAACGATACATATTATTTTAAGTGACAGTGGTGCTGCAAATACAGAATCCATGTATGTTGTTGTAACAGATGAGCTCAAGCTATGGTGTACATATAGCTTATGCAACATACTGCAAATGATTGTAAGACACGAACCAGTACATTGAGCATCTGCAACATGCTGTAACAAGTGTGTATTTCTGATCTCATAGCGTTGATGGGTGTAGAAGCAGGTGGAATGGCCTAGGTCTCCTGTTCACCCAAAACCTGCAGCCTTCGCCTCGCAGCCTGGAAACAATATCATGTTGTCACTGCTCACTGCACCTCCTGCAGAGAGCCCTGGAGTGACTGGCTTCATGGGCAGGAAGGTGGTCCATGGAGACTCTCTCCTGGGTCATGGCACCCACATCCCAAGGCCATCTTTCCTTTCCTTGCCTGGACTGCTCTCTAGGTACTTAAGCAAATACTACCATCGAGGAGAAAATGTTCCTGTGTCAAACTGTACAGGTCACTCCTGGAAACAGTCTAGTGTCCCTTTACCACACCAGTTCATCACCGCAGATCATTCACTTGACACCACGCTGTCCTCTGGGTCTAGCACTGGGCGTGGCATACGACAGGCATGCCTGTGTGCGGGAAGCCTGACGTGTCTGCATTGTACATAAAGTTTACACCCACTAGACCACAGGCATCTGAATATCCATGAAAATCAGTCTGCACAACACAGAGGAAAACACAAGCACTCCATGAAGCCACGTGTGAGAGCAGCAACACACAGTACACAACACACTGAAGGCCAACAGCCCATTTGCAAAATAACTAGAGAAAAATTAATAGAGTATTCCTGTGGACACAGTCACAAAAATAATATTCAAAAATATTTGGTTTAATCATATGTCATTCCTTTTAAGTAATTGCTAAGTTTAGTATAAGATTTAAAAACATTTAATAATAGTTAAAATCTCACTTATAATTGGCTCAACTATTAAGCAGTTTATTATTTTTATTTTTTAGTGTATTGCAATGTTTAGTTGGATAGAGTAAAATGTTAATTTGTTTCTTTAGCACCAAATTATGTTCCCTTTACAGGGCAGCAGCGTCCTCGCCCAGCGACAGCGAGCATCCTGAGTGCAGGAGGCTGGAGGCTGTCCTTGCAACAGGTGCTACGTACGCCACTGGGGACATGCCCAGCGCCCCAGGCGCTGCTGTACCGCCATGCAGCCTTTGGAATGTCAGGAAAGACCCTCTCTGGGCCCCACTTTGGAACAATCTAGACTTAGGGTTTTCTTAAAAGATAAGCAGGATCCCGGTGGCCCTCAGACTCACGAGCCCATGTGCTCAGCAGCCCAGGGAAGAGGTCGATGATGCGGTGATCACAGGTCCCTGAGACTGAGAGGTCACCCAACAAGCGAATAGAATGAGCTCCATCCACCTGTCAGGGGTCAGAGCTGTGCAACACCGACCCGGGGGCCTGATGGAGAAAGGGAAGTCCAGGGGGGCAGAGCCCCCCGCATACAGGTCCCGGCAGGAGCATTAGAGCTCAGAGAAGAAGGTCAACACAACGAAGAAACAAGTCCCATGAGACGAGGACGGGGAAGTCCTTACTGCATCAGCGGCTGTGGCCTGGGCTTCTTGGACAAGTTGAGGGACAAGGGGAGGAACAGGAGGGTGCACAGCAGGAGAGGGCTGTGGACTGAGGGAGATGCGAGGCCCATGGCTGCAGGGGCCACAATGGGGAGAGTGTGGTGGCAGAGAGACAGCCAGCCAGACTCTCAGGGCATCTTGCTGAGAAAGCAGGAAAGGACATTGGGACGGACACAGGCGGAGCCATGAGGGGACTCAGAGGGACCTCAATATCCAGGGGAAGGCAAGTCACTGCGGCGGGGCTGCCCAGGACGTGCAGAGAGGACACTTTTTAAGTCACGAGGGGAGCTTAGCTTCGCTCTAACAAGTGAAAGTACGAACTGGCCAGGCTAAGGGCCAGGAGCAGGGGCACAGGTGAGGGGGCCCTACCACTCGGATCTGTGGGACTCAGAATATGCAGTGCTTAGCCAGCCCTTGCCCGTTCCTGACTCCAAGGACAACACCACATTGTCAGGGAAGAGGGTACCTGGATGGAGTGGAGGCTTGCCCTGGCCTCCACCTCCTGCTTTATCTCTGCTCCAATTACCTATGATGGACATGAGGGCTCAGCGCCAAGATGGGATGCTGGCCTCTCACTAGCTCACAACATCAACCGTGTAATCACAGGAAAAGCAGCGCCATGCTGGGCTCCCTCAGGCCTGGCAGGCTGTGCAGGCCCTATCCCCCGCATGGTCCCTGTCCTGCCTCTGGAGGCCCTATGAGGGCCCGAGCGCTGACCCCGCCCGCGCCTTCAGCCCTCCCATTCCGGGGCCGATGCTGGAGGTCTTGGGGTTTATGAAGGTCCATGGCTGCTTGGGCCTGCTACATGCAGACCGCAGGGCTCATGCAGGCCACTGAGCCCGCTCACTTCTGTGGCAGACTTCATAAGGCTCCGCTCTTTGACTGGCGTTGAGTTTATGTGAAAGTAATTAACAGTAATTAATCCTTAATTACAGTAATTAGCCAAGTCGCAGTAAATTAAACCACATCTGGAGCAGATGAGGGCTTCCGAACGGGAGGCACGGAGAGGCGACAATCAGACACTGAATCCACCGACAGCCCTGATTAAGCCTACCTGTTGGCCTCATCTGCATGTGGCTTTTGTTTGCCTTCCCGTAACCCTTTCCACGCAGCCTCGGAGCGCCGGGTGCACAGCCATGGCTTTTGTTTGCCTTCCCGTAGCTCTTCCCACGCGGCCACGGAGCGCCCGGTGCCCAGCCACACCGCCAGCACAGGTTAGGTCGCCCGGCTCTATTTATATGCCCCTTCCCTCCTTACCAACAAAATATAAATAATATAAATAGCAAGGCCTCATCAAGTGACAGGCTGAAATCAGTAAACCGAGCGGGGTGCTTTTTGGCTGATGAAAAGGAAAGATGATAGGAGCCATTACCATGTCTGAGGAGGAGGCAGACACTTGACAGCATAGGTAAGGGGGGGGGGCAAGTCCCTGTGGAGCCTCCGGAAGCATGACCTTTGGGTCACAGACCCGGGCATGCACACACACACACACACACACACACACACACACGTGCACATGCACATACATGTGCATGCACACACAAGCACACACACACACATGCACGCACACAGAATAAATGCATTGGCAGAATAACACTGGAGTCCGACACCTTTCTGACCTCACCTAGTGAGTGCTACCCACCCCAGCATCTCGTTTCTGTTCATTAAAACAAGGCATACATTCAAAATCCTTCACAGGAGAGAAAATATGGCAAAATGTGGCAATAAATGGTTCTCCTGGCTGCTTCGTCCACAGCAGGGCCAGAGCCAGCACTGGTGGAATTCCCTGGCCTGCATCTCTGCGGCAGCTCTGGCTCGCCCACACCACGCGGAGCAGCAGGCCTTGGTGGCGAATCTGGAGCTGAATTGCCAGGCCGATCAGATCACAATTGAGCTGCGAGGGCTAAAGCAAGGGGAGGCATACAGGCCTTTGATTCAGCAAAATACTTGGGGGACAGGAAAAGGCTTGGGGAGAAGGTGAGAGCACAGAATCATCTTCCCCATTATGACACCTAACTTGCCCTAATACTGAGGCTGAGACAGTGACACTATTTCATCATCACCATACTAGAGCCGCCTAGACCCACGTTTCCCACTCCATGCAGCCAGCACTGCAGAGGTCAGGATTCACATACCCGGCACTGGGGGCACAGCTGGCCTTGCCAGGTCACTGCCACTGAGGGCACCAGCTCTTGGTAACTGATCTAGTGGGGGGATGGTCTGTGCCATTCCAGCTCCACCGCTTTCCTCAATGCCATCAGCAATGGATGGACAGCCAGGGCCATGTCCTGAGCAGCAGTGCCACAGATGCCATGCTCTTGCCGGCCAGCCAGCTCCTCCAACAGCCACACTGCCTCCAGCACCCTCACTGTTTATGGAGGCCTGCAGATGTCCCAAAGGCCTTTCTAGTATCCTAGAAAAACCAGCAGCTCTGAAGCTCACCAGATGTAGGAGATGAGGCCAGGGAAGAAGCTAAGCAGTTACTAAATGTGCTCAAAGGGGTACACTAATACACCTACATCATCAACTTACTGGGAGGATTAAATGAGGTCATGATGCTGATGCACCAGAAATATTCAGTTTGTTAATTATTATTACTACTAGAGGCCCAATGCACAAAGATTCATGCAAAAATGGGCCTTTCTTCCTCTGGCTGCCACCTTTCCACCTTTGCTTCAGTCTGGAGCAGCCTTTCTGTCTTCCCACACTGCCCAGAGGCCACTCAGTGCCTAGTGTATGCAAATTAACCTTCCATCTTTCCTGGGTTAATTTGCATACTCACTCCTGATTGGCTGGTGGATGTCACAAAGGTACAGTCAATTTGCATTTTTCTCTTTATTAGTGTAGATTATTATTTTTATTATCTGTCCTTTGCTTATGCATGTAATTGACAAACAGTGCATGTGCTGGTTAAAGTATGGGCTGGAGAGCCAGACTGCCTGCCTACATTAACTAAATATGGCACTTATGAGCTGTGTGACCTTGGATAAATTAGTTAACCTTTCTAGGCCTCATGTTCCTTAACTGCAAAAGAAAAGTAATACTTGTACTTACTTTATATGCTTCTTTGAAATAAATTGCCTGAAAAATGCTGAGTGTAGTGCCAGGCATACGTAAGTGCTATATAAATGCTGCCTACTATGTATTAAAAACAATATGTATTATATATAAAGGTGTATTGCATTATCTTTTGGCAATACCTTTGAAATCTTTATATCCATATAAAAAACATTTGTATTACCGTTCAAGTCCCTAGAAAGCAAGAGCAACCTACCTACCTTCATAGATGGATTCTTAATGAATTCCTTTTGATGATAAAGATGAGGAAAAGGAGGAGAAAATGAAGGCAAACATAGAAGCATGTGCATAAATGGCAGAAGAAACTTCAGTAGGTCAAACCTCACCACTTCACCACAAGCCGATGCTATCAATAGGACATCATTTAGGAACATTCACTTTTTATCAACAAAGGTTGTGCGATGATGGGAAGGAGGCTGTCCAAGATTTATCCAAGATCTATTCCTCCTTGCTGCCAGCCCTCAGACACATGCTTTATTCCCGCTGTCTTACTGCTGTGGTCAGCTACCAACCTCTGCCACCCTTACCCAAGTGCCTATGAAACGCACAGAGAGAAGCAGCCATTGGTAGTCTCGCAGGAGGTTTACATGCTGACCCACGCGGCGTGTTGGTGGATTTCTTCCGGTGGCTTTTGTACTTCTCAGCCGTGCAGAGCCGGCTTCACATGGGACAGCAGGCCTTTTACCCTAAAGTGCGAGTTTTGAGAGGGAGACATCGGGACGGAGAAACAGTGCCCCTGAGGGCACAGCTCAATGCTTCCGGTTGGTGGTGAGAAGTGAAAATGCAGAGGCCTAAGCAACACACATGCACTTGGGGGAAAGAGACAGGTCTTTCCATTGAGCAAGGCATGTTCAGTGACACGAACACACACGTCCTCCTCATCCCTCTGACCTCACCGCTCAGGTTGCGTCTGACTCCAGGAAGGGCATCGTCCGAGGAACGATGGGGACATGCTTTCATGGCAGTCAATAGTTTCTGAAAATTGCCAATTACAGCTCTGCCTTTGGCTTCTTTGTGGAAAACAAGTCAATGATTGGTTTGCAGAAGGAATAGACCTGCATTCATGCAGGCCGTCTCCCTCCTGCGCTCACCCATCTGAACCAGAGCCACGCCGCTCCTCACCAGAAGGGCCAGCAGCAGGGATGCCGCTCTCCTGAACCTGCAGCAGAGAAGCGGGGTCCAGCGCTGATGAGCCCTGCCCACAGGAACACCGCGGGGTCTGGCCAGTACAGGGGCGGGCACCCCTCAGCTCAGGGGCAGAGTAGCTGGCATATGCCCCTGCCAGGCTTGGGGAGGAGTGCCCATTGCTCACTTGGAAGTTGCAGCAAAGACCCCACAGATGAAAAGTTCGTGGCCGGGCACCTGCACCTCCGGCCTGGCAGGGACACAGGCAGCGCTCACAGCGCGTGTGGCCCAAGCAAGGCGGCTGCGCGTTGCCTCTGAGGCGGGGCGGAGACTGCTGACTCCTGTTCCAGATCAACTTGATTCCCCTAACCACTGCGGGTGTGGGCAGCTTCTCAGCCAGCTGTTCACCTCAGCAATGAACCCGGGCATTTGTGGGAGTGGACAGGGCGGCCACCCCTGGAGAAAGGCCAGCCCCTGCAGAGCCACCAGCGAAGGGCATTTGCCTATTTGTTTCTGGGACTCTGAAGCTCTGACAAAGGTGCTGACCACATGCCGTGTGGGAATGGACTCCTTGAGTCATAACCAAGTGTGGCTTCACCCACGCGTGAGGGGGCACCCAGGCAGGATCCCCCATCTCCCAGGATCGTGCCACAATTGCCACGGTTTCCCACGATCAGGACAGGCAGTCAGGGTGCAGCTTAAACAAGGACATAAGCTCAGCAGGCAACTGGGTGTTGCACACGCTCCTTATGCACAGCCAGGGTGTGTCCTCACTCATGGGAGAGCTGAAGGGCCAGACCCCGCCCCCCGGGGACCTGCCTCCTGATCCCGCATGGGGTGAGCCTCAGTGTACGGGAAACCGGGCCCTGCACGGCTGGGGTCTGACCAGGGAACTGGACCAGACCCGCAGCTGGAGGGAATCCCACGCCGAGGGATGTGCCTGCTGCATGGCGGAGGCGCAGAGCAGCTCTAGGGAAGCGGGGAGCAGGGCGGTGGTGTGCCCCACTCAGAAGAGTCTGGGTCTGGCCTCCTGTCCTGTCCGTTCTCTCTACACTGAGCCTGTGGAGGGGCGTACAAGCAGCCATGGAGAATAACTAAGACCCACTCACTCAGGCAGCTGTCAACTGAACAAGAGAGGAAACTTCCAGAAGCTCTAGGGTGGTTATATTTCACGTCCAAATCCTGGGGTTGCCGAAGAGTCGGGCCACCCACTGAGAAGAAACGGAGCAAACCCCACTGTGGGCGGTCCCAAGGCGACCTGCCGAGTCCCTGTCCTGCGTCTTGGCTTTCCTGCCGGATGGATCGCCCTTCGCAGGAAGGGCCCGCCTTTGCCTTCGTGTGTGCTATGCACAGAGAAAGGAAGCAGACATACTACAGGACCATGTCTTTCCCCGAAATGTGTCCATCATGAGGTGGGCATCACATGTTCCTGACTGCATCGTGAGGCTGTCCAACGAGGGCCACGGCTCAGGACGCTGGAGCCAGGCTGGACCCTGTGCTGTCTGGTCAGCGTCTGGCAAGCAGGGTGTGAGCCTGCTCTGGGGAAGCAGGGGGCGCTGCGGAGGCCAGGCCAGTGAGCAAGGAGGGAAGAAAGTGCATGCTCTGAGTGAGTAGAGACCTGGGGTGCAGATGTGGCTGAAGGCGGGGCCCTGGGGCCCAGGGTTTCCTGCTGCTGTGACTGCAAAGGCAGGCAGAGCAAGCGCTGGAGAAGGTGTGAAGCTCTCTCAGGACCCAGGCTGTGAAGTCAGCAGAGCCAGTCAGCCCACACCATGGGTCTCTGAGGCCCATGGCCTCAGGCACAGCCATATACCCCTTTATAGTGCGGACTCTCCTGGCCTGAGAAGGGGAGGGGCCGCTTCCCCTAGCTCTGCGTCTTCAGGGACGGGCACAGGCCTGGGAGGCTGCAGCACGGGGATTTTCCAGTGAGAAGCATAACCCAAAGGTCCCGCTGCTCCTCAGGGCACCAGCTTCGTCATCCAAACCGAGGGGCATCACAGGCAGCGGAGGTGCCTCCCTGCCAAGCACCTGGCAGGTAACTAGCATCATTCATGATGAACAGGATCCCTGCTCTTGGCCTGGAGAGGCCACCAGGGTGAGATGAAGGTGTCCCAGGGAGGCAGGCAGGGAGTCCGAGATCGCAGGCTCCTCGCCTCCCTTGGAGGCTGAGAATGACACCACAGGCCACTGCCCAGGGCACAGTGAGGGACCCTCAGGCACTCGAGGTGACACACCATTGCTGCTGTCCATGGAACCGTCACATCCACTGCGTGCTGCGTGTCTGTGTGTGTGACCCAGTCTCTGCAACGTGGAAGTGTGAAGGTCTGACAGCTGTCAGCAGCCCCCGCATTGCACACAACCTGCACCCTCCCTTCCCTCTGGAGCAAGATCCCTGGGCCCAGGGAGGGGAGTGAAAACTAGCCAGGCTTTGGAGACCTGAGGAGGGAGGTGGGTCTCAGGTGCAGGTACCTGACTTCAGGTGCCCACCTGTGCTGGTCAGCAGGCCCAGGGCCCTACTCCACCAAGCCAGACCGAGCCATGTGCTGCAAACAGCCCCCACTCTGCCTTCCCAGGCTGTGGGCTCCAGCTCTTCCTCTCATCTGCATGGTTCAAATTAATTATACACTTTAATTTCATGAATTATTAATTTGATTCTGACTCGGCAGCTTATGATTCTCCAGTGCCAGACTCGACAATTCCAGCTTCATTAAAACATCCCCAGCTGCCTGGGAGACAGGCTCTAGTGGGGGAGGGCGATCCGCGCAGAAACAGCCCCGCCGCACCCCGCAGAAGACCCCCTCTCCCAAATCCTTCTCCTCCATGCCCAAACTCCCAAGGGCAGGGGGCACCAGGGGCTCCTGTCTCTCCCCCCAGAACCCCTTCCCACCAGCCACACTCACCAACGTAACGCTTGGGGACAGCAATGCTCTGGGCATGACGCGCCGGCCAGCACCTGGCTTTGGCACCCAGACCCTGAGGACGGGCCACAGTTGCCGCTAACTGAGCGGCAGAGTGGAGCGCAGCCCCTGAGGACAGAAGCTTGTGTAGAGCCTCTCCCGTCGGGCTTTGGTTTAGCAGGAGACAGTGTGGAGATGGGAAGGGACTGTGGCTCCACTGCAGCTGGTGGCATGCCCGGTGTTCCTCAGTGGAGACCACACAGTCCCAGCGCAGCCCAGGGCCTGGCACTTGCGGGCCCGCGTGGTGCCAAGACGCTGAACCCAGTTCTCATTTCTACGGCTCCTTGGAGGCTGACTTCGTACGTCTTGGGAGGCCACTCTCCCCAACCTCATGATGCGCAGCAGGATGGAGAACCCGTGCCCAGGCCCCACGCTCCCTCTCTCCAGTGGGTGAGACCAGCCATCTGTAACTGGACAAGATCACTGCTAGCATCAGCTGTGTGTTCCCGGAAGACACCCTGGCAGTTCCCCTTGGAAAAGAAGTCCTGGGGCGGGGCGGGGAGGGGCAGGGGTTGTGCCCAAACCCTTCTTCACAAAACTCAGGAAATCCCTGGCTGCCAAGACAAGGCCCAGCTCAACCAGCATTAAGGACATAAATGAGGGAAGGAGAGAACTAGGGCTAGATTCCTGATGGGGGAGGGCGGAGGAGGAGAGAGTGTAGGAGAGGGTAGGGCCAGGCGCCCATTCCTCCTGTGTCTGCTCAGAATGCAAGACTGCCATTCAAAGCTCCTCAGACAAGTAAACCAGCCCTTCCTTCCAGCTCCTCAGTGGCCCAACTTTTTGCAGACAGGAAGGTGGGAACTTGGACATTCCATTTTGCTGCCTCAGAAATCTAAGGGCCTCACCTTCGTGGGATTTGGCATTAATGTCATGAATTAGGGAGAGTCCCACAAGCTTCCGGAAGCTATCAGTAAGTACGGCAGACTTGTCATCTATAAAGTAAAATGGAAACGGTGATGCTAAGGCAGGAGGAAGGGTTAAAAATGAGCGTCCAAGCGGGAAGGCGCACACCCGTGGACCACAGTGAAGGAGACGAAGGCTCCGGTGAGCAGCAGGGGGATCCGAAACGGGAAATGCTGTAGCTGCAGCTGTGGGTCCAGGAGCAGTGGCCGTGGGCATGCCAGCCAGGGACCATGTGCCAGGGAGCCTGGTGCTCACAGACAGTCCAGGGTCTGATGCGAAACAGGGTTTCATGGGTGTTAGTGTTGTACAAGATAGTGTGCCGTTTTATACCATGTCCTATCATAGTCACTCCATCGCCTTCACTGACTGGAAATTCTTGGAGGGCAAGGATTTTGCCAGTTCTGTTCAGGTTGTGTTCACAAGAAGATGCTTAATAAAGTCTTGTTTGAGACCAGACATAGGCTAAATGAATGAATAAAACATTGTAACCAAATATGTGCACCACCACCCCTCTCATGGTTCTTGGCCCTGATCCCCGTTTCCCTGGGGCAAGCCAATGCCCGGTGGAGGGCAGGGACCCACAGGTGAGCTTTCAGTCAGAAGCTAAATAAGGCATTCGGTGCTCATAGCTGGGGACACGTGTGAATCTCAGCAGCTCGCACATGCACGCTAAGGACAGTAATGGGAGAGGGAGAGGATCTGACTGACAAAGGCCTGGGAGAGAATTCTACCGTGGGAAGCAAGGCAGAGCCCCATAGCTCAGAGGATACATTGTTTTGTTTCTAATTGCTATGCTTCCACCTCTAATCTTTCCATCCTGGACAGGGAAAAACAAAGTAAAAAATAAAAACTCCACCCAATTTTATAGAGGGAGCCACTGGGCCCAGCAGTGCCTGGGGAGAATTCTGACCACACTGGGGGTCAGACAGAAAGTCTTCAGGCCCTCTGGCTCCCAAATCCCAGGCAGCGGTCCCCTGCCTCTCCAGGGCCTGAGGGAGATCACTGAGGCCACCTCCTGGTGCACAGCTGACCTTTCATCACCCAGGAACCCCCAGCTCTGCGTGGCAATTCCAAGACGCAAATGCCAGGAACAGGACTGGACAGTCAGCTGCAAACCTGCGATGCTTACTCCCCCTCGGGGTAGAATAAACCTTAGCAGACCCACACCTGTTCATGGGAATGAGTAAACAGAACAGGTGCCCATCACAGGTCCTGGCAGACCCTCCCCTGCCCAAGAAGATGTGCCTCCAATGTGACTTTTCCTGCTATGCAAGAATGTGCCCAGGAAACCCGCAGGAGCAACGCAGCCTGGGCTCAGGAGTAAGGGAGCGCCTACCTCAGGGGAGAAGCCTCAGCCTCAGCAGCCACATCGCAGGGGCAGCTCCTTACCTTCACTACCCCCTGCCCAGCACCACTGGCTGTGCCTGCTGCAGGAGGCATGGCCGTTCTGGGACAGTCCTTCTCCTGAGCCCACCTGGGCACCGGACAGGCCTCCAGGGGCTCCAGGTCACCAGCAGACATCAGCCCTAGAAGCAGCAGCTTGGGTTCCTGTTACCTTCTGGGTCCTGGGACACGTCCTGCCATCCTGGCAGCAGCACAGATCGGTGGCTGTGTGGACTGAGGCCTCTGGTGGGAGCGCAAATGTCACCGCATATCCAGAGGCACTCAGAGGGGTCAGTTGTGCATACTCAGGTCCCTGGCACATGTGCTTCACACACAGTCCCCGCCCGGGGGTTCTGCCACAGGAGCTTCACCTCCATGTGGGGCCTCTGCCGGAGCCCGAGGCTGCAGAAATGCCCGCTGTCATTAGGCCCATGGGACCGAGGAAAAATGCAGGGCCGCGACAGCAGGTGTTCTGAAGCAGAAAACACAGCCTTTCATTGTCAGCCTGTCTTTCCAATGAAGACGCGGTGTTGGACCTGCCTGGACGTGGGCCTTTCTAGTTTCCTGTGAGGCTAGACATTTTGCATTCGATACAAATTAGGGCCTTGGAATCAGAACCAATTGTCATAAACTCGGGAAGTGCTCTTCCGAGGGGCGGGTGGCTGGGAAACTGGGAGTGCGCGGCTTGACTGTAATGCTTCCTGAAAGGGCAGCTGGACGCGGAGTTCCGCCTGGGGCTGTTCAGCACACGCGCCCCCCTGCACCCAAGGTCAAAGACAGAAAGACAGGGCCAGCACTGGCGTGTCCGATGAGCAGGACATACGGACACTGGCGGTAGAAGGATCCACAGAATGGGTCTCAGTTCAGCAGGCAAGGGCACACGCCCAGGCCTTCCCATGATCAGAGAGTATGACCCCAACGTGCAGCGCTTACAGGTCTGCAGGCAACGCCAGTGGGCGCTCCCCGGGCCCTGTGAACACTGTTCCTGTGATCCAATTCAACTCCCAGCATTCACATGTCAGGCCCCAGTGGTGGCACACAGGTGTCAGGGGTAGCAGCACCTGGCGTCCCGCTCGCATCACCTTTCACCTGAGATGTGAGACCACTGCTGCCTGCTGCCCCTCGAAGGACAGAACCTTGGTAGCATCCTCCTCACCCACCTGAGTTACACCCGACTGAGAGCACATGGGTTACGGCTCCACGTGGAGTAGCCAGCTCCCGGGACATGGTCCATGTGGCCCAGAGAATACACCCTCTCAGCCTCCCTGCTGCTCAGGCCCAACCTGTCCAGGGATCAGATCTGACAGGGTACTGGCCTGGGGCAAGGTTGAGCAGAAGTCTGAGAGGCTTTCTTACCAGCCAAAAGTAGTCATTTGGCCAGCTCCCAGGGCCAACCATAAACACAAATGCGATTTAACTGGGGAGGGGCCGCTGCAGAGATGGAAAACAGGACTCCAGTCCCAGATTCAAGAGCTAAATCATGCCTTCCTTACAGGCACACTTTTTTTTTTGCATTTTAAATCTGATATTCTGAATAGATTGATCTTTCTGAACCAGTCCCTGCCAGGAAGGCGGCAGAAGTATGAATCTCCGGCGACTTCAGCCGGGCCACCCGGTCATCAGCTCTGATTCCACTGTAACCGGGGGCCTAGCTCCTGCCCAGAGCGCGGCATTCAGTCCACACCCCATGGATTTGCACTGTAGCAGCAATGAGCACAGTGAACCAGTGGGGAGCACTTTAATGACGACATTTGTCACCCAAATCCTAAACACTCCTGGTTGTCAAATACTCCTCGTAGACCTGCACACACTGAGTGAGCCCCACGGAGTAGCGTTCTAGAAGAGGACTGTCATCGGATGGTGGCCTCTCAGGGTTGGGCCCCAGGATCCTGGAGTGTGGCTCCCCAGGAGCTGCCCAGGCACCACCGGGCTTCCCTCCAGGGAAGGCTGAGACCACAGAGCCTTTTGCAAAAGATAATCTGGGTTCCCCAGTCCGAACTCGCTACAGGGCCAAACCACAGCATATTATTACACATGAATTTACGTGTATAAGGTCAGAGTCAACAAATGTAAGACACTCTGTCACTGACCAACTCACTTGAATTCCAAGTCACAATCAGACTGGACCAAACTCCCAGCCCAGTGGGCCCTCGGTGTCTCAATCTATTCAATTGGGGATATTGCCTACCTTGGTATTCACTGAAGATGAACTAAAACAACTGAGACGTGTCTGACACATGGTTAGTGCTGAGTACAAGGCTCTATCTGTTCAGTTATTGTTATGATTGCTACTAGAGGGGCATCTCCCTGAGGCTGGGCAGGCAGGCCTGTTATTGGCGGAGGAGAACAGGAAAGGGAGCGGAAAATGGGATTCTGACCAGCGCTCTGAGACCACAGTGTTCCCTAGTGGACGCCTCTGGATTCTTTTGGTTTTGACCATTCCTGTGTGAGGGCCAGCCAAGGCACGCCTATCCCAGGCAGGTCTGCATGGAAGAGATTCTGCTTGTTTCTCTCGGAAATGGACCCTGGTCCCACCAGGAGATGTGTCCAGAGGGTGTTCGCTCTCATCTTCTGGAGCCAACACCTGCCCCGATGGCTGGGGTGTAGTGCTCTCTCCATCCTAGAGCTACTCAGACAGTTCCAGGTGCCGGGCAAGTATTTTTAGCTGCACTCTTCATTGGAATGCCTGCCTGACAATCCTAGACAGAGCCCAGTTCCGGGAGCCCATGGTCTCTCGCTCAGTGCCAGACGCTCGCCTGGTGGGGAAAATGAACCATCATACACAGTCGTCAGAGTCTTACACTTGTTGACTCTGACCTTATAATGCAGCTGCCAAGAGCGTCCCACACAGCGGGTCGCAGCTGTGGGTGCAGAAACTTCTCTCCCTTTAGATCCAGCTGCCAGTGCTCGGCTCGGCCCCCTCATGCTGCTTCTGCACATTCGCCTTGGGCTAAAGTGCCTAACTTTCCAATATTTAGGCTTCCAATTCTGTTCAGGGGGTAAGGGTCCTGTTATTTATTTAACGCACAGGCGCCGTACGTGATGGGGGCTCGGGAAGGCTTGCTCTCTGAGCGAATGCTGCTGCCTTTAGGGTACATGCAAGGCCTACACAGAGCCAAGGGGGGCGTGGGGAGTCACACACGTGAGTCACAGCACAAGCAAAATGTCTTCATAGTCAATGACCCATGTCCTGTGTCTCTGAGAAGCAAGTTAGAGCCAATAAAACTGGAATTTTGGTATAACCCAATCACCCCTCTACCCCTTGCCCAAATCTCCCGCCTTGGATTGCACATCAGTGAATGGCAGCTTCTGGAAGCAGAAGTGGGCAGTGGCTTTGTGGGCGGTCACCTCAAGCTGGTGATGAGAGCAGGCTCTGGGTACCACGGGCCTGGCATGCTGAATGTTGCTCCAAAGATCCAGCTTTTTGATGGACTGATGGAATTACACTTTTAGGGTAGAGTTTGTCCTGGCTGGATCCCTAATCAGAGGCACAGATGCCATAATTCACACACTGGAAAAGGAACCAGAGAACTTGCCCAGTCCCGCTCCCCACGCTGGCGGCCTAGGCTTCTCACACAAAAGCAGAGCATGTGGTGACCCCAGCGGCATGCAGGCACTCACTGCAGTGGAACACAGGTTATGAGGTTCCCCACCCACAACCCACATGGGTTTTCTTTCTATCCTCAGATCAATGAATGAGAAGTCCCGCATCACTGCCCTGTGACCCTGCTACTAAGACCCTTTAAGTCAAGGACCTGAGGACCAGCAGACTTCCTAAGGTTCCTGAACCATCATCAGCACAGAAAACCCACAACGAAAATGCCGGGGCCACTGAGAGGCGTCCCATTGCATCTACAGGCATCATCCTCGTTACCACTGCTGCTCCAGAGACACTTGCGAAAGGAATGGCTGACACCGTGCGCACAGCTCAGAAAACCACTTCATAAAAGAGCCGACACATGAGAAGTCCAATAGAAGAGTCCTAGTCATTCATTCCTTCAACTATTCAGTAGTCAACACGCATCACGCTGCTCCATGTGCAAAGCAGTGTACGAGCTGGCACCTTGGGACAAGCAGAGACGGACATCACAATCCGGCTTGAGGAAAACTTGAGAAGCAGCTGTGAAGTTCAATCCTTATTCTACAGATAAGCAAACAGGAGCATGGACGGTGAGGGATTTATGTTAAATACTTCATCCTGTAACTGAACCATCATATACAGTTGTCAGAGAGATGGAAAAGCATGAGCTAAAAGGTGGGCACTCCAGTTCCAGTCCTGGTCAGCATGTTGGGCAGGCCCAGCCCCTCCCAGAGCTTCAATGTCCGCCCCCCAATATCTGTAGAGGGGCCCTCGAGCTCCAGGGCCTCTGGCTCAAACGCTGTTCCCAGAGAGGCCTGGGGGTCAGAACTAAAGAACTAGACAAAGGGAACCACGTGAATTCGAACTGTGGTTGAGCTAACTCAGAAGGTCCCAACAGGGGGACATGGCGGCCATTCCTCACGTTGCTATTGTTTCCTTCTTAGATGACGCTGAGACCTACATGGGTACGTCCCCTTCTGTGGACTTTGTAACGGGCATCTCTGCCATCTTAGCAACAACAGCGAAGCAAACCCCAGCCTGTCCTGCCTCTGCCTTCAACGAGCTGTCTGAAACGCAGGGTCACACGTGTCTGCAGGGCAGTGGGCTCCCTGTGGAAACTGCTGCCCTCAGAGATGGCACCAGTCACATGTGAAGTGACCAATGGGGCTTGGGCTGTGGTAAGAGATTCTTAATCAATGGCGTCACAGCCACCGAGAGGACTGAGCTACATCCTGGGGGCGGGGGGGGGGGGACAGGGGAGAGCCTTCCAGCTTTCGCCTTCTACATTATATTCTATGCATTTAGTGAAGAAAATGGGAAGACCTTTTATGGACTCAACCAGTGAATCAAAAGCATCAACTTGAATCATTGTCTCCCATGTATGGGTACCGACTTCCAAAAGAAGAATGGAAATTAGTATAGACAAACCTCAGCTTGTCCTGGACCAGATGGCTTCACAGGGGAGTTTTACCAAACATTTAAAGAAGAAATAACACCTATCTTTCTCAAACTATTCCAAAACATTCAAGAGGAGGGAAGACTCCCAAGCTTATTTTCCAAGGCCAACATTATCTTAATGGCAAAGCCACATAAAGACTCTACAAAGAAAGAAATTTACAGGCCAATATCCCTGACGAACACAGATGCTAAATTCCTCAAGAAAGTATTAGCAAACTGGATCCAGCAATATATTAAAAAAGATAATACACCATGACCAAGTGGGATTTATTCCAGGGATGCAAGACTGGTATAATATATGTAAATCAATAAACGTGATACACCATATAAACAAAATGAAGAATAAAAATCACATGATCATATCAATAGATGTAGAAAAAGCATTTAAATGAAATCCAGCAACCATTTATGATAAAAACTCTCAGCAAAATGGGAATAAAAAGAATATGCCTCAACATAATAAAGGCCATATATTACAAACCCACTGCCAATATCATACTCAATGGGCAAAAACAAAAAAGAAGTGTTTAACTTAAGATTGGGAATAAAACATGGACAGCTCCTTTTACCACTCTTATTCAACATAGCACTGGGAGTCTTGGCCACAGCAATCAGACAAGAAGAAGAAATAAAAGGCATCCAAGTTGGAAAGGAAATAAAACTGTCATTATATGCAGAAGGCATGGTACTTTGTATAGAGAACCCTAAAGAATCCACCAAAAACTACTAGAACTGATACATGAATTCAGTTAATTAGCAGAATGCAGCATAAATATCCAGAAATTAGTTGGACTGATATACACCAAGAATGAACTCTATCAGAGGAGAAAACTAAAAAAAAATCCCATTCATAATCGCCTCAAAGACAACAACCTATTAGTAAATTTAACCAAGGATGTAAAAGACTTGTACTCAGAAAATTATAAGACACCAAAGAAATAAACTGAAGATACAAATAAGTGAAAGCATATACCATATTCATGGATAGGAAGAATTAACATCATTAAAATGTCCATACTACCAAAGCAATCTGTAGATTCAATGCAATTCCTATCAAGACGCCAATGGCATATTTCACAGATCTAGAACAAACATTCCAAAATTTTATATGAAACCACAAAAGACCTCAAATAGCCACAGCAATGTTGAGAAAAAGAACAATACCAGATATCAAAACTATACTATAAGGTCATAGTAATCAAAACAGCATGGCAGGAACATAAAAACAGACATAGAGATCAATACAACAGAATAGAGAGCGCAGAAAGAAAGCCATGCCTTTATGGTCAGTTAATATTTGTTCTTGCCTCCTCTTGACAAAGGAGGCAAGAACATATAAATGGAATAAAGATAATCTATTCAATAAATTGGCAAAATTGGACAAATACATGCAAAAAAAGAAAACTAGACTATGTTCTTATACCATACACAGGAATAAACTCAAAGTGGATTAAAAATTTTAATGTTAGACTGGAAATCATAAAAATTCTAGAAGAAAACATAGGCATTAAAATCATGGACAGTTCTCAAAGCAATATTTTTTTCTGATTTATCTCCTCAGGCAAGGGAAACAAAAGAAAAAATCAACATATGGGACTACATTAAACTAAAAAGGTTTTGTACCGCAAAGGAAACCATCAATGAAATGAAAAGGGAACCCACTGAATATGAGAACATATTTGCCAATGATACATCAGATAAAGGATTAATATTCAAAATTTATAAATAACATATAAAACTCAACACCAAAAGAAGAAACAATCCAATTAAAAAATGGGCAGAGGACCTGAATAGAGATTTCTCCAAAGAGGACATAGGGGTAGATGGCAATGGACATATGAAAAGATGCTCAATGTCACTAGTCAACAGAGAGATGCAGATTAAAACCACAATGAGATATCACCTCACACCTGTCAGAATGGCTATCATCAACAAATTAACAAAAGACAAGCACTGGTGAGCAAGTGGAGAAAGGGTAAGGAAAATGGACTGGTGCAGCCACTGTGGAAAACCATATGGTTTCCTGAAAAAATGGAAAATGGAACTGCCTTGTGGCCCAGTGATTCCACTCCTGGGAATATATCCGGAGAACCCTGAAACACTAATTTGAAAGCCTATATACACACCTATGTTCATAGCAGCATTGTTAAGATATGGAAGCAGCCCGAGTGCCCATCAGTAGATAAGCAGATAAAAAAGTTGTGGTACATTTACACTATGGAATCCTATGGGCTATATAAAAAAAAATTCTCATTTTTTTGTGGCTGCATGAATGGATCTAGAGGGTATTATGCTAAGTGAAATAAGCCAGTTGGAGAAAGACAAATAACATATGATTTCACTTGTATATGGAATCTAATGAACAAATAAACTATAAACAAAATAGAAACAGACTAATAGAGACAGAGAAAAGACTGACAGGTATCAGAGGGATGAATGAAAAGGCTGACAGAATTAAGCAAAAGACAACTCACAGCCCTAGCTGGTTTGGCTCAGTGGATAGAGTGTCGGCCCACATACTGAAGGGTCCCAGGTATATATACACAACTTGCAAACACAGACAAAAGTATGGTCATTACCAGAGGAAAAGGGAAGGGGGTGGGGGAGGAAGAAAGTAAAGGGGGGATAAATGGTAAAGAAAGGATACTTGACTTGGGGTGGTGGACACACAGTACAGTATACAAATGATGTATTATAGAATCATACTCCTGAAACCTGTATAATTTTATTAACAAATGCCATCTCAATAAACTCAATTTCAATAAAGAAAAACCTGCTTGGACTTTTCAAAGACAAACTAAAAATTTCATTTCACTGTGGACTTTCCCTGAGATTTTCTCTCAACTTGGGGGTGTTTTCTGAACCACCAATTAGCTGGCTGCTTTGTGACACATGAGCTGTGAGGTCAGCTGGGGGAGATGTCAGGACAGAGCTGGGTGTGGGTCTTATGATACTGAGTCCTTCCCTCCCATCCTCCACACTCAGGTCTGTGGTTCTGGAGGCACAGGTGGTCATTTCAGGCTGTGAGGGGTTAATGACTAGTTCAAGATTAATGACTAACTCAGCCTTCCGGGCCAGCACCAGCCTGGGTGCCCCTGAAAATGCTCCCTTTCTCTGGGACCCACAAGAGGGAGTCGGGGGTCAGGTGGCAGCACAGTAGGCAGGGTCAGACAAAAAGAAGGGGAGTCTAGAGATGGACACAGACAGACAAATAGGCAGGCAGACAGACAAGCAGTCAAAGCCTAATGCACTCCGTGGTCGGAAGGATTTTGAAAATGAATAGGAAATACCAGTCTTGCTGTTTAAGGCAATATACACCCCAAATCCCTCCTCCTTTGTGCTGGTCACAGCTTGACTTCAGCTGGTGTCTTCCCAGCGCGTGCCTAACTGCTCTTGAGCCACACACCATCACGGCCCAGAAGGGACAGTTGGGAGAATCAGATCCGGAAGCAAAAGCTGGCTGGAGGTTTCTCCCAGTCAGGGTCCAGGGACACTTCAAAGGGCCTTAAGGCTCCCCCAGAGGGTGAAGCCGGGACTTCTGTGGCGACTGGGCTCCTCCCAGGGTCAGAGTTTCCATTATCCACACAGGCTTTTTCGGGGCCTGGTGCCCTCCCCTCCTCCATCCTGGACCTATGGCCTTGCCCCAGGCCCAGTCTCCAAACCCCAGCCAGGAGGGTGAGTTGGGGGGCGGGGGCAGGGAGGGTCCTGGCAGGGAGCCATGGGGACAGAATGCAGACAGGCCCTGCAGCAGAGGGAGCCTGGGCCCACACACAGGCCCTCCCTGCCTTTGTCTCCCTGGACTAGCAAGAGTTTTCCCTCATTTGAAGGGTGACCCTCTGCCTCCACGCTGATTAAACATCCCCTGGCCTCATTCTGACCCCCGGGGGGCACATGACCACCCACCCCCCTTCTTCCTCTGAGTGAGGCCTGGAAAGGGATCTAAAAATAAAGCGGCAGAGTGCGTGCCCCGCTGGGCTCCGGCTCTGGCAGCGCTGCACGGGCCTATCTCTCCCAGGCGATAAGGCTGCGAACAGCCTGTTATCAGCCAGTCCCTGGAAATGTGCGCCGGTCTGATTAGGCCGCAGTCTTTGCCAAGGTTATAAACAGCCGTTATCGTCCTTCCGAACAGAATAATCCGGACAGTATCAGCTCAGAAACATATGGGCCACACAGAGAAGATAGCCGCTGACGGACACTTCATTTTAATTGTAACGAGTGGGTCGCCGCAGACGGCAGGCAGCGCTGCTGGCCTGGCAGCAGCTCCGGCGGTAATCCCTCATCCTCCCTGTTCCAAGGCCTGAACCCGCGGGTGCTCTGGGCCATAAGGACCCTTCACCACGCGTGACCCTTCCCTGACAGGCAGGTGGGCCTTCTGATCCTCTTACAGAGCAAACAAACACACCAGCACAAGGGGCGTCTGGCTGAAGACTCCCTCCCTTCAGCTCCCACGTACAGGTCAGAGCCAGGCCTGTCACTGCCTCACCTTGTTCCCCAGGACCATGTCCTCAGAACCCCTACTCAGCCGTCACTGATTCCTCTTCCTCTCATCCCACGCTCTCAATATTTCCATTAATGACACCTTCAACATGGCCTCCATCCTGCCCGCCTCTCGGCTTTCCCCTTTCTCCACGCAGAGCCACACTCAGCCCCATGCAGTTGGTGCGGGCGCCGCCCTGCCAATTCCACCAGTGGCTTCCTGATCCAGAGGAAAGAGAGGAGGCAGAGGGGAGGGGGGGACCCCAGCCTACCACAACGGGACCCCTGGTCCGGATACCTTCTCCAGTTGGGCAGAGATGGGGGCGCTACTTGCCCGGGAGGACAGGGGCAGTGGCGTATATTTCCCAAGCACTGTGCATGTGCCAGCACCAATCTGGCATTTTCCATAAATCTGCTGATTAATCCTTAACATAAGTAATTCCACGATTCCACCTAAGTGACCTGGCTCAGCTACACAATCCCAGGGTCCCCTTCGCCAGTGGCTGCCTCAAGGGAGTGCTGACTCAAGGCCTCAGTGGCCTGTGCAGGCCCATCACTCCTCTCCAGGGGCCCAGGGAGACCCCGCAGGACCGCAGAGCACTGCAGCCGCAGCTTCCACAGTCCACCTTCAAGTGAAGACAGCGCGGGGGCAAAGCCCCTGTAACAGCATGGCGTCCCGGGAGAGAAGGCCTCTGCTGCTGCTGAGCCCGGCACGTTTCAGTTTTAGTTCCTTTTTGTGTGACTTTTCAACACCTGCCTTGACTCTTGCGCTCTCCCACAATACAGGGAGGATACAACCCTGGTGGTCAGGGCGATGTCCTGGTGCTTGGGAGGACCTGGTGGTGGGGGTGGGGACCTGGTGGTTGGGCGGGGACCTGGTAGGCAGGAGGGGGAGAGGAGGAATCTGGTGGGCGGGACCTGGTGGGCGGGGGCAGGGGGACTGGTAGTCTGGAGCTCAAGCCTTCTTTCCCTAATTGGCACTGGGATCTGAAATATCCTGGAAACCTGAGCCCTCAGCTCAGTAGTTTATTCAACTGAACGTTCTCTCTTTTCTGCTTGTTTTTATTCTCTTTGTTCCCATAGACCCAGCTTTGTTCTCCGGTTTCGGGCTAACCAGACAGAGATTTCCTGCTACAAGCGGCTATTTCTCCGGGGGTCTGCTCCTCACTCGCCAGAACGCTCTCTCAGCCTCCCGCCTGGAAGCAGGGGAGCCTCAGGGCCATAGGGGGAGCCTCAGGGCTATAGGTGGGGACAGTGACCCCGACATGGGTGGGCTGCAGCTGTCCTATCCTGTCTGCTGTTGCGGCCACAAGAGACTGGCAACCCTGAGAGACCTGGTCCTCCCTTCCCACGCCATCACCGGGCAGTGTGGGTGGCCGGTGACAGAGCCCAAGGACCAGGACGCGGCCTACTCCTCCAGCTGCCTCCCTGTGCCCAGCTGCAGCCTGGCATGCAGTCGGCCCTCGACAATGATGGCTGAGATGAAAGGATTGTGCAGCCCACACTGCCCAGGTGGGTATTCAAGGCTAAGTACTCAGAAGGAACCTAGACTCAAATCCCGACCGTTTCTTTCCCTCCCTCCCGCTGGGCCTCAGTCCCCCATCTCCGCCTCTGGAACAGGAGATTGGCCTGAGCATGGACCTGCAGGCCTGTGTGCGGGACGCACAGCCCGGCACCCCCACAGCAGCCACCTGATGAGTATTTCTCACCTGCCAGGGATGCCCCTCACTCTTGCCCATCTCTGTCCCTCACGGAGTTGCTGTCTGGTTGACTTGCCCTGACAGGTTCTGATCCAGCTGTTCTAGGACACACACAGCCACCTGGTCACTCAGCCTCTCTGTGGCTTCCACAGCCTGGGGCCGGTGTGGTCACGCATCCCCAGCGACCTGCAGGTGGGCCCAGAGACAGCATGGCCACTCGATGTGGACACGCGAGGAAGAGCAAGACCCAGGCCCACCAGAGTGAGGCCTGTCATGCTCTGGTGAGGCAGGTCCTGGCCTGGTGCCGCAGGACCCTGCACACCGCCCCCACACCCCTGCACACTCCTCAGTACACCCACATACACCCTGCACACACCTCAGTACACCCCCACACACCCCTGCACACACCTCAGTGCACCCACACACACCCCTGAATATAGTTCAGTACCCACACACACTGCTGCACACACCTTAATACACCCCCACACACCCCTGCACACCTCAATACACCCACACACACCCCTGCACCCCCCACACCCCACATACACCCTCAGCACACACACCCCTGCACATACCCCCACACCCCGCACACAACCTCAGCGCACACACCCTCAGCACACACACCCCCGCATATACCCCCCCACACCCCTGCACACACACCCAGACCCCGCACACAACCTCAGCACACACACACCTGCACATACACACCTGCACACACACACCCGCACACACCCCCACACACCCTCATACACCCCAAACACACCCTCAGCACACACACCCTGCAAAAACCCTCAGCATACACACCTCTGCACACACCCCGCACCGCTCTCCAGGCCCAGCCTGTGCCCTCACCCAACAGCAGGGCCTCAGTCCGCACCATGCGGCTCTGCACAGCCTGTGCTGGAAATTGAACCCTCTTTGGGGCTGGTGCCAACAGGCCTCCTGCCCACAGGTCACTGCAGCAGGTCTGAAGGGGCTGCTTCTCAGGGCCGCTTTCTCCCACTGGCCTCCAGTCTCCCAAGTTCCGGGGTTTCCCCTTTTCCTAAAATAGGGCATCTCCGTTTTCTTCTCAAGACAATCTCTTAGGCACAAAATTCATTGACTCTGCTCTGGGGCTTCCTCCTTCCTCGCCTCTCCTCGCTGTGAAGCCACCTCGAGTTCACACACAGCGCCTGGCTCAGCATCAGGCACCCCCTCTGCGACCTGTATTACAACCTCAGAACATCGCATTCGCGTGAAGCATCCAGGGCCCCCGCCCACTGCTCGCTGCAGCCTGTCCTTCCTGCTCCGTCCCCTGCAGCACTTTCAGCCTCCCGAACCCTTGCTCCCCTTAAAACTCCCTGCAGCCCACTCACCAAGAGGCCCAGGTATCCAGGACGGCTCAGGATGGCCTGCTGGGCCTGGCTTCTGCGGATCCCCACGCAGGCCAGATGCTTCTGGGATGACCTCCTGCTGCCACATCTCCAGTCTCTAGACCCCGGTCCCGGGAAAGGGGCGGGTCCTGGGAAAGGGGCTCGGTCCAGAGGCTGAGCGGCCGATGCAAGCCACCTCCTCACCACATGCTTGGGGTCACCCCCAGGCCCGTGAGACCAGGAAAGCCACGGCCCTGTGCAAGTTTCTTGCAGACCACACAGGGCCATGCACGTTGCTGCAGCCACACCCAGAGGAAGGATGTTACCCACGTCTGTGTGTCCATGGGTGAGGCTCCACAGCTGCCATACACCACGAATGCCACCAGCATGTTTCCAGAGTCGAAACGGGAGCCAGGTGCGCGGGAATTTCAGAGCCGGGAGTGAATCAAGCGATGGGATGAGTCCTGGGCTATTGGAAGGATCACTGTGGGCATCTGGCCAGACCCCCCTCCCCTCCGCATTGCTAATAACCTTTGCTGCCCAGTCACAGTGCTCGCCAGTGTATCAGAACGACAGCCAGTGACCAAGCGAGTGAGGCCGTGCTCACCACGCAGCTTCCCCCAAAGCCCTGGGACAGCTCTGGGCGGGTGCAGCGGCATGTGGCTGGCAAGAGGGGAAGGAAAGGCCGTGTCTCCTGCCCTCACCAGCCAGGGCACCTCAGGGACAGGAATGGGCGAGGCATCACAAAGTCACAGAATTGAGGCCCTGTCAAAATCCTCCGAAAGTCACAGTGTCTAGAATTTTTAAAAAGAAGGGGAAGAAGCAAACACAGAAACATAGGCTTCCAAAACTTGGGCAGTGAGAAGCGGGAGGCTTTCATGCTTTAATCTCTCTTGAACACATATTACCTTAATTATCTCTATAAATGTGGCAGCCACCAGGTAAGCAAACACAACATCCTACATCAAAGCACCGTTCGCACCCAGATTCATCCGCAACAGGAGGCCGAGCAGGTTCGTGAACAGCCCTGGGTGTTGCTCATGTGTCCACTCATCACACCTCCACATGATCAGACGCTGCAGAGCACAAGCTGAGAACTAAAGGGCGCTGATGGAGCTCGGGGGAGAGCACACCAATCCACGCGGTCTCTGTGCTTCCCTGACCCTTCGCGGTGTGGCTAGGATGTATCCCTAAGTCTGCACGTGGACATGGAACATCAGAGGCAGAGCCTGGAGGGACCCATTGGAAGCAGTACAAAAAGCAGGTGCAATTGGGGCTGTAAGTGGATGTTCCCACAGCACAGGCCTTCAGACTGCGGCAGCACCAGGACCTCACCGTGGCTGTGTGGTCCCCAAGAGCCACAGAAATGTGAGCCGAGCGACATTCCTACAGGAGCACGCTATATATGATAAGTCCGTGGTCAGACCTGTTTCTGAATCAGAATAACCCTATGTTTTACCATAATTGGTGACCATAGTATTTTAATTGCTAGACATAGCCTGTATTACCTCGTTGTGATAAAATGTATTATGTTCCAGGACATATTATGCTTCTGCCTGAATGGGTGCTTCTCGCAGGGAACAGGCTGTCCTAGGAAGGTCTGCAAGATCTGGAGATAGTTGTGGCCACCCCAGTGAAGAGGCGAGGGGTGCCAGCATTGGAGGTGAAGAAAGGGTGCTGTTGAGCACCCCACGGTGAGCAGGGCACCCTACAGCAAAAAAATGTCTGGCTCTAAACCTCAACAGTACAAAGGTCAAAGCCTGGTACAGACTGTCACAAGCATTACAAAATCTCTCAAATCAGATCCCTGAAAAACTTTGAAGCAATAAAAACCAAGAAGTTGGAAAATGGACCTTTTAGCCACATTTTGATGAGCAAAAGTATAGCTGCTTCTTTGCTGCTGCAATAACAGACTTACCGAAACTCGCCCATCGGGCCACCTGCACCTGCCTCTGAGCCCCCGAACCCCTGAGCCCCTGAGAGGAGAGTGTCCTTTCTTGTGACCTGGCCTGGGGCTACAGTCAAGTCCAGTTAGATACACTGAAAGATAATTTTTCGGCCCATAGAAAAAGCCTCTGGTATTGACAGTCCTCCACGTAAGCCCCCAGCCACTGTGACAGCTTCAGGTCCTTGACGCTCAGTATTACTGTTATTTTTGAGCTCGGTTAAGGTATAAAGTGTGCGCACTCCCAGCCTTTCATATTAATAAGTCCTGTAACTAGCCATTTCTCACCGCTCCGAATTCTTGAGCACAACTAGAAAGGGCACTTATCCTGAAAAATCTAATAAATTTACAGTTTTATATACTTCCTTCAATTGTAAAAGTCTTGTTCAATAAACTTTAAAATGCCACTACAGAGCAATAACACAGACAGTATAACCCAGCCCTGGGAAAGCTGTGTAGCCAGAAATTGTTCCCCTTTCTACTAGAGCAATAAAGTTTTATATGTTTGAACTGACTGTAAAAAGGTTTGAATGTTGGCAACTGGGGAATAATCTGTCTTCTTTATAGTTATTATCATATTTCCCACAAGACCCCTTGGTCTGTGTCAATCCTTTCTGTATGTGACACCTTTGTACTGTCAGCAAAAGCAAGACTATTTCCTTTTTTAACTATAGGACTTGTATCTGTTTTCCTTCAGATTATAGCTAACAGGAATAAATTATTTCTGACAACCATCTATTGCAGCATTTTACCAAATCAAGCTGGTTGTGAGCTGCCTTTCCAGGAGCGAGGGGGCTCTTCCCTCTGCTCCTCGCTGTCCCTCTCGGCTGATTCGGATGCCATCCAGGGCTGCTTGCATTGGGGAATGCCAATAAAAACAGATTTGTAGGAAAGTTGCTCTGAGTGCTGGAGCCTTCTGGGACGTGGCGGCTGGGTTCTCGCGGGTGCCGTTGGCTGTGCATGGGGGCGAGGCTCAGGAGCAGGGAGGGGGGCGGCCCTGCTCCTTCCAGCCCCATCTCAGTGTGCGGTTAGCTGTGCTCTTGGGCTCAGAGGAAGGCCAAGTCCAGCAGGCAGAAGTGACATTTCCCAGCTTCTGATGAACAGCCGGGAGGGGATGGGAGGGAGGGGAAGGGCGCAGCCAGGATCAGCAGGGACAGACCCCAAGCTGTCCACCCAGTGTGGGCTCCTGGAAACAGGTCCCCTCTGCTGAAATGAATTTGGCTCAGGATAACCAGCACAGAGCCAGTGCACACGTACATGCACACACAGGCCATAGGTTCCACTTTCCCTCCCCTGGCACCACCCTCCACCCCCCAGCTCAACAACAGGTACAGGACTCTGCACCAGGTCCCTCCAGCAGCTGCCTGCTGAGGGCCAAGGCCTGTGAGCCAGTTCTTCACTCCTCTTGTGGTTTCCATGTCAGTCAGAGGCTCTTAGGTTGAGGCATGTGCACAGTGACACTAGTGAAAGGACAATCACATGCAATGGTGTGCTTTTCTCAAATTGGCAGACACGCAGACACAACAGTACGCACACCACAAATGCAAGCGCGGTGGGGAATGTTCAATGCCCACCAATGGTGCACTCCCCACGCATGGCCCCAGCCTCCCCGTGCCTCCCCACGCCAGGCCCGCCAACCTCCCTCCTGTGCCCATGTGTCAGAGGCGCGAGCTCTCCCCACAGCAGCGGGGAAAGACGGGGTAGAAGCTTCCAGAGAGTGAGGTACGCAGATGCCCAGGCCACACCCAGCCCTTCAGGCAGGGTTGTGATTCCCACTTCAAATTCCCAGGTTACTCCTAGGACAGGGTGGTCCGGGATCCCCAATTCACTCCTTTTAAAAAATGTCAGCCTCAGCACATGCAGTTCTGAGGTAACAGTCAGTGACTTCCAAACTCTGAGACTGTTTTCACACAGAAAAGAAAGGGGTTTAAAGAAATAACTGGTCAACAAGGGGCAGGACTGGCCTTGAGGGCCACATTCTCCTACCCCCCACTCCCTCCACCCCCTCCCCCTTCCGCCAGCCTGCTGCTCTGCGGCTCCAGAGGTTTTTAGAAATTCCAGAAAGACAAGATGTCTCCCGAAAAGGCTAAGGCTTAATTAACTCTTTCCTCTTTTCTTATTACTGTCCTTATAAATTTCAAACCAACTGGAACCTGTACCTCACTGCACCCTAAAACAGACCTTCCTCAGGAACCGCATGGCGACACGTCAGAGCCCCCTCCCGGCTGCTGCCACACAGGGCACTGTGATGGGTCCCTGCCTCCAGGACAAGCAAGGACAAAAGACACCAGCAAAGAGAGTGTGCGGTGGAGGTGGAGGCGGGAGGGGGGGAGGAGCTGGGGTCTCTGTTCCCCAGCATTGGGGTCCATCCACTATATGAGGCCATGGGGACGGAACACTACCCAATATAAATGGAGTCATTGCACCCTCAGCGTCACCATAACTGGGGGTGCAATGGCTCCATTTCTGACTGCACGGGAGGGACTCGTCTGATGGCCACAGGTCAGGATCCACTCTGCAAGAGGCAGAGACATCGCAGATGTTCGCCTCAGAGCTCCTCTTTCTCGAAGGTGCCAATGATATTGTTTAGGGCGAGATGAGACCAGGGCACAGGTTGGCACAACCTTTGACTCACAGGGCCCTTTCTGGGCTGAGCTGGGAGAGGGGGCGGGGCAGGGAGAGGATGCTCCTGCTGGAACCGCCAGTAAGTTGAAGAAACAGGAGGCCACCCACTGGATGTCGGAGGGTGGGGGTGCGGGCAGAAGGCAAGGTGCCTGCTCAGGGCAGGACTGCCAGGCTCGCAAGGAAGACGGGACCTCAAGAGAAAGTTACAGACTACTGAGCACGAGACGGGACCGCGGGCAGTGGGTGCAGAGGCGGCAGGAAGCCCTTGGGAACCGCACACAAGACGCAGCTCTCAAGAACAGTGTACAGTCCTGAGAGACCAGAGACTTCCATGGAAGGAGCAGAGAAGCCCACGCCCCGCCTGGCCTCGCCGACTCTCCCCCAGTAGGACAGGCTCGTGGAAGCAGGAAAGCAAGGACAAAACTTGAGCCCTGGTGTTTCTGTCAAAGAAGCGATGGGTAAAGGGTGGGTAGAGACCAGATCTATGTGCACAGGGGACAGAGCCGGGGAGGAGCAGGGGGAGCCAGAGGCAGGAAGCAGGAAAAGGAGGCGAGAACCAAGACTGGCCCCTGGCCTTCAGGCCACGTGCTCACCCGAGGCAGGAGCAGAGTGCTGACCACGGCTCACTGCGCAGCCAGCCGGGGCCTCTGCTCCTCGGTGGACCCAGAAGCTGTGCAAGCAAACGACCAGCAAACCCCCAGGATGTGGCCGTCCCGTTGTCTCAGGAGGAAGGGTGCAGGGGCTCGACCCCAGGAGGCTGAGAAAGAAAGATCAAGGGCTGTGGAGGCGGGGCTGGGCCCCACAGCCCACGGCCTCAATGCTAACTGCACACACCGGCCGCCATCCCCAGTGAGAGCCCCTGAAAGCAGGTTCCCGCTAAGCATCGGACCAGCACAGCGAGGTCTAGAAAAGAGCAGGGGCTGGGAAACAGCATTTCGTGGCAAGGTTCTTATCACTTCACACACACTTGCTGTTTGGTTTCTAACAGCGGAAACAATGGCAGCCTGCGGTATGTGTGCAATGTCTATAGCTGCCAACACTTTCGTAAGGACTGATGCTCAATCCTGGGTGACGTGTTATAACAGACGAAGAAACAACGCCCAGAGAGGGCAAGTGACCTGCTCAAGGTCACACAACAGATCACCATGAGCTTGGACAAGGCCCATCTCAACGGGTCCTCTGAATTTAGTACCTGCTTGTCGTATGGAAGGCGCGGGGCCGGCCACCACAGGACAGGTGGTGACAGGACAGTCAGGGGGACAAGTCACTGGAGCCCAAGACAAAGGAGCAGCAGCTTATCCGGTGAGCCTGAGGCCTGTCAGCTCCCCTCCCTGGGCTGCCTGGTCCTCCTGTCATCCCACGTGACGCAGGGTCTCTGGGCCAGCCCTGGAGTGCTACCTTGCTCTCCTTCATCACCTGGATGGCACACACCGCACTGACCAGGGGTGATATCTGCTCCTCTGCCCCACCCGCCTCTCAGCAAGCCCCCCCTCCATCCAGTGCTGTACTCGGAAACCAAGGGCCAGGAAATCTTTGGTGCCACTAAGGGAGACGAGTCACCTGAATGTGCTTCTCCTGCAAGTGACCAGAGCCTCCTCCCGAGTCTGCAGGGCAGGAACACGCAGCCTCCAGCCGACAGCCCCCCATCTCCCCACCCACCTCCGGGTACCGTGTCCCAGCAGCCCCAGGGGCTGCTCAGAGCCTCGTGAGGACCACGTGTTTCCTGTGGGTGCAGAGGGCAGCCAAGAGCCCAGGGGAGGCCCGCAATGAGCATCCCTGCCCGGCCGGCCGTCGGAGACCCATTACATCATTCATTTCTCTGCGCGGCTGGCTTCCCTTCCCATGAGCACCCTGGTCTCAGGATGCGGTCCCCTCCTTCGCCTGCTTCTCTATCCATCACATTTAACACCCTGACAGTAACAGTCTATAATGTTTCTATTCTACAAAACCGCTCTGTCAACTCCAGCCTCCAGAGCAGCAACTGAGGAAAATAAATAACATCAAGGCAGGACGGTGCCGCACAGCCCTGCGCTGGGCGTGCGTTTCAGAGGCCTGCGAGAGAGGGAAATGAAGGGAGGTGGTGGGAGCCACAGAGAGCGTCCCTCCTGGCCCCCTGGACGCTGCACAGACCTAAGGGGCAGCCCTGGCTCTTCCCTTCACACAAAGGGCTCCCCGTCCCCTCAGGGCACTTGACTGCCCCCAAAACTGTTTATTTTTATCATTTTGGATATAGATCCACGGAGCTTCTTTAAGAGCTGCCCTGAGGAAGAGGGTGGGTGACCTAGGCGTGCAGAGGCTTCCTCTCCATGCCAAGTCTCTCCTCTCTGCATGCCCTGAGTGCTGGGCTCCACGGTCTCATAGGAACCCGTCGGCCAGGCTCTTCTTCACGGTTGTGGGTCCTTGAACCTGAACCTGCCAGTGGGTGCCACCATGACATAAAGGCAATTGTGTCGCTGAGCTCCGGTCGTGGTGAGGGTCCCTGAGCCAGCACCTGCGCTGAGGACAGCGCCTTCACTTAGTGGTGCTGGTAGTGAGCGCGCAGGTGCGGTGGCTGGAGCTGGGGGACCTGACGACTGTATAGTGAGAATCCCATGTGAACTGAGAGGCATGGGGCCTGGGCGGGCCCTGGGATCGCTAACAAGCCACCTGCACAGGCCGGCCTCTGGTCTCGTAGAGGATTTCGGGGCTAATGTCTGGCTCCCCACTGCTTCCCGAGTTCTGACAGTGAGATGTAGGCACAGACTCACTTGGGAAAGGAAGCAACTGGGTGGGGACACAATGAGGAGGCAGCACCTTCATGAACTCTGCACAGAACTTGAGGCCTTTGGCCGGGTGCCGGGCTGCCCACGGACAGGAGGAGGGCCATGGGCACGCAGTCCTGGATATGTAGGGACTCCTGGCATCTCCCTCACCCAGGACCATCTTCTCACTGGACTCTGCACCCAGCAGAGTCTTGCTTCTTCCCTCTATTGTCCCTCAGGAGCCTGGACAGAGAAAGGGGCAGGTGTGGGGCCCGCCCTCTTGACAATGGGAACGCTGGGGATTACATCCTCCCCAGCCCGCTCCCATCCCTTTCATTTCCTGTCCCCTTGCAGCAAGTCAAAGGCGCTCATGGTGCAGCTTCAGAATGACATGCGTGGCCAGTGACCCCAGGGGCCAGCAAGGATGAAGGGCTGCAGCGTACCTGGCACCGAGGCCACAGGAACTGTCCCTTCCCGGTCCATCCCCAAACCACCAGCAACCCCTTTCCTGGGGAAGGTCATCCTGCCTTGATGACAATTTCTGGGGTGGATGTCAGGACAGGCCCATGTCCGGCTCCGTGACGGGTTTCATTACTTCACGTGACGACACCTTCCATGCTGCCCACCATACTCCTGGACACTCTAATTTTTCTATTTTGGAACAGAAAGGCAAAGGCGGCCTCCTGGCATCAAAGGTGTCCCGGGATGGAGGAGCCATTCACATAACTCCTTTCCTGTGGATTGACATGACGACCCCACATGTATAAAGGAGGCATTGCGGGGAATACGGAGGTTGGTCGGCACAGTTTCTGCATCCAAAGTTTATAATTTAGTGAAGAAAGAAATACAGGAACAAATGGCTAAAATGAATGGTTGAGTAAAGGGTATAAAATGATAAAATACACGCTAATTAAAGCTGCAGGCACGTTGTTATAGAACGTGGGAGAGGCATGAGTAAGCTGAAAGGCTTAGCGGGCTTCCACACTCCACAGAGAGAGTGGCATTCGCGAGAGAGGCTCACTCAGGCTGCAAAGGGCTCAGTGGCTGATCATTTAACCCAGTTCTGTCCCACGGTTTTGCCCCCACGGTTCTGCCCCATGGTTCTGTCCTGCGATTCTTCACGTGGTTCTGTCTTGTGGTTCTGAACGGTGGTTCTGTACTGTTGTTCTGCCCTGTGGTTTTGTTCTGTGGTTCTGTCCCAGGGTTCTTCACGTGGTTCTTCCCTGCGGTTCTGCCCCATGGTTCTGCTCCACAGTTCTGCCCTATGGTTCTGTCCCATGGTTCTGCCCCGTGGTTCTGCCCCGAGGTTCTGTCCTGCGGTTCTTCATGTGGTTCTGTCCCATGGTTCTGTCCCTGTGGTTCTGTCCAGTGGTTCTGTCCCGTGGTTCTGTCCCGTGGTTCTGCCCTGTGGTTCTTCATGTGGTTCTGCCCCATAGTTCTATCCTGTGGTTCTGCCCCACAGAGGCCATTCCTCCATGTAACTCAGAGCCAGCTGCTTCCCCTCTCAGCTCAGTCTACTTGCCAAGTAACAGGTCATTGATGGTGCAGCCGTCACCAGTGGTGCAGCAGAACATCTGAAACACTGAGTGTGTTAGCAGTGCCCGGACATAGCCCTGTATTAATGCAAGTGATGGTCATTACAACCCTCCCCAAGCCCTCAGAAGTGGGTCAAACTATGGTGTCCACTTCTGGTAGTGAGAAAACAGAACTGAGAGAAGGTAGGGACCTGCCCCAGGTCACACTGTGAGGGGAGGAGAGGAAACAGAGGCCCAGGATGTCCATTCTGATCCCCAACAAGGTCTGGCCCCTCCCAGAAGGCATGTCCTGGAACCAGAGCCTCGGAACCCTAAAATTGAGCCGGGTCTAGCTTACCACGCTTTGTCGCCGAGACAAGCCAGATGCACATCAGATAAATGGTTAGAGGAAAACCAGCAGTTATACTGACGTGGTCACAATTGACCGTGAGGCCCAGATCCCCACATCTATCAACAGTCACTGGAGGGCAGGAGATGGAGACTTGGTTTGGGCTCACACAGGACATGGGCCATGCCTCTCTGGCAGCTGGCCCAGCCTCGCCCCTAATGGTCAGTGGAGCAGGCCCCGTGGCCATCTGGGCCATCTAGGGCAGCTGTGACCGCCAAACAGGTCTTCACTGCACTGAGTCACCATCAGCTCAGGCTCGGAATTCATAAATGAACTACAGTGGTACCTCGAGATATGAGTGCCCTAACATATGAGATTTTTTGAGATACAAGCCATCCAGCGAGGGATTTTTGCTTTGAAATACAAGCAACATTTGAGATACGAGTAATCGCGCGGATCAGCCGGCTACACACGACCCACCAGTTTACCGCTACTCAAGCGTCTCATAATTTCCCATGCCTCAGTCAGTGTGCTTGTTTACCTCATTGTCGGAGCATCTTTTGTGCATTTACATACTTTATCACATTTCTTTTTATAACCATGGGTCCAAAGAAAGCAAGTGGAAAGGTCAGTGCTCAGAAGAGGATGATGTCTATTGAATTAAAGCGTGAAATCATAGAAAAATATGAGCAAGGTGTGCGAGTGGCTGACTTGGCGAGGCAATACGGGCGTAGTACTTCAACGATATGCACTGTGCTTAAACAGAAGGAGTCGATAAAGGGTATAACACCAGCTAAGGGCGTTACAATAATTTCTAAGTTCCGTAGCTCTCTCCATGAAAAGATGGAGAATCTACTGATGGTGTGGGTGACGGAGAAGCAGCTTAAAGGAGATACATTAACACAGGGTATCATATGCGAGAAGGCACGAGCGATTTACGGTGATTTGCTGGAGCAGACCCCACGCACTTCCACGGACGAAGCATCGAAAGACTCATTTAAAGCCAGTAGAGGCTGGTTTGATAACTTCAGGAAAAGGTCCGGCATTCACTCCATCGTCAGGCATGGTGAGGCAGCAAGTTCGGATGTGAAGGCAGCTGAGGATTACCTCAAAACTTTTTCCCAACTGATAGAAGCCAAAGGATATATCCCCCAGCAAGTCTTCAACTGTGAGGAGACAGGGCTTTTCTGGAAGAAGATGGCGAATAGGACTTCTATAATGGCAGAGGAGAAGGCGATGCCAGGCCACAAACCCATGAAGGATAGGCTAACTCTCGCACTGTGCGCCAATGCGAGTGGCAACTGCAATATCAAGCCTCTGCTCATATACCATTCGGAAAACCCCAGAGTCTTTAAGTCACATAAGATTTTAAAAGATAAACTGCAAGTGATGTGGAGGGCAAACCCGAAGGCATGGGTCACCAGGCAGTTCTTTGTGAAGTGGGTAAACCTGGTTTTCGGCCCTTCTGTGAAGAAATATCTACAGGAAAACAACCTAACTATGCAAGCCCTCCTCGTCCTCGACAATGCTCCTGATCACCCACCAAACCTCGAAGATGAACTCCTCGAAGAGTTCAAGTTTATAAAGGTTGTCTACCTACCTCCCAACACCACTCCTATCCTGCAGCCATGGATCAGGAGGTGATTTCTAATTTTAAAAAACTGTCCATCAAGCACCTGTTCTGGCGCTGCTTTGAGGTGATGGAGAACACAAACCTCACCCTTAGAGAGTTCTAGAAGAACCACTTTAACATCGTGATATGCCTCAGAATTATTGATCAGGCCTGGCTGGGTGTTATAACGAGGACTTTGACCTCTGCATGGAAGAAGCTGTGGCCTGAGGACCTTCGAAGGATTCGAACCCGAGGTGCCAGTGGAGGAGGAGATAGTGTCTCTGGGAAAATCCATGGGCCTGGAGGTGGATGAGAGAGACGTGAATGAGCTCGTCGAGGAGCACTCTCTGGAACTCACCACGGAGGAGTTACAAGAGTTGCAGTCTCGGCAACATAAGGAGGTTCTCCAAGAAATTGGTTTCTAGGAGGAGATCTCTACAAGTGAGATAAAGGAGATCTTAGGAATGTGGGAGAGGGTGTCACACTTCATGGAAAAGAAACACCCCGAAAAAGTTGCTACTGGTGGTGCATCGGAGCTGTTCAATGAAACTTGCCTCACCCATTTCAGAAACATTCGTAAAGGAAAGAAGAGGCAAACCTCGCTGGACACGTTTTTTTTGAAATCGGCCAAAAATGCAAAGACCAGTAGCAATTAAATTCAGTGAAGATTAGTTAAGTTACATTCAGTTTAGGGATAAAGTGTAGCATTAAGAGTGTAACGAGTAGGTAAATACACTTTATAAAACCAGTTTATTCCTTTACATTCTCTTTTATTATGTTTTTATACAATATTTGTCATTTATAAATACATTTTTCTTATTCAAAAACACGTAACAAGAACAACTGGGGTGGCATTTTGGGGGCTGGAACAGATTAATGGCATTTCAATTGATTTCAATGGGGAAATTTGCTTTGAGATACGAGCAACTTGATATACGAGGAAGGTTATGGAAAGAATTAAACTCGTATCTCAAGGTACCACTGTAGATGGTGTCACACATGACTCACAACTTTCTTTCCCCGCCCCCTGGCAGGTGCCTGGCTCTGTCCATCTTTCCTTGGAAACAGCCTGGCCCCTTTCATCCCAAACATGCTCATTTGCCCGGCGCCAGCTGACACCTCCACGCAGGTTCCCACAAAGAGCCCTCCGTTCCAGGACCAGTGGGTCTCTTACACAGTCTATCCTCTGCCAACACTCAAGGCCACCTTCAACACCAGCCCCCCAAGCTCCCAGGACCTATTACACGCCACTCCCATACTTCTAGTACATAGCCTCCCCCTGGGCCAAGCAACTGCCTCATGGGCCTACAACAGACCGTGCATGAGCATCCAGGGCCGCACAGCCACTCGTGGGTGAGCTGACCTGGCCCTGATACCCTGTCACCAGCTCTCTCTGGTCCATCAAGGTGTGACTCATACTAACGTGTCCGGAGTCTGAAGAACGGTGGCACTAGTGGGCAAGATGTTCGCCATGTGACTCCCTAATGCATACCACGAGTGCTTATGGAACACCAACTGTATATCCAAGCCCTCCTAAAACACTGGGAGGATATAAAAAAGCAATCCAATGGGAAAATAAATGGGAAAAAATAAAATTACAAAGACTAGGGACTAGAAGTTAGAATGGAGGGAGACAGCAAAGTGCACACCAAGCTGGCGCCTGGCAGGTGGGCAGAGTGCTGCTGGGATCTGAGTTGCAGGAGCTTTAGGTGGGAACGGTAGGTACAGGGACTCCCAGGAGAAGAGACAATCCTCAAAGGATTTGAGGGGGCAGGTTTCGTGCTGCGGGTCACTCAGCTTGTCTGTGGGAAACGAGGAGAGAAGATGGTAGGAAATGGCTCCAGGGAGGCAGGCACAGCTGGACCGCAGATTCACAGTCGGCCCAGGGCTTTGGGTTCACCCACAGCCTCAGCCTCTGCTGGCACACATGCTCGTTGACATCAGATCAAGGCCCCTCCGGAGGGCGAGAAGGGAAGACGCCAGCCCCACAGCCACCTCTGCCAGCTCTTCCACTGCGGAAGCACGTGGGCACTGAAGGGAGTGAAAGCGAATGAAAGTGGCTTAAAATTCGAAACCACGGACTACCTGAGGGTCACAATAGGGATGGCGAAAAAGGGTTTTGAGATGGGGGCCTGCATGTTGGCACTAGGCTGCCAGTGGGGTGGTGAGCGGGTCTGCAGCTGAGCCATGGGCCTCTCAAGAGATGGATGGCGAAAGGATCAGGACAGGGACACCAGGAGGGCCAGTGCACAATCCAGTGACAATGGGAAGGCTCAACCTCACGCTGGCGGACAGGGAGCAGACAATGTGGCCCAGAGCTGGGTGTGGTTACCAATGGTCAGGAGGCCGCCACACTTGGGGGCTCTGGACTGGGCAGCGGAAAGAGAAGGCCCAAAGTGGGACCTGTTGAGGCAGCACTGAGGTGGGCGGGCCGGGAGGGGAAGCAGCCACCTGCTGCACACGGAAGTTGTGGGTGCGGGTCCGAAACAAGCAGAATTGGTCTGGCTGGAAGCAGATTCATCCACTATTTGTTCCAGGAACAGTTACTGGCTGAGTGCTTTTTGCAGAGGTCATGCTGCTCACTTGGGATGCGGAGGCAGGTGAGAGAAGGAAGGCCCGTCCTTCAGGAGGACACCAGTGGATGTATGGTGATCGAGGAAGTGCCAGGGATGAGCCACCTCTGCCCAGTGACCACAGATTGTGAACATTTGATGTTTCCCACAGCATACGGTGTGGAACACACACACACACACACACACACACACACACACACACACACACACACCAGCTGTTTGAACTCACTTGCAGCCCGAGCTGGGTGTGGATGAGGGGCCTCAAGGCCCAGCAGACTCCCCTTAGTCCTAAGAAAGTCCATGATGAGAGCCACATTTGACTAAGTCTTTAGATCATTCCTGCTGAGTAGATGTGACTGAGCAGGAAGGAAGGAAGCTCAGATCACCTGCAACAAAGCAGACCGAGGGGCTATACCGCCAGGCTCTGGTACGAGATGTGTGACTCCAGGTGGGGCCATGCTCCCGCTTGTGCTCTTCCTGGCAGCACCTTGTGGGGATTTGCTTGTTCATTTAAGACTTGAAAACTCTATCCCTTCCTAGACAACCTCAGTGCCCTTTAGACCTTCTGACTATTTCAGGATTGCTCCTCACATCATTACGGCCATTTTCTGACCATCAGGTGACACCGCCTCCTCGTGTCCCCGAGCTTAGTGTGTGTGACGGGGACGGGACTGCTGCTCCACCTGGGCCTCAAGTGCCGATGGTCTAGGGTTAGCTTCCGCCGACTACAGGTGCCCCAAGAACAAAACACACTCTGCGTGAGACCTTAGCTCTTCACGGCGGGAAAAGGGATGTGACTTTTAAATGCCTCATTTTCAAGGTAAGGCCCAACTAACCACACACACAGCCTCATTTCACCATTGTTCTCTTCCCTTTCTGATCTCCCGACCTCCCAGAGACCACTCAGCCTCTTCGAGAGCAAGTGGGCAACCCATCCAAAACTACAGCCTCCCTGGTTCCATAATGTCTGTCTGACAGGACTGTCTTCTTCTGCAAAGACCCACAGCCTTCCCTCCCACTTGCCCACACCCAGGGCTCTGGAGATGAGCACCCGGAATAGAGACCCGCAGCTCCATGCAGAGCGTGTGGGCGCAGAGGGGAGATGGGCGCAGAGGGGAGGTGGGCGGGGCAGTCAGGATGCTTGTAATCAGAAGGGTTATCTAATGCTAGTTTCATTCTAATTGCGTCGGTACCATATGTCACCCGGCAATAACACCGCGAGCAGCATGCCACCGAATACATATTTAATTCACATAATGGGTACAGCAGTAGAAGTAATCAAGGCAGCTTGCCATAAGCCGTAAAGAAATGTAGCTTGTTCCTATCAGGAAACATTTGGCACTCGGGGAGCGAGCCGCATCACAGAGGGAGAGATGCTGCCTCGCTGCAGAGGCTCCCAAGGAAGGGCGGGGCCGGCGGGGGGGGGGGGGCACACGGGAGGTAAGAAATAAAAGGATGAAAACACGAAGAGATTAAAGCTGGGTCATCGATTCCTGGCGAATGAAAATCGATGGGGGAATATTGTCAGTGGGTTGCTGGCCATCTAAGTATAATTAACAGTAATGGGTTTATTGGCACGAGCTTAATAACTGAACGTGAAATGAGCCCCAGAACTTCCCGTGCCCTGGGGTCCCTCTCAGTCCCCACTGGCCCAGCCCACGACTCAGGAAACGGATGCAGCTACGGAGGCTTGGAAGTGCTCTTTCCACACCTCTTCATCTGGACTGGCACGTGATGGGGCCGGCTGCCATGGCCGAACTTCCTCCCTCAGGAGATGATTAATACCCTGGGCCATGCTCATCAATATCTTTGGACAGATCAACTGGAGTTTTCATTAAAGCCACATCCCTGTCCCTGATACACAGCTGTGGACCGGTCACTCGGAAGGAGGGAGGAAGGAAGAAGGAGGAAGGAAGGAAGGAAGGAAGGGAGGGAGGGAGGGAGGGAGGGAGGGAGGGAGGGAGGGAGGGAGGGAAGGAAGGAAGGAAGGAAGGAAGGAAGGAAGGAAGGAAGGAAGGAAGGGGAAGAAGGCAACCTCCTCCTCCTCAGGCTGACTCTTGGTGGGTTAACCGGAAACTGGCCCATCTTTCATTAACGCATCTCCCGCCAGTGTGTTTCGATGTATATTTCATGAGGATAAACAAACATTCGTTTCACTTTGAGAAGATGCTTGCTGTAATGTATTGTCAGTGGAGCCAGCCATGAGGGGACATTAATTTCAATCCTGGTGTTTAAACACTTTGGTGAGTCCTAATTACTCATTCCAGGCTTGATCCCAGGAGCCCCGGGATGCCAGCTCCACCCTCCAGTCACGAAGCCCTTCTGGGAGGAGACAGCGGGATGGAGGGGTGTCAGGATAACCCGAAGGGTTGCTATGTGCAAATAAGACTTTGGAAAGGAAACAAAATCCTAGCTTGTTCTTGCCTAAATCGGAGGGGGCCAACCATTGTGTGGAGAACAGCAAAGGCATCCAGCAGGGAAGTACTGGGAGAAAAACAGGGTGGAGACAGCCAGCTGTCCTTGGTGAAGGCCCTAGACCTGGTGTGTGAGAGGTGGTGCAATGGAGGTATTGCTGACGCCATCCTGGCGTGTGTCAGAAATGTAGGTGTAGCATGACCGTGCTGCCAAGCATCAGGGTCGCAAATGTCACAGGGACATGTGTGGATGGGTTGCATAAAGCGAAAGGATTAATTACAGGTCAGTGGTTAATATTCGTTTGCATCTCGATTTCTGATCGCACCTGCAGCGATGCGCCAGGCCTCCCTTCCGAGCCATTACCTATCTGGACACACTCAAATACACCAGGGAACCTCTCAACAATGGGCCCTACGACCTGGATGTGTATCTAAACAGGTACTTTCCAATGAGTGACGAAGTAAAGGTGAGTGATGGCTCACAAACGCAGCGGACTGAGACAGTGAGGGTGACGATGGCAGGACATATGGGCCCAGGGATGACAGTGGGGAGCGGGAGGAGCAGGGACGCCCAGAGGCATTTGCCACAAAGACCACAAAGCTTCCTGGGGGACCATGCTGTGGATGCCCCACCCCTGGTGCCACGCCAGGGCCCCCGGCAGGGCACAGCTGGGGAAGGCCGTTGATTTCTTCCTCTGGTGAGGGCTAAGTCCACAGCTTCTCCAGAGACATTTTCAAACAAGAACCCAGAACATGTGCCAGAAGCAGCACCATTATAATGCCTGGACGACTGTGCCACCTCCTACTGCCAATGTGGCCACAACAATCTCATCAGACCTACTTGTGTCTTCAGCTTTATTCAGATTCATACTGAAAATCCACCAGTCAAACAAGCTGGGCTGCTACACAGCAGACTCCACTCGATCAGGACTCCTGTCCGGTCTTGAAAGGTGCTTACCAGCTCCCCACAGCTGCACCCACCCCCTCTCAGGCTCCCAGAGCCCGCTGTACTTCGAGAGGACCCAGCCCACAAGTCCTCCGGGTTCCAGCCCCAGGGCCTAGTGCGCTCCACCTGGCTGGATCACACATCCCTCACTGGCCCCACAAACTCATCCAAAGCTGAGATGTCCCTGACCTGTGCCCAGGGGACCAAGGATATTAACTGGGAACCTTGTCTCTCTCACCAACTCAACCAGACCAGACAGGTTTGGAAAACAGAAGCCTGCTAATCTGGGTCTCGGCAGAGCTTAGGCTGAGGGTCCTCAAGTTCAGATGCCTGTGCTGATGAGGGCCTTCAGGGTCCAGGTGACCCAACGCTTCACCTAAAAACACAGCAGAGACCTGCTCTGATGTCCACGGGGCACTGGCTCTGCCTCCCTCCCACCTCCTTGAGGTGTCTCATTTGTGGGGAGAGAAGACCCTGTTGCCCAGAGCACTGTGATGAGCAGTTGGGTGCGACTTCCATGAGCTGAAAGGGCATCTTTCATGAAGACAGGACCAAGCATCACTATGTGACATCATGCAGAGAGATCTGGGACGGCCAGCCCACCTCCCGGAGCCCGATGCAGGGCCCCGAGCACTGGGCTGCGGGCAGGCTTCTCAGGCTTTGGCTTCTTACTCAGGTCTCTCACTGGACCTGTTAACAGACAGAGAGAGCTCTCAATGCAAAAGACGAGGTTCGATTCTCAGCCCAGACTGTAATATCCTGTATCCTCCAGGAAGTCGCTTAGCTTCTCTCAGACTCCATCTCCTTATTACTGATTGGCTCTCTTAATTCATGTCTAATTCCTAGGGTCGTGGAGACAATGAAATTAGTTAAATAAATCTGTAGGTGAGTTTCATTTCTTACTGAAGTTCATCCCACGGGACCACATGGTTTTCAACCATAAATACTATGTCACAGTTATCGGTTTCTGTTCTGTGTGTCTGCGTGCAGGCGGGCTGTCTCCGGCAGTGCCCCTATGCACCAGCACCAGAATGCCCACAGGGCTCACACTCGTTGTTCCTGCCAGTGTCTCTGGTGTGAGAACGGCTTCCAGAGAGCCCCAGGAAGAGCAGCTCCGCCGTCTGTAGTGTCCGGATGTGCAAGGCAGGGTGCCATCTTTCCTTCTTTACCGTCCTCAGGACATAACGTTCCCATACCCCGATGCCCAGAGAGGCCCAGCTACAGTCTCCATCCAGGGCTGGCCCCATGGGAGCAGACTAGCCTGCTGCCTGGGCCATTCAGGACCCTCTTTCTGGTGTCTCTCCATTTGGGCTTCTAAAATGTTTAAAGCATTTTTAAAAGCTACTTCTCAAAACTTAGGGAAAGCACTAACACATAGATCTCCTTTGTTCTCCCTCAATTTTTCAGAATTCGTGAAGCAGAAGAGAGATCAAAGGACAAAGACAGTCCTTTCATTTTTGTAAAACTTCCACAAATATCAAGAAACGGGCTCCATGGCAGTGCTACCTGCTGGATGCAGGAGGGGAGATCTGTGGGTTCACCTACAAACAGCAGATGGGACACTGAGCTTGGAAGTCAGGGAATATTTACGCGCCAATTTAAATGCAAGTATGCCTGTTAGATGTTCTGTACATGAACAGGAAGGGACTCTTAAGAATAACTGTAAACCTTGAAGTGACGCCCCATCAATGTGAAAAGGAAGAAGAAAACGCTTGAACACAAAACTTCCCCTCAGGGAGCTGCGCAGAGGGTCCAGCTCTGCCACTGGGGCCACCAGGAGGCAAGGCCTCACAGTCCCATTCTCTCATTTGCCATGAAGGGAAATAATGACCAGACTCTCTTTTCTCATTGGCTGCAGAGCCAATGTGCCCACGCTAGGTGCCCAGTGTGACCCAGGGGAAGAGGCACTGGCCTCCCAGGGCAAGGGTGGAGGTCTGACTCCAGCACTCGCTGCAGGTCCCCAGCAAACTGCTTGGAGCCCTGGCTTCCTTTTCCATAAAACCAGAGCTCTCCTGCCTCAGGCACCTGGAGGGGAACGACAGAGGTGCCAGCTGCCAGGTATCGGGGGAGCTGCACTCACCACACCAATGCCAGTGTTGCTGTGTGTGGCCACTGACACACATCATCCGCTCACTGACTCACACCAGGTAATTCAGAGGCTTAAATGCCATCTGAAGGTGCAAGAGTCGCACTCTCTCCCAGAGTCCTCTCCCCAGGCCCCTCCTCGAGACGAGCCAGGAACAGTGTGCACTCTTCTAAAGGCCAGGCCCCACATAGTGGGTGCTCCATGAATGCTGGGACTGGTCACTAAGGATGAAGAGAGAATAATAATACAGAAGGTCCAGGAGTGGGGTGTGGTCCAGAGAAGAGAAAGGGTGGAACCAGCCTGCAGCCACGAGATGGCATCACCGAGCCGCAGGCAGGGGCTGGGGGCAGGGGCTGGGGCCAGGGGCTGAGCCACACGCTGCATCTCCGTTTCCAGCCCTGGTGTCCAAGCCACAAGCATTCTCCACTGTGCACTGCCCCGGGCTGGAGACCTATATCTTCTGATCCTTCGGGACTGTTGAGCTCGTGCCAGGGACCTGGCTCCCACCCTCACACTCGTCCTTCTCAGTTCCCTTTGCCTTCTCAGATTTAATTTGATTGCCACACCTGGGTTTGCCATGAGTTCCATTCTTTGTGGGTCTCAAGTCAGGCCTACACTACTGCCCAAACCCAGTACCCCAGGGTTAGCTTGTTCAGGATACGAATGGAAAGAGGAAGGAAGCCCAGGCATTGGGGGCACACACAAACCACTTAGAAACCAGTGCTGGGCCCAGGGGCCTTGGTTACCTGCAATGCAACACCAGCCAGGGCAGCACGAGGAATGCTCTCCTCCTCCTGCTCCCTCCATGCAGTGAGCTGCTCAGACCCAGGTGGGCTCAAGAACTGGAGAGAGGACCAAGCCTGCCTCCAGCACAAGTTTATGCCAATGGCTCCAGCAAGACATCACGGAGAGGCCTTTTGAGGGAAAGGGGGTGAGAGTCATCAGACTCCAAGTGCAGATGTGGGTGGAGCCTGGCTGATAGAACACACCAAACACAGCACACACAATGCCCGCCCTAGCGTGTGGACTACTGTGTGTGCCCTGCCGCTTACACTGAGGCCTCACCCCAGTGTGATCGCCTGAGGCAGGACCAGCAGGAAGCGAAGCTTTTGATGAGTTCGTGAATATGGGTCCCTGAGGGACGAGGAAAGCACCCCAGAGCTCGACTCCACCCCGTGAGGACACAGGAGAAGGGCTGCAAGCCAGAGATGGGCTCTCGCAGAGGCCTGAACTGCCACATGGCGACCTCAGCCTTCCCATCGCCAGGCTGGGAGAACCACCTGTGCTCCGCCCGCTGGGCCTGTGGTGCAAGGCTCCCGGGCTGAGGAAAGCCAGGCAGGTTCAATGCAGGAGTGGCCACCAGTCCCCACAGGCTCTGCTTCCGTCTCCATCTGCACGTGTCTGGGGGATCTATGGTGGTGCCTTGGTGTCAGGCACAGTCTTGGACCCAGTTTCTTCCTGACAATGAACATGGGGAAGGCCAGTGCCTGGACCCTCCTAACAGTGGGTAGCCTGACCCATGGCACCCATCAGACTAGCTCACGAGGTCTGCTTCAGGGCTCAGTGTGAACAGCTGGCGCTAGGCGGTGTAGGACAAGTGGAGACGCGGTCCCACTGGGAGGAGCTGAAGAGAGGGTGACTTTTATTAATCCCTCAGTGAGGGGGAAGGAGAGCTGCCCTCTTCTCCACTGTGCCAACGGTGGGCGCCAGAGGCAGAAAAATGGCCCAAGAGGAAAGCTGGGGACGTTTCACAATATTGTCACCAAAACTCCTTGGAGAAGGGCCTGTGGCACCACCTAGCAGCCAAGATTAGCAGTTAAACCTGGCTCTGCCCTGCCAGCTGCGTGGCACTCAGCTTCTTCGCCTGAAAGGAGGTATGGGGTTCCCCTTGCCAACTTCCTAGGGTTGTTTCATGGAAGGAACAGAAATAAACGATAAACTAACAGGAGTCCCAGGAAGTCACACATCATTCCCTCAGTGTAAGGCCCTTTCTGACCACCTCCCTCTTACCTTTGGTCTGTGTTAGCCCAGGGCTAGTGGCCTCTGACCCACTGGATGCAGACTTCCAGATGTTTCTTCATTTTCTCCCGCGTGTTTAGTTAGCAGCTCCACTCCCCTGAGGTAGTTTCCAAGTTTTGGCAGCAGGTGTACAAATTTCTGCCTATGGAGCTGGCATCGGATCTTAATGGTACTTAGTGGTTTGGAATTAATTCCTCCACCTCAGAATTATCCAGAACACCCCATGCCTCTCGATGGTCTTCTCGGGCCCCCTGACTCCTGGCTTTCACTCCAAGTCCTTGGGCTCCCTCTGAACTGGAAAAGGGGTTGTGGTTGCAATTACGGAAACGCAGTTTAGGCACCCAACATGGCAGAGCGGTGATGGCCTAGCAGAGCAGCGTCTAGAGTGGAAGGACACTGGAGGTTTGCCTACTTCAGCCCCAAACTCAAGGATGCCGAGGTTGGGCGTGGAGTCAAGCTCTGGGGTGCTTTCCTCTTCCCTCAGGGACCCATGTTCACGAACTCATCAAAAGCTTCCCTTCTTGCTGGTCCTGTCTCAGGCCATCACACTGGGGTGAGGCCTCAGTGTGAGCGGGCGGGGCACACACAACCTCGCATCTTCCTTGCTGCTGTGCTAAGCCAGGGCCTAGCAGACTGAAGCCATCTGTTTCTAGAAGTGAGCGTTTTAGGGACTCAAGAATGACAACACATCCTATGAAGACAGGAGGCCCAACCTGAATGAACTTGGGCAGCTGGGAGGCAGGCAGACCCGTGACTGGCACAGAAGGGTAAACAGAACCTGCACATGACGAAAGGCCACCTGGATGGGGCCCGGGTCTCACATGCTCATTGTTGGAAATAACATGGTTTCAGCTCAGGGTCCCTTCATCTTTGTGCCCAGGTCTCTGCCCAATGCATAAGCACAAATTCCCATAGCTATGCTTCCACAAGACAGACAAGGAGACTCTGCCAACCTGCACCTTTGCCGCTCTGCCCCCTAGTGGCCAGGTGGGAGTGGAGTGTGGTGACTCTGAACTTGGCCTCCTGGAGGGTAGCATCCTCCCCCACTCCATTCTGACCCTTCGCAACAGCACAGACAACTTACCTGCAGACGTAGCTTATTGTCTGTGATGAGCATTACAATGACTTGTCTTCCAGAAATGTCCTTAACATGGCTATGCTTTTGCTTTTGCCTTTTCAACCTGAACATAAACTGTCTTGTACTGCGATTGTTTCTCAGCTTTGATCTGGCTGGTGAGTATGTATGTCCTGCCTGGACGTATTGAGGCCCAAGTAGGTTTGCTGGAATACCTTAAAGTGACTCTGGGTAACAACTGGGAACTGTATTACAGAGGCATATCTCCTGACAAGGGCTTTGGTGTTGCCCCGCCATCTAGTACAATTGTAGCTTCAAGACAGAGGGGGAAGCAGAGAAGAAAAAGGAAAAAGGAAAGAAAAGGCAGGCGTTTCTCCTGCTTTGAAGTGTCTGCAGGTGCCAATTTAGAAAGGACAGGCCAGGGGTAGCCCAAAGGTCAAGGCCACAGGAGTGAGGATGCCCCTGATGAGAAAAAACACATAACCCCACGTGCCCAGAGAATCGAGGTGCATGCACATGTGTGACATGCATACACATGCTCACAGCGATGAGGAAATGTCTTTTCACAAAGATGGTCCAGCAGGGCATGTGCACACACAGCCAAGAAGGGAGATATCCTCTGGAAACCATCAAGGCCCCGGGAACCTCTGAGACGCCATCAGAATGCAGACACTTGAGCTCCCAGAGTTGCCATTAGAGCTGGGCCTAAATTATTGATCTTTCCCCTTTATCAGCATCACAGTCACGTCCCAGGCCCGAGATCTAAGCACACGGCGGTCCCTGCCGCAGCCGCTGAAATAATTAGGAGGAATTCTCATTAAGGGGAGTGAATGGTCCGCCGACACAGGCAGAGGGGAGGGTCTGCAGGGTGCTCAATGTCCTCCACGGTCGGGGGGTCACCAGGGTCAAATCCCCAGCAGTGCCCACAGATGACAGCTAATCAAATGGAAAAAGTGTCCAATTCACACACGCTGGTGTGCGCCCATCTGTGCAGTGGGTGGAGCCTCACAGGGACCACAGAGAAGCTCCAGCCATGTGCAGAGTGGAGGGGGCAGGGCTGGAAGCCTGGTGTGTTAACCAGAGAGTAGGAGCAAAAAATAAAAATAAAAAATAAAAAACTAAAAAACAAAGAAAGAAAATAGTCAGAGCAAGAAAAACACATTAAAAATAAATAAAAAGATACATATTAATAATGGAAAACCCACTGTGGACTCACTGCATTCTCTGAAAATACAGGGGTCTGGGCAGACAGGAGGGAGGCTCCTATGGGGTGAGACCCCGATGGGGTGGTGGTCCCCGGTGCACACCAGCTCCAGACACTCACTCAGATGCCTGCACCCAGCCAGCGGCTGCCTATTGATCCCAGTGCAACTGAAGGGCTCCTCCCCTCCTCCACCACTTAACACCGGCCTTTCAGACATGGTTCCAGAAACAGCCAGACCTGTGAGGAGGGAGAGCAGCTCAGGGACAGGGACATGGCTGCGGTAGGGATCCTGATCAGGAGCAGGGTGAAGGGCAGGGGGGCAGCAAGAAGCAAGCCCCCGCCACTCCACCAGGCACCATGGTGCCTGGTGGAGTGGCGGGGGCTTGCTTCTTGCTTCAATGTCAATGTGTCATCATTTTAAAGGAAAACCCCATTCATTGCACCTGGCTAATCGAAATGGTTGGAGAGGCCATCACACACTGGGTGTGTCTGAAAGGGGTTATTTTTACTTCACTCCGTTAATGAAATCCTCTAGCGACCAAGAACTAGCCCTGGACAGGCTCCCACACTGCGACAGAAAACACAAGGCCGCGCTGATGCCCGGCAAAGGACGGCGTGTATCTGGGTTATCTGCGCGTGTGTGAGCCCTGCCCGTGACGGAGATTAGCATGGACCTCACATCCCGCAAGGAGCAGAACATCATTACACGTCTCGACTGACGCGGCGCGGAGAGGAATGCGGATGTCCCCGGCTGATAGGGAAGAAGACTTGATGTTATTTATTAGGGGACACTTACCAGAAACTGCATTTTCTCCATTTGCATTAGGCACGCAAGGCTGCCGTGGCCGGTGCTCAGAGGCGGACATGGGCAGAAGGCGCTCTGCAGAGGCCTCAGGGTCCTGCAATGTCCCCACAGGCCCAATTTCCAGGCCCCTTAGCCCGCCCCACACTGGTCCCTGGTGCCACTCCCCACCCCGGCCTCCCTGATGGCCTCCCGGTGTCACCTGCTCACTCGACCTCTCCTGTCAGCCCTGACCTCCGCTTTCAATTGGCCAGCCACTCCTGAGATGCCAGAGGCCCAGGGGGAGAGGCCATCAGGCAGAGCTCACAGGTGGACCCCCCACATTCCCGAGTGACTGGAATCCCAGGGGCATGGGCGGCTGATGTGCCTGTTTAGTCCTGTGCAGGGGACAGTGGTTGCGGCTTCTGGAGGCAGAGCTGACACCCACGGGGCTTCCCTGGAAAGGGGCTGGGCAAGGCCTCACACTGGCCAGGGCCCCCAGGTTCCTCCCACCATTTCTGCAGAGCAACCTGGAAATTTGCTGAAGACCCATGCTCCTGGCCATTGGCTCTCACAAGGGTCCCAGGCCACTCCCCCATCTCTCCAGGGCATCCCCCGGGGAAAAGAGCCCAGTAATCTTTTTCCATGGAGGCAGTGACCACAGGTCCTGCAGGAACCCTGGTGGCTGGCTGCCCACCCCTCCTGCGTCCTTGCATCTGTGAAGCAGGCAGTAGAGCTGAAGACACCCTCAGACCTGGAGGAAGGCAAGCAGGAGGCCAACCTCCATGCAGGCAGCAGCCTTGGGGTGGGAGGCAGGCCTGGCCTCAAAACCCTCCAGAACTGGGCAGCAGGAAGTGCCAGGGCCGAGAGGAGGGAGGGAGGAGTTTGTAGAGAGGATGGATCTGCTGTGTGGACTCAGGAGAGGGCCATTGGGCGATGCACAGACAGACGGTCAGAGAGACTGTACCGCATAAATTCCAGGGAAATCCATTTTAGGAAGAGCGGCTGGGCCTGAGCTCAGCACATCCTTAGACACGACCAGAAGCCACAGAAGCCAGCACACTCACCTGCGTGACCCCGAGTCCTCTGTGCATCCATGGGCACCCAACCTCAGGCTCCTGACTTAACTCCCCGCCCTCCCCTCCAAGAAAGTGGCCAAGTGCAATTATGCAGAAAGCAGCTCTGAGCTCTGTCACGGCGACAGACGTCTGCAGCGGCGTCCTCCGTAAGGCACTTCTTCTCCCCAATTGCTCATAGAGAATCATAGCCTAATAGCATCCCATTAACATAATTGCCAACACGACTAGTGTTCCGTGTCTCAGAGCCATTTACTTACTTCACCATAAAGAATACCGAAACAGCCCTAAAACACAGAGGGAGGGGGTTGGGGGATGGGGACGGTGGCCGGAGACTTTACCCCTCTCTGGTCCCCAACCCCAAACAGGGTTCCAGGACCATAAACAAAGGGGTGCCTTCGTCATCATGGGAATCATACACAGAGCCTTCCTAGCAGACTCCCAAGCAGACGTGTGCTAAAATCTAAACGGATTCTGCCAGGCGAAATGAAATTCCCATTATTTTTAATTAATCCTTAATTAAAATATATTACTCCGCAGATTCCGCAAATCTCTCTTAATATGCAAATGCGGCCCATTCAAGGATATTTACATATCATTAATTAAAACGGCACATTCTTTCAGTCTAACAAGCTGAGGGGCTGTGGCTGCCTCCACATTGGCACAAGGAGCCTGTCGGGGTGGTGCCAGGCTCTTCTGATAAAGACCTTCAGGGCTGCCTGCTGTGCTGGGCTGGAGGGAGCAAGGACCAGTGCACCATGCTTTGACTCGCTCCCAACAGCCTTCACACATTACCTGGGGCTGTGGCCAGGTGATCCCGGCAGGGCCTGGGGCCCCCTGTTGGCTGCGCCCATTAGCAGGCCACCTGGGACCCTGCCTGGCTGGGCCCTGGCTGGGAGACTGTGTCTGGAGGCGGCGAGGAAGGAGATGCAGCTTGGGAGGGACCAGGAGGGCACACACTGTCCAATTTTTCTGAGCCTCAGGGTCGACCATCTCCCCAGTGAAGATGCAGGAGTTCCCAAATCAAAGCACACACAAGTAGACATCAGTCTCATTTCCACAGACGAGTCCCACCATCAGGAAAGCAGAGCGGGGGGGAGGGGGCGGCAGTGGTGTGGGGGAGGTGGTGTCCTCCTTCCTTGCAAGGCCAGCACCGGAGACCAAGACAGGCCAGGAAGCAAAGCAGTGGGAGCATGAACTACACCAACACAAAGAGTTTGTGTCCTGGGACTCAGGGAGGCCCACATGGAGAACCCCAGCCCCGGAACCCCAGCTCTCACTGCAGAATGACTCACACCTGCACAAAATCACTCTAAGGGGTGCCTCAGCAAGATGAAGGGTTCTGCGCTGCAGACATTTGTGGTCATTTCTTTAAGAGTTGACACCAAATGACGAACTCCTTAAATCAGGCAGGCTTCCTGCTCGTCACTGAAGAACCACTCTGGTTATGCCGGAGGTCTTGTCCACACGCTGCCGACAATGAAACAGCCCAAAGGGCCTGAGACACCTCCAGGCCATGACCCCAGGCCCCCATCTTGGCCTAAATGTCCTCCACTTCTCTCCAACTGTCATCCCATCAGAGCCAGAACTATTGCTCTGTCAATATTTATTTACTCAGTGTAAACTTCTACAAGGCAGGACATTCACTCACACGCTTGCTTTTCACTTGGCTCAGTGGTCGGCAAACTGCAGCTCTCGAGCCACATGTGGCTCTTTGACCCCTTGAGTGTGGTATTCCACAAAACACCACAGCCTGGGCGAGTCTATTTTGAAGAAGTGGTGTTAGAAGAAGTTTAAGTTTAAAAAATTTGGCTCTCAGAAGAAATTGCAATCATTGTACTGTTGATATTTGGCTCTGTTGACTAATGAGTTTGCCGACCACTGACTTAGCTCATTGCCATGTAAAGATGGGAACTAACACCCAGGCTGGACGACCGAGTGAGACCAGTGAGAGCCAGGGAAGATCACAAGGTCAGGGTTCATGCCGATGTAGCCCTGGTGCTGAGATGGACTTCAAAGCAGCCTCATCTGGGTGGGGAACCCACGGGAGTTTTCAGAACGTGAGCTGGAGTGGTGGTTCTAAGAAAGGCCTAGCTTCCTGTCGAAAGCAGATCCAGGTTCACGTGGGAGCTCTGCCCACGCCCAGCTGTGTACTGAAGCTGGTTCCATAAAATCCCTAATTCTCAGTGTTCTCATCCAAGAACTGTGGAGCCAGGGCTTCCCTTACAGCGTTCTGTGAAGTTCAAATGAGGCTACATAACAAAGGCCTCAGCACGCAGTGTGGTCCGTATGCAATCACTGTTCGTCATGAGCTTTGCGGGTGAGGACCAAGGTCAGGTCCTTAGTGTCTGAAAGCCCTCCAGGATCTGTTCACAGCCTCATCTGCGCGGTCAGCCTCTCCCAGGCGCCAAAAGAGGTCAGCCCTCTGAGTGTATCAGGCCCCAGAGTACCTGCTCCATCAGCCAGAACTTACCAGGCTACTCCCAGCAGCTCTCACAATCTCATTTTTCTTTCTCAGACTAATCTGAGAAACGAACACATGAGTACATCATGGCAACATCAGCATTCACTAAATACATCACTGAATCTCTGAAACCCTGGGCATATTTATACACAAAAGCGTCACATAAGAATAATGATAATAACGACCCTGCACCGGCTTCTGCACTCACAGCGTGTCTGCTGCACGCAGACGTGGGCACAGCCTCCTCCTCCCTCCCATCAGCTGGAAGCCGTGGGGGGAGGACTGCCTCACACAGCTGAAGAGGCCCAGGCGAGAGCCACGGAGACGTGCCCCGAGGGTGGCGGACAGGGATGTCCTGGGACATGAGGCCTCATGGGAGCAGGGGCAGTGCTAGGGGTCCCTTCCTATAGCCTCAACTCCATCTGGTCGTGGGCAGGGCAGCCCTGACCCGGAGTTGTCTCAAATTGAGAATCCCATCCCTCAATTTCACAGCAGTCTCATATCTTCAACATGACGATTCTGACAACGTCTTACACTGGGATCCTCAGTCCCAGGGCCAACACAGAAACCCCAACTGGGGGCAATGAGGGGCAGGTGGGAAAACAAGCTTCATCCACCTCCTGAAGCCTCAGGAGCGGCATCAGAAGAGCAGCCGTGATTCAGGGCCTGATCTTTCGGCAGCAGTGACGAGACATGAGCCCCGAAGAGACATGAGGACCGAGTTCCAGGCTCGGTCCTGCGTGCATGGCCACTGCCAGCCCAGGAAGGATGTTTGCACGGATGAACCTCCTGCCAAAGTGGGCACACAGCCCAGGACTGTGGGCTACCTGGAACTTTCTGGGCTCTCAGGTAATGCTTAACTTTTGCTTCTTCAAACCCAAATCTTGTCATAATTTTAAAATCCTACTTAAAGGTGCAGCTAAGGCTCTGGCAATGCAGCCGCGATGTGATCTGAAATGACCAGCTAACCCTTCTGCCTGTGGAATGAGATGCTGTCTCTAAACTACCCAGGCTCCACTGCAGGACCAGACCCTGAAGGCCCCACCCTTGTTACAACAGTCCATGTCTGTGCCACACAGGCACCGTGACGGGCGGCACCAGGACCCTGTCTCAGGGGGTTCAGCTTAAGCCCCAGCACGTGCTGGCTTACCTCGCTGGCTGGTGCTGTGACACCTGCGAGTGATGGGGAAGTCGCTCTCACAAAGCTCCTGTCTCACAGGAAGCAGGGAGCCTTGGGGCTCAGGACCCCCAGGTTTCCAGCCTGCCCACCCCGGACCCAATAAGTAGAAGGAAACCACTTCCCAAACCCCAGGACCTGCTGTCACTGCAGGGGGGACTCCTGTGTACTGTCCCTGACATGCAGCAACTCCTTCCTTGGTCACATGGATACACATTCAGGGATTCAACACATTCGCCACGTGCAAAGGGGCTGCTCCCTCAGGATGCGCCTGTCACAGTGCAGGCCCTGTCCCAGCCTCCCCCAGCACTAGCTCCTGGGAGAGCAGTGAACCCCCGGCATCACCTGCACAGTCATTGCTGCAATGCGGGATGCCCGGGGTTCACCCACACTCACCTGGCAGTGATTATTTGAATCACGATGCCAACATGCCAGTGTCCGCTGAGATAACTTTTGCCAGGACTGCAATGGGCTGTGGGGGGTTGCACATCACCCCAGAGCCGCTTGGAACATGTCTGCCAGCTCATGTGTTCTAATTGCAATGACTGACAGGCGCGATCATCTCATTAGATGTAAGCATCTCGGATATCGCGTTACCTTTAAGAACACCAGCGTGTAGGTAAGAAAGTATCTTCATTTCAGAGTCTGAGTCAGGCAGCGGAGGGCTGCATCCCCAGCCCCTGTGCAGGTCACCGAGAGACTGGAAAACGGAGCTTCCCCCTTGGAGTTGCCCCCATGTAGCTGCCTCCACAGAACTGCCTGCCCCCCATGGAGCTGCCCCCACAGAACTGCCCCATGGAGCTGCCCCCACGGAACTGCCCCATAAAGACATCTGTGCTCTGACCAACCCTCAGACGGACGACTGACAAGAAAATAACAAACGCCTTGCATTTGGAGTTTGCAGACACGCATCAGCTGTGGCTTCTGGGAGAGTCACCGCAAGGAATACCCAGTCACAGAGAGCTTGAGTCAGCACCTGCCCCCCCCTGCTGTCAGTCAGTATGAAAACAGTTGTGTTTCAGAGACGTAGCTCTTCGTGGTAACACAGCGGGACAAGGTCCAGAGGAGGAAAGGGTACCTTCGGCCAAAACCTGCACACCCTACCCAAAGACAGCCAATCTTCGTATGTGTTCTGGCAAGCGTGACTCACAGTGACAAGGCTTCAAGCTCGGAGGCAACAGTGGCCAGAGTGTGACCAGACTCCGGGCAACTGTACAAATGACCTGCACGAAGTGGCATAACTCGCGGGGCCCCCGGCCCCACTCGCATACCCACCCCGATCTGGGCAAGAGGCCAAGGTTCAGGGAGGCTCCAGTGCTCAAGCCTGAACCCCACAACAGCTTGGGGACTCCAGGCTTGTCAGGAAGGGCTGGGCCGCGTGCACGACAGCAGACCCCCAGAACTGGGGCCCCCAACTCAGGACAGAAGCTCCAAAAACAGGCTGAGTCGGGGGAGCTGATGTGAGGGACTCTGTGTCTAAAAAAGAAAGCAGACAATTGATGTGGGCCCTCGAGTTTGTTTTCCTTTTTACTCTCCATCAGCCTGCCCGCCTGCGTGAGCCAGCCCTGAGCCCGCCCTCCTCACCAGCCGGGCTGGGTGCAGACAATGGGAGTGGCCCCAGCTCAGCCAGAAGAACAGGGACACACTGGACAGGGCACAGGTCCAGCTCAGGAGACCAGGGGAAGCTCGACGAACACAGAGTCGGTCTGAGACGGGCGCCCACTGCTGGCTTTGGGGACACGTCCCAGCCACGGCTGCCCCTCCATTCTGAGGCTACCTGTGTCTCTCCGGCAAATTTAAGGCTGGGCCCATATTGCCAACTAGGCCAGGCTCCTGCTGCTGTGCTGGGACTACCTTCTGCTTCCCGGCTACAAGCCCAGAACCCTCACTAGCACAGACTCCCCAGGGTGCTGCCGAGTGTCAGCACAGGGCACACTTGCTGAGCAGGCGCTCAGAGGACACGCAAATGTAAGGACAGCAGCTGCTCTCAGAAAAGCCAGGTTTTGCCAGAGTGGAGGTGGGGCAGCCTTCCCGGGATGAGGTGGCAGCCACAGCGCCAGAGGGCCTTTCCCCTCGACCCTGCAGCTCAGATGAGGTGATGGAGTGTAGGCACAGCCTTAGGATGCTGCTTCTAGAGCCACAGACAGCAAACTCACTCCCAGTCACTGGGGGAGTTCCCCTCTGCCCCCCACACCATCCCCAGCAGGGCAGAGGGTGGTGACGGGACACATGGTCCCCAGTGACCCTCTGTGAGATAGTGACCCACGCCATCCACAGGATGAGGAGCCTGGAGATCGTCTCGGATCACATCCTGGCTCCACCAGGACCAGGGTGTGCGGGGGCAGGTTCTCAGGCCTCGTAGAGTTTCCTGGGCTAGAAAGTAAGGGAACAGAGCTCCATAATGGAGGTCCCTGGTGGTCTAAGGACCATCTGTCCATATGTTGGTCCTTAGAGAGGAAGAGCTGAGATGCCCAAGCATGCCAATGACCAAGGATCCAGCACTGACTCCCACCGCCTGCCTCCTGCCTGCTGTAGTAGGTACAGTGGGTTCGGCCTCCCGCTGTAGGGGTGGGGGAGGGGGTGGAAGGTTGGTTTGTTTTGTGTTTTCGTTTTGCTGTTTCCCCAGTACTCCTCGTTTTGCTCTTCCTTTCTTCTCTCTTACTTGCTATTTGAGAGAGAACCACAACTTTTGAATGCCCTGTGGTCAAGAGAAGGGCCCGCCTTTGGAATCCAGGTGTCGCGGGCCACCACCCACTGGCCACCCAGCATCTTCCCCTCCCCCCACATCCGCCTGATGGGTGCAGGTGCCAGTGGCTGTGGCCCTGGGGCTGCTGGGGGCCACTGGGCAGGTGCCTTCACCAGAGGCCATCCCCAAAGCCACTGGAATGAGGGTGGCAGGTCACGGAGGGCCAGGGGTCCCAGGTCTGACTAACTCCTGGACTGCCTGCCTGTCACCTTCCTCCCGTGTGGCACAGGGGTGCGTGGCTTCTACCTCCGCGTTGTTCAGCCAAGGTGACAGCGTGAGGGGCGGGGACGAGGGCAGAGACTGCAGATCTCACTCAGAAAGAGGGTGTTTCTCTCATGGGCCATGCACAAAAGCCACCCCACAGCCATCGGTACTCAGAGCTGGCATAAAGGGGTGACGTAGCAGAGCCCCACAGCACGTGTCAGAGGTCAGGCAGCGGGCAGCCTCACGTGGCTTCTGGGTTGGGCTCCTGCCCTTGCAAAACAGGTCTCGGGGAATTCGCCACAAGTAATTTCTCAATTACCGTTTCATTTCTACTATTGAAGCAAATGTTACTTAACAATGTATAAACATTTACTGTTATTTTTATTTTATTGCTTCACTTAATCCAGATTTAATACGTCATGATAATCCAAGGTGTAATTTCTCATGTTGTCACTATTTATGGTGACACGAACTTCTCCCCATCCTGTGACAGACAGATGTCCCACCTTTTGAGCAGACATCAGCTCGAGACACACCTGCTACATCCTAAAATGTAGAACCCTGGCCATTGAGGTGAGCAGTCCACACTGATGTCCCTCAAGGGCCACATCTCAGAAGCCTGCCCCGAGTCAAACCGCCCCTCCTTTCTCTACACATGTCGCTGCTACCCGCTGGCCGGGAAGAATACCAGTGCACTCCTTCGTTTCAGTCCGCTGGTCAGACACAAGTGGATCCATTTATTGAGACTAGAAACTGTTGTCTAAATCATCGCTATAGTCAAATACCCCTCTTAGGACTTTTTTTTCTTCATTTTTAATGCAGATTTGATATCATACATATAATCCATAGTCAACCCACCCACAAATTCACACTTGGGTCACCAGTAGGTAAAAGCTTATCATCTCTAGCTGGTACAGTACAAGAGTAAAAATGTCAAATGCAACATGTAATAGATACCATAACAGATAATACTACTGTATTCCGTTTATACGACATTAGGATGCCAGCGGCAGAACCGATATCCACAAACCTTGCCCCCCATTAGTCACAGTACAGGAATTTCTGTACTCTCAGCATTTTATTTGTCCTTTATGCTTCCCACTTCTCACTGAGCAGGGTTTGTCTTCATTTCCGTGTTGTCCATCACTCAATCTTAAATTGACACAGTGAATCTTCCAGTGGCAGCCACGGCGTGCCACGTTCCAGCCAAATCCCCGTCTTCTGCTCATACTTCATCTGAGACGACCCCGATACGGATGTGGGAACCTACTTAGTCTTGAGGTGCTACAAAGAAGCATTTTTCATAATTTAGTTTCAGGGAATGGAAAAAGCTCCGCATAACCCATAACCAGTGTGTTGACCTGGAATAGCTCAGATGAGATGAACCCTATTATTAAATTTTCTGACTCTGCAAAATATGGGTTAGATTCATTAGAATTCAGAGTCGTCAATGGGCAAAAGTCTCCAAGACAACTCGGCCTGTGCCTCCTGACCGCTGCTTGGCAAAGATCCTGGTGCTAACCTGGTCAACAAGCCCTGCGCCCCCAGGGGCCATCACCGTGGCTGAGGTACAACTTACTAACGTGTTAGGCAGCTAGATACTGGACTTGACCACACATGCCCATGTGCACACACATAAATACACCTGTGAACACACAAATCGTGAACACATGCATACATACACACACACACACATTAAAGGCATAAATACACCTTTCTGCCTGGTTCCAGCTGAAGGCACGGGGCTCCTGATCAGGGGACCTGAATTTTCGCACTTTTCTACGTTTTCATAACAACCTGACAAAGTGTCCCAGATTGTCCATCTAGAAAATGGGGCTCTGGCAGCTGTACACTCCCACCAACTGCGTTTAAGAAAGTCTGCCTCAGATCTCCTGTTCCAACTTGTGATGTCCTTGAGTTGGCTCTACTGCTTGGAAGAAAATGGTGACAATTTCTCAAATATAAAGCTTCCCTTTAATGTAGAGAGAAGGGGGAGCACGGTTTTAAATTCGCATAACCAACAGAGAGTGAGGAGCGCCAGCGGAGGGGATGCTGTGCTGGGGACACTGAGCCCCGCTGTGAGAAATGGCTGCAATGCCGGGGCGCCAGGTGCGTGGACCATGTGCTCCAAAATTATTTTAACAATTGTGTTGCAAATATCAAGTTATTTTCAAGAGATTGTTTTCCTTAAAGAAAAACCTCAAATGAGTAGATAAACTGCAGCACATTCTACAAAGGGCTACCGACCTGGCAACAAGAACGAACAAACGGTGCCAGCAACGTGTGAAGTCTCAGACTCTTTGATCAGCAATAGGCAGGCACCAGTGCATGCACACTGACTCCATGCCCATGCACGTGTCGGAGCTGCCCAGAGGAATCTGCGACAGCAGCTCCCAAGCTGCAGTGGAAGGGCAGAAGGACACTTTCTGGTGACAGGAGAATTCTGTCCTCACTGGGGGTTGCTGCCCAAGGCGTGTTGAAGAACCACCCGCCACTCACCTGACTGGGTGTCAGTTTACTTCACTTTTTACAGTTTGCAACCTTAGTCATCGCCAACCTCCTCCTGCCTGCAAGTGAATGTGGGAAGTTCAGTGGTATAAGGGGAACATTCAGGCCTGGAAAAGGAGGAGCTGAAATGTTTCCCCTCCCAGCCCTGTGACCCTGAACCCCGGAGTTAAGGTTCACACTCCGCACCTCCTCCCACTTGTAAAAGGGGGAAACCCTGTTCACAGGTGCATGGAACAAAATACTCCAAAGATAAAATGAGAAACAGAAAAGGCGCCGTGAATGGTGTAATATCATATATACAGAGATCCAGGAAATCACGTCCTTATTAGGGGGCAGGAGCCCTGCTGGGTGGTTTTAACATATGCAGTGACTTTCTCTTTCCACCAATGGAAGCATGATGCCTGCAGCGATCAGAGCCGGAGCAGGATTCACACTGGCCTCCATTTTTCCTTCACACACAGATACACACACACACACACACACACACACACACACACTCACACACCATGCACATGCCACGCACACACACCACCTAATGTCCATACCATGTATACACCACACATGCACACACACCAAACATGCATACCACACATATGGGCACTCCATGCACAGACCATGCATGCATACACTCACACACACACCATTCTGCACACACCCCTTCCTAAGTGCTGTCTGTCCTCGAGGACTGCTCTGATTGCTCTGCAAGGTGTTCACCTTGCATAGAGCATGTGGGCAGATCGACCAGAATGAGAGCAAGCAAGATGTGCAGGGCCCCCTTCAGGTCCCACTGAGAGGCAGAGGTCACTGGGTCAGGTGGACCAGGCTGCAGGAAGGCACCCTTTTGTGGGGTACTCTCCATCCCCCACGCTCTTCTGCTCTCTTTGATGGCTGTTTAAGTGAAACCCCCTCTCTCTCTCTCTCTCTCTCTCTCTCTCTCTCACACACACACACACACACACATTCTCGCTTCTCTCTGCACTTTCTCGGGGGCTGGGTTTAATTTGACACGTCGAGCTTTGGTAACGAGGCGGGAGCAGAGCAGCCACAGGGAATTCATTAGGGCGCCACACTGCAGGCCGCTCTCTGTGCGCTAATGACATCGGGGGTAGGGAAACGAGACAGCCGCCACGCGAGATGAAATAAACATGAGGACTGTCAGCGGTGACAGCCTCAGCAAAGGGGACAAAATGAGCCAGGTAGAGACCTTGCTCGTCCCCACAATGCAAACCGACAGCTTGCAGGGCTCCCTCCATCTCTCCCAGACGCCCTGCTGTACTGCTCTCCCCACCCCCACCCCGAACTCCCGCTGCAGAGTGAGAGGTGAGGGTGAGAAGGAAGTATGCATGGAAACGAAGGAAGGAATACAATGAAATGATCGGTTTTAACATACAAATTTCATTTATCAGTTTAGTGCTGGCGCAAGCCACTCATCAACCTCCTTCCAAGGAGAGGCACAGGGAGGCAGGTGGGGTGGCCTGGGGTCCCTTCCTCCTCCAGCCGAGTACCCGTGGTTGATTTTTCCTAGCAGCATCACTGCCCCACCTCCAGCCCAGAGACTGTGTCTCTGACACCACAGGGAGCACACGGAGAGGAAGAGCTGGAAGAGGACAGAGTGTAGGAAGGAGCGAGGTGGTGCCTGGACGTTTCCTGGTCCCGGGTGTGGGGCTGGGAGGAGGCTGGCAGAGAAGACTGGGCCGCCTGGACCCCGAAGCAAAACCCGCAGGCAAGACCTGCTCCCAGTCACCAGCTGTCAGAGGGCTCTCCTCCCGGGACGGTCTCAGGGACCAGGACACTGTCTCCTCCGCACGCAGCACAAAGAAGTGCACTGTGGGTAATCAAACCGGCAGGCTTTCTATCTGGATGGAAATAATCAAACCTCCGCAGGAGCACAGGGGACATCACCGTAACCTGTGGTTCCTTGAAACGAAGGTGCTTCCAAAACTCCAAATGGAGCCAGCTCCATGAGGTTGCCTAACATATGGGAGCGGTCCCCAGGTGAGCCCTGGCAGGTCCCCAGGTGAGCCTGGGGCTGGTCTGGGTCAAGCTGGTACCTTCTTCCATGCCTCTTCCCAGAACGTTCTACCAGGTCCAGCCTTCTTAGGGGAGGATGTTGTGAGCAAAGCCCATACTTTTAAAGCCAAATATTGTTTTCTTTGGCCATGAGTTTCTCAAGCAGGTGTTTCAAAACCCCCCAAAAGTGGCATTATTATCATGGGGTGGAAAATAGCCACCACGCTGACATCGATGGCTAGAAGAGAGCTTGTGGGGAGGCTGGGCTAGCACCGCATTCACTCCAACAGGCCCATGGCATGGCCGCCTGCCGGCCACATGGAGGAAAGCTTGCCCTGTAGCAACCCTGGCAGGCGGAGGGGACATGGGAGGGCAAGAAAGCTAATAGGAAGTTTTTGGCAGGACCCACTGCGGAGACACAAGGAGTGTGGCGCTCCTCCCCAATCCTAGTGGGCGCTGGAGGGAGCCACAGGATGAACCATGGAAATTAGAGAACTGCCTATTGGCTAACATCCTGGAGCAAAGCAGATCTGGGGGTCACAGGATCAGCCTGGGTTTAAGGCCTAGAGCTGTTCTGCCTGCACTCCGCACTGGCCAAGCCTTAGTTCCCCAGGACAGATGCCAGGAGGAGACGCTCTACACCAAGCTCACAGCCCCTTCCTAAAGGGGCTTTGGAAGGGCTTTGCATTTAAGAGACTCTTTGTTTTAAGCAAGAATATGTGATTGTAGACATTTTGCTGCGAGAAGGGGGCACACTCAGCCATGTGATGCAGAAGGTGGTGAGGAGGGATCAGGCCTGGCTCTGGAACAGGGAGGGACCAGGTGTGCAGGCCCACATGGCGGGCTGGGCATGGGCCCCCTAAGGGTAGTCCAGCGTCCATCATCCATCGTGACCACAGAGGCAAAGCCCTGCCACCGGCCAACAGGAGAGGAGCGAGCTACCGATGGCACCAGAGGCAGGTCTCCACAGCCTCACGCTCCACTACCCACAATTCCTTTCAGCTCCATTCTGATTCAAGCTTGGCCTGAGCAAGGCTGGAGGCCCAGCTCCCGGTACGTCCCATTGCACACATCCTTGGAAACCCCTGCAAAGCCGACTCTACCGATGGCCTGCCCAGCCCAGAGGGCTCTCTGACTAACAGTCCCACCGCCTGAAACGTGGTGACAACAGTGGGGTGAGGGGTGGCTGTAGAGGAGGTAAGCGGGTTCGATCTCTACTGTAGACAAGTTTGGGGGTAGGAGCAGATTGTGTAGCCTTGCTGGACCTCAGTTCCCCCCGGTAAAGTGGCCCCAGGACCCCTCTGCTGTGTAAAACTTAAACACAGTGAGGGAACAGGGGTAGACACCCTCTGCAGGGAGCACGCAGCTGAGAAGGTCCCTGAGGTGCTCTGACATTCAGAGCCTTAAAGAATGTGAAAACTCGCCCCTCAGCCAAAGGAAGTACTTATGCAGGAATGAGCTATGGTCTGATAGCATCAAAACAGGGATATCAGGAGACACAATTCCAGTGGCACCCCAAAAATAAAGCTCCCATTCCTGGGACACCTGCCCCTCACCCCTGAATCTCCTCCCCGGGTCGCAGCAGCATCTTACAGCCAAGCATCGAGCTCACTGCTCCCATGAGCAGCCAGGTCAAAGCCCATCTGGACCAAATATACTGGTTTCTGAAAGAATCGTGCAGAGCAGAGCATGGGAACGCTTTCATCACAGACCTGCGGGGGAGGCCTGCTCACCCCGGCCGCTCACACTTCCATGCCCATGGCCCAGGGTGGCCAGGAGGGCCAGTGACTTCCCTCCCTCCTGCAGCACTCACTCCCTGAGGCAGCCCACCTGCAGACTGAAGGCAGGCGGGTCTTCGTGGCCTGCTTCCCTTGGCTCTGAACCTGAACTGCCAAACCTATTCTTTCCTCTTCTTCTTCCTTCTTTCCCCTCTGCCTCCATCTCCTCCCAGCATCTCCTCTGGACCCCGGCCCCCCTCCCCCACATCTTCTCCAGACCCCGACTACCACCCCCACCATCTCCCCCTAATTCTCTGCCCCCATCTCCTCCCAGAATCTTCTCTGGACCCTGACCCTCTACCTCCCTCAGTTCCCCCCTCTCCCCCGCCAACCCCACATCTCTTCCCAGGCAGCCTGGTTTTCCCTCTTCAGTGCCAATGCCATCAGTTTGAATGCCTGGAGCAGGAGAGGAAGATGCCATGAAGACCTTCATAAATGAATAAACAATGCACACAAAGCATTGGTCTGCTCTCCCCAAGGCTGACTTTCAAACACTTCTTTGATACAGACCTCTACCCACAGGGTCAAACTGATAGACCCATGAAACAGAAGGGTGGTGGCTGAGGTTAGATTGGACTCCCCCCTCCTCCCTCAGCCAGGAGTGCGGTGTGTGCACCCCTCACCCCTCCAGGCCCCGTGGATGGGAAACCCCAGCCCTCGACACACAGTGTCTAGTGTCTCTAGGATGAACAGCCCAGAGGACACAATGTCGTGACGTCACACTTCATCCCCAAAAATAAGAAAAAGAGGGCATTTGTCATAAAATGAGTGCACCAGTGAGAAATAAACAGGGTAGGTGGACCTGCTTCATCCAGTGGATCCTGAGACGGGACTGGAGTCCCCTCCGCCCAGCAGGCAAAGACCCCTCAACATCTGCATGGGTGATGCTATCAGTTATCTCCCCTGAACCCAGATGCACAGGCCTCCTTCCATCACAGGCAGGGCGTGGTGAAGACTTTCAGGAGGACTCAGCGAGGCCACGTGTCCCGCCAGCTCACCCCTGTGCTCGGCGCCAGGAGAGAGGCACCCCTTCGGGGCAGCTGCCAAGACCTTGGCCACCTTCAGGTCCATGTGGCCCGGGTGGCAGTTGCTCAAGCTCGCCCACCACTCAAGCTGCATGACCGCCAACATTGTCGAAAGCACCGTGCAATGATGTCAAGTGAAGTTAATAGAGAACGAGGAGCTCCTCCCCAGCCTCCATCCTGCTCCAGGGTGCCAGCTCTCTGGACCGGGTCTGGCTGTGGAGGGGAGAAGGTGAGACCCCAGAACTGGTACGGGGACTCTTGGGGACACTTCTCAGCTCAGCATGGTACACCTCTGTCACCCCAAAAGGCAGATGCCATGCTCCCCTCACAGAAGATGTAACTGAGGCTGCGAGAGGCTCTGGTCATACCCAGGGCCACAGGGCGGGTGTGTCCCAAAGCTGGGCCAAACCTCCCACTGTTCGCCTCCTGCAGCTCCCTGCCTCGCCAGGCCAGGTGCCCACTGCTAATCCACAGGCGCCTGTCACTAGGCCACTATGTGTCACCCTTTCTCCACAGGATCCTCTCACCCACCCCCCAACCTCTGCTGACAAGTGTGCACACCCATTGGGAGTGAGTTTGTGTACCTGTGTGGGCAAGAATAATGGTTGTGGCCCGGCCGGCGTGGTTCAGTGGTTGAACATCAACCTGTGAACTAGGACATTATGGTTCAATTTCTGGTCAGGACACATGCCCAGGTTGCAGGCTCGATCCCCAGTGGGAGGTGGGCAGGGGGCGGCCTATCCATGATTCTCCTTCAAAACTGGTGTGTCTCTCTCTCTCTCCCTGTCCCTTCATCTCTGACATCAATAAAAATATAGTATTTTAAAGAAAAGAAAAAGGAATAATGGTCATGAATTCTTCCCTTAATACTTGCAGCCCAAGTCTGGCCCTGGTTCTGGTTCTGCTCCCACCTCTTGCTTCCAATTCCTTTTGATCACCCCTCCCCCCATACCACCAGTCCTCCCACCCCTGTCCCTACGCCCTAAAACCAAACAGCCTGTGAGTGTGTTCAGGTTCCCTGTTCATCAAGGAAATGCACTCATATGCATAATCATCTCTTTTGTGGACCTTTCCTCTGTGGGGACTTAATGCCCTGTGCACTGGGGACAGAGGCCTGGACAGGGGACGAGAGGGCAAGGGGTGATTCCTCTCCCCTGTGCCAGGACAGACAGGGCCAGGGGCCGGGCTGGCATCTTGAGCTCGACATTCTCTTCATCAAAAGGAGGGGCCCTGTAGTGGTTAGTAGGGGACAACAGGCTCCATCCTCAAGGGCAAGAGGCCTGTGGAGCCTGGGGCCTGTGGAGGCTGGAGGCCGCTTTCCAAACACAGAAGCTCTCCTACGGGCGGGGCGGGAAAGGACCATGGCACCTCCCACCCTTTATGTCTCTGCTGTCATCAAACACCAAAGCTAAACAAAGAGAAGTGCCCGCGCCCATCGCACCATGCTTAACAGCTGCTGCTTTGGGGGAAAAGCAGTCCCTGGCCCACAGTCAGATCTGAAAAGCAGCTTTATCAAGAAAGATTTACTGCATCTGAATCCAAGATGAGAGGGTGAGAAGCAGCAGCCGAGTCAGGCCTTCCAGCCAGCAGCCACCACCGCCCCTGGCAGAGGCCACCTTCTGGCAACACACATAGAGCCTGGTGCCCTGGGAGCTGCCCTGGAATAAGAGTCAGGGCCCCCCAGTTCAGAACTGGCTCCTGAACTCCAGGATGGACAGGAGGCGGCAGGCTATACTCCAGCTCCGTCTGTCTCAGGAGTTCATGTTCCCAGTATCTCACATTGGCTTTTAAGATACATATTTAGTTTTGTGGGTTTTTTTTCCTTTTAGCTTCTGCTTTCCCCTATCTCCATTTTAAAAAAGTGGGTGGGGAGGTGAGTGAGGGCTCTGAAGTGCGGGTCCCTCCTGGCAGAGTGATGGGCCCATCAGAGTCACCTGCAACCCTGCTCTGCATCCAGCATAACTATGGGCATTTTAGATTCAGGATAGTCTTGTGCCAAGTTTCCTAACCACCTGGTAGCTCAGGGTGGGCATATGGGGAAAGAGGTGGGCCAGTTCCCTTCATGTCTGGGGTCAGCACTGCTTTGCACACGGCTCCACAGGTGGACCTGCCAAAGCTGCAGTGTGAGGAGCAGTCATGCTTTGCATGACCTGGTCTCTGACAGCTGGGAGGGGGGAGCCAATGAGCAAGCAGGAACCAGAAGTAGGTCCACCAATAAACTGAAATTTTACTGTGTCCTGTAGGATTAACTTATAAAGACAAATAAAACCCTCCATGGCTTTCATCGAATGTATGAAAACCACTGGGTGGCTGGCCAACTTCATCCTCCACCCACTACCTAAGCCCCGGCCCAAGGAGCTCCACAGAGCAGCTCAGGGTATCAGGGGATTGGGGCCTGAAGAAAGAGACGTGTGGGGAGACAAGCCAGGCCTCAGACTTGCACTCTGTTTGGGAAAGATGGGATTCTGAGGGGAATACTGAATTGCAAGATTATAGGAGTGAGCAGCATTCCCACAGGCCCACAGGAGAGGCGTGGCTGAGTCACACCAGGCAGTGGGCTTGGCTGGACATGTGTGAACCCCAACCACACCCCTTCCTGGCTACGTGATCCTGAACATGAATTTAATCTCTCAACCCTCATCTGCAAAGTGTATGCTGTAATTTCACTTCTTTGTGGGTATGTGAAAGAATTTAATTAGATTCAGGCATATAAAAAACTTGGGAGTGTGCCCCAAGATGTATGGATGTCATATATTCAATGCATTCCCAATAAATTATAACTTTATTTTTAGGTTTATTTAACCACTGGAAACAAACACAGAGATGCAAGTGGGCATGGTGACAGGTAAGCTGAGGTAACAGCACGCTGGGAGTTGCTGGCTGGGACGTGCAGATGGGCGCTTCACCACGTGGCTGCCTGCTTCCTCTGTGGATGGGCTCCAGGTGAGTCACAGGGAGCACAGGAGGTCGTGCCCTTGGCTCGACACTGAGCTTCTCTGGCCGGTCCTGGAAGCACAACTCTGATGGGCCTGTCACTCTGCCAGGCAGGACCCGCACCTCACTGCCCTGGCAGCCCCACTCCCATCCGGCATAACTCCAAGCATGAGTGGCATCTCCCCATCCCCGCTCCAGCCTCATCTTGGGCTGCATTGCATACCGTTACGGCCTTGCTGGGTGCAGATGGACGGGGGCCGTCGCCCAGTGAAATCATTGCCTGGTCAAGGTTAAAGCAGTCCACAGTGCCGCCACTGCCCTGTGTATGGCTGAGCTTCTAATAACATTAACGGCAGAATTCACGCAAAACACGCCGCCCAGAAGGGAGCTCTCCCCTGAAGCGCCCAGTTTCTAACCTATCAGTCAGCCGTTGCCACACTCCATCCGGACACGAAGCCCCGCCTCCTGACATCTGGAACAGCTGGCTGGGCGAACAAGAGCTGCGCTGCCGCCTGAAAAGGGTCCTGGTGACACCGCTCACAGCAGAGAACAGAGGGTGGTGTGTCCTGCCTCCCGGCTGGATGGCGAGCTCCCTGAGGGCGACGGTTTTGTCCGCCTCCTTCTCCGACTCTAGCGTTTCCCACTATCCAAGCCGTGACAGGCTCACCACGCCCCTGCAGGTGGTGAAGGAGCCGTGCTGGCTGCGATGGAAACCCCTAATCAAGTCGGACACAACACTGAACACGTCCGGTCCCGCCCCCACCCAGCCCACTTTCCTTGCCTCACCAGCAGACATGTGGGTGGGTCTTGTGAAATGGACAGACATCCAATGATCCCAGTCTGAGACCACACCGAGCAGCAGGGGTGAGAGCAGGTGGACCATCTGGGGCCTGCATTCAGCTCATTTACTATGAGCTGCCTCGTCCCCTGGGCAAGACATGGCCCTCACCCGGGCTCCATCTCTGCCACACATAACAAGCCAGTTCCGAGTTCCAAAGGGCGCCCCCTGCTCACTTCTCACAGAACCTCTCAGACACATGGTGAGGAAGGCGCTGGGCGAGCTCCCGAGCGAGCGATACAGAGTCTGAGGGGCTGATCCTAGGGCTAGAATATCGCAGCACTGTGCACCGTCCACTCTGATTTCTAACAAAACAAGAGGGGGGGTAGGAAGAGAGAGAGAAGGAACAGCCCAACAGCAGTGTGGGTGCTATATAAGGAATCAAGGTCCTCTATCTCTGGGACCTCCATTTTCCAGGAGTGTTTGTGAAGATCGAAGCCTTCAAACTTATCACGTGTGTAATTCTCTTAAAGGAAGGGCGCTGGCCGAACACCAAGGCTCCAGGCAGTGCACAGGAGTGCTGTGTGTGACGTCTGTCCGACAGGGTACCAATCCCAGTGCTCGCAATGTGTGGAGGGCTGATCCAGGAACAGTGCCCTCTCCTTTCCCAAATGGCCCCAACGTAGAGGAACTTGGAGTAAAGCTGAAGCTGTCCTGCCTGCTAACCCTGCTCCTCGCTAGCCCGGCGCCCACCAAGAGATCAGATGGGATTAAACCAGCCTGCAGTGCCGCCACAGGGAAGACTAACCGCTGCCCCACAACCTGCCTATGGTGGCACCACGGCTTCTGCCGGGTCAGAGAGAAGTACATGGGACCAGGTGCCAGGAGTAGGCCACCTGCAGATGTGTGTGTGTGTGTGTGTGTGTGTGTGTGTGTGTGTGTGTGTGTATGGGGGGGAGGGAGCTGAGGAGGTTCTTCAGGTGAAGGCAGAGGCCCAGACGTCGTTGGGCCTGAGCCAGCCTTACCCCCTGGCCAATGAATAGATGGTGAACGGGCTTCACCATGTCTCTTCTCTGCTCCCCCCTAACCCCAGCCCCACGCAAAAGGCTGAGATGAATATAAGGAGATGGAGGTGGCCAGAGGCGGCGGTGGCAGAAGGCGGCAGTGGCATGGGGCCATGGAATACAACAGTCCACGTGGCTCAGGGAGGCAGCCACCGGGGAACAGCTGGTGTGGAATCTTAGAGCCACATTGCAGTGCCACAATGGCGGCCTTGAGGGGAGGTGTCTCCCCACTTGGAGATTGGGAGAGAGGAGTGTCTGTAATCTGGGGAGGCTCTCCATGAGCCTAGAAGATCCTCTAGAACAGTGGTTCTCAACCTTCCTAATGCCGCAACCCTTTAAGACAGCTCCTCATGTGGTGGTGACCCCCAACCATAAAATTATTTCTGTTGCTACTTCATCACTGTAATTTTGCTACTGTTATGAACTGTAATGTAAATATCTGATATGCAGGATGTATTTTCATTGTTACAAATTGAACATAATTAAGGCATAGTGATTAATCACAAAAACAATATGTAATTATATACTGTGAAATATTTATAATTACAAATAAATGAAATTTTGTCTTGAATCGTGGTATAGCATGGGTAACAGTCTTCATATGATAACAGTAAACTACATTGCTACATTTTGCTACACCGAGGAGCAGTGTGTTTGTTCCTAAGACCATGGGAAATAGGTGTTTTCCAATAGTCTTAGGCGACCCCTGTGAAAGGGTCGTTCGACCCCCAAAGGGGTCACGACCCACAGGTTGAGAACCACTGCTCTAGAAGGTTCTGAGAGACCAGATCCCTTCTGTGACATACAGAGAAGTCAGGCAGCTTGTCCCAAAGCTGTGCCTGAGTTTGCTTCAAGATACAGGTGGCCGATGGTAGTGAAAACATACTGTCCTTCAGGGATACCCTCAGTGTCTCCAAGGATCTGGGCTGTGCCTAGAGGGACCGCTGGCTGAGTCGGGGCACCAGAGCTGACCATCCTACCGTAGCCTTCCCTCCCTCTGAGATCAGGTCCATATCTTCCAGCCTGGGAGTGAGAGGATGAGAGTGCTTAGTAGGATGTCAGCGGGAGGCCAGATGAGAGGCAGGAGCCACACCAAGGAACGCCTTCCCAGGTGACAGGCCTCAAATCCAGACAGAGCTGAAGCCACAGCCTCCCTGCCGCCACTCATCCACCTTGCTGCAGGGCTCCAGGAGCGGCTGCGCTCTGTTGGAAGGGCACTGCTGACACCCCAACTTCCAGCCTCCCAGCCCCAGAGCCTCTTGACCCCATACTCCTCTCTGTCAGCTCTGCAAGTAGCTTCACAGGCCCCGAGGCCTGCGACTGCAATCCTTCCCAGAACCAGGGGTCCCCAAATCCCCAACAATCTCTCTGCTCCATGGAACTGTCCCTTCGTCCATACAACATGCACAAACCATCCTGCCCAGTTCCGGAAGGCTGGCCCTGCAACTGCTGAAAATGCATCGGCGAGCAGCGCGTAGGTGGCCTGGCCCTCCACAGCCTCCAGGGGCAGAGCTCGTGTGGGAGGCGTAGACTGTGGAGGAAGCCCAGGCCACATTGGCACTGACAGGCTGGGTGCCAGGCTTGGCTCCTCCGCCCAGCCCTGCCTATGGCCTGGGTGCCAGGCTTGGCTCCTCCGCCCAGCCCTGCCTATGGCCTGCCTATGGCCTCACAGCAAGTCTCCGTATGTGGTGGGTCATCAGCACCAGCATCCTGTGCTCCAGAATCGCGAGGCAGACGCTGCTGTCTGCAGGGACTCTGGACGCCAGCATGTCCACCACGGGGCTCCTACAGACAGAAAGGGACAGGCACCTTGCCCCGTGGGGTGAGATGGGAAGCACCCACTCTTCCATGCTCCCTGCCGGGTGATCTTTCTGAAGCATCAGCCTTTCCCAAAGGCCCTCAGCTCCACCCACTGCAAGAGCCATGGCCACAGGCAACCCCAGCACCCAGGTGAGCAGGTGCCCTCGCCACACATCACAGCCTTGTGCAGAGGTGGCTGTGAGAGCAGGGAGGAGGGGCGAGCCAGCAGGGAGTCTGCCTGCGGCTCCCAACCCCCCAGAACAGCAAGAGGTCCCTGCTGAGCTCCTCCAGCCTTTCTGGGTTCAACAGAAAATCAGCTGCTGGTGTGCTCACACGCACACAACCGGCTGCCCGCTCAGTATGGCAGCACCGGACAGCCCGGCACCTGTCGATGTCTCTTTGGCTCAGTGGACCACTCAGGCCACCTGGGCACAGTGACCTCACCAGGGAAATAAGGATGCCACCATGAGGCCCGGCCCTGTGCAGTCGGGAGAGCGACTAGATCCATGTGTGTGTGTGCAGGTGCTGCCCTGGAAGCTTCTGTGTTCCCAGCAGGAAAAGGTGCAGACATGGGCATAGTGGCCACGCTGTTCTGTTGCTAGGCAGCAGGATTAGGTCCCTTCCTGCTGCTTGGCAACCAGCATTTCCTGTCACACACTCACAGCCACAGTGGCAGCAGCAGTGCCCTGAGCTGTCCCCTCATAGCCCTCAGAGAATGGGTGGGCTCTGAGGGGAGCCTGTGAGGACAAATGGGTGCCCCCACCCCTGGCATCCCAGGGCTATGCAGAGACTCTGGCACAGTGGCCCATTTCTCCCAAAAGTCCCCCTTTGGTGACACTGGCATTAGGACCTGATGGGGCAGAGCTTCCCTGCGGGCAGTGGTGTGCTGTGGCCGGGAAGAGCTGGGCGGCAAGCTGGGGCCTCAGCAGGAGAAGCTGTGCCGGGCCCCACACCTCTGAGGAGGTGCAGACAGTGCCTTCTCCTAGCTCAGTTTTGAAGTGGAGGGGACACAGGAGGAGGGTCACACACCTAGGATGGTGCTGCTCCTCCTCCCCAAGGGATAACTGTCCCCAGCCCCCTCCTCTCTGGTCACATCTGTCAGCTCCTCACTGTGGTCACAGGGACGTCTGCTGGCCCACAGCAAACCCCCTCAGCCAACTCCTGCCGATAGTCCAGGGGATGGTGGCATCCCAGTGACGCCACTCAGCCGTGACTGCTTGTCGCCTGTCTCAGCCCCCACTCCACCACCTTCCCTTCCCCGCTCCCCCGTGGGCTCAGCTTCCTTGTTTGCAGGCTGAACCCACTTAACAATTGTGTTCTCTCTCTCTCTCTCTCTCTCTCTCTCTCTCTCTCTCTCTCTCTCTGTCTCTCTCTCTCTCTCTCTCTCAGTTTATTGAGGCTCAACTTCTCTACAGCGGAGCCTGGAGTCCACTCTGCCACAAGAGGGAGGCCTCCTAGAGGCACTAGGGGCTGTGCATGCTCTCCCAACATTTAGAAACACCACCCCGTGCCGGACTCCACCCTGAACTCTGCGAAAGCATTGCTGTGATAGCCTGGCTGGTACTTCACTTTCATCGCAGTGCGTGTGATGAACCTTTCTTTCCCTTGCGGAAGGTAACGCGGCCTGTTTCCCGAGCTGAAAGGGGCTTCCTGCCGTGGAGTGTGAGCCCCTAGACTGAGCTGTTCAGTGAGGAACGCAAGCCCCCCTTTACTGCTGGTAATCAGAAACCGAACTGGAGTCTTAAGGTGTCCTCCTAACACAGGCTGTACCTCAGCTTGGCTGTCCTGCATCGTGGCCAGGCCTTCTAATTGGCCAGGGATCCAGCTTACAGCCAGTTTGAGGACCATCTCCCTGGCATTTGACACAGCCACGGTGCCCGCACAGGAAGCAACCCAGGCAAAGGGCCTGAGTAGGCAGGAGGACTTGGCCCCTCTCAGGCCTTCTCTGCAGCCAGCTAGCAGTGACCAGATCCCCAAAGCTTGATGTGGCCTTCGCAGCCACAGATTACTGTGCCACCCAAGCCACGGAAATACTATCTCCAAATGAAACCAGCACCATGTCTGCTGAAAGGAAGGAGGAGAAACAGATAAAAACTAAGTGCTAACGTCATCAGGGAGTCTACCCAGAGCTACAAATACACATGACCCACAGGCTGAAAGCAAGCTGGCCCTGTCCCCGGGCTACATGCTGGACTAAGGGCCTCAGGCTAGCCACGTGAGGGAAACACCTTGCCCAGACTCAGGCCTCCATCCGCCCCTCCACCCCTTTTTCTTGGTTCACCCGCCAACTCTGTTTTCTCTCTTTTCCCTCTGAGTCTGTAGACCTGTGTTTCAGTAAAAATAAAGTCTAACTGTAACTAAGATCAAAAGGGAAAAAGGGGGAAAGAGAAAAAAAGGATTTGGGAGCTAGGACTAAAGCCTGGGAGGGCGCCCAGGGACTGCAGGCCATCAGATTTGTTGGGGCCCATTTCCAAGCCAGGGACAGAGAGGGGAGCACTCAGGTCCCACTGTTGACTGATAAAAGTCCAATCGGGGAAGGGAGGGTGGCCATTTCCTGTGTCCTGTGACCCAGGGCAGAGAACCCAGGCCCCAGAGAGAGCTGCGCTGTGAATAGGCACCAGCAGGTCCTCACTGAATGGCCAGGGGGCCGCGAGGGAGAGAGAAGGAGCCAGGAGAGGGGAGCCCCTCGTTGCGTCCTGGGGAGCCCTTATCAGCTGCTGCAGGACCCTCGAGGAGGCTGGCTATGGGAGGCCGGCTCCCCCCAATCAAAGCTGGCCCTGTTGTCACATAATAGATGTAAATTAAAACAGAAAATCTATCATGCCCCTAATGTTCCCTGCTCGCCGAGCGTGTGGACCGTCCGCGGAGAGGCCCGAGGAGGGTGATGTATGGCGAGGCTGGATGGAGGGTGAAAAGCGTGGCGAGCGGAGCTGGGACTGGCGCAGCCGCTCGCGTTCCTCAGACCCAAGGGCAAGAGACGAATAAATGTTGATTAGTGTTGATTTTGTCCGACAAACGCCTGTCGAGTGACAGTCGGGCTAAGCCGCACTGAAAGAGAACCATTAATCTTGGTCTGGTTTAAGTAGAGTATATTAATTTGTGTCATTTTTACTAAGTCGCAGGGAGAAAGGCCTGGGACTGCTTTGCATATGACTGCTTTGGTGATTCCGCCCAGCCCCCACCCCACCCCTCGACCCCCACTTTTTAAAACAGATACCATGGTGGCAGCAGCAATTTCAAATGACACAGCAGGGGAGCGGGGGCTGAGCGGCCTCTCTTGGATTAAGAAAATAAACTCCCAGGGTGTTGGCATGGCAACGGCATTTCAGATGAACTGCTATATATTCAGTGATTAATAAATTAACATTTTTTACAGTTGTTCCCCCTCCCCCACACACAGCACCCCTCTTCACACACACTCCAACCTCCCCTGAATGGCATGCCTGGCCTCCTATTAGGAGCAAGAAAGGAACTGGGCCTGAGGCAGCTTGGAGTTGCTCCTGTCACGCAGTTGGTTCTCTGTGGGCAGACAGCACGGCCTCTGCCACCTGGAGCTGGCAGGGGCTGCGGGCCGGTGGGCAGACCGCGTGGAATTATGTTCCCAAGGTGTAGGGGACACTGTGCTCCCCAAGACCGAGCACAGGCCCAGTCCCCAGTGTTGGGGCTTCCCAGATCCTCACAGCTCCGAAGGGCCCATCCATATAGATCTGCATGGCTCTGTGAGTGTCCAGTTGATGCCTGGGAAGGAGTGTCCAGGCTGGGCTTGTGGATCAAGGTCACGGCTCTCCAGCTGACTCTGCTGCAGGGCAGCCTCCACAGGGTGCCTTCAGACCAAATGCTGGTCCATGCGAGTCAGGTGGCCCGCTCCTCCAAGGGCACCTCCTGCATTTGCCTCCAAGGCTGTTTCACCCTCAGATTTCCTCCTTTGCTTAAAGCGAGTCTGACCAAGTGCAGAGCTACACACAGGATCCCCACTTCTGTCATCGTGACTGGACACGTGAGGGCGGCTATCTCTTCTTCCCCACTCTGTGCCTGGGCCACACGACCTCTCCGATGAGTAAATACTGAATTAACCAAGAGCCCTTGTCACTTACATTTTTCACCTTCTACCTTCCTCTTTTCCTTAACTTTGTCCCTCCTTCCCCCTCCCCCCTTCCTCTCCACCCCCAATTTTATTGTTTGAATCTGAGAGGGTTTTCGGGTCCTCTATATTGTTGGCATCCAAAGACATGCCATTTTGTCCAAAGGCACTCTGAACAGCACAGGGGGATGGTCGCTTCCGGCCTATAAAATCGTAAGTCCTATTCTCACTAGAGCTTGTATCTGGCACCTAAGCCAGGGGGAGGCTTTAAAGTGGGTCTTTAAAATCAAGTGAGACAACAGCTAGCACACTCACCTGCAAGACAAAGAATAAGCAACCCTGTGTGTTCGAGGCTGGCCCTCTCAAGCCCACCCCCAATCTCCATGTGTTTCTCCTGCAGCCACTGTGGGTGAGGCCACACCACCTGAACCCACTGGAGAAGGCAAAGGCACCTTGACCCTGGGGTGAGACTGCCAACTCCCAGCGGAAATCCCAGGAGAAGCTCTAACACCGACCCGTCCCCTAAAACGCCATGTTACCCAGGTGTTGACTGAGTAAGTAAAATGCCTTACTCAGACGTAAGTAGCTCAGGAAAGAAAAATGTATTCAGGATTCTTTCTCATGCCACCCAAGAATGGTTTCAATAATCATTCTCTCTATGCCCATCCAAGGTCTGCATTATTTTCCCTAATCAAAGTCCCTGATGTCAGCCACACAGAGTTCCATGACCATCCCCCACGGATCATGAGCATCAGCTTTTCTAATGATTTTGCAAAATGACAGGGAAATTTTTTACATTGTTTTATTCACCTTCCTGAAAAAGTGGCTTTTTTTTTATAGCATTTCTCATATCATCTGCGATTTTTGGCAAACTCATTCACACTGTCTTTCAAAAAAGAAACAGTCAAAATATTGCCCTTATAAAATATATAAATATATATAGTCATATATGCCAGCATCCCCAATGTGGTTGAGATAACAGATTATGGGAACTCCTACCTTTTATCAAGCAGCTGGCAAACCCACCTGCTTGTCGGAAGAAGAGAGAGATCTGGGGGTGCACTGCCTTAGCGCCTGTCTACTTGTACCAATGATCTCTCCACTGTGGCTGACTCACGTTTTGCAAAAATGCTCAGGTGGCTTGATGGGAAATTGACCTAACAGTCGGACCTTTTAAATAATTTCTATTTAAAGAATCAACTAATAGTGGCAACACTGACATCCAGCTGGACTAGGAGACAGGGTTTTCCATCACCTGCTCCACTAATGGCCTGTGAGCCACCAAACCCCACGGCCCATGAGCCCAGCAAACCCCACAGCCCCATGAGCCCAGCAAATCTCACAGCCCCATGAGCCCAGCAAACCCCACGGTCAAAACTCAGGGTGCTGACCAACCCCTGAGGGGGAGTCTGAGTATATGCAGAAGAGAGGCAGAATCTGCTGGAGGGACACCTGGGGACATCCAGAACATAACAGTGCAAGGTGACCTACAGAGACAGGCCCTGAGGGAACTGTTTCCGAGGGCCTGCTGTGCCGGGGGCCTCCCTCTGCCATGCGGGGGCTGGGGCCATCTTCGGCATCTGTCTGGACACACTACTTTGTGGCCGTCACTTACAGGGCTCCAGACTCAACTCAAAATGCTTAGCACTTTTCGTTTTGAATGTTTGGATCATGAGTATCAACTTCTTCTCTTTACACAGAGAGCAGGTGCATGGAGACTCAAAGAATGATGGCTGTGGGGACAACCATCACATTTAAGGAGCAGTGTTTCAGGCAGAAAAAAAGGAAAAAAGTGCACTGATGACCAGGGTGAGGGCCCCAGCCCAGCCAGGGTGTGTGGTTGACTTAAATAAATAATCTGGCAGGATGATATCATTCCCTCTACCCAAAGCCAGAATGGAATTGTTGCCATGGCAACAAAGATACACGAGAGGGACCAGAGCAAAGGGAGACTTAAAAACAGAAAGACAATATGTGGCCTGGATAAAAGTATGCAACGCTCAGGGCGCTGTGCAGCCTTTACTGCTGCTTGTTAAGGAGGCCCAAGGACCCACTGGGGAGTCATAAGGCAGTCAAACCAAACTCAGGCACAAAAACTTTAAAGCACCCACAACTCAAAGATTCCAGGCTGAGAGGAAGGGACGGGCAGGTAAAGATCAGCAGGTGCACTCACCAGCACGAGCCAACGCTGCCACGCGGTCTGAAATGCCACCTTCTATGGAGTCACTCAATCCAAAAATCACCGTAAGTACAGTGGTTCCTCGAGATACGAGTTTAATTCGTTCCATAACCTTGAGGCGTGGGAAACTATGAGACGCTCGAGTCGCGGTAAACTGGTGGGTCGTGTGCAGCCAGCCGATCCGCGCGATTACTCCTATCTCAAATGTTGCTTGTATTTCAAAGCAAAAATCGCTCGCTCGACGGCTCGTATCTCAAATATCTCGTATGTTAGGGCACTCGTATCTCGAGGTAACACTGTATAGGCTATCAAAGCCACATCCCTTAAGGCAGCTCTGAACCGTGCGGGACTCAGGACAGGAAGAAGGTGTGGACTGGCCAGGTGCCGAAGCAGAGACTCGAGGTCCCGGCGATGACCAAAGCGAACAGGTGAGTTCGAGGTGGCAGTCAATGCTCCCTGATGCCACTGGGGTGGACCAGGCCACCTTCAAGGACTTAAAGAGAGAGGATCATGGAGCCCAGCACACAAGGTGAGTGGCTGTGCCCATGCTGGCCCTCACCTCGCCCACAACACATCTAGGAGCCAGCTACGCATGGTTTACAGTCTCATTAGAAGGTTATGGGACTAGAAGACAGTGATTTAAAGCACATGTGTAGGAAACCATTTTTAGAAAATGAATGATGATTTCTTTAATTTCCCCCCCAAAGTTAGTTTCTCATGGTTTTTCTCAACGTGAGGGAGATGTAACCCATGTGCTGCTGCTGAGCATGGTGCTAAGAACAGATGTCCCCAAAACAATCCATGCCCAACTCCCTGAGCCCCCAACTTGCAGACACAGGAACAGACAGATGCCTTCCTGGGGCCCAGCTGCTGGCTTCAAACCCATTCCACAGGCAGCCGGCTGAGCCAGCATGGGGACACTCGGCGCCGTGAGTCTGCCCACCTGAACGCAGGCCAGTGACCTATGAGGCAGGGCCCCGCTCTCCGGAGAAGGCGAGCTGTGGACATGTGTGGTGTCCGTGTTGCTATTTCCACTGAGATCCAGGCACCCTAGCTATTGGAGAGAGGTGGTCCACTCCCAACAAGGCCTGGGGCCATCCCGTCCACAGCGGTGAACCTCAACTGCCCATCTGGCTTCCCTCAAACACCTTGCCCATCACTTTGCCTTCCTATCCCCTGGCACTTCCTCCAAGTGGGTTGGTATTTCCTTTCTCTGCTGCCCTGACTCTCCTGTTGACCATGCCAAGGGTCCACACACAAGTGCCACCACCTCTGGGTCCACGTGGGCCACCATTGCCGCTGTCCACAGTCCCTGGAGCAGGAGGCCACTCTCTCCAGGTGAGCACAGAGCCAGCAGGCAGCACAGTGTTCAGGCCAGGCCACTGCCAGCCACACACCTGGACCAATGCATTCCCAAATCACAGGACATTTACAATAATAGCAGTTCCTGGCTCCCATCTTGTGAGTGGTTATGGCAGTGGTCAGCAAACTGCGGCTCGTGAGCCACATGCAGCTCTTTGGCCCCTTGAGTGTGGCTCTTTCACAAAATATCACACCCCGGGCGAGTCTATTTTGAAGATGTGGCATTAGAAGAAGTTTAAAAAAATTGGCTCTCAAAAAGAAATTTCAATCGTACTGTTGCTATTTGGCTCTGTTGACTAATGAGTATGCCGACCACTGGGTTAGGGTGTTGGGGATGGAATTAGCTCAGGCTAGGAGCAGGGACCGCAGGACAGACTGCCTTGAACAACCTCAGCCAGCAGTTCATTCTTCCGGAGCAGGAAAATGGCACTTTCAAGTAGTTGAAGGGAAGGACAAATGCCCCAAGTGCATTTGTCAGGAGTGCTTCTGAGCCCCCAGGCATCCATAAGGCAGGAGTTAAGATGCCCAATTAATTTTTCCAGCCCCCCCAGCCGAAAGTAGATGCGGGAGGAGGTTGAAAGCTAAGTGTTTAATAATATTAAATTTATAAGACTCCCAGTCATGGAAGATGCTGTAAAATTAGAAAGCAGTTAATTTTACAATTGCTGTGTATTCCTCTACTTTGACCTCTGACCCACAGTGTGAGATCACCAACTGGTAGAGGCTTGGCTCCGTTGGCATCTAGTTAATGGTGAGGAGGAGAGGGGACTGCAGACACGAGTGGGAGCCAGGCCATGAGGCTGGTCATCATCATGGATCAGAAACACCTAAATGCTGGTGGTTGGGAAGCAGCGGCAGAAAAGGTTTAGGTGGGATGATGGGAGAATCTGATGCTGAAGCTTGAAGTGCTCAGTGAGAGAGACCACCGCACTGTCTTTGCTGCAGAAATTCTGGAATTAAAGAAATGTGCCTTTCTGGAACATTCTATACACGACCTATTGTACCAAGGACTCCTCAGCTCGGCCCAGACGCAGAAGCCCCGGCCTGCACTGCAGCCAAGTCAGCAATGTCTGCATGGGTCCCACCAATCGAGGTGCAGGTGCAGATGCAGGGACGGATACATGGGGAGGGAGCCTGGCCCTAAGCAGGGGGCTCAGCAATCCAAACATGTGGCCTCTGCAGCCAGACAAGAGTGCATCCTCGGCCCCAAGTTAAAGGGATGACCATGTGCTCCTCAAACACACAGAATGTTTAAGCTGCAGAAACACTAACCCCCTGCCTTTGTCTCTACCCCAGAGTTGGGGTGCAGGAAGAGTGGCAGGGACAGGACTGGGGGTGCAGTGAAGGGAATTTCCAGCCCAACCGTTGGTGTCCTATCTCCCCAAAGCACACAGGACATTTCTGCCTCCACACCTCCATTCTGCGTCAGACCCAGAGACAATGGCCTAGGATGTGGGACAGACTGTACAAAGGCACAGGGCAGGGGCAAAGGGTAATTCTAGAAAGGTGTTTCTCTTAAAAAAAAATCAAAGATCTCACTCTAATTCCATTATTAGCAGGAAAAATAAAAACGTGGTGAGAAAAGGCATCTCAGCTGAATAGTCACACACACATTTGCACACCAAGATGAAAGCGCCCAGCTTCAAAGCAGCGGCTACTTTCCCCGCTGCCAGCCAGCCGGTGAGGGAGACTACGAAGAGCCTTTCGAGGAGCGCTACGTGAAAACTTCCCCTGCTGCCGCCCCCCTAATCAACTCGCCTTCTCGCTGGACATGAGGATCCATCGGGTGTGCTCATGGGGCCCTGAGCTCAGGTGCAATCTTCCTTCGGGACTTTGCAAAGTAAAGATGTGGGGGCCAGAAAGGAAGAGGGACACTGCGGGAGTGGGATACAAGTGGCTCCATGAGCAGAACCCCCACAGTCACAGGATCAGGTCTTCAAGTCAGGGTCCCAGGCACTAGTCTCCGGGGTGAGAGTGGGAGAGCCCAGGAGGTTCAAGAACACAAGAGAGAAATATGCAAATCCCTCTGAGCACCAGAGCCATATGCCTGTGACTTGTGAGCCTGAAAAGGGGCTTCCGGCGGATAGAGCACAGGCCTGGGGACTAATGAGAACCAGGTTTGATTCCTGTCAAGGGCACATGCCTAGGTTGTAGGGCTCAATCCCCAACAGGAGGCATGCAGGAGGCAGCCAATCAATGATTCTCACCATTGATGTTTCTCTCCCTCTCCCTTCCTCTCTGAAATCATAGATAGATAGATAGATAGATAGATAGATAGATAGATAGATAGATAGATATAGATATCTCCTATATAATAGGAGAGGAATATGCTAAGTATCCATTACACCCTGAGGCGTAACCACCAACTGCTTAACAATCAGATCAGGGATCTGTAGGAGGGTGGGGCAGCGACATACTAGTGGGTGGCCAAAAGCTACAGGAGGGGGCAGGGCAGCAAGCTATGAGGGAGGGAGGGGGGCGAAGGGGAGGAGGGAGCTACAGGAGAGCAGCAGTGATCTACTGGCACACGGATTTGTGTGCAGGGCTACTAGTATATACATATTTTTAAAAGGGCTTCTAGGGGACAGAGGGATCTTCTTGGTACAATCACTGCTACCCTCTTAAGATAGGTCCCTCTCCAGTGAGTGGGGGCCCAGCCCGACCATGGGCAGTATCTAAATTCAAAAGACCAAATGTCCTGCGTATCAGGAGGGCACAATTTAAGAAGCTGAATGATACCTATTTTTCCTGGTCAGTAACACAGAGCGAGGCACAAGAAGGCCAGCAGAGAGCTCACTGAGTTCTCGGCGGGAGGCCCCTCGACCCATGCCAGGTCCCAGCACCGCACAGCGAGCCACATGCTGAAGCCTGAACCAGCTCAGAGAGGAAAGGCCTCAGACCCAAGCAGAGAACTCAGTGGGTTGGTATTTGAGGGTGCGCAATGAAACCACCCTCGCTGCCAATGGCCTGGTCACCTCCACCGCAGACGTCCGGAGGGCCACACAGAGCCCAGTCGGTAAGTGTCTTCAGCCATTAAGACGCAGCAAACTGGAGACCCTTTCACTCTGAGCCCAGATGGTCCCCACTCACTGTGGTCCGACTTTTGGTCCTGATGGTGGTGTGAGCCTTACGCACTTGGTAGAAACTGTACCTGGGATGTGGAGTGGCTCTTTCCCCGGGTTGCACTATGCTCGCTGCTGGTGATGATCTGAGATTCCATCCGCTATGCGATCACGACACAAAGGAGACACCGCACCCTCTATAGGGCACTGGATGCCAGCATTCTTGGATCTTGTATTTTGTTTTCACATCTCACCATGTTCATTACAAAATGCCCTCCTGTGCCTCCTACTCCTGGTGAGGAGAGGAAGAAGGCAATGACAGGCTTACCTCCAATCACGGTCATGGTCTGAGCACATGTAAGGTGGACATGGCTTCGCTACAGTGCTTGGTAGGGGGTGTATGCAATGTATTTTCAATTCGGGACAGGTTTATCAGGGCCAAGCCCTCCGGAAGGGGAGGGTCTCAGCTTGTGTGCAGGCCTGCCTCGCCCGGCTCCCAGCCTGTACAGAGCGAGCGGCGCCTTGGAGTGCAGAGCCATGAGCCAGTGCCACCTGAGCACTGTACCGCCCCAGGGGCCATGCGGTGGGCCTGACACGTTGCATTTGAAATCCGTTCAATCCTGACTAGGGGGAGTTCCTACCCTATGAAAATATATTTCCAAATTCACAGTAATTTACACTTGAAGGAAACACTGAAAGGACATTTTCACAAATACATTTCCTAGAATTAAAATAGTGTTAAGAGGGAAAGTTACTTGCTTAAATGTCTGTAAGCAGCCTTGATGACAAAGGCCAGGTGGAGATTCCCTACCTTTATAATGTATAGTCTCCTTTTTAAGGTGAAAAAGTACAGGCAGTCCTAACTGGTTTGGCTCAGTGGATAGAGCGTTGGCCTGCGGACTCAAGGGTCCCAGGTTTGATTCCGGTGAAGAGCATGTACCTTGGTTGCGGGCACATACCCAGTGGGGAGTGGGCAGGAGACAGCTGATAGATGTTTCTAACTCTCTGTCCCTCTCCCTTCCTCTCTGTAAAAAAATCAATAAAATTAATAATAAAAATTTAAAAATTAAAAAAGAAGTACAGGAATTGCCATGAAAGGTGATCCTATTTTAGCTTCTGCAGATGACAAAAAGATTCACCTGGACGTAAGGCAGTCGGAATGGGAAATACTTTTCTAAGTGAATGTGCATTTTATAACCACAAGAGCATCTCCTATGTCCAAAAACTCAAGCAGGTGTCCCTGTCAGTGCATCTGTGAGTGTGTGCATGACATCGTCCTAGACAGTGCTTGGCGTGCACATAGGTTCACCAAACCTTCCCAAGTTCATAGCTCCCCCAGGTCCATGGCCCACAAACTGGAAATCTCTGCACTGGACAAAGGAAGATTCCAATAGAAGAAATCTAGGCCTCTAACCAAGTCATGCATTGAAAGAAAAGGACATCTAAGCCACTGACTGGTTTGCACGCCCCACTCCTTTGCTCCTAGAAACACTAGCAAAATTTGGACAGGCAGAATACAAATAATTTCCCAGTTTGCAGGCTGTTGGTTTACAACACAATAACATTTCTCTTTGGCTCAAGAGTCTATCTTCTTCCATCTTCCGTGTATACATCTTCTGCTATAAATTGCAAGACAGGATATCATGGAGAATAACACAATCAAAATAACATTTCTAACAAAGATGTGTGCACATGATCGATGGCAACAGTAGCAATTGCTTAAGAAACATTAGTAAATAATTCTTCCCATTGGTTCCTCAAGTGGTTTAGGACAGTGGAAGGAGGACAGGGAAGCCACAGCACCTACCAGAAAGACAACCCCATATCAACGCCCACGCCACGTGCACAGCCCGCACATGCCTCCCCCTCTCCCAGGCCTGACGTCCCCCATCCATTCTCAGCTCCTGTTTGTCTGAGGCCACATGCAACTGGATTTGTTAAGCCCCCTTTAACAACTTGTTGTCACAGTCCATTACCAAATTGCATATAGTTATATATCCCACTAATTAGGCTTCTAAAATATCATTAACATGTCTCTTGATCATTAGCATAACGTATGAGGCGTCTTCGTTAGGCACGACTCGAGTTTGTTAATGTGGTGATGGGAGGCGCAGGCAGGCTTGGCAGGAATGGAGGGACATGGAAAGGTGGGAGCGTCCGTGCCGATGTCAGGCCACCAGGTAGGGACAGGGTCACAGACAGATGAAGGCAATGAAGGGCCAGAGAAATATCCTTCCGAGAAGCAGCAAGTCAGTGTCTTTGGCTTTCGGGGGCTGTTTGGACAGGAAATGAGACCTAAGGCTTCCTTCCACTTGGAGAGAAACCAGTGAGGCTCTCAACGTGCCTGAGCTGAAGAGGCTCCAGAATTTCCAGACAAGAAGGAAACAAAGCAGGGAACCTCTCCCTCACCCCGACACCCGGTGCACAGGCCCCCTTCGGGTCCTCCTGCAGGAAAGGCCGACATCCCCATACCCTTCGGGCCCATTATTAACACACAGCTCGTGCCCCGTCCGTGTCACCTCTGCGCCAGCAACGATCATGTGTGATGGGGCAGGTCCTCACCTCTGGAGGTGATATATATGCTCTGTGCAGAGAAGGTGGTATCACTAAAAAACGGCAACTGGGTGTCCATGTGGCATGTTGGCATGTGGCGTGTTGGCATGTGTGTGAGTGTGCACTAGCAGGGCTGCGTGGCCTGCCTCCTGGACTTCACGGAAACGTTTCTCAGGGAGCCCGTGAGGATTCACAGGACGAGGGCAGCTTTTTTCCTAAAAAGAATCTGGAGGGCTGGAGTCTGAGCATGTGCACACCTGAGTTCTGTCCATCGGCGTTAGGCCTTGTTCACGGTGTAGGGCAGCCTTAGAAGCAACCAAAAGGCCCTCACTCCTCTGGCCACTCCATATAAAGCGATCATTCTAGAACATGGGTCCCAAAGGCTCCCAGCCTTTCAGCCATGAAGACGCCTTGGGCTAATTTGCGTGGGTCTGGTGTTTCTACAGGTGACCTGGAGCAGCCGAGGCACGTAAGCCACCCTCACACGCAGCATCACAGCGGCTCGGAAATAGCTCCAGCAGAGACGCACGACAGCAGCTACCCACTGCCTTCTATCTGCTCCTCCGCCCGTTTCCAGCCCAGCCGCCGGGCCGCGCAGAAAGCAGCACTCACTGGGCACTTAGGGAGTCCAGCCGGGGCCACGTGGCAGACAGTGGGCAAATTCAACACCCAAATGGAAGTTTCCACCCAAGTGACCCTGAATGGGCCAAGGGCCTGAAGGTGTATCCCAGTACCGTGACCTGCGTCTACACAGCCAGGACTGTGGAGAGCAAAAGTCAGTTAGCAGATTGAGAACGAAACACCCGACTGTCTCATTCAGAAAAATGGAAAGATGGAAGCAAAGGTTGGCAGCATCCCCCTGAATGCCTGTGCCCACACCTGCTGGCAGGCACGAAGGTGTCTGGGGCAGGGGCCTGGGCGGGGGCAAAGAGGGGTGGAGGAAAAGGAGGGGTCACTGAATGGATGCTTTCCCAGAACCATGAGCCCTTTCCGACTCCATGGTCCGTAGGGCCAAAGGCCAAGATTATTTCTTCCAGGAGTCCCTGCGGCTCATGGCCTAGCCAAGCATGCCGGCATGGGACCGAGGACCCAGGCCCTGGGGGAAGCTCCTCCCACCCCTCCCTGGCCTGGCTGTGGGGCAAATGTCCACTGTGGGTTTAGGCACCTCTCTCTCCCTCCGGATGCAAAACAAAGGGAAGTAAAGCAGCGAGAAGGAGCTGGAGGACAATTTAAAAAATGGAAAAGAACAAATGTCTTTGGCTTCTCTCCCCAAACCTGAAGTCCATGGTTACAAAGCCTTTCAAGTGTTCCCTGCACCAAGTGGGGTCTGGGCTGTGGGGTCTCACAAGGGAGGGGCCGTGGGCAGGGGAAAGCACCCCCACACATGGGCACACATGGCCATACACGCCAAAGCACACGCACTGGTAAGAGAGCCAACAGTCCCCCTGAGAAAGATCATTTTAAAGCCACGAGAATGCTGTGTCTGCATGCGTGCAGTTAGGGTCATGGAGAATCACACTAATGAAACAGAGCCTCCAAGAGTGACATAGTAGACTGGCTTTATGAAAGAGAAGTAACACAGACTGGGGCTGCACCTCGAGCTTTAAGGCAAATGGGTGTTTGTGAAGAGCCTGCATGCATCTGCTTTTCTATAAAACCCTGCTGAGACCTGTGTGGTGCTGACTTCCCGGGGCTGCCTCGCCTTCGGGTCAGCATTGGTGCCTGCGGGTCACCTCCCAGGCCTCGCCTTCGGGTCAGAGTCGGTGCCTGCGGGTCACCTCCCAGACCTTGCTTGACAGGTCAAGTTGGTGCCTGGACACCGTCAGGCACTCCTTGGAGCAGCTCCCGAGCAGCCCTCACTCAGGGTCTCCCCCGACCAAGTGTGCACAGCGACTTGCATGCCCACACACTTTGTGGGCTCGGAGCTGGGGGTAGGGAGGAGCAAGGCTGTGATCCCACTGGTAAATGGTGGCTGTAATGGCTGCACCTGTCCCCCCGACGACTGAGGGAATGAAAGATGTATGAGTGGGCGTGTGCAGGGTAGGTGGCATGCAGGTTCCTGGAATATCCTTCTTAGCCATTCCTTCTGCCTAACATTGACCTCCCACTGGCGCATAACTGTTGGGGATCAATGGACCCTTTTCCCTGCTTACTGCCTGGTCACCTCCCCTGTGTACTGAGTCCCAGTGGAGAGACATTTGAGCTGAAAACCAAGTCCAGTGAAAGGTAAGTGACTATGTTAAAGGCAGCACCGTCTACCTCGATAGTCATACTCAAGTGGAGTGATGGAAGGAAGAACAACACATGGCCATTTGGGGGGCCGGTCAGGGCACCTGTATTTTGCCATCCAATTCCACCAACGGCTATTGAACTGATTGTTGGACTTAATCTGCGCAGCTGGCTGGGAGCCTCCGTTCTTCATAAACATCTGAGATGTGGAGACCAGGCCCCTAAGGTGTCTGCTTCAGCCTGAAAGCATGTGGGGGGGAGGGGAGGGCTGGATCCTGAGTGCAGCACACGGGGAGTCTGCTGTTCACCAGAGTTGTGTCTGAGTAACACGGGAGAATCGTGGAGATTGTTTGCTCAAGTTTGACTTTTTAAAGAAGTAAATCTATCTTCCCCCTTTCAGCATTTTCCAAATGACCAGAGCACCGTGCTGCCAGTGGGGTTGTGCAAGTTGATCAGAGCAACCGAGGAGGGAGCCTTGGACAGAGACCATCCCTGCAGACTCAAGGGGCCGGGTGCCTGATCCCTCCAATGTGATTGTTCTCTCAGTAGGAAGTTGATTTGGAATCTCCTTGGACCCTTTAAGTGATGCTTTTGAGTGTTTATGAATAGTGCAGCTAATTTGGGATGCTGAGGGATTACTTGGGCTGGACCAGAGGTGGGAAATGGGAAGGAATGCTGACAGCAGCCATACCTCCTTGAAAGCCCTGGTGCTTGCCTCTGCTCCCTGCAATGCTCTGTCCACCAGGAGGCAGCACAGGCCATGCGGGAGATGAAGGGCCAGAGCCCAGAGGTCTGGGTTCTAGTCTCTGCCGTGACCCAGCCATGGCCCAGCTGTGGGCATGTGCTGTGGGCTGCCACAGAATCCCACTTACACAATTAAGGCAAAAAAGAATGAAAGTGGGACAGCGATGGGGAGGACGTCAGAGGTAAAGATACAGTGTGCTGAGCAAAGACCCACAGGTGTGTTGGTGGACTGCCCCCTGTGGAAGGAAGACTCCGCTGTGCGGGATTGGCAATCAATAGAACCACATTTTCTGCGGGGGCTCTAAGAATGCTCATCCAGGGAAAAGGCTGAGGGTCAGATGGGTTCTGCAGATGCTATGGGTGCACCAGGCCCTCTGGATTCACCACATGATCAGCACAGAAAGGCCCAGGAGCAAGATGCTCGCTAAGCCACCGCTTCAACCCTGGCACAGGCAGCCTTTCCACATCCCGCACACTGAGCCAGAGAGCTGGGAGCTCAGTGCTGTGCTCAGCCATCACAAATGGCTGTCTACCCCAAACTCCAAAGAGAACGTGACTGAGGCCCATCCAGTCCTGGGAGGCCAGTCAAGCGCTTTTCTCCACAATCCCCTTCGTACTGTCTCAGATCAGCTCCCTGTACTGCGAGGCAGCTGGCCCAGGTGAGAGGTTAATTCTGTGGCTGTGAAACTGAGCCCAGCGACAGACTCATCTGGAGGTTGAACCTTGTCACCTCAGCCCCATTAGCTCTCACCAGCTGAGTTGACGAGCCCCAGACCTTGACTGTTGTTACAATCTCCATGGGAAATAGAATGTAAAGGCACGAGCACAGGGCCATGGTCTGGGCGCATAAACTTAAGGATCTTTCAGAATAATATTTGAAGTGAAAGTATGCTGTTTCGCCCCAACAAGAAAGAAACCATCGGAGGAAATCTGACACGGCCTCTGGAACTGGACTGAAGATGGGTTCAGATGCCAGGCCTGCATCTAACGGCTGGTGACTTAGGGCAAATTACTTAACTTAGTTGGACCTCAGGCTCAAAATCTGTAAATTGGAATAAATATATCCCCTCTTTAAAGGATGATCATGAGGATTATGGAAAATGATCTATGTCCATGGATCTCACACTAATCTGTAAGAAGTGGATTCATTATTTTTCCTAGCACACGATAAAGATCATAAATATTAGCCATTATTACCACATTTCAAAGGACTGAATAAGTTCAGGAAATGCAGCTCTCTCTCCATTTTGCACCAAGAAGATGCCATTGTGGATGTACCCCACCCCCCTGTTACATAAAGTGCTTTTACCTTGTAATTTATCATAACTATGCCTCTTAAACCTTCACTAAAAATTTCAGTGTGCTTGAGATGACCTTGGCCAGCATTTTGTCCTTGAGAACAGATTCCTAAATGAATCACCCGGGAGCTATAGAATGCGATTTAGCTGCCTGAGACTCACCTCACTATGCACTCCCCAGGATAAACTTCTCAAGGGGGACCCACCCAATAGATTGAATAATGCAAGGAATTATCGTTGGGCCTGGCTTGTTGGGTCCCTCCGACACTGGAATGTGGACAGGACTGGCACTCCCTTTTTGCACAGCCCAGCAGCATGAGAAGGTGCCGGGAGGTCTAGGGACAGAGGGCCAGCCAGTGACATGGGACTCTAGGGCCCAGGGCAGCAGCGGCCCTGAACTCTGGAGCAGCACTGGTGGCTGCACCAGGGCTGGCCCGACCTGTCCCCCCATCAAGTCAGCCCAGGTCTGGAGAATGGTCATGGGAAAGTTTGCTGGGAGTCACAGAGCTGAGGCTCCAGAGGCCAATTATAGATGGAGACTAGGCCAGGCCATCGATCTGTCCCACATACACGTGACTGTATTCCACACGGACACGGCTGGTTCATCATCTCAGGAGACCCCAGTGCAAAGGGTTTCCATGGTGACCACCTGGACAGCACCTCATCACCCAATACAATAACCCTTCACCTCCCAGGGCTCCTGGCTCTTACTTAACCTCTGAGAGGTCTTTCAGGCCAGGGGAGCCACCCCCAAGCCCCAAGACTATGGGTGCTCTGGTACTCACAGGGGCTGCAGGCTGCCAGGCTTCCTCTTCTTCCCTCCCCAGGTCTTTGTAGCTGTCTCCTGGTTTATTGACTTGGGATGGGCACCGTTCCGAGTCCATGTACAGGAAACAAAGCTACACAACAGTCAGCTAGGTGAAGTGGGCCAGGACTAACTGCTTCAAATCACCACTTTGCCCCCATCAATGGGACGTGGTTGCTGGTAATGATGCAGGATTAAAACAAATTGATCACAAAAAGGTCAATTTGGCACCTAACATTTAGAAGGCGAGCGTCTGCAATTTGTCCTGGGTGGAGAACCACCCATGATACCATCAGGAATATCTCACCTTTTAAAGAGTGGCTCCCCTGAAAGAAGGAAAAACTACTTCAGAAAAATAACGGGATCGTGTCGTGTCGTTATTTTTATATCTATCAGTGCAGAGGAAATTAGATACAGAGGAAAAATAGTGAATCCGTTTCTTACAGATTCCCTGTGGTTATCTGAAAGCTCACTCAGCCACGAGCAGCAGTGGGAACAGTGGTCAGCGAGACCAGGATCATTAATAAGAGAAAACAAATGAGAGCCCACTCAGTTCCGCAGGCCACGCTCCGGTGACCCCTGCAGAATCTGCCTGGCAACTGCCTCCAACCTGAGAAATGCAGTTTTGAAGAGAAACTGAAGGAAAGAGCTGCAGTGCTTGGAGTTCACGGGCGTGGCCAGGCCAGCCAGGCCTCCGTGGGTGTACTCCCAGCCTGACATGGCACGGGCACTCCCCTAAGCCTGCCTTTAGATCCACAGGGTGATGAGCTGCTTCGGTATCTCAGAGGTGAACATGGAGGTTAACGTTTCGCCAGCCCATTGGCAAAGGTCAGTGACCAGGTGGTGCCATGGGTGTCAGAGTCACATGTCTTCAGTGACAGAGAGAACAGGGGGTGGAGCCAGAGGGGGCAGGCCTGACAAGAAGAGAGGAGGCACCAGTGGCTGCTGTGGGACCCAGCAGGCAGCCTGGCCACTGGGACAGAGCCACTGTCTCGACTTGCAGACGGCAGCCTTCGTCACAGCACAGGTCTGGGTCCTCGGCCCAGTCTCTGAACCGCTCTGCCTCAGCCTCTCTTTGTAAGGGAGGGTCGGATAGATGTGTGCAAGCAACTCCCTCTAAGTGTGCCTCCTTCTGTGCCCTGGCTTCCACTCAGGCCCCATCGCTGGAGGGCCCGGAGAATTCCGCTTGCCCCTGAGTGTTACTCTGCAGAGATGGGCCTGGTTTCTGCTCTAAGCTACTTCTGTCCTAACTTTTCCCCATCAGCTCACTCTACAGAACTATTCCAGATGGTTATCTCTGGGAGCCAGTCACTGCAAGGCTGTGAGCGCCCCGGGGATCACCCCCAGGGTCCAGGAGAAGAGGGGAACCACATGACCCTTCTTCCTTCCTGTGTCACTCCTAGCTCAGTCTCAGCTCAATGAGGAGACACTGGAAGTCAAGATCAGCAGGACAGCTGCAGGGCAGCAGCCAGGCCCGTGCAGAGGGTGGCTCAGCTGCGGAGGGTTGGCCCAGGTGTGGAGCGGAAGGCCCACCCGGCAGAGTCGGGTGTGCGTGCTACCTGGCCTCCGCCCTCCTGAACTGGGAGCCCATGTGGTGGCTGCCATGGTTCATTTCAGCAAAAATCAACTGGCATTCTTCTGACCCCGGGCAAAAAAATCCCTCTTCAAGATCCTGAAAAATAACATGACATCATGCTGCCCATGTCAGGGTTATAAATGGCAGGGAGGCCGGGTGTAACCTGAGACTATCAAAACAGAGGCCTGGAAGAAAGGGGCCTTTGTTGGGGGCTGTCCCTCTCCTGGGCTGGAGTTGGAGGACAATGACAGAAAGGCTGGGGGGGCCGGCTCTGCAAGCACGGCCATGACACCTCAGAATCAGGCAGCCGCCCTCCATGACAGTGTCCCCAACTCCTGGGGGGTCACTCTCCTTTCTGTTCTTGGCAGAGTGCATGAGCCAGGCCTCAGAGGGAGGCAGCAATGGGTGGAGCATGGCCAAGCCGGGGGCCCATTTCATTCTGTTCTGTGCAGGACTCACTAAGCAGACACCAGAGAACTGAGCCCCAGTGAGGCTGCGTGAGAGGAACAATTTTACTTGAAAGACAGAAATTGGAATGCAGCCCAAACTAGAGAAGTAAATGACCCAGAAAGGTCAAGGGAACACCAACCATAAAGCAAGAGAGCCTGAAATGGGAAAAGGGGTTGGGGTCCGGAAGGAAGCCGGTGACAGAAAGGCCAGGAGGACCGGGCTGGGCAGGCGTGGACCAGCCAGAGGGTTGGCAGACACGTAAAACATTCTCATGATAAAAGGAGAAGAAACAGGATTTATGGTGAGAGAAAGTTCAGAAACTAAAAAGGCGGACAGATGTGAGCCAGCCTGGCTGGAGACAGAATTCATTCTGCTGGGCAGACATTTAATTCAATTTTCGCCTTTCTTTCTCCCCCATCTCCTGGCCCAGACTCTAAGGAGGGCCCAGCCGCCCCAGCCAGCGTGGTGCCAGCCCTGCAGCCCCAGGACAGCACCATGAGGCCGGGCACGGGAGGGGCGGCGTGATCATGCCTTCTCCTGGTTTCCGCCTGTTCCCGCCAGGGCAGCTGGTCTGCCGCCCCCACAGGGAGCATCACCTCTTAGGAAGCAGCCCCCTCCCAGCCTCCTGGACGCTGGCTTCTAGCTGCTACACCCGCTTTCATGTGGACCCATCATTGTCTTTGGAAACCACAGGCCCCAACCACAGGGAATGGGGCCCAGGGCTCAGAGAGCCCGAGCCAGCGCAGCCCGGTTCAAAGAAGAAACAGGAGGGGCCTGGACCACCCTCCAAGCTCAGTGCTGACTTCCTCCAGTCCTGTCCCCCATCCCTCTGCCCGCTGGGAGACTATTATTGGCGCCAGAGAGGGTTGCAGGCCTGCATGCGGATGGCAGGCAGGGACGCGGGAGCTGCCACTGGCTTCAGTACCAACTGACAGTAGAGCATCTGAGATCTCGAAAGGCTTGGGGGGTATGGGTTTGGGTCTTGGGGTCGCTGTGCCCCTCAGCCAAGAAGCACTTGGGACCCCCTCCCCAACCCCTGGCCCGGGTTCCGTTTCTCTGTGGAAGGTGGCTATGCAGTTCTCCCTGCTTTCACCACAGTCCCCACTTCAGTCATTCACCACCTCTCACTGGACAGACTCTGCACCCACAGTGTGCAGTGCTGCATCAGGAGATGGGGCTGCAGAGGTAAAAGCGCAGTGGTCCCCGCCCTGCCGGTGGCTGGCTTTCCTTCCCTTCCCATGTGCACGACTCTTCCAGACACCCAGGGGTTCAGCGATGTGCACAGGAGCGATGCTGGCTCCGGGAGAGGCCGGGAAGCTCAGTGCCTGGGAGGCCTCAAGGAGCCCAGGAGAAAGAGGGCATGGGGGGCAGAGAATGGGGCTGGGAGTGAAAGCAGGACATGGTGCTCTGAGGAGTCCCCACACATTGCTGGGAGGCTTCCGCAGGTCCTGTTCTGCTCTGCCCGCGGGCGCTCAAGTCTCACCATCAGGAAGAAGAGACCCAAGAGTGACTGCGAGTGGCAGGGGGTCCCCGGGAGGCCATGGGGCGCTCAGACCCGCTTCCTGCTCAGACCTTTTCACTTTCTCGGGGGGAGACCGTGCGAAGTGAGGCCTCTGAAACGTCTGATACCTCTGCCCCTAAATTTATTTTCTCATTAATGAAAAAAGGGGAATTTATTGTTTGAAACAATGTCTGTTTCATATCAACTCTTTTCCCTGTTTTCCCCCAGACACTGGAGCTCCACGGAGACCAAGCGCAGATGGTTCATATTTCAGGAGAGTGCAGTCTCCCCCAATTCCCAAAAGATGCCTGGAATTCCTATATTAACAGAAATTAGCTCCAGAGAAAGAATCATGAATCATGAGTGGGGAGCCTGCTGAAGTCTCCAGGAGCCAGTCACTGTCCCTCCTCCTACCCACCTCCCCTCACCCCAAATGCTGCCTGTCACCTTGTGGATTCACAGAAGTCCTGAAAAATGAGCCCCAGGGTCCAGGGCAGAGCGGAGGGCCCTGGGCAGAACGGGGGGGGGGGTGGCGGGGGATGAGGAGGGGCAGGGCAGAGCCTTCTGGTTCTGCTCACCACCCAGAGGTGCACCTGCTGCTCTCCTCATTTCCCCAAGTGGGGTGACAGCACGCGACTCACTGCTCTTGCTAAATCACATAAAGACCGGGTGGGAGGTCAGAGTCGGTGTTGGCACTGATGGCGGTGAAGGGAGGTTGTTCAGGTCACTGGCAGTGGCATCCTGTCCACTCGGGTGGAGGAGCCACTCCTGGCCGGTGGCGGGCGCAGAGGCAGCTGGCTGGGCTCTCCGCACCTCCATCCAGTCAGTCCCCCTCCCGCTGCAGGGAAGCTGCCGCCGGCCTTCACCATGCAACCATTTCCATACAGGAGGCACCTGCTGGGCACCTGTGGCACAGAGCTTGGCAGGACGCTGGTGCTCAGTGAATGTTGTTGATGATGAACGAAGAAGGCCCCAGTGCAGAGATGAAAATGCCAGGGCAAGTAGCCACCAGTCCCTCCTGAACCCACATTAGAATCATTAAGGGGTTAAGCCCCTCTCAGGGTGCTGTTTCCACAGAGGCCCCCCACTTCTGGGCGTTTCCACAGAAGCCCCATCAGACCCACTCCTGGGAGCAGCCTAGGTGAGCTGAGTGCCAGCGGATTCCGTCCAGTTACAACGCCTCCTAACAGCTGGTTTCTTTGAACTGACTATTCAGGCCCTGAGCAAGCTTGAGTATATAATCCCAGCACCCTGCACATTTCAGTGCTCAGTATATATTTGTAAGTTACATTATTTACATGCTTGGCCAACTGCCTCTGATGGAGAAGCCTTCCTAAGTCCCCATGCCTGAATATGCATCATCGGCAAGAAGAGGAGAAGCCATGAGCGGGGCTGCTGGCTGTGAGGGCCCTGTCCTCACCCCACAGACAGGAGCCCATGCCCAGTGTCTGTCCACCTGCCTCAGGGCCATGCACCTGATCAGCTCTGCTGTAGAATTTCATAGACAACAGGATCTTTCTCCAAAACAAACACATTTTCACAAACTGTTCTTCTGTCCCTCTATGCCCTACACACACCCCACCCAACGATTCCGCTTCATCTCAGATCCCTCTTCACCTGTCAGCTCTTTGGAGAGACTTCTATGGGCCTCACCACCCACATGGTGAGGTGGCCTACTAAGCGTCTGCTCCCATAGCCCTCCTCAACTCCATCCCAGCACCACACCCTCAAGAAGGGAGGGCCTCATCCCTCCAGGAGGGCCTCATCCCTCCAGGAGGGCAGGCCTTGTCCCTCCAGGAGGGCAGGGCCTCGTCCCTGGGAGACCAGGGTCTGGGTGGATCTGAGGACTACCCAGCAATGAGCAAAGATGCACTGACCTCAGTGGAAAAAGGGAAGATGCTGGTTCTGTCCTCTCCCATCTTTACTTTGGTTAATTCGTGTATTTTGGAAACAGTAAGACTTTTCAAATGCAAGTCAACGCAAAGAAAATATTTCCCTGACATGAGGGGTCTTTGGGAAAGCCTCAGAAGAATAGCCCAGGTCTACACCAAGAGGCAAGTTCAGCTTATTACAAAGAATTCTTGCAGCCACAATGTCACACCGCCCTGCCAGCAGCTTGTTGTGCCTGCCAGCCCTTCACAGTTGTTGTGATAATTCATGTATGCCTACGGGTGCCACCGAGAAGCAAACGCAGAGGCCAGGCACAGGACAGAGAGAAGCCATGTCCACTTCTGGGTGTTAGGGCTGCATCATTAGGTCCTGTTATTACCAAGCAGTTATCTCCAAGGGTGGGGCTGAGTGCCAAGGCATTCTGGTACATAGTGGGCCCTCAGGACACAGGGCGGAGGGAGGAGAGGGAGGGAATGGAAGAAGGAATATCAGGGTTGAAGGGGCCTTAGAGGTTAAACTGCAATCCCCAGAGCAGTGGAATGGCGGGATGAGGAGGGAGGACCTTGGGAGCAGGTCAGCACGCAGTGGGCCCAGGAGGCTACATAAGCGCCATAACCCTCAGCTTCCTCGTTGCCTGCAAAGGGAGGGTAATGACACTAAATGACATGGCATACACAGCGCTTTGCACACCAGGCTCAAGTGGAAACTGTGGGTGGAGGAGCTGCCCCGGGCAGTGCTCCGACGGAGGACAGGAGGATGGAGGGTCCCCTCTTTACCCTCCCAGCCAGTGTCCTAAGTACCAGTTGAGAAGAGGTGGATTTGAGATCAAGTCAATCACCCCTTAAACAAGTTCAGAAGTTTGTTAACCAAAAGAACCCATTGCCTTGCCCGGCTTACAGGCCACAGCATAAACACACAGATTGCATCAAATCACACAGAGGTCGGGAATGCAGGCGTGTTTTTGTAGCTCTTTCTGACAATCCTTATTCTCACTCAGGGGAGCTGCTTCCAGTGAGATGCCCCTTACCCAGGCACAAATAGGAACGGGTGGCGGTCCCCTGGCCACACAGGTTTTTAAAGATTAAGAGAAGGGCCACACCCAGATTCCCACAGCAGAGGGGGAGTAGGCCCAGCACCTCTTGCAAGCCCTTCTAGCCATTCTCCTGGGCTTTGCACCTGAATGTGAAAGGGCGGGTTTCACTAACAGGGCCTGGGAGCTGGTTAGGCTGCCTCCCTCAGGCCTCGATGAGCAGCCTGTCCACCAACCAAAGCAGGGTCCTGGCTTCTGCTGCAGTGGGGAAGGGGACAGGTGGCTGGCCAGGTTCTGCTTCCTAAAAGCTTACTTACATGGGTCAGCACCGACGGGCACAGGGCCTGGAGGCTGGCGCTGCCCTCAGCCAGGACCCGGGCGGAGAAAGGCAGGTCTTGTCCTCACTTGCTGTTCTAAGGTGCTCTCTCCAGCCCCTCCCAGAGGCTCTGTGACAATTCATCCCACAGGCCAAGGGCTCGTCTTCCAAGCATCCGGTGGACAGCAGTCACAGCCATCGATGGCAGGGAAATACAGGGAGGGCTCAGAGAGAACTGCTGGCAGGGATGGAGACAAAGCCCCCCCTGGACCTGCCCCTCTACTGAACCTAAGCTAGAGTCATGCAGTCTCCTTCCCATTCCTGCTGGGACCAGGCGGCCGGCTCCTCCCACGAGTCAGATACAGCCTCATGGAGGTGCCTTCTCCCTTCCCCATTAGAGGTCAAATCAGTCACCTGGCCAGCCGGCACAAGGCAACCGGGGAAACCCTTTACCAGGAGTCAAATGCCTCAGAGAGAACCACCCGTCACGGCCCTGCCCTCTGTGTCTTGTTGCCATTGCTGACTTGCCAAGGCCCTGTGGTGGCTGTTGGTGAACAGTGATCGGGTTAACTGGCCGCATGGTCTGCAGTTCTGACCTCTCTGAAGTGCAGGCCATCAGGCGTGAAGGTAATAACTGCTGGCCCATCTGTCTGGGTTACTGTGCTCTCAACTTCCCTTCGGGTACGAGATGGCAAGACCCTGTCAGGATGGAGTCTGTGGCCAAGGACTGCAGGGAAGGCCTGGGCCCATGTGAGCTCCTTGCGGTGGCAGGAGCCGGCAGCTTCGCCACAGCGCGGTGTGTCCTGGCTGGTCAATGAGAACCGTGAGGAGGCCCAAAACACAGTGGAGACTTCGGTCCTTCATTGGTTCATCCTTTAGTCTAACCTCACAGTGACCATACATTTGGGTTTTCTAGAACAGTCTGACTCAATATTCTATGCAAATTTTCCCACAGTTATGCTCACATCAGGCCAACACAGGCCCGAGCAATAGCTTCTGGCTCCAAGGCCGGGACGCCCCCAATCTCAGTTGGGAGTCCACATATCTGATGCATCCTCTTCTGGCCACAGAAAGAAGTAGAAAGTATGGCCGACAAGTAACAGTGTGTCCCCCATCATTCCAATAGGTCCGGATGGCACACCTCTTTGGAGAATCGTGTGTATTTTCCAATCACCAGCCCCGAGGTCAGCAGCAGCCCTCTAAGGGGGCAACATCCCCCACCAATAGCCTGTTCCTTCCACAGCAGACGCGGAGGGGAGGCCCCTGCAGGCTTCTGGGCCACGGACTCATCCCAAGAGGAGAGAACATGGCTTAAGGCAGCATTTTCAGCATTTTAACTGCAATAACCATTTCCCAAAAGAAAGCTCACACCATCGGGCAAATTATAAATCACAGCAAAGCAAAACAGAGACCCAAGAGAACTCCTGTCTCAAAGCAGGTCCTGGGGCCAGCCTCCCAGGACTCCAGGGCCCTGCAGACCTTCTTCATCCCAGTCCCTCCACTGTGTGGCCTCGGCCAAGACCTCAACTTCTCTGGGCCCAGGTTCCTCCTGGATAAGTGGTTGTTAGAGAAGTTGAGATACACAAGAGAAAGAGCTCAGAGGTTAATACGGAAATAAATTAGGGTGGAATAATTGTCATAGAAATAGTAATATCTTACTTCTCAAGACACAATCTATCTTGCAGTTATCCCGGCTTCATATAGAAGGACATTGAGCATGAAAAGTAAAACACTGAAATCAAAGCCATTGTAACAGGGGAGAGTACACAGTGACAACAGACCACCAGCACCAGCCTGCTCGCCAGTGAGACTGACAGACAGACATTCAACTTCCCCCAGGTTTGCTGTTTATAACTCAGCCTAATAGGAAAACTGGGCTTAAGCAACTGGCTGTCTTCGATTGAGAAATTCTTCTTTCTACTTACCTAGTCAGCAAGCAGGCCCCACTGTGGGTACCACCAAAGCCACAAATCAGAGCCATAGGGCTCTCTGGTCACAGCATGTCCACAGGACTGACTTCCCTAATTCAGCCTACATCAGGTCTCCTCCTGTCATTCCCCTACAAGTCCATGCCAGGGTAGCGTCCAGTTCTGAGTTCAGAGCCCTTTCCACACTGTTGCTGATTCATACTCAATAGCAAGAGTGCTGATAATAACGGCTGTCAATAATCATAACCATAACCATACCCATAACCATCCATCCCCACCATAAATAAGAGCTCCTGCCGGCGATGATCACATGGGTTTGGAGATCACCTGCTACAAGGGAAGCTGAGCTGGGTGTGACAATGAGCAATGAGCACACAGCACGCCACAGTGGGAATTAACAAGTGGGCTCTTCCTCTCCCTCCCGAAGAAGCCGCCAGAGCCATCCCGCAGGTAACTGACCTTCTTTTCCATCAAGACTGCCCAGTCTCCGCTTCCGGAGGCATCATTCGTGCCACCCTCAACCACACCGCCCACTTGGCTCACCCCCCACATGGGTGATGCTCAGGGTTCCCGGGATGTTTAAGGAGATTCATGCCCAAATCCAATGTTGTACAAGGGAGATTCTGAACAGCAACAAGCCCTCCCTCTACAGGGGTCTGCACCCAGGAGCAGGCTGTTGGGCAATTAGAAATCCCTCTGCTGTGGGGAAGGAAGGTGACAGCGTGACTTTGGGGACCAGTGGAGGCCTGCCAAGCCCAAACCCTGGAGTCCAAGAGGGAAGGATTCTCACCTCACACAGAAGGCCGGTGAGCCAGGCACTGTGGCAAAAGGTCTGAAGGGGGCTTGCTTCATTGATGCCTCTGCTATGCCCAGGTGAGGGGTAGACTGGCAGCTGCCACAGGGCCGCTGCTACACGGCTGAGGAGCACCTGGCATGGGCTCACCTGCATTCTGCCGGGTGTAAGAGAGAGGGGCACTCCAAGTTCCAAGTCTTGGAACAAAAAAGAATGCCAAGCATCTCCGTGACAAGTTTTAGCTGGATTACACATGGAAACAGAGTTTTAGGTAGATGGGAATATTTTTTAAATTAAGTTCACCTATACTCTTTACCTTTTTTAATGCTCTCATTGCAAATTTAAATTTTTCGGCTGCTCTTTGAAGGGCATCTTTTTCTTGGTTCCGGGCTATACAGGGGGTCTCCAAGCCTCAGGCACAGCTTCATGCCAGGCTTCTGGCCCTTCCTCCTAGACCGAAGCAGAGCAAGGTTTAAAGCTGCTGCTTAGAGACTCACTGTCTTTATCTGGAAAATGGGGATAATGCCACCCTGATGTGAAATGAAATGGGCAAGTGATTTGAAGTTAATACAAAGTTATGCAAATTAAGTCATTGTAAGAATACCTGATGCCACTACCTGGAAGGAGGGCCTCCCCCAAGCAGCCACCTGCAGGACAGGTATGAAGGGAGGGAGGATAGTGTGGGGAGCAGGGGCTCCTCCCAAAGGAAGAGAACCTGGAGGTTGCCAAATGTCCGTCAAGAAGGACCCGAGTCAGGGCTGAACCTGCGGGAGTGGACCCAGCCCAGCCAGGCAGCAGGAGCAGCCAGGGTGGGCGCAGTGTCCCTGCTTCGGGCATGGAAAGCAAAGTGCAGGCATGCTATCCTCCATGGGAGACAGACGGTGCCTGACCTCGTTAAGCTAATGGGAAAGAGGAGAGTTAGCACCATTTTTCTAAAGGGACGGCTATTATTTGTTATCTTTAGCTCTCCCAGAGAGCTTTATATGTAGACCAAACACCTGGATTTTTAGAGATGAAAACAAACAGAAAAGTAGAGGCCTGTCCCGGGTCATTGGTTGGTAATCAGCTGGTAACCTCTGAAGCCAGAGCCACCCCCCGCCCCCAGCTCCCTTTCTGATTAATTCTGCCATCAGGAAAAAGGGGAGAGAATGTGGGGCAAATCTAGTATTCCTCACCTTTGGGGGCATGGCTTAATTCTTCAGAAGTAGCCCCAGAATCTGGAGCCCACCTAACACTTGGAAATAGAAGTGCTCTCAGTCACCCCCTACAGTGAGAATCCAGGAAGTGCAGGGAGCCTTGGTTCCCAGTGCGAGGGGGGCCCGTCATGACTGAGTGGGCCTGTGAAAGACCCAGGAGGCTGCTTTCTGTCAGCAAGGCAAGGGAGAGGGGCGGTTTGCAGCCCCAAGGGACAGAATTTAAAGGCCTGGAGGAGGAAGTGCAGACACAGCTGGCCCCCGAGGACCATAGACCCTGTGTTTACTGGGTGGGGATGCCACATCACCTCCTCAGGCTCCTGCCTTCACCCCCGGCACCAGGCCCTGCTCATCTCCAATGACCATGAGAAAGGCAGTCACAACCTTGGCCTCGATGCCACCTGCTTTGCTCAGCAAACCTTCAACTTGCTGACCCGTGAGAGTTACACAGCCATCCAAAGATGGCCATGACCTTGGACAGCTGGGCAGCAAGGCTGGCTGGACACAGTGAAGCTGCTTGGTGGATGGTTCTGAACTCAACTGAGAAGGGAGCCACGGATGTTCACATCATCAGGGAGTGTGTCTGTCTCTTCCCAGGGCATGCAGGGAACTAGAGAGGCCCCGGATGCTCACACTGCGGCCCTATCAGAACCAGACCTAGAGCATGAGGCTGGAACAAAGAGCCTCGTGCGGCCCCTTCCCTGCTGGCTCCCAGCCCAGCCCCTCCTGCCCGCCCGACCCCTCCTGCCCTTCCCCCGGCCTCACCGCCACCAGAAACCCAGTCACCCCACCCTAGTTACTCAGGAGCCACATTCTCAGAATAACTCATCAATTATACCCGTCAACTTGCCCAAGTGCCACGGGGGAGTGGAAAGTCTAGACGGCATCTAACGGAACGCACTGCACTCGCTCAGAGAGGCCTAGACTCCACAGACCCCGCCAGGAGCTCCCAGACACAAGCCTGGAGGGGTGGCAGGAGGGCCTGCGAGACAGACACTAGGGCCTGCTCCTCCCAGGCCCGATGGCACAGGTCTGCCCACCTCTACCTGTGGACGAGCAAACCTGCCCTGTCTGCTAACAGGCGTCCCGTCCCCCCAAGCCTGGGCTAGGGAATGCTGAAACGAAACATCATCGCTACTCAAAGGTTCACTCAGACTCATCGTCAATAAAAATGGTGTCAGGAAAGCAGTGTGGTGACAGACAGACTTTTTAATTAATTGGTGAGAATCATTCATAATTAAAACATTTATTGTATGCAAATGAAGCTGCTAAATCCTGGGGCCGTTTGCTCTCTGGAGCAGGATAAATACTCTAGGAACCCTATGTGTACAGCCACTGTAGTCCTCAGAAAGCCTTTCTGTTACCCGGGCACAGACGCCCTCCCTCTGAAGGCACCGGAAGAGATACAGGAGCCAGGTTACCAGACCCTAAGGACACGGCCTGGTCCTGTGGTTCTCAGGCTCCTCGTGCAGAGCTGCTAGGCAGTCACTGGGCACGTACCCGAATCCCCCGAAGTCCCCCCGAATCTATGTCGCTGCTTCCCAAGCCGCCGCCTCCTCACTGGGGAATGGCACCGTGCCCACCGAACAGCATGCTATGCAGAGGCTGAGGTGGTACCAGTGCACATGCATGCGGTCTGCACGGCGGGTGGACAGACCTGCACGAATGGCATGAACGCACCTGTGGGTCCGGAGCTCTCTGCCTGTCAGCACCCTAAGCTTCCCAGCAGAGTGCACTTTGTCTTTCATTCAGTGTAGAGAGGCCATAAAGCATGCGCAGAAAGGAAAAACAAGAGTCCTGACTCTCAGACCACATCCCTGCTCACCCAGTAGCAGACATGTGGGACTCCCTGCGCATCAAGCGGGCTGGGCAAGGCCTGCTTGGAAATCAGACCTCCAGGGTTGTGCTGAGGTAGGAAGGAAAGAGTAAGACTTCTGGCCAGGACGCACACCAAGATTTCCCAGTGACCTTCCACTCACACCAAAAAGCGGTGCCTGGCCCTTTAACTTCCTCCTCCCCGACTGCGGCCCCAGTCTCCCCCAGCAGCTACCTGAACCCCTCAGCATTGACCTGCGATGCAGGGTGTGGTGGTGATAGGGCGCTAAGGGCAGGGTGCATGTGAGCAGCCAGAGCCCGAGGACTCCGAGACGGGCAGCCCAGGAAGGCGGGACGGCCTCTGCCTGTGGTTGGAGCCTGGTGAGAGCGCGCTGCATCCTCAGACCGCAGCTGAGGGAGGTTGCAGCACTTCAGGCTGTGCTCTAAGGCAGCATGGCCTAGGACCCTACTTGACCTAGCGACCTGGATGGGGCTCTGCCCACAAGACCCTGGAAAAGTCACTTTTCCTCCCCCAGGACCTCAGTCCTGGGCCAGGGCCCCAGCACCCCCAGCCAGCCCTCCCCATGGTGGCAGGCGGATACCATCACCTCCACCTGAAGGCTTGCAAGGATGTGGAAGGATGGATGAGCCGAATTACGGCCCATGTGCCACTGGCCGGCAATAAACAACTCACCTTTTGGAGGTAAATGGCTCTTCCCGGGCACCAGGGATCACTTAGCATCGGCAGGAAGTAATCTGCTCCAAGTGCCTCTGGTGCCTGAGAAGGCCGATCCACCTCCGAAAGGTGAGCCCTCACTGTCCGGAGAATGTGTTCTCGCACAGTAGGACGCGATTCCCTGCATTCCGGCTTCAGCACTTCCTGGCCTCTCTGCCCCCCAGCCTGCAGTCAGCCAGCCCTTGAGCTCGAAGCCCGCCCCTCCCCACCCGCTTTGGATCAGCAGGTCCTGTCTGTGCCCACAGAAACCACAGGAGCCTCAGCAGAACTGGGGAGGCTGTGTGCAACTGGGCAGCTTAGCCATCCTTTCTGGGCCAGCACCCTCCAATCCTCCTCCCCCTCCTTTTCCCCCTCTCTCCTAGTCCCAGCTTCCCCTCCCCGCCTCCTCCTCCCCTCCCTGGGCTCCCAGGGCCCAGCCAGTTAATGGAGCTCTTCTGCATCCCTCCCTCCCCCACAGCCCTCCTGGCTGGGTCCTCAGCATTTGATCCCTGTCTGTCACTGAGTGATGGGGACAAAGGGTGAGGAGTCAGGAAAAGGTCTGCACCACTTTGTTCAGAGTCTGGATGCGAACTCTGGATGAACTCTTCGTCAGGGAGGGGGCTGGGGCCGAGAGGAGAGGCCAGCCCCAAGAAATCACCGCTCTCCACTCAGGCCTCAGGGAGAGGGGGCGCGGATTTTCTCTTTAAACAACAGAAAGGAGAAAGGGGAGTTTAGAAACAGCCCCTTAGAAAGGAGAGGGCAGGGTGGGGGCAGGGTGTCTTAAGAAAACAAGGCTGCTCCCAGGAGCCGCTGGGCCCAGGCTGTGGGCCGCCCGCCAGGATCCAGTTTTGTCCCTCCACCTCCAGCTGGTCTCTTTCTCCCTCTATGTTTTCCCTAAAGCAGAGGGAATTCCTAATAAAGCCACTGAGGTCTTGCAGAAAGACAAGGGAGGGGAAGGCGCCAGGACCCAGGGACGGAACAGACAGCTCACACAGCAGCGTTCTGCAAGTCCACAAGAAAGCAAAGGTGTGTGCAGACCTCACCACACACACCACACACACCACACACCCCACACACCCCACACACCACCCCAATGCCCACGAGCCTCTCCTCTCCTCTGCGTGTGTGTGGGAGGAGTGTGTGGGGTGTGTGTGTGGTCAGTGTGTATATGCTCTGTGTGTGTGGTGTGGGGGGAAGGGGTGTGTGGTGTGTGTGTATGATGTGTGTGGTATGTATGTGTGTGTGTGTGGTGTGTGTGTATATGTGTGATGCGTGGTATGTGTGGTGTGGTGTGATATGTGTGTGTGTGGGTATGGCCTGTGTGTATGTGTGTGGTGTGGTGTGTATGTGGTGCGGGTGTGTGTGATATATGTGTTGTGTATGTGTGTGGTGTGTGTGGTATGTGTGTGTGTGTGTGGTTTGTGTGGTATGTATTGTGTAGTGTATGTGGTGTTATGGTGTGTGTGGGGTGTGAATGTATGTGTGTGGTGTTTGGCATGCATGTTATGTGTGCTGTGGTATGCAATGTGTGTGGCATGTGTGCATGTGTGTGTGTTTGGTATAGTATGTGTGGTGTGTTTGGTGTGTATGTTATGTGTGGTGTGTGGTATGTGTGTGGTGTGGTGCGTGTGTGGTCCATGTGTGTGTGTGTATGGTCTGTGGGTATGCATGTGTGGGGTTGTGGTATATGTATGGTGTGTGTTCATATGTGTGTGGTCCATGCGCACGTGTGTGATTTGTGTATGTGTATGCTGTATGTGCCATGTTTGTAGTGTGTACATGTGTGTGGTATTGCTACATGTGGTATCTTTGTGGTGCATGTGATGTGTGTGGTATGTGTGGCATATGTGTTTGTGTGTGGTATGTACGGTACATGCATGTGTGGTCTGTGTGGTGTGTATGGTGTGCGTACATGCATGGTGTGTGTGGCATGCATGTGTGTGATGTGTGGTGTGAATAGGTGTGTGTGTGGTATGTGTGTGGTGCATGTATATGGTGTGTGTGCACGTGTGTGTGCATTGCATGGTGTGTGTGTGTGTGTGTGTGGCATCCTGGCTGGCAGCTCTATGGTGTGACCTGCCCGCCCTGGTGGAGTGTTTAATGCCCACCATTACCACCTTCATTAAGGCTTCCTGGTGACACTGTTTCTAGAGAAGGTATCCATACACAGGAGACTGCTTCCCTCCCAACACCTGGGGGGCCTGGGGAACAGGCCCACAAGCGTCGCCCTCACCTGGGTGTCATCTCCACACGGGCCAACTCCTCCTGGAGAGCAGGTATTCCTCCTTACATGGAAACCCACCCCCGCCCCCATCAAAAAGGACCTACTCAGCCAGCGTTCTGCCGCACATGGAAGTGACAGAAAAACTGCAAGACCAGGATAGGTATGCGAGGCCAAGACATTGCACCCTGCTGTACGTTCCTGCAAGACCCAGGATTCACAGAAAGAATTAGAAAAGGCGACACATGGATACACATGTAAACACACATGTGCACACACAAGCGCATGGATGTGTATACGTATACAGGCACGTATGGACAAGTATGTACATACAAACACGTGTGTGCATATGAACAGGCACATGAGGGGCAGTCGAGCTTCAGGCCGCCTGTGGAAATGAGGTGCCCCCTGCATGGGCAGCCAGGGAGGCCAAGGGGAGGCTGAGGGGAGTGAGGGATGGATGGCCTAGGGACTTTGGGCCTTTCCTAGTGTTTTACAGCCAACCACAGCCCGGGGCGACCAAGTCTGTGACACAGACGGGACAGAAATATGATTTGTTTTGGGACAACTGAGTACATTCCACAGAATTCTCTTGGAAGAATCACAATTTGAGGGTTGTCACTCGATGGGAATGAGCATTTTCATAGACAAACCTACGTGTGAACTTCCTGAGTAAAATCCGTCCCAACTCCACCTCTCGTCAGCTGTGGGGCTTTGGAGACAATCATTACACTCCCTGTATCTCAGCATCCTTGTCCTAAAACCTGTGAGTGGTCAGGGCTCCATGCCACAGCCGTGTGACCTGCGCCCGGGACCCAGCTCAGAAGGGAGGGCAACACTGTGCTGACACTGTCCCAGCGCCAGCTGCGGTGACCCGCCTCTCCTGGCCTGGAGTCCTTGCCCTTCCAGCAACTGGACTCGGTAAACAGGAGGATAAGGTGACAGCTCAGCCTGCAGTGGCCGTCTCCTGGGCTGACCACCAGGGCACACAGCCTGTGGTCCGTGGGTTTCAGGAGCCAGGACGCCCCAGGCCAGCCTGTCCTGGAAACTGGGCTGAACCAGCTCCTTAGCCAGTTTGGTCCAAAGAGACAAGCAGCTATTCCCTAACAGCAGCTCAGCCCGGCCTGGCAGGCCCCGGTCAGACGCCGTCACGGGTCTTGGAAACTGAAGGGGACAGGAGATCTAATAGCTCAAGGCATTAGGTCAGCCCAGCACCTCCTGGCGGCGGGAGGGAAGGGAAAAAGGAAGAAAAGTCTGGAAACAGGAGGACATATGGTGAACGCTGAGCTGAGTGTGAAACTGCACTTGTTAAAGTAATGACGAGATGCGCACACCCACTGGCCACATGCTGGGCTGGACTCACACGAGTGCGTGCAACACCAGCTCCACACCTGTCACAAGCAGGGTCCTCCCACTTCTAGGAAGCACAGCGCAGAGGCAAAGGTCACGCTTGTTCTCAGCCACCCCCCGGCCAGGGCACCGAGCACACGCTGCCCAGGTGAGCAAATGTCACCACGCACTGCTTGGCGGGTGGTAAATGCCAGCTGCCCGGGAAATACCAAGCACTCGTGGGTCACAAGTTGGGCAAATAGCAAATCGCTGGGTTGTAGGAGGCCCCAGTGGAGGGAGGATGAAAGCAGAACAGCAAGGGGATCCTGGGTACAGGTGCCAGCAGACTGGCGTGGAGCCCAGCTGAGTGAGAACCTGGACACAGCCCTGCCCAGGCCGAGAAGGAACTGCCCCGCCCAGAGCCAGGGGACCTTCACAGCCACACTCCTGGTTCTAAGGGTGTGCTGTCGTAGGCCTAGGAGTTGGGGGGAATCAGCAGATGTGTCACAAGCCCCTTCTTGGGCCCCAAGCTCCTTGTGGGTCAGCCCACGACTGGCACACTGGGTCCTGCCACCTTGCTCACCGTGCCTCCCATGGAGACGGCCCACAGAGCCACCAGGATGAATGGGACAGAACAAAAGACACTCTGCAATGCCTACGCTCCCCAGGGGTCTAAAATGAGGAGGTTAACTGGTGTGGAAAACACAGCCACCAGGTCAGACATAAGTCTGACATCTCCACTTGCTCAGCCTGTAAACCCGAGAGTTCACACTACATCCCTAAGACAGGTGGGGCTCAGCGCACACACTCCACAACATGCCTCTGGCACCCCCTCAGGAAGGGTGAATGGAGGTGACTTAGAGGTGAGAAGAAGGTGGCCCCAGTGAGATCTTCCTTCCTCCCATCACCCGGCTGCCCAGCTGCCTGGCTACCCGGCTGTGTCCATGCGCCACCCACCCGTAACAGCCAGAGTGCATGACCTTGCCCTTGTGGGCCCCTGCCCTTCACCACTACGGGGGACCCGTCCTATGAGGCGCAGCAGAGGCTGTGCGGCTAGAAACTGGAGTAAAGAGGGAAGTTGCTCAGCCCACTCCTGCTCCCCACAGCTGCACCGGTCTTGAGTGAGGTCAGGGCCTGGCTGCCTGGGAGCCAGTCACTGCGTAGCAAGAGGAAAGCAGACTTCATTGAGGAATGGCACTCTCACATCAAAACATCTGTCCTGGAGAATCCAAGATGGCGGCATAGGTAAACACCTACACTGCTGCCTCGCACAACAATTTCAAAACTACAACTAAAAGATAGAACAGACAACATCCAGAACCACAGGAAAGCTGGCTGAGTGGGAATTCTACAACTAGAAAGAAAGAGAGGGGCTCACAGAGACTCAGAGGAGCTGCAAAAAGCTTAGGTACGAGACGCATGCGGAGAGAGCGGGTGCCCGAGAACCTGGCTGGCTTTCTCTGGTGGGAGGGAAACGGAGACTCCCAACAGCATTGAACCCCTTATCCTACGTCACTAAACCCCAGATCCAGCTGAAACTCATACGGGGGGAGTTTGGACTATGAAAAGGGAGAAGTGCACGGAAATTTAGGGGAGTCGCAAAAGATCAGAAATCTGGTGATGGGCATGGCACTGCGCGCAGAAGACAGACTGCTGATTGTGCCACTGGCTTTCACAAGTGGGCAGGAGACAGACCCTCTCAACTGTGCCACTTCTAACTCCACTAAACCTCAGTTTTGGGCAAAACCCTGGGGAACCAGACTCATATGGTCCCAGAGCGCAGGAGAGCCGGAGGGGCAGCAGTCTAGAGGCACTGCGAGAGAGAGCGTGCACGCACACAGGGACTGCTCCAGCGATTACCCAGTCATGTGAGACTCAGGGGCCATGGAGGGCGGGGCCGACTGGAAGGCAATTGATCCCTTAAGCCCTGAGACTCCACCCATCCCAAGCTCAACAGAGAGGCTTCTGCAGTTTTGCAAGTCTGGTATCATAAGGCTGAATCCAACACAGAAGTTCTCCCCGCATAGTGAAAATGCTGAGACCAGGGAAGGGATCACAAACAAAAGAAATGAAGGAAAAACAAATGACTGGATATAGAGTTCAAAACCACACTTATAAGGTTTTTCAAGAATATCCTAGAAAAGTTGAATAAAGTTAGTGAGTCCCAAGAGGAGATGAAAAAGAACCAACTAGAGATGGAAAAGATCCAACTAGAGATGGAAAAGGATCAACTAGAAATTAAACATACACTGAATGAAATAAAAAATATTATTCAGAGACCTAACAGCAGACTAGAGGAAGGCAAGAATCAAGTCAAAAATTTGAAATATAAAGAATCAGAAAACACTCAACTGGAAAAGCTAGAAAAGAATCCAAAAATGTGAAGATAATGTAAGGAGCCTCTGGGACAGCTTCAAGTGTACCAACATCAGAATTGTGGGGGTGCCAGAGGAAGAGAGAGAGCAAGATACTGAAAACTTATTTAAAGAAATAATGACTGAAAACTTCCCACATCTGGTAAAAGAAATAGACTTACAAGTCCAGGAAGCACACAGAACCCCAAATAAAAGGAATCCAAAGAGGACTACACCAAGACACATCATAATTAAAATACCAAGAGCAAAAGACAAAGAGAGAATATTAAAAGCAGCAAGAGAAAAACAGTTCATTACCTACAAAGGAGCACCCATATGACTGTCAGCTGATTTCTCAACAGAAACGATGCAGGCCAGAAGGGAATGGCAAGAAATATTCAACGTGATGAATAGCAAGAACCTACAACCAAGAATACTCTATCCAGCAAAGCTATCATTCAGAATTGAAGGGCAGATAAAGAGCTTCACAGATAAGAAAAAGCTAAAGGAGTTCATCAACTCCAAACCAGTATTATATGAAATGCTGAAAGGTACTCTTTTAGAAGAAGAAGAAGAAGAAGAAGAAGAAGAAGAAGAAGAAGAAGAAGGTAAAAGATAAAAAATTATGAACAAATCAGTATCTATCAACAAGTGAATCTAAAAATTAAGGAAATTAAAATTTGATCAACAGAATAAACTGGTGAATATAATAAAATCAGGAGCACAGAAAGGGAGTGGACTGATAATTCTCAGGGGGGAGGGGGTGAGGGGTGTACAGGGAGAGACTAGACAAAAATCATATACCTATGGATGAGGTCAACAGGAGGAAGGTAAGGGTAGAGGGAAGGGTGGGAGCCGGGTGAAGGGGAGCTATGGAGGGGAAAAAAGAGAAACAAATGTAATAATCTGAATAATAAAGATTTAATTAAAAAAAAACCAAAAACACACATCTGTCCTGGCGGTACCTCCAAGAATGAAAGTAAAGTGATGCCGACCCAGCCGATGGCAGCCGCTTCCTGCCCGCCTCCAGCCAGGTGTGGGGGAGGGATGCCCTTCTTGTATGGCAGTAGGGGGCAGATGTCCCAAGTCTGCTCTCTGCTCTCCAAGGATTCCTGCAAACCTAAGGCGGAGGCACTTCCTCGGCCCAGGACAGATCGCCGTGGAGGCAGCAAGGTTGTCTGAAGGCCCGACAGCCCCCAGCCCTTACAGGCTGAGGCCCAGGAGCAGGGCTGTCTGACCTATATCACAGTTGTTTGGATTAAAAATCTCCTGGGGAGATGAGGAGCCCCCGCAAGGGGTAAGGGACAGAGGAGAAGACAGAACGGCTCCGAGGAACCTCGGATGCTGGTCCTGGGGTATCTGGTCCCTCCAGCCATGAAGCATGAACTGGAACGTTCACTGCACAGAGACACAGCACCGGGCCAACAAGAACATGCAAATTAACACGGGGTGATGCTGCACACCCACCTTGCAGTGTGCCCTCCTAACCTTCACCTCCTTGAGTGCAACCACCTCGTGCCACCCCCCGCCCCCAGACTCTGTACCACATGCAGCTCAAACTGTGGCTTTGAAAGGACTCTGAGGCCTGAGCTGAGGTGCTTAATAAAGGCAGTGAGTCCTGGGGGCGGGGTCCCCTCCCACCACCCACAGGTCACCCTGGATAAGAGGGGCTGGTGAAAGCCACTGGACACGGGGCATGTCCCAGCATCCCAATCCCACCTGTCACAGGCCCGCCCTCCAAAGGGGACTGCTGGGGTCTTCAGCAGGACTCTTGCCAAACCCCAGGCCCCGTGGGCGGCGCCAGCCCCTGAACCGGCTCACCATGGCTCCTGCATTCCCCAACTCAAGGCTCCTTGGAACCCTCCCGCTCCAGGGGTTCCTTCCACGTAGCCTAACGCTCAGCTCAGGTCATGTCTGTGGTCCTTCCTTCCCACTTCTTGGCCTCAGAACGAAGCTGTTTTAATCCCACCTCCCATGACATGGGTGCCCTTGGGCCAGCACCCTGGGTGCTGTGCAGACACCCTTTCCTGCACCCATCAGTGTCCCAGGGGGCAGGATGACAGGCACCTGGAAAAGGCTGCCTAGATGATAGCTGCCTCTCCGCCTGTTGTCCACAGACGGCCTTGGAGAAGGCGCAGCGGCAGCTGGGACTTTGTGGGGCCTGAGAGCCTTGCTCTGGTGGGACAGAAGGTTAGGGCAACCTTCCCATTCGTGAATGATGTGATTACAGGGAAGAGCCCCTACACTTTCAACACCTGGTGCAGGGACCTACGGCCTCAGGACACGGACTGACCGCCCTCCAGGCCCAGGCATCGTCCTTCACCCGCAGGCGCGAGCAGCAGCCCAGCCTGGGCTCCACACCTGCTGGCCGCTTCCTCAGGAAACGCGCTTCTCTGGAGCCCCTGGCAGGCGGGCGGGCAGGACTGGTATTTCAGATTTCAGCGGAGGCGAGTGATGAACAAATTCACTCAGTTCCAAGGTGGAAACCAAGCCCAGCTGCCTGGCCAACTGCGCTGGGGAGGCCGGGAGGCTGGGAGGCCCAGGCCCCATGAGCTGCAGCCTATCTATTGTGCTCTAACCAGCAGCCATGTGTTTCTGCAGTCGGCACAAACCTGGGTTTTGGGTTCATTCCCCGCCCCCAGTTGGGGAGCATGTGGGAGGCAACCAATTTATACCTCTCTCTCTCATATCAATGTTTCTCTCTCTCTCTCTCCCCATCCCTTCTCTCTTTCTAAAAAAATTAATGGAGCTCAACCAGCATGGCTCAGTGGTTGAGCATCAACCTATGAACCAGGAGGTCACAATTTGACTGGATTCCCAGTGGGGGACATGCAGGAGGCAGCCAACCAATGAGTCTCTCTCATCATTGATGTTCTATCTCTCTCTCTTTCCCTTCCTCTCTAAAATCAATAAAAGTATATATATATATATATATATATATATATATCAATGGAAAAAATATCACTCCTTGGGTGAGGATTGAAAAAAAAATCACTGATTTTCTGTCCTCCAGTTCACCTTCTCAGTCCGATGTGACTGATGGAAGTGGCTACAGTAGCACCACCCCACCATGCCTGGCTCTCTGAACATGACCACGGAGTCACGGACACATCAGAACTGCCGCACAAGGAAGGGGTGTGTTCTTGGACAGAAGCCAGGCTGTGCAGGGAGAGCAGGGCCCAGAGGCCATAGAGCAGGGCACAGCAGGGGCTCTCTGGAGTCACCCCTCTGGACAAGGTCACCTGAGACCATGTGGTGAACCGTCATTCTCAGAATAACACGCAGGCCTGATTGGTAGCATCTACCTCAGAGCTCCTGCCCAGGCTGGTGACCTCGTGCCGTGGCCCCAGCTGATTCCAGAGTTTGCTGGAGGAACAAGGGGCTCGCCCACCCACTTGGCTATCTCAGGGAACATTTCAGATTTTCTTCAGCACAAGGGGAAAAGCATAGAGCTAGGCGTTGGGGACGAAGGGAGGGAAGAAGGAAAGAGAAGGGGCAGAGAGGCACCATGCAGCAATTGCCAGCAGCAAAGCATCCCCTCCAGAGGGAGGCCTCAGATATGCTTTCTGGAACATTCTATCCAGCAGAAACTGATTGCAATCACCACAGACCTACCAGACACGCCTGAGTAGGAAACAAGCACGTGTCTTCCTCAGGCTGTGAAACTATGCCCAAACACGAATCAGACAGATCTGCCAGGGCCGCTCCCGGCTGAGCCCTCAGTGCGGGATGGACTCGCCCACGCATGGGCTGTGAAGTGGACTCGTCCAAAGTGAAGCTGCGGTGAATGTGGAATCCATGACGGACCTCAAGCCCCAGTAAAAATAAAGAGTAAAGTGCCTCACAGTGTTTATGTTGAGCACGTTGGAATTAAATAAAATGCATTGTTAAAATTAATGTCCATTGTTTTTTTTTCCCTCTTTTAAGAGACTCCTGGAACATTGGAGACACTGCAGTTAAAACCACACACGGGCTAACAGAGCAGCACTGTTCCCACGGGTTTCCTCGGGAGAACCCCAGGGCGGGAGGGGGAGACGCCCAGACTTGTGCCTCCACACAGACAGACACAGGGACGGGCGGCAAGCCGGCAACCCAGGTGATGCTAGAGAACCCACCGGAGAAGACAGAGCCTCATGAAGGCAGGAGTGGCCACACTCTGCCACGAGGTTTCAGAGAAACAATCGCCGTGGCCATTTCCTGCGCCAACTCGATGAACTATGTGCTTTATATTCTTGTCTTGCCTCATGCCTCCAGCAAGCCACACAGCCCCATCGCCTTTCCCGTCCAGGTGAGGACACAGAGCTATGACCTCTAGTAACTCACTCATATGCACAACAAGCCAGGCATGAACCCACTGCCCCCAGAGTCCATGTTACTGTCCTATCCTTGTGGCCCACATCTTCCTCTGGGGCCCGGATTCCACAGCAGTCATCCCTTCGACTCATTACTCTTCCTCTTCAAAACGCAAACAGCTCTGAGCACAGTCTCACCTGAACCCCGAGCATGCGCCTGGCAGGCCTCATGAATTTGCCAGAGCCCTGTCCTTCACGGGGGGTGGGGCTCAGAGGAGACAGCGCCTGGGCCCTGTGCGTGGAGAGCAGGAGCACCTGACAGGGCAGAGCCGAGCAGCCTTCACAATGTGCCCGAGGACTGCACCTGCGTCAGCCACCCCAGAAACAGTGGGCAGCTCCTCAAAATGCCTACCTCAGACCAGCACCCCCACTCCCCGGCATAAACGCCGAGAAACAGTGATGGGCCCACACAAAGTGAGCGTGCAACATCCACTGCCACGCGACACATGACAACACCTGAAACGGCCATCGACTGACTAACAGATGAGCACATTGTGGGCCGGCCGCAGAGTCATAAAAGAGGAATGGCGTGCAGCATCACCATAGTAACGGTGACCTTTGGAAACATTATGCTACATGAAAGCTGGTAACAAAACACGGTGTCCGCTTCCATTTATAGGAACACTAGAGGCCGGCACGAGATTCATGCACTAGGCGGAGGGGAGTGTCCCTCAGCCCGGCCTGTGCCCTCTCACAGTCCAGGGCTCTCACAGTCTGGAACCCCTCGCTCCTTACCACTCACCTGCAGCAGAGGGGGGAGCAGCTCCTGCCACGGTCATTGTGCTCACCAACCATAAGCCTGGCTTCTGGCTGAGCGGCACTCCCCCTGTGGGAGCACACTGACCACCAGAGGACAGCTGCTGCATCGAGCATCTGCCCCCTGGTGGTCAGTGCACATCATAGCAACTGGTCATTCTGCCCTTGAGTCAATTTTCATATTAGCTTCTTATTCTATAGGATGTCCAGAACAAGAAAATCTAGACACAGACTAGTGGTCACTGAGGGCGAGGCAAACTGAACACATTCTAAATTTAGATTGTGGTGATGGCTGCATGATTTTGTGAATATACTAAAATCACTGAATATATAGTGTAAGTAAGTAAATTCCAGGGTTTATGAAATATATCTCAAAAAAGCTGTGAGAAAATAATAAATCTACTCGGAGCTGAGGCTGCCGTCATGATGCACATTTTTCTTAAGTAAGGAGCACATTAAGAAGACAAGAGGAGGTCAGGTCGCCCTAACCTCACTCTTCCTGCTTTGAAACTTGTGAGTCGAATGGATGCTTTTCGCTGCGATTACATAACCTTTCCAGTTGCCGATGCTAAGAAAACTCTGGCACTAACATAGGCGATTCTAGAGCTTCTCAGTGGTGGTGGTCCAGTTTGTGGATAATTGAAGTCTTTGTCTTTGCTCTTCCCCATTTCTCCCTCTCTTCTTCTAGCCCAGCCCTGTCTTGGCCAGGACAGCTATTTTTCGCTCTAAGAGAATGGCAAGAGAAACAAAAGAGGGCGGGTCTTAAATTCAGCAGTTTGGTCTCCTTTTAGGAGAGCCTCGGCGCCTTGGTGTTGGCTTGGTCTGTAGGGACCATCTGGTGCAGGCCGCTCTTTCTTCATGTGAGGAAGCAGGGCCAGAAAGAATAACAGCTAACAGTTACCAACTGTTTACTCTGTGCCAGGCACTGCAATTTACATGGATTATCTCACTGAATCCTAACAACCCTCTGAGACAGATACGACTACTAATTCCATCCTGTGGATGAGGAAAATGAGGCAGAGAGAGGTTTAGGAACTCGAATAAGGTCACACAGCTGAAAGATCAGTGGCATGGCCCAGGCGGCCTGGCTTCTGAGGCCGAGTTCTTCACCGTGGCTAGCACAGCGACTCCAATATTGTCCAGTGTGTTGTAACTCTTTGGTGGGGTGTCTAAAACAAGAGCAGGCATGTGATGCCCACCCCAGTCCCCACTTAAAATGACCAGCATGTCCGTGGAAGATGGGAGTGGAAGCTGTGACCTAAACCAAGATGGGCGAGTCTCCATGCACTGCAATAGTGACCCCACCCACGGCCAGCAGACAGAAGCAGAGCCTCGGAGCTGAGCAGCGGCCCAAAGCCGCTCCTGGCCGGACCCTGCTCTGCCAGGAAAGGAGGCAGGGCTCACAGGCTGTGACAGTTTGCACCGCAATTTCTTCCTGGAAAACACGCTGCTGAGCCCTGGGAAGCGACGCCTCTAAGGCACAAGGCAGAAGCCTGCACCCGAGCCCGAGCCTGCCCACTGGCCACCTGGCCGTCCTAGGCCAGGACCTGCCTCTGGTCCAGAAGTTCCCAGGGTGCCGTCCTATGAGATGGAGTCGGATAGGAGTCCTGAGATAATCTGTCACAGAACCACAGCATCTTTTATTTATGCAGCCTGGAGAGTGCACAGCACTTTGCGAACAACTCATTAATCTGCCACTTACTTTATTTATCAATCAGGGCGCTCCTTACACCTCACATCGCGGGTGGAGCCAACGATGCCACTCCTGTTGACCCAGCTACACCATGGATGGGGGCACAGAGTCACGTGGGAATGAGTGACAGCTGCTCTGGGAGCTGGGCCTGGACACCTTCTATCAGGTGGCATTCTGGGTAAAAGGAAATTATAAAAAGGAACAGAACTATATTTAGATTCACTTCCCCAACTTGAAAACACAGCCGCATCCATAGAAAGAAGTTTGAGAGCAATGCTAACGTGGAATGCTCCAGCTGCGTGCAAACCGAGTCTCAGATAGAGCCAGGGCGAGGCTTTCCGCGATCATGAAAACGTCTTCCCACTTAAATATGTTCAGTATCCAAGTTTTGGTTCATTTGCTTGTTTGGGGACATATTTTGTAATTTGCCAACAACAACCAGAAGTTCATGTTGTCAGTAGAGGTGGAGGCAACAGTGTGACGGGCCTGGTATCAGCAGGGAGCTGAACACACAGCACAGCGCCCTCCCTCAGCAGCCCACCCGCCGGGACCCTCCCCACCTCTCCACCCCACACCCCACTTCCTAGGTCATGAGCCTCTCCCTCATCCATCCTCTTCCAGCATCCTCAGTCTCATTTCCAATCCTCATAGTCACCCCCTTTGTTAGAAGACATGACACCAAGTTACCCAAATCTTGTTCTGGTAAGTCTGACCCAAGTGCTCTGAGAAGCCAGAATTTGCTCCAAAATGGATTATCCAACACGGACTGGAGAGCAGGAACACTTCTCATCACAAACATCACCTTCTCTGCCCCGATCACAAGGAGCAGCACATGTCTGATCCCAGCGCTCCCAGCCGTCACGTCGTAAAGCCGAGGTGAGCATCCCGGGCTGGGCTGCTCCCCCGCCTCTCTCAGACCCTGGACACACACATACACGCACACACACGTGCACACACATACACACAGGAGTTCTGCTATAGACAAACTTTTGTGAAAGCCACTCCGGCCATCTCTGCTCCACCAGGCGTCTGCCCAGAGGCAGCTGGGAATTGTCTACGTTCCTTCCCCTCGTCGAGTCTCTCAGCCTTGCTGTCGGCACCCTTGCCCTATGGCGCACAGCTTCCGCCCACAGCCCAACCCACATAGAGTACACATGTACACACGTGCACATGTGTGCAAACACGCAAATTATTCTCCCGTAAGTAATCACTCGACTGACAGGAGCGGCAGGAAAGATAGAGGGAGGTGTGGAGGGGAACTGTGGTGGTAACTAAATACAGCTCTCGGCAGCCGTGCTAACCAAACACCGAGGAAAAAGACCGAGAGAGACAAAGGGTGTTAAGAAAGCGAAGAGCATTTTTTAACATCCTTCTGTGACTTAACTCAGTGCAGAAATTGCGGAGCAGTGCTAGCGAGCCCGGTGTTCTAAAATTAAAGCTGTCCCCCACTCCTTGCTCATGGGGACTCTTCCTCGTGGAACGGGCACGCAGTAGTTTTTGTTTTCCTAGTTTTTAACCCTGAGTGATTTCTGACTCAGAAATAAAAAAGAGAGACCAAAGGAGTTTACCAAAATAACCAAGGTCTTTCTACACAATGTGACCTTTGACTTTCTCCCACTCCCAGCACACACACAGGTAGACAGCCTGCCGCCGCCGCAGACACGGGTGGCTCCTAAAACAAAGAAAATGTGACGCCACATGGTCCCAACCCCCCACCAAATCTGTCCCAGGAGCAGACGAGCCCCTCGGAACGTGCCAGAGACCGGAGACTGGAGACCACGCGGCTCCTCCCGGGGCTGGGCCCGCCTGTGACTCCTCCAAGCACTCTTTCTTCACCGAGTTTATTTAAAAAGCACAAAGGTATGAAAATAAAAACTCACCCACACTCGGAGGCAAGAAAACACAGGGGCTCTTTCTTTTTTTCTCTAATATCCCCATGGTAATTCCTGACTCAAATACCTATCCATCAACTGTGCTGTCGCGCTGCTGCCCGCTCCGGGGCTTGTGCCTGCGTTTCCTTAAACTTCCCAAAGGCTGGTGAGACAATCAGCGACTTTTCCTACTTGGCTCTGAGTTTCCCAACTGAAATCATTAACAAAAGCAAAAGCAGCAAAGGCATACCATGCCCAGCTCCTCTGAGCCCCACCTGCCCAGCTGAGCCAAAGCCTGACCTTGTGACCCTCCAGGGAGAACACAATGCCCCACAAAGCCCGCCCTGCGCCTGGCCTCGGAGGGCCAGAGGTGGTGGGCAGCGGGGAAATCGTTGGCAGAGGCAAGGGGGCTCGACAGGAGTGACACCCTGAAGGAACGTACTTGCAGGACCACCCAGTGACCTTGGACCATCCACTGACCTTCCACTAGCTCTGGACCAAGAAAGACACTCCTGCAAGTTTCCATGCCAGGTGCCTGCTTCGCACCAGCACAGGAGGCGGGAGGCGGGAGGCAAGCCTGTGGGGGCTGGTGGCAGAGCCGAGCTGGGAAGTAAGCGGCTGCTCTGGGGCCCCCAGCTGGAGTCCCACCTTTAACCCCAGTGCCCTGCATCCCAGGCAGGCTTCCCCCCTTCCCCCAGCACGAGGAAGGACAGAGTGGGGAGGCCGTTTCTCTTTTCCTTTTTTTACTTTTAACTTTCACCCCTGGATGCCCTTTCAATCCCAAACTCTGTGTTTCCCCTTACCACAGGGCAAGGAGCCTACCGTTTTCAATTTATAGTCCTTGACAAAGTATTTTTAAAAATATACTATTATTCTAGAGACAAAATGGGAAACCTTAATTTAGATTTTTTTTTAATCTCCAAATATGAATGTCATTAAATGACAGAAAAATTAAAAAACAAAGTACATATTCCGATAGGACATTACACCTTGGGAGAACGGCGAGACCAGTGTGGCTGCTCTCCCACCAGTTCAGGAGGCAAGGACCAGCCCCCTGGCCCACCCATCAGGTCTCTCGCAGGCTTGCCTACCCCACTGACTCCCCCGGAGGCTTTAATTAGGAGGTTGGAATTAAACACTTTGGCCACAACATACAGGTAAGTGCCCTGATGGGCTTCCTTTCAATAAAAATCTATAAAGTGTCCTCAAATATAGAGTCTCTTTAGCCTGGATTCTCGAATACATTTTTATGTCTTGATTCCACATTTTATAAATCAAGATCTGTAGAACATATATTAGATTAGAAACTAATGTCACCAAACCAAATAAATAATCCTACTAAATAAGCATCAAGATAAAAAATAAAAAAAGGAAAAATAATAATAAAAAAGACAACAAAAATATGTATATGTACTTAGATTTCCTGCTCTAGGCTAACAGAAAAAGAAAAACTAAAAAGTCTGACAAACTGAAACAGCTCCTTGATATCTGTATGCACAGCCCATAAATCTCTTAAAAGGTGTCTCGCAGCTAAAACAATGCAATTAGCGGCTGGCAATAAGGTCAGCACGAGCAACCTGGCGGCCGCTGCCCGGGAGCTTTGTCTGGGATGCTCTCTGCAGCGCAAACAACACTCGACAAAGGAGCCGCTCGCTAATTTTTCATACAATTCAGGCCCCAAGTAATTACCTAGTCCCTCACACGGCCACATCTTGAAACTATTTATTTTTTAAAAGAGAAACACAGAGCGCTCCAGAGAGAAAGCCGTGCGCCCTGCCCCTCTTTATGTGCGCCCATCAACGCGCATCACCCGGCATGCAATCATATTTATTGTCACTTTCACCCATGTCATGCCCTTGCTTATATGGTTTAGGTATGAATTATTGACTGTTACACTCCTTGTTGTGAAAAATAAATAAATAACGAGGCTGTCAGGTACTTCCCCGCAGCTAGCCCGCCAGCCAGCCAGGCCTGGCCGCTCACCTTCCGTCACCACCCCAGCCCTCGGCTTCCCACCCTGCTATCAGATCGCCTTCTCGACTCTTTCTTTTCAAGAGACACAGAATCACCCACTCAGGGAAATTAAGGATTAAAATAAACAAACAAGAGGACATGGCTAAATGTCCTGTCCGGAGCAGTGTCCTTGAAGCACACCTCCCCTGGGTGGATGGCTGCTGGTTTATAATTGTGGCTTTAAAATTTAAAGGCCCTCCTGGGATGTGTCATAAGTGTGTCAGTCCACGCCATGAGGCCTAGAAAGTAAAAGCACAACAGAAAGCTCGACCTCCTGGCATTCCAAGCTCCCAAGCCAGCCAGCCCCCTGCTGTGACACCGCAGGCGCTCCCAGGCCAGGGACCCCGGGGGCTGCGGAGGGCGGATGGGCGGCACAGGTAGCAGCCAGCACCTCAGAGAACCGAGGCCTGCTTCCTGTGATGGCAAGAAACAATGGAAAGGGAACTTTAAACAACTGCCCCCAAAGAGTGTGTTAAATATGGGCCAAAATATATTCCATTCCTTCCAGAAATAGCCTTTTACTTTCATATTTTTCCCCGAAAGGCACTAATTCTATAAACTTCCTTCAGAACCTCTATGTCCAACCTGTTTTCAAAGGGGCCGGGAACGGAGTTCAGCAAAAGAAACCAGCAGCAATGCTTGATAATAACCGTCTGAGAAACTTGGTGCTTCTCTTACAGGAAACAGGATGCCATATGGGAACACGCAATCGATCTTGAGAGAACTCCCATTCTGCAATTTTAATATTTAAATATCGGGTTCCTGGTTGCTGGGGAAGTGAGTCAATTGGCCAAAGAAAATGCATAAAGGTCCTACCTGTCTTTTCCTTGATCTCACACAGCACGTTAAATAGGGCAGGCTTCATTCGGTGGCAGTTTAACGCGTGTTTTCTACAAAAAAGAAACAACATCATACCTCAGGTGGACGTTTCAGGATCAAACTGCTGCTAATGCAAGGGGCTAAATGAACATTGAAGCCAAAATTATATCCCAAGCAGAACTCTGTGGCAGCTTCAATGGTTTTATGACTTAATACCAAGAGCCCCGCCACAGAAAAAGAAATCACGCTACTCAGCAGGCACGCAGGGTTTTAACTACAGACTAGAGCTAACCTAAATAATGCCCACGTAGGCAAAGCTGTTTTGATTTTTAAGTAGCTTTATCAAAGTGGAATTCTTAAACCGATAATGCCATCCAGGGCCATGGGTATGCAAAACCCAGTGCACGGGTTTAACAGTTTTATAAAATCTGTGTTCACCACCACAGCCCGGGAGCTGTCTGCCTGTCGGTCTATGTGTGTGTTTTCAAATTTAATTCATCCATGTGCTCGAATTCATTCCGCAGATTCCCCCATATTCTCATAAACACAAGATGCTTGAAAGGTCTTCTGAGCAAAACTGTCAATTTATAAAATTTCAGTCCCCGAGTTAAAGAGTATGGAAATGCATTGCCAGGGGGCAGGCGTGCCCATATGGGGAGTAAATTCATTTCTCTGTGTTCACATTATGTCTCTTGTGCACACAACGCATATTTGCAGGTGTTGGAAATTAAATTATTTACAATTAGGACCTAGCACCCATTGGGGGGAAAATAAATACAATTCTGCCTCTTAGATTAGTGATTTACCTGGTTCTCCAGCATGTTTGCATTCAGAATGCACTTGAAGAACAAAACAATACCTTTCCCCTCATTTTACTATGGAAGCATTTTAGCAGAAGGATATTATTTTGGAAACAAAATACTGATCATATCAGCTATTAGTTAAAGGAATTCTGTGTACTAACTAAAATTAATTTGTAAAGATAAATGGAAAATCCTGGCACTTGACATGGATGCAATTATTTTTTTAACCCCCTTGAACATAAAAAAAATAAATAAAAAATAAAATATAGATGCCGTGCTATTGAAGAACAGAAAACGGAAGGTCTGTGCTCCACAGCAAAGTAGTAATAAGCTGAGAGTATCAAAACAAACACATACATTGTGTCCAAATGCTAATGGGTTACTTTGTAGATCACACATGTATGTAATGAAGGTGCAACTAGAGAGAAACATCAGATCCAGGATTTGCCCAGTAGTTACATTGTTAAACCAGAGAGAAAGGAAAATCAGATCCACTTTTGCCGAGTAGTTACATTGTTAAACCCGCGGGAAGCCTAGTGGTGACCTGGCTCTGAGAGTGAAAAGGGGTAGAAAGATTTTAATGTAGCAAAGATCGCTTCGGGAGGCAGGGGGTTAATATAGTTTTCATGCATATATGCAAAAACACAAAAACCAGAAAGCCTACACCGCTTAACAGAAACACTGCATCTCCACAGCACATCCGTGAGTTAGAGAGACAGAAATTTCCCGAACCCCACATTGTCTGATCCCTCTTGGCATCTAGGCCATTAAAAGAGGGAACCCGCCAAGCCACGGTCATCTACAGTTTTATAAAAAAGAGTGGGACTGAACATCAGAAAAGTGGGGAATCGCCCGCCTCACCGGTCCTTCCACTTCACAAACTTGTTAATAAAGCAGCTTATTGGTATGACTGAGTTTATTTTTCGGGAACAATGCAATGGAGAAATCTGTTCCAATTCAAAAAGAGCATGCCAGTGGGAGCACTTCCACTTACCATATCTAATGGCTTTTCTTCAGAAAATGAAATTCTAATAGAACAGTGATTAATTTGGGAAAACTTTCCCCGATTTAGAAAAATTTAGAACAGCTCCGGCCTTTGAACATTTCTGAGAGTTTTCAAACCCCAGTAAACCCAGCGCTGGGAGTTTGCATGTGGCATATCTAGCAGTTGAAATAAGAGTGGAATTCCTAACAGCCATGATTTTAACTGTTTCTTCTCATTTCTCAACTCAAATTCCTATTTTCCTAAGACAAAAATACGTTTAATGATGTATTTTCCATGTGACTAAGACCTTTGAAGTATAGGAATTGTGTATATATGTGTTTAAAAAATAAAGACAAACAAACAAACAAAAAAACCACGACTGAAATATTTAACAAAGCTGGGTAACTGTAAACACATCTGTAGTCATTAGGTTTTTTAAATTCTTCCTTTCGAGATGGGCCTTGAGCAAGCTGGAGTGGGTTGCCACTGAGTCTGTTTTCTTCTGAAAGGGAGTTTGCTGTAAAGCCCTGGAGTGGAGACCACATTGCTGGCCGCCAGTTAAGTGAGAAGCCCAGGTTATTTGTTATGTTTCCTTATTAAAGATCGGCAAGTTCTCTGCATCGAAACAGATCAAATCTGCACGTGCCTCCATTTCTCCCCATTTGCACTCTGAGTGGTCCTGGAAGAGGCATGGGAAAGCATGCTTGGTTTTGCCCCCCACCCCTTTTTAAAGGACCAGACATTCTGTGCATGGAGGTCAGGAACTCGACTCAAATGGAGACAATAAAGTTAAACTAAATGTCCTAGTTTCTTAAAACTAACAAATACGTCTAAAAGTAAAATTACCTCTTATCTTTCCATCAGCCTCTTTTTTATGATAATTAAATGGATACAGAGTATTTTCTGGAGAGTTGACAACTAGTGACAAAGAATTATCCTGCTTTTTTATTAAGAGGTGAGAAAGGGGCAGAAATAAAAATTAATTTTGGAGGAGTACATCCAGAAAAAAAAATCAAAAGTCTCTAATTTAGGTAAGAAGTCAACTATATTTGCAAATAGCTTGATCCTGGGACATTTTATTTTGTCATGTCACGGGATCCCTCACCCAGAAGACACCAAATCTGCTGAAAACTTGAGCATTCTGCTCTCTCCGAGGCACTTTTTTAAAGCAGTAAAAAGTGCCGGCCGCCTCTGGGTCCGTGGGCAGCATTTTCGCGTGCCCGGGTGTGCGGGGACGTAGGTGAATGCCTCTGGATCCACACTCACACGCAGCCCAGGCCACCTCGCGGCAGGGGACGCCAGTTGAGATAACAACGCTCCCTCCCACGGCAGTCCTCCGCCACGGAGTTGCTCCTCAAAATGAGGAAAGAAACAACATTTTAAAAGAAAGCCTGTGTTGCTTAGCTTCCCATTGTTTCCCCGGCGAGAGGGACACACACACACACACACACACACACACACACACACACACACACACACACACACACACAAGAAAGGGGAAGAATAGGCTGCCTCTCACCTGGCCTGCGCCTCGTCCAAACTCTGGTCGGTGATGGTCATGATCTGCTGGAGGATGTCCCCGATGTCCTGCTTCCTGCCGCCCTCCCCCTCGGTGCCCGCGGCCCCGTCCTGCAAGTGCTGGGACAGGCCGGGGTGCCCGGCCATGCCGACCCCCGCGTGGGCGTGCATCAGCCTGGGCTGCTCGTCCATCTCGGAGCAGCGCAGCCCGGCCGGCCCCGGCTCCTGCGCGCGGTCCCGGGAAGCACCGGCTACAATCCGGCCGGCTGTCTCCAAATCCTTTTCAGGATAAACAGGGCAGGGAAAGAAGACCAAAAGAAAAAATCCCTCTGCCTCTCTGGGCAGGGTGATGGGAGGATGGGGAGTGGGAGGGGGAGGGGGCGTGGAGGGGTTGCGGGGCGAAGGAGGAGGGCTGCCGGGGAAGGGTGTCGACTCCAAAGAGCAAGGAAAATAAACCACCTTCCCACTGGACGGAAGAAATCAGAGCTGGCTTAGGTTGCTCAGTCCTGCTCCTCCAAAGCAGGAAAGGGCTCCGCGCTCAATCGCTGGCTTAATCCCTTTGCAAATAGGCAGGGATCGGGAGGAGGCAGAGCCAGGCAGGGGGTTTGCGAGGCAAACTTTCCCCCGCCCGCGGCCCCAGCCCCCACCGGCCGGGCGATCGCAGAGGGGTGGGCTAGCAGAGCCACAGCCCCCCGCCGCGGCGGGCACAGCGCCGGCTCGCTCCTCCTCCGGCTCCGCAAACTCCGGCAGCCCCGCCAGCTCCTGCTTTTGTTTAGCTCAGGCTCAGGACTCCAGAAACACACAGAAAACCACAGCCTGCGAGGAGGACGAGGAGGAGGAGGCCGAGGAGAAGGAGGAGGAGGAGGAGGAGGAGGAGGAGGAGGAGGAGGAGGAGGAG
>JAAGEH010000042.1:1853919-1869737 GCA_011751065.1 Lasiurus cinereus | reverse complement strand
GGAGGAGGAGGAGGAGGAGGAGGAGGAGGAGGAGGAGGAGGAGGAGGCAGTGGAGGAGGAGGAGGAGGCAGTGGAGGAGGAGGAGGAGGAGGAGGAGGAGAAGGTGGCGGAGGAGGAGGCGATGTAAGAGGAGGAGGGAAGGGAAGGGGGGCTGAGAAGGGGGAGGGGCGGAGGAGGAGGCGGAGGACAGTGAGAGGGAGGAGATGTAGGAGCCGCGCCCCCTGTGCTGATTGGACCTCTGAGAGACGGCAGGCCACGCCCCCTTCTGCGATTGGCCACTGGAGGGAAGACGGTCCCTCCTCCCCGACTTTCCTGCCTGCGCCTCCTCCGGGGCCTCCTTGGGCTCCTCCTCCCCGGCGCCCTGTCAATCAGGGTTCAGAGGTGGGCCAGGAAGGAGGCCGAGCTAAGACTGGGTTCTTAAAGGTGCCATGGTCCCAGCTCCTTAGCTCCTACTGTGCTTGCCTACCTCTCTGAGATCCTGTCCTTGAGAAAATGTGTCTGCACTTAAATGCAAGCGTATAAAATTAACACGAAAGAACACAGATCGTGTGGGTCTCCCCCATCTCTGTTTTCCTTTTGCTGTAATGTTGCCATTTAAAACTTGATCCTCTTAAATCCTCAGACCTCAGGGAAATTGTTGAGAACAAAAGTTTGTCAACACCGAGTAGTTATGAAACAAAGTCGAGCTGTTAATATCATTAATAATGATTTCGAATAAGCAACCAGTGTAATAATAGATTATTTTTAATCGCAGTAGAGTTAAAGACGGAACTGTGACATTTTTGTGGCATGAAAACTAAATTACAGAGTATGAAACAAAATAATACTAAAGAAAAAAGAGACTAATAAGTAAGTTCACAAAATGAAACTAATTCAGCATATCTCTCCCTTCCCCCTGAGGGAAATTAGTTACTTGGCTTAAATACGTAATAAAGAAATGCATTATCACAGTCTGTTTCTAGTTTTTAATATAGTCTAATAAGCATTATTAATGGGAAGGAAACTGACATTTATTGAATGCCTACTATGCACCAAGTAATTTACACAAGTTATTTTATTTAATCCCCAAGACATCTCTGTGAGTTATGGAATATTATTTGGACCAGTTATTTAACCTTTCTGAGTTCCCACATTTTACAGAGTGGGAACTCAGAAAGGTTAAATAACTGGTCCAAAGTATCAAAGCTGGAGTTCAAACCCAAGTGTGTCTCTTTCCCAAAGCCCTGTGTTCAGCTATACAGCCTGCCTAAGTCTCCCAAAAATATGGAAACTGTGTAAAAATTAGTTTTGTACACATTGCCCATCTTGTTTGAAAAGACTTAAGGTATTTAAGTCTATGCAAATAAGATGTCTTCAATTAAAAATGGGTAAAAGAAAAAAAAATGAAAAAAAATAGGGTCAGAAAAAAAAGCTAGTAAATCCACAGTCAGGTCCAATATCATTGCTCCAGGTAGGCCATGAATTTGCCCCCCCCCCCCATCTTTTCATCAGGCAAGGTGAGAGGGGGGTTCTCACTGCTGTGCAGTTACAACAGCCATATGACAAATTACTGAGGAAAGCCTGGAATATTCTGGAAAACAATATATTCTGCCAGGTCTCTTCTGGATGGCAGGGCTGCCTGGGGACATGCAGGGAACTGCTCAGTGAACTTTGCACTCCCCAGTCCACAAAATGTAAGGAACTTGCCAGGTGCTTTGAGATCCTCAGATAAAATGTATTCTTTTCAGCAGCCCAACCTCCTTCCAATCATTATGAAAAACAGGTTTGGCAAGAAAAGGGGCATACATATGAAAGGATTTTAAAACAGTTCTTAACAAGTGACTTGGAGCTTATTGGCATGAAGGCATGCAATGGGGGTATTCATTATAATTCTGATGTGATATTCATAACAACTGTTCATTCACATCCATACCCTGACTTGTAAATGTGTGAGTTTTTTAATCAACACTAATAAAAAGTTGAGTACAAAACTATATCCTGAAATCACACATCAATCATGGTGATTACCGAATTTCTTACAAAGAAGAAATGCTCACCTCTTAAAGCATGAAAACAAGTAAAGCAGAGCCTGTGAGAAATCTGTTTGTGAGCAAGTAATTCTCCCTGAAAACCTAACAACAGTTCTTAGGTGAAGGGCATGATCCATACCAGAAGGTCATTGTCATGGAGGAACATTTTAATAGAGAAATAAGAAACACACACAACGATATCAATGAAAGCTGGGTTTTATCAGGTGTTTTACAATGATTCTGTGTTACTGTTAAGGTACTTTATTAATTAATCACCATAGTTGTCTGTCCTCAATGCTTATGCCTTTAATTATTACCCTATAATGTTAACAAAGTAGGTCTCAATGTCTCATAAATGCTACGGAAGGGACACTATGCCTTCAGCGTCCCTTAGTGGATGGGAAGGGTTGACCCAGTTAGAGGGACAAGAGACAGACTCTGAGGGAGGTCTGAAGGATGAACTGGATCCGAAAGCCGGCGCTAATGAATCTGACAGGAGGACAGAGTATCTCTCCAGGCACCATGGAAACGACTAGAAAGGTGCGATGGGGAGAACATGGAACAGCAGAGAACACCGGGAGCTATAGAGGGAGTGGTTGGCTTGTTTTAAGCAGGCGAGAAGAAAAGTGTGTTTTAGGAAGAAGTATCTGGTTGCCCAACACAAAATCTTTGGCGAAGATGGAATAGGGAAGATGAAGTAGGAAGGTGGCAGAAGAAATGGGAAGGAGAGAAGAGGGATGAAGCCATGGTGGGAAGAAGGACAGCTTTGGCAGAATTCCGATGGCACTATGGTTACAACTTGCTGAGTGTTGATTATGTTTCAACCTGTGTGCATATTACCACCAACTTTTCATAACATGACACTTTCTTTTAATAGATTCCTTGTAAGGTTATCATCTCCACTTTGCAGATGGGGAAACCAAAGTTCCTAGAAGTTGAGCTACTTGACAAAGTATGAATTTAAAACCCTCCTATTTTTAATATATTACAAAGAATGGAGGAAGTTAAGGAAGAAACTACCATAGGTGAAACAGAATTAAAATTAGAATCTCGTATTTGCATCAAGGAATAGCTAGAGATACACTCCTAGGAGAAACTTACACACAGTTTCCATCCCTGCGGGCTGTGGCTAGGAGTGAATCATGTCCCTTTGTATCTCCCATTTCCCAGGGGCTCTGATTCTAACAAATATGTAACGAATACATACTGAAAGAATGAATGATGCTAGGAATCACACTGTGTTTCTTCAGAACAATAAATGAAGTCCACAGAATTATGTTAAAGGACACAGTTACTATCAAAATCTGTCCAGGAGAACCAAGATGGTGGCATAGGTAAACACCTGTACTTGCTGCCTCTCACAACCACATCAAAACTACAGCTAAAAGACAAAACAAATACCATCCAGAACCACGGAAAAGCTGGCTGAGTGGAAGTTCTACAACTAGAAGGAAGACTGGTAGGAGGTGTGGAGGTGTGGAGGTGTGGAGGTATGCAGGCACAGGAGAAATGGTCTGGTAACTGGGTGCACTGTTGTTTTTTCAATCTGGAGGGAGATACAAACTCTTGATTTCTCTGAACTCCAGTTCTGGGCAAGACCCTGGGGAACCAGACTCATACAGGGAGAAACTGGACTATCTGGCATCGGCTGGAATTCGAGGGCAGCTTTCTCTCAGAGGCACTCACAGTGATCACTGTTTCTGCAAGAGGCCAGGAATGCTGAGAAGTGGGGACCTCCCCAGTGTAGGCCTGACTGGCAGCCATTGCTATTTGCTCCACCCTGGTGATTCCCTGAGACTCTGCCCCACCCAATTTATAACCCCACCCACGCTGGGTAAAGCAGCTTTTGCATTTGAATAGTTTGTCCTTTTGTAGAGTAAAACCTAACAAACTGAGCTGGGTCAAAGAGAGCCAAAGCTTCCAAAAGAAGGCCCAAGGCCCGGTAGCAACAGCTTCCCCTGCTTTACAGCTGGGCACTTTCAAACCCCAAACAAAGAGGAGGAATCTGCAGATCTCTCTGTAGCTCCAGCTGGGTAGCCTCAGGCAATGACTGACTTTGCAACTGCTTGGAGATCCAAGTGCCAATGTACCCAGTGGTCAGTGTGAAAGCATACCTGATTACAACTCTTCACATTCATAAGCAACACACCCAAGAGTCAGACTCAGTAAGCACCAAAGCCCCACTGCAGCAAGTCCTGCTCCATAGGGGTGTCTCCAGTACAGCAGTTTTTCCGCCATAAACACAGCTAGTCCTCATAGCCAATTGGCCTAGAGGTCAATTACTCCTAGTGATACCAACAGCAATCAAGGGGTGCACCAAGAGTGTCCACCTCAGGTGATTGGGGAGGCTGAGCCCCTGGGCCCTATAGGATACCTAGCACACAAAACCACTCTATCAACTCAGGGAAGCAGCCAAAATGCAGAGACAAAGAAACATGTCACAAATGAAAGAAATGCAGGAAAGCAAACTACTGGATATAGAGTTAAAAAACCAGTTATATGGTTACTCAAGAATCTTCTAGAAACCTCCAAAGCACTTAGTGATACCTTCAAGGATCTTAGTGAGAATGCCAACCAAAAAAAAAAAGAAAGAAAGAAAGAAAAGAAAGAAAGAAAAAGAAAAAGGATCAGTCAGAAACTAAGCAAACACTGACTGAAATAAAGAATAATATACAGAAATTCAACAGTAGACTAGAGGATCCCAAGAATTAAGTCAAAGATCTGAAATACAAGGAAGAAAAAAAACCCAATCAGAAGAGCAAAAATAAATAAATAAATAAAAACATATGAAGATAGTGTAAGGAACCTCTAGGACAACTTCAAACATACAAACATCTGAATTATGGGGGTGCCAGAAGAAGAGAGAGAGCAAGATATCGAAAACCTATTTGAAGAAATAATGACAGAAAACTTCCCCTACCTGGTGAAAGAAATAGACTTACAAGTCCAGGAAGCACAGAGAACCCCAAACAAGAGGAAGCCAAAGAGGACCACACCAAGACACATCATAATTAAAATGCCAAGGGCAAAAGACAAAGAGAGAATCTTGAAAGCAGCAAGAAAAAAACAGTTAGTTACCTACAAGGGAGCACCTATATGATTCTCAGCTGATTTCTCAACAGAAACTATGCAGGCCAGATGGGAGTGGCAAGAAATATTCAAAGTGATAAGTAGCAAGAACCTACAACAAGATTACTCTACCCAGCAAAGCTATCATTCAGAATTGAAGGTTAGATAAAGAGCTTCACAGACAAGAAAAAGGTGAAGGAGTTCATCACCACCAAACTAGTATTATATAAAATGCTGAAAGGTACTTTTTAAGATGAGGAAGAAGAAGAAAAAGGTAAAGATAAAAATTATGAACAACAAAGCGACAACAAATACATATCTATCAACAAGTGAATCTAAAAATCAAGTGAATTAAAAATCTGATGAACAGAATAAATTGGTGAATATAATAGAATCATGGACATGGAAAGAGAGTGGACTGACAATTCTCAGGAGGAAGTAGGTGTAGGGGTGCGGGAAGAGACTGGACAAAAATCGTACACCTATGGACGAGGACAGTGTGGGGAGGGTAAGGCCAGAGGGTTGGGTGGGAACCAGCTGGAGGGGAGCTATGGGAGGAAAAGAGGAACATCTGTAATAATCTAAACAATAAAGATATATTTAAAAAAAATTGTCCAACTAGCAGAGTGGTTCGCAACTGACCTTAGTCTAAAGCCTACAAGGCTCTCTCCCTATGCCTGGCTCAATGTTGGGATGTCGTTTCCTCTGAGGACCCCCTTTCAGACATCAGCGCAACCTCAGGAGCATTCACTCTATTCTTCATGAAGGGACGGTGAGGAGCAGTGTGGTGTGCAGGGCCCAGGGAACACAGGGGGCAGGAATAAACTCCCTGCCGTGCACCCCGATGCTCTGAGCAGACACCTCTGGTTATTTCTGAATTGGATTCTCGGTTTCTAGAACTCTTCTACTCACAGGGGGAAGGTCTCCTCTGCCCAGAGGTCAGGACTGGCGTTTGGGATGGAGACCACCTGAGGCAGGTGTGGGCCTCTAGCCTGGCCCAAGCCCTTTCTCTTTCAGCTCTTCCCTGACCTTCTCCTGGCCTCCTTCAACTCCAACTCCTTCCTCCTCCTCTCCCTCCCCCCTCCCCATCTCCCTCACCACCACCACCCCGTCCCCCTGCCGCCAGTGCTCTTGCTCTTCCTTTTCTTCTGCCCAGCCTCCTCTGTGCCCTCCCTGCTCCTCCATTTGCCAACAGCTCTGGGCAGTTCAGGGACCCCCTGCAGGGGCCCTGTATTCTGTCAGAGCAGGGACACTTCCTGGTCAGTCAGCGAGCTCAAGGGTTCTGTGAGCCTTTGAAAATGGTATCCGCAGGCTGGTAGTGTGTGCAACTTTGCCTCCTGCTCAGAGCAGTGCCCATTATGTTTATCTGAGTCGTAAGGGATTTCAAGACCCAGAGAAGGTACCATCCACCAGCCATGGATTGTTGAGTAAAGGAAATGTTCACCGTGGCCCTACAGTGGTGCCAAAGCCGCTGGCTCTCGCCATGGACTCTCAGAGTGAACATGAACCTCTCTTTCCTCTGGAGCAAGCTGCCCAATGGTGGAGAGTCCATAGGACTGGCTCTGGAAGGACAGTCAACTCATCATAGCATCAGGCCTAGAAAGCTGCAGGGGCCAATCCTTGAAAGCAAATCCAAAGGAGTGGAAGGACTTTGTACTGGAGCCCTGACTTGGCTGCACTGCTTGAGTACTGGCAGGACAGTGATCACAAGACAAAGTGGGCACCCTGACCCCACAGAGCTTGCATTCTAGAGGAGGAGATCAGCAATAAGCGAATAGAGAAATCTGTAAGCTCAGAGACTCATAAATGCCTGCAGAAAACAAAGCAGGACGTAGAGCAATATGAGGAAGTTGGGGAGAGGGATCAGAAGGGTGGCCAGCAAAGGCTTTCTCGGAAGCTGGTATCCAGCTGATCTTGAGTGGGAACTCGGGTATGTGTGGGTCCTAGGAAGCAGCAATCAGAGAAGTTGGGTGGGATGGAGGAAGAGACATATGCAAAGGGCTGGGCCTGAGCTTGGATTTGAACTTGAAGGGTAGAAGACCAGAGAGATTGGAGCCTAAGAAGCAAGTGAGCGAGTAGACAAAGATGGGGTCAGTAAGGAGGCAGAGACAGGCAATGTGTGGCCTTTCAGGCCATGGGAGGAATTTGGATTTTACACTGACTGCATGTGAAACCCACCGGGCAGATGCTGAACACTGGCTCACCGAACAGCTTCTCACCATGCCCTGAAGGCCAGTGGTGAAGGCTGGGCATGGCCTGCTCTCCTGGAGCTTGCAGTTCTATTGGGACAAGTCAATGGATGGAGCAAGAAGCACAGGGCGGACAATGATTCGCTCCATAGTGAGCATAGAAAGGCGCGGTGGAGAGCACCAGCCACTGTTGGAGACAGAATGGTCGTGGAGGACGTACCGAGGTGGGACGTTTAGCTCTGACCAGAAAGATCAAGAGAAGCCATGGGGGAGGTGGGATGCGGAGGCAGCTAAGAGGGGGAAGGCAAGGCAGAAGAAATGGCCAAGACAATGGTTCTAAAGAAGGAACCAATGTGCCCAGGATGTTTGAGAGACAAGAACTAAAGCCAAGTTGGCAAGAGGGGAGAGTGGTACAACATTGAAGTCAATAGGCAAGTAGTTTTGGATGAGCCAGGAGGAGGCATGGCAGAATTTTAGAAGGAGGTCTTTGCCTGTCCAGATGCTGTAACACGATGCCATGGACCAGGTCACTTATGAAAAATGGACATTCATTTCTCGCAGTTCTGGAGTTGGAAGCCCAAAGTCAGGGGGCCGATTTATGTCAGTGATACTTCCCATGACAGAGTCTGTGAGGTCTCGTTCCTAAAGGTTCCACCCTCACAACTGAAATATCTCCCAAAGGCCTCATTGCCCAGTATCTTCACGTTGGGTACTGGGATCTCACCACAGGGCCTGAGAGGGACACAGACACTTGGTTTGGAGCACAGGAGAGCAGCATCCCTGATTTTTGTTCTGGAAGCATCCTTTGCCTCGGTGCAAAGAACACATTGGTGGAGTGGGGTGAAGAAAATGGACGCAGGGGGGATGGCTAGGAAATATCGCAGACCTTCATGCCTGACATGCTGTGGCTGCGTGTTCCGGCTCCAGACAGGGCCTCAGGGCGGATTCTGGGAGTTTTTGAGGGTCAAGTCAACAGGGCTCCCCAGGGTGGGATGTGGCTGGGGGAGAACCAAGAACCGCAGGTCACTACCGGATTAGGGTTTGTCCGAGGAAATAGGTGGTAGCATGCTCACTGGGATGGGAAATATCACCACTCACATTTCACAGATGGGAAAACAAAGGTGCAGCATACATGAGCCCAAGGTATATGTGGACCCACCAGGCATGTTTGCCAAGAATGGCGTTACCCATTTGATTAACCATTTAGAAAAAGAACCTATGGCAAAATCATATAGCATATGGCATAGTGACGCACGTGCACGCGTATCTTGCTGCAGATGTCATGAGAAGCACTCTCTCCAGCCTTCCCACCCATGATGGGGACCGGTCAGGAGAGGGACGGACCCTGGAAACAGCTCACAATGTAACAGAGTCCTGGCCGCACAGCTTGGGTGGTCTCCTCTGTGGACAGAGCGCAGAAGAGCTCCCGGGGCACGGCCAGCGCCGGGGCCCTGGCACACACACACTGAGCACTGAGCGCAGGGCCAGTGCTGCAAAGCCGAGCAGGCGGGGCTTGGAACTCACCCGCCTCATGACCTTGGCCTGGAGGTTAGTTATCTGCAGCCTTACTTTCAGTTTCTGAGATGGAGTTAGGACAACATCAGGTCATGGTGAATGCTCAGCACCAAGCAGAGTGCCTGGTGGAGGACAATGCTCAATGCAAGACTCATTTTAAATCCTTCCATTACTCCTGGGGAATTTCTCTTGCAGCCAGCCACCCATGCCCTCAGACCTTCCCTGCCTGGCAGCCACCACAGTGCCCTGCTTCCCCAGGGTTTGCCAGTCTCGGAGCCAAGCCCTGCAGGAGAGACTAGGGGCCTGCCTAAAAGCCTTCCTTTTCTCGTTTCCAAACCAGACTTTCTTTCTTGAAACTGACCCCATTCAGGTTTGATGAGTGCACTTTATTTGACAGTCTAAATAAAGGGGACTGTGAACCCTGACATAGTCCCGAAAGGAAGCTTTGCTTAAGGGGACCCCAGTTGTCAAACTCTATCAGTTCCTATTGCTATGTATCAAACACCGCAAATTAGCAGCTTCAAAGCATAACTACTTTTTCTTGCTCACAATTCCACAGACAGTAAGGCAGGACGCTGGGCAAGGTGATGCTCGGCTGAACTTCGAGAGACTGTTAGGACAGCCCTGTTCAGCGGGAAGGTCGGCTGCCTGTGTTCTGGGTGACTGCAATGCTGGGGCTTGCATGTCTTGTCATCCATCTGTCTAGCTCAGCTCGCTGGTGTGTGGTCAGGGTTCCGGTGAGTCTTCTGAGGCTGATCCCAGAACCAGCCCCTACTCTGTGGACCACAGCAAGCCAGACCAGCCAGATTCCAGGGTCGGGAAATTGACATTACTTCACCATCTCAAGATGACAGGGACTAAAAAGTCTCAGTGCTGAGGGATAGGTGGAGCATTGGGACATTTGGGGAGCTGGGGACCAGGGTGAATCCTTGACGTGGTCTTTTGGTTGTTCTTGCTAAGCCTGAGTACCCTTCCCTAGCCAGCAGGGGTAACGTTGGGCCTACTTCTCTTTGCCCCAGTAATGCCAGTCTAGACCTCTCTCTCCTCCTCAAATCCTTCTGGATTTGTACTGTCTTTGAATTCTAAGCACTTCATTTCCTCTATGAAGGGAAGCATTTGGAGGGAGAAAACGCCCACACAGGATTAGAGTGTTATTTTCTACCAGAGGAAAAAGGTTAGATTCCCATTCTCAGCTTGCCTCCCTCGTGAGGTACATCACCTTCTCTGTCCTTAGCATGCTTGTATAACCAAAAGATCAACAGAATATGAGCTGAGAAGGAAATTGTGATGGACAGACCCAGCTGGTTATAGGCCCCCAACACACTTTCTTTCTTTCTTCCAAATCACGGTCCATTCTGACAGCAAGGCACCCGCTAGCTGACGGGTTTCCCAGGGTGTCTTGCACCCAGCAATGAGATATAAGAATAAACGTCTTGGGTTGAACTTGTGGGAAAGCTATGTTTTAGTGCTAAACACGGACAGACTTGGCATACTTGTGCCTTTTGCCCGTTTTGCTTATTTATTGCCTGGGACATAGACATGCTATCTGGAGGTAAAATTACCATTTTTAGGCCATGAGACTGAGAAGTGGTGCTGTGAATGGTAGAAGAAGAAACCAGAAATGACCTGGATCCTTAATGACTTCCTTGAAAATGACACAGGCTCCTTGATTGCCTATCTCTGGATTTCTTGTCCTCTGAGATCAAGTAAGTAATTCTGTCTTTGCTGAAGTCATTGTGATCTGTTTAAGTGCAGCCTAGCTTGTACAATATAACAGATACATGATTATGGGTACAATATTACGGATACATGGCTATCCTAACCAATACAACTACTGTGGTTGATCCCTAAAGTGAAAGTTGATGCTGTATTTGGAGAAGAAACAAGGAAGCCACTTTATTTTGAGAACAGAGACATCGTTGAGAGTTTGGGTGCTTCCAGACATCGTGTGGGCAAGGTCTGGGGATCATACAAAAACAGGAAATCTGGCCATAGCTATATGGACAGGGAGGGCATCTGGAGAGAGAGGGAGCCCTGGTAGATGCTATGGATGCCCATCACATTCAAGTTTCCTCAATGTCACCCAAAAGGCCATCTGAGCTGCCTGACCCCTCATTCTCCTCTTGAACTTTTTCCTTATCTGTCTCTTTCCTAAGCTAAGGGCATCACCATCTGCCTAGTCTTTTTAGCCAAAAACTGCTTCCTCTCCTCCAGAGCCGCAGCCATGTGACTCCCGAATGCTTCTGAGTGCCCCTCTTAACTCATACCCTTCTGAGCAGTAGGTGAGGAGGACAGAAGTCCACAGGCAATCATATATCACTGCTCAGGACAGCTTCGGCTGCCACCTGGACACCCACCAACCCCTACCCGCTAGGACCTGCTGTCCCTGTCTCAGCCCAGTTCTGCGAGGTAGCATTCCTCAGAACCAGCTCCTTGTGCTGCCCCTTTGCTTTAGATCGTTAGATGCTGTGCTTGGACAGTGATCAGAGCCCTTTGCTTGGCACCCCAGGACACTCCTCATCTCCTCTGGGGGTGCCTGCAGCTCTACTCCCTGTGGCCTCTTCAGGAAACCTCTCCTCCCAGGTGCCCTGCTCTCAGAATCCTGTAACCAATGGTGCTCCCTCCGGTACCCCTCCTTCCACAGATTAAACTCTCCATATCCTAAATGCCTCCAGGCAACAGTCATTCTCTGGGGTCCTGCTGGCTGTTCAGCCCATGCCTGACCACGGGTGGGCACTTCGGATAGCTCAATGCACCTGAAAGAATAGACGGGAGAGTTCACGTCGCAGAATGTTTTCATCTCTTTTTTTAATTTACTCTCATTAACATGGCACTGAATCTAGGTCTTCATATTCAAAGTAAACTATTTCCAGGTAATTGTTTTTAGGGAAGGGATTCTTGTTTCCAGAAGTTGGACTACAAAGACCTCTAAGTGCCTTTCCAGGTTCCAAACTCTATGCAATTCTCTTTTTAAAATTCAATTCTACAACCGATTGTCTGAACTCTTCCTTCTAGTTGTATTTAGATGTAGATAACAAGCAGATTGAAATCAATGAACTTTGCATTCCTGAATTAGCACTTGGGATTTCAACAAATTTCAAGGCAGCACAAAATAGTTTAATAGACTAAGTAATGATGATAAAGTGGAGGAAATGTTTGTTTCTCCTCTATACCTCACATGTTATAAAGTGAACATCAAGTATCTAAGTTATTAGCAACTATCTTTCTTAACTCATTATTGACTTTCTACATTAGTCGGGATTAACTAATTGTTTTGATGGCACTTCCCCTGAAAGCAGGAGATTACTTATCAAATGGGGCAAAGAAAAGAGAGGGAGCTCCAAGGCCTGATTCTGCTGGAGCTGTCTTGCTGCCTGCTCAAATCAGGAGCGAAGTGCAGGTGAGTGTGTAACATACTTGCACACAGCACCTTGCTGCCTCCATGGGAAGGTGACCTCAGCATCCTGTGCACCTACGAGGAAGCCCAAGCTCTGTAATAGAGGCTTATTTATGAGCAGAGGAGCTGAAATCTGTCCCCACCCCCACTCTATTATAAACAAGACCTGTCAAACTCTGGGGAGGGGCTGCAGATTGAGCTCCTCACCATGACCAGGGATTTAATTGACTACACCTACATAATGGAGCCTTCCTTAAAACCCTAGCAGATGATATCTGGAGAGCGTCCAGGGTGCGAATGCGCATTGGTGCTCACAGCATTCCTTCTCCCAGTGCCTGGCCTTGAACATCGCTTTCATTCGGCTGTTTCTAACTTGTATCCTTTGTAATAAACCAGTCATAGTAAGTCAAGTGTCTTCTGTGAGCCATTCTGTAACTGGACAATCAATGGGTCTGCGCCGCCTGTCACTACTTGAGCCAATTCAGCAGAGACAGGGTTGAATCATCATATATGAGCATGTATTCCAATCCTGCAGGCAGCATGGAGAGCAGCAGGTTGTCCACAAAGATCTGCTCTGTGCACCGTCTCCCCCCACACCATAAACCAGCTGCTTATATGGGGTACCTGGACAAAGATTACATGAGGAAGTGAGGTTACAGGCATGGGAAGTAGGCTATGCAGGCTGGGGTGGGACTCCATTGTTTGGGCAACAAGGTTGTCAATTTTTCCATTATAATAGGCAGTTCTTGAAGGAGAATGGACCACATTCCAAGGTATGCTCCCAGGTCCTGGGGGCATACAACTCCCAGCCAGATTAGAATGTCCTTTCTTTAATCAGCACAAGGCAATATTGGTTACAGAGGATGGTTAATATTTCCTATAACCATAGCTAGTCCCCAACATTCTATTTTTGCCCCTAACACTTCTAGCAAATTATCCAGCCCAAGGAGGGGTTAAGGGGACCCCAATCTACAGGTGGTCATGGGGAGTACAGGAGGCTGGGGATTAAAGTGGGGTCAGTCTTGTGAGACTGAGCCATTAAATTGTGGACTGTGATGCTGATGCCAGGCAGATAGTGTCAGGATTGACTTAAATTGTAGGGAACCCAACCAATGTTGGGGACTGGCTGGTGAGGGGAGAACCTGCACACATTTGGTGTCAGAGTGTCCTGTGGGAAGAGCAGGTCTGGGTGCTGACAGAGTAACTGTCAGTGCTGCCTGGGAGTCAGGATCTCCCAGGGAGGGGCATGCAGACACTGAGACCTTCGTGTATTTCTGCTCAACCAGCCTTGCATTTTGCTCTTATTATCATGGCAACAAGGAAGTTCCTAAGTTCATGTGAAGGCAGAAGTAAGGAGGGATCAGAATTTCTCTGTCCTATCTGTTCCTTTATCAGGAAGACAAAATCTTTCTCAGAAACCCCAACTCTCAGCTTAGTATGCTTGGCCAGAAGTGGTCATGTGACCACTTTTAGCTGCAAGAGAGACCAAAACACAATTGTCACACTGGCCAAGCAAATTATGACCCACTAACAGCACTGATACCTTGGATCAGGAAATCAGGGTTCTCTTAGCAAAGTGCGGGAGGCAGAGGTTGTCATAGGTCCCTTCTGCTGATGAAGTCTCACTCTATATATTCTAAAAACTTCACATTTTATTTTATTAATATATTTTTGCTGATTTTAGAGAGAAGGGGAGGAAGAGAGAGATTGAAATATCCATGAGAGAGAAGCATTGATCAGTTGCACAATGGGGAATCAAGCCCCCGAATCGGGCATGTCCCTCACCAGGAATTGAACCAGAAACTTCTTGGTACATGGGATGATGCTCAACTGCTGAGCTACACTGGCTGGGTGGATTCTATATATTTTTAATATGTCCCAAAGGGTGGGACACCTTGAATTTTCCCAGGTTTCTATGACAAAATCAAAGGTTTGTCCACAGCTTGGAAATGTCTCCTGTACTTAAATTGTAGGAAACCCAACCTATGCCACCTGCAGCTTTGATCCACTGGAAGGCCTGGCCTGGCAGTAGCATTAGGCTCTAGTCGCTATGACTTTCAGCACCCAGCAGAGTGTGCCTTACAATACACATACCTGCTGCATGTGGGATGAATGCACAGGTGAGCACTCAGAATCCCTGACAAATCTAAGATAATCAGGTGGGGGCAGCTCATTCTCAAATTAGGAATTAAGGCTCAACCTTGGACTCCAAAAGTCTTTCTGGTCAACCGAGGACTGATCCAAACGGCAGGACACTTCTTGGTCCTTACAGATTTCTTAGAGACGCGTGTTTATTTGGGTGATGGAGAAGCACATACCGATGGAGATTTGGTGGGTTAGATCATTCCCCAGACCACAGCCTCCTCACTCCCATTATTAACTGTGTTATGTCATATTTATACTAGAGGCCCAGTGCATGAACTTGTGCATGGGTAGAGTCACTTGGAATGGCCTGGTGGAGATCGGGCCCCAGCTTGTGCCCCCAGACTCGCAGTCTCGAGGCTCCATCTGCCATGCTGACTTGGCCTCGTGCCACCCACTCATCTGCTATACCTTCCCACCTGCGGGTGATCAATTGTGACCAGGCCCTCTGCCTGGCCCCCTCAGCACCTGGGAGTTGGGAGGAGACCCCAACCCCTGCCGCTACCGCTGGTCGCAGTCAGTGGGATGACTGGCTGGCAATCAGGGCCCTGCTTATACTTGCCTTGGCCTGGCACTGCCCGCTCACTTGCTCCACCATCCTGCCACAATCTTGCTCTCCTTGGGGCCTATCAGAGCTGGCAGCACCTCCATTGCCACCTGTAGCCAGCGCCACATCACCGATGCCAGCGATGTTCCACACCTTCCCTTGTGGTCAGCACATGTCATAGTGAGCTGTTGAACTCCCAGTCAAAAGACAGTTCCAGGGGGAAATTTGCATATTAGGCTTTTATTATACAGAATTATTTGATGTGAATATATTAACATATCAATTATTATACTATATAATTGTTATTTTGGTATCTTTCAAATTTCGGATGCTATACATTAATGGATTACAAAATCAATTAAGTGGATAGTAAGCACCATTTTTGAGAAATAACAAATTATAAAGTTCATTAGAAAATGTTTAACTTTTTTAAACAAATAATTGTGTATATATGTTTGTAGATACACTGGGTAAGGTGCAGAATGTATTTCATACTGTTGATCACGTTCATAAAAATTCCAGGTCCCTGGATTAGTTGATGTTAGGGAAGGTAAAGATTTGTATGTGTATCAATCGTATTTCTGCTTCATATTTATTACTAATTGGACTTCAAGATATGGAAAACTACAGATGCAAAGAAAAATCTTTAACCCTCAAGGATTTTCTGGGTCGACCATGCTCAGTTACCACCCAATTCTTTTCCTGCAGAAGCTGAGGCAGGTGGAATGTGGAAGCTGAGGAGGGTAGTGTGTAGAAGGTGAAGAGGGTGGCATGTGGAAGTTGAGGGTGGTGTGTGGAAGGTGAGGAGGGTGGTGTGTGGAAGGTGAGGAGGGTGGCGTGTGGAAGGTGAGGAGGGTGACGTGTGGAAGAGGAGGGTGGCGTGTGGAAGGTGAGGAGGGTGGCGTGTGGAAGGTGAGGAGGGTGGTGTGTGGAAGGTGAGGAGGGTGGTG
>JAAGEH010000042.1:1805828-1853909 GCA_011751065.1 Lasiurus cinereus | reverse complement strand
GGTGTGTGGAAGGTGAGGAGGGTGGTGTGTGGAAGGTGAGGAGGGTGCTGTGTGGAAGGTGAGGGTATTGAGTTAAAACTGAGTGTGGTGTATGGAAGCTGAGGGTGGGAGACATGCAGAAGCCTGCCTGAGCATGTAGAGTAGTCACTTGGTCTTTCTTTTTCAATATGAAATAAATCTGTTAGGGTAGAATACAGAAGGTACCTAAAATCCTCCTCATCCACCTGCCCTCCAGGCTTCTCCAAGCAAAAACTGATGTTATGAGATTCTTGTGTACTCATTCTAACATATATGTGACCTTTAACACATTGGATAAGTGTAGATATTCTTTTACCTCTTTCACATATGGTAGCACAGCATACACACTGCTCCATGCTTTCTTAGTCTTACTAATTATATATATTTAAGATTTTTTAATGTCGCACACACCCTTGCCTCACTCTTTATGGCTGTATAATATTCATTGTCTGGGTAAATCATGAAGACACAACTAGTTTACCTAGCCAACTATTGCTGGGTGTTTGGGTTGTGTTAATTTTTTTATAACAAACAGTGATTGGAATGAATAGTTTTCACACACACCATTCTGCATGTGTGCACATATATTTGTGGGATGGTTCCTAAATGTGGAATTATTGGTTCAAAGATAGCTCTTATTTAGATTGATATTGCCACATTTTGTTGCCCTCCATGGAAGTTATATCAACTTTTAATTTTACCATCAACGTTTGAGTTTTTATTTTTTCCCTGCTCCCCAGACCAATGCATACCAACCTTTAATATCTATACCAACCTGATGGGCAAAAATCACCTCAGTGCAAACATAATTTTTATTTTAGTGCATAGACTGATTACTAAATCAAAGATTTAAACCATTTGTATTTCTTTTCTATTGAAATATTTATTCATACTCTGCTCATTTTCTTTTAGATTGCTATTAATTTACAGGAGGTTGTTATATTAAAAAAATTAATCCTTTGTGTTCTGATTTGCAAATATTGTTTCCCAGCTCTGTCATTTGTCTTTTAGTTTTACTAACGGTATTTTTTTTGTCGTACAAAAAATGTATTTTATATAGTCAAATTTAATAATATTTTATTTGAAAGAAGTCTAAAAAGTTTCCTTCCTACCTCAGGTTTTGGGGAAAGTCTAAAGGGTTTCCTTCCTCTCTCCTTCCTTTCTTTCCTCCCTCCCTCCCTTCCTCTCTCCCTCTCTCCCTCCCTTCCTCCCTTCTTCCTCCCTCCCTCCCTCCCTTCCTCCCTCCCTCCCTCCCTCCTTTCCTTCCTTCCTTCCTTCCTTCCTTCCTTCCTTCCTTCCTTCCTTCCTTTCTTGTTAATCCTTACCTGAGGATATTTTTTCATTGATTTTTAGGGAGAGTGGAAGAGAGAGGGAAAATCAGAGAGAAACATCCATGTGAGAGAAACACATTGATTGGTTTTCTCCTGCAGGAGCCCTGACCAGGGCCCAGGATGGGAAAGAGTCTGAAACCAGGGTATGTGCCCTTGAGTAGAATTGGACTTGGGACCTTTTGATCCACAGGCCAATGCTCTGAGCCAAACCAGCTAGGGCTAAAAGGCTTTCTTAAAGAGAGTATTAAGTGTTGGTCTCAAACACACACACGCGCGTGCGCGCGCACCACTCACACACACACACACACACACACACACACATACTAGTGGTCTGGTGCACAAAATTTGTGCACGGGGGTGGGTTGGGGAAGGGTGTCCCTCAGCCCAGCTGGCACCTTCTCCAATTTGGGACCCCTCAGGGGATAATGGACAGTCAGACATTCCTCTCACAATACAGAACTGCTGACTTCTAACCACTTGCTGGCCTGCCTGATTGCCCCTAACTTCTTCTGCCTGCCAACCTGATTGTCCCTAACTGCTCCCCTGCTACCTTGATTGCCCCTAACCACCTTTGACTCAGCCCCACATCCAGGACCCAGGATTCCTTTTTCCAGCTGACAACAGGCACCAGGGATCCAGGCTTCCCTGCCTCTGGTTAGCCATAGGTGCCCAGGCTGGTTGCAGCCGCAGAGGATGGTGGGCAGGTGGCTTTGCCTGTGCTGCAGCAACAAGTGCTGGCACCCAGGACTGTGGGGTGGGTGGCTTCTCTGTCTTCTCTGGGATGCAGTATGGGTGAACTCCAGCTGGCTGCGGCCTGGGATCATGGGGCAGGCAACTTCTTCCTCTCCTGGGCTGCAGCCATCCTCAGGTGCTGGGGCCTAGTTTCTCTGTCTTCTCTAGGAGGTGGGGCAGGCAGAAGTGAGGCTTCTGCTATTGGCTGGGCCTGGGATCATGGAGCAGGCATCTTCTTCATCTCCAGGGCTTGGATGAGCCTCAGGGCTGGAGCCTGACTTCTCCGACCCCCACAGGCCCGGAGCAGCAGGGGGAAGAGGGGACTGCCTCCATATTTTCAGGTTAATTTGCATACTCAATCTGATTGGCTAGTAGCATAGTGGAGTGATGGTAATTTGCATGTTTCTCTTTTATTAGTGTAGATATTTAAAAAATATATTTTTTATTGTTTTTTTTACAGGAGGAAGGGAGAGGAACAGAGAGCTAGAAACATCAATGAGAGAGAAACATCGATCAGCTGCCTCCTGCATGCCCTCCACTGGGGATGTGCCTGTAACCAAGATACATGCCCTTGACCAGAATCGGACCTGGGATCTTTCAGTCCACAGGCCGGCACTCTATCCATGAGCCAAACCAGTTTCAGCATTAGTAGTATAGATATTTTTGTTAATCCTCACCAGAGGATATTTTTCCAGACTTTTAAAGAGAGTGGAAAGGAGGGGGAGAGAGAGAGAGAAACATCGATATGAGATAGACACATTGATCTGTTGCCTCTTACACATGCTCCAACTGGCCTGCAACCCAGGAATGTGCCCTTGACCAGGATCAAACCTGGGATCCTTCAGTTCCCAGGCTGATACTCTATCCACTGAGCCAAACTGGCCAGGGCTCAGTATTTTTTAAAGCAGTTTTTTATTTGTTATCCTGATATATTTGAGATATGGATCTACCTTAATATTTTCAAAATAGATACTTAGTTGTTCTATATTTGTAAGAATATAATAAATCAGTCTCAAAATATATAAGACACAATATGTTATAAACTACAAGGAGAAATAAAAAATTCACAATCTCGGGCAGACATTTTTAACACATTCCTCTTAACAAACGATAGGTCTGATATTTCAAAAGCCTAATAAAATAGGAAAATTTCTAGCAGGATGGATCAAGAGAAATTAGGAATGGATCAAGACAATTAGGAATTTAAAGGTATCATCCACATAGATTCTATAGCAGCTAAAAAGGCAATAAGAGGACACTGTGAATGACTTTGCCAACAACGAGGTGACACATTTTTTACTAAACTGAACCACTGACATTCCAGAGTGAGACTTCGAGCCTGGGCACTGAAGAAATGTCTGTAATGAAGAACTTCTCCACAAAAGGATCCTCACATGCAGAGGGCCTCCTGCTGTCTTCTATGTGATATTTAAAGAGCAAAGACCACCAGTCTCATCCATACTTGTCAGAGAATTGGGAATAACACAGAAAGCAACACTCCATAGCACTGTAACAGTGCTGTCAATAATCCACAAAAAAACAGAAAAGAAAAGTCACAATCCCATTTCTTTTATAAATATAGGTGCAGAAATCCTAAAAAATACTATTAATAAACCAAATCCTTCCATATTCAGAAAGGGTATGCATTTTGACTGAGGTAAGTTTATTTCATTGATATAGGGCTGATATTAATTAAAATCCTAATATATAAAAAGTGAGGGGGCATCAAGACCGAAATGACCAATTGGACAACTGAACAGCAGGGGGTCTGGAGTGTGGGTGGGGCCTTGGTGGATGCCTCTCTATATGCCTGCACCCAGGGTCTGGTTAAACTCCTCGATTGTGAGAGGGTGAGTGAGAAAAACATAGGTTAAGGGACCAGCAGGAGGTTAGTGGGGGTGGAGTTAATCTTGGATGAGCAGGGAGGTAAGGCTAAGCAGAGGGCAAATCCCTGGCTAGAGCACTGGCCAGGAGGCCTGTGGTCTGGGTAAGGCAGTCATAAGAGGGATTAGTCCTGGGGATGACACGGGACTTGGGCACTGTAGAAAAAATAGGGTTGAGGACGGCTTGGCTAGGACTTGCCCAGAGGCAGAAGACAAGGCAGGAGGCTCTTCCAATAACAGTGGCAGTGGTCTGAGTTCTGGTCCCAATGCTGCTCCCCAGAGAACATTGGAGCTAGAAGGCACCTTCACAGCCACTCAATTCCCATTCTTGTTACAGGTAAGAAATCACAGCCATAGGCCTGGTTCAAGTGCAGGGGGTCTGCAGCGTGGGCGGGGCCTAGGTGGAGGCCTTTCCATGAGCCTGCCCCGAGGGTTTATTTCAAGTACTGGATTGTGAGAGGGTGAGTGAGAACGACCTAGGCTAAGGGACCAGCGGGGGTTGAGTGGGGGGTGGAGTTGATCTTGGATGAGCAGGGAAGTGAGGATGAGCAGAGAACAGAGCCCTGGCCAGGAGGCCTGTGGTCTGGGTAAAGCAGTCATAGCAGGGATTGGTCCTGGGGATGACACCAGATTTTGGCATTGTAGAGAGAATAACTTTAGCCATCAAAAGATCAAACTGTACACTCCAAATGCTTTTTCTTGGATGGTTCAGGCAGTAGTGGAAAAGCATATCTTTATAAAGTTTTAATACATTATATTAGAGGTTGTGGTGGTACTATTTTACCCACAGTGTCTACAGGAATTGCTGCAAATTTACTTCTCAGTGCAAGAACCTTTCATTCCCAATGTAAATTACCAATTCCATTAAATGAAACTTCAATATCTAGACTTGATATAAAGAGTGAAGTTGCTAAAACTATTAAAAAGGCCAAATTTCTCATTATTGATGAACACACCATGGCATCCAGTCATGCTATAAATGCCATAGATAGATTACTAAGAGAAATTATGAATTTGAATGTTGCATTTGGTGGGAAAGTTCTTCTTCTTGGAGGGGATTTTCGACAATGTCTCAGTATTGTGCCGCATGATATGCGATCAGCCATAGTACAGACGAGTTTAAAGTACCGTAATGTTTGGGGATGTTTCAGAAAGTTGTCTCTTAAAACAAATATGAAATAAGAGGATTCTGCTTATAATGAATGATTAGTAAAACTTGGAGATAGAAAACTGGATAGCAGTTTTCATTTTAGGAATGGATATTATTGAAATCCCTGTGAAATGATTTGTAATGGATCTATTATTGAGGCTACCTTTGGAATTACTAGATCTATAGATAATATTACAAATATAACTAAACATGCAATTCTTTATCCAAAAGATGAGCACATTCAAAAATTAAATGAAGTTTTGGATATATTCGATGGAGATTTTCACACATATTTGAGTGATGATTCCATTGATTCAACAGATAATGCTGAAAAGGAAAATTTTCCCATTGAATTTCTTAACAGTATTCTCCTTAGGGAATGCTGTGTCATAAATTAAAATTGAAAGTGGGTGTAGTCATCATGCTGCTGAGAAATCTTAATAGTAAATGGGGTCTTTGTAATGGTACTAGATTTATTATCACAAGATTGCGACCTAACATTATTGAAGCATAAGTACTAACAGGATCTGCATAAGGATAGGTCGTTCTGATTCCAAGAATTGATTTTCCCCATCTGACACTGGCCTCCCATTTAAATTAATTCAAAGACAGTTTCCCATGATGATAGCATTTGCAATGACTATTAATAAACCAAACGGACAAACCCTAGACAGAGTAGGAATATTCCTACCTGAACCCATTTTCGCACATGGTCAGTTATATGTTGCTTTCTCTCAAGTTCGAAGAGCATGTGATGTTAAAGTTAAAGTTGTAAATATTTCATCACAAGGGAAATTAGTCAAGCACTCTGAAAGTGTTTTCACTCTTAATGTGATATACAGGGAGATATTAGAATAAGTTTAACTAATTTATCAGTTATTGTTTGTATCAGTGTTGTTTTTACATAATGTCTTTGTTGTTGTTATATCATGTTGTAATAGTTTATTAATAAATTTATGTTATTTTCATATACATTTTACTAATTTTCTTTCATCTCTGACACTTCTGTTATAGAGAAAGGGAAAACAGCAATATTAAAATATTTCCTCTAATTAATTCTCTTTTAATGTTCATGAATTTTGTGCATCAGGCTACTAGTATCAATATAATTTGACATGTTAGCAGAATAAAGGAGAAAAACAATGGTATCAACTGGTTATTGTAGTAAAAGCATGCAATAGAATCAACATTCATTCATAATAAAAACCTGTTTATAAACTAGGAACATAAAGAAGTATTCTTAATTTGATGAAGATTGTAAAAAACCTATGGTAAATATAAACCTCAATGGTCAAGTTTTGAAAACCTTTCCTTTGAGATCAGGAACAAGACCAGGCACGTCTAATACCCAGACTAATATCCAGGATTCTCTTTTTAAAAATATATTTCTATTGATTTCAGAGAGGAAGGGAGAGAGGAAAAGAGAAAGAGAGAGAGAGAGAGAGAGAGAGAGAGAGAGAGAGAGAGAGAAAGAGAGAGAGAAACAGTGATAATGAGAGAGAATCATTGATCGGCTGCCTCCTGCATGTCCTCCATTGCTGGATCGAGTCCTCAACCCGGGCATGTGACCTGATTGGAAATCAAACCATGACCTCCTGGTTCATAGGTCAACACTCGCTCACTGAGCCATGGAGGACTAATATTCTCTTATCAAGGGGAATTAAAAAGAAAAAGAAATAAAATAATAAATGCTGGAATGTACGAAATAAACTGTAATTGTTTATAAATTATATGTATATTTAGAAATTCCCAAAGGATTCACAAAGTATTGGTATTGGTGGATAAAGGCTCAATAAAAACAGAAATCAAAAAACATTCCTGTAATCAACAATAGGTAGAAAAATTTTTCTTAAAGTTATCATTTTCAATACCATTGGGGAAAAAAAACTGATGAGTAAATCTAACAAAATGTGCATAAGCTCTCTATGCAGACAACGTTAATCATAATTCATTTAGAAAGATCACAGTAGGGACAGATGCGGTGCTTTTAGGTAGGGAGACCTAACATTTATAGATGTCAATGATTCATGTATGGATTATGTTGATCTGTAAAGTCAGCACCACGCAACAGGACCTCTGGAGAACTTCACAAGCAAACTCCATATCTGATGAATACACAGAGCACCACAGAGACCAGGTAGTCCCGAAGAAGAGAAAGCAGGATTCGCTCCACTTCTTAGCAAGACTTACAGTCACCATGGCATTGCTGCAAGGACAACCTAACAAAGCAGAATCAGAGGTGCTCGTGTGCAATCTCCACTCTGGCCAGAGGTGGCGCCCAGGGCCCTGTGAGAAGTTAGACCTCAGTGCTTGAGTGCCACACAGCCACTCCCAGGGGAAAACCATGAAAGTTCATGGCCCCTTCACATTGCAATCATCCCAGGTGGACTGTGTGCCTCATGTGAAAGCAAAATGAAGTTTCTAGAAGATAAGGCAGGAGGACACCTTTCTGGATCAGGGCCGGGACGATACTTTAAGCAGGATAGGCAGCAATAATCCTCAAGGAAGAGTGTGAGGATGTGGGAGCATCAAGGCCAGGTAAGAACTCGAGAAGACTAGTTGCTGAGCGGGAGCAAATATTTGCAGCACAGGGCTTGGATGAGAAAGTAATTTTAAAAATTTCTACAAATTAATAAAAAAGAATAGACAATCCAATACAAAAATGCTCAAGACTTAAACAGGCATGACACCACATAGGATGTCCTCATGGTTAGGAATCACAGAAAAATATATTCCATATCATCAATCATAATGGAACAGGAAATTAAAAATGCAATAGGATACAACTTCCAGAACATCTAACACTGAAAATACAAGCAATGCCTTGGCGTGTGTTGGGGCTCTGTCAGGACTCTCACCCTCTCCTGGGAAATAGATGCACCATCATTTACTGAAACTAAATGTGCTCCCACCTGAAAATCTGTCAGCCTCACTCTAAGTGTATATTCCACACAGCACCTGCATCTGGGTACCAGCAGGTGTAGAGGGATGCTCACACCTGCACCATTTATAACAGTGCCATACTGGAAATAGTCCAAACATCCAAACAGTAGAAGGATAAACAAAGTGGAATATTCATGCACTAGAATTCTGTATGGCCATAAAAATAAACGCACTAATGCTACATACAAAGACATAGGTGAATCTCCCAAAGGTAAAGTTGAACCAAAGAGGTCAGATGTGATAGAGTATCATTGACATCATGTCCAAATTGTGCAGAACTCAACCCAACCAGTGAGGGAGATATACTTAAAAATTGTAAGGATGTAATTGTCCTAAAAGCTAGGGTAATTGCCGAAACCAGTTTGGCTCAATGGATAGAGCGTCAGTCTGTGGACTGAAAGGTCCCAGGTTCGATTCCGGTCAAGGGCATGTACCTTGGTTGCGGGCACATCCCCAGTAGGGGGTGTGCAAGAGGCAGCTGATCGATGTCTCTCTCTCATCGATCTTTCCAACTCTCTATCCCTCTCCCTTCCTCTCTGTAATAAATCAATAAAATATATTTTTAAAAAAAGCTAGGGTAATTAACTTCATTGGGGAGAAAGGGTCAAGAGGTGAAGGGTCCACAGAAGCTCTGGGCCACCAAGTTCTACATCTTGTCCTGGGTGATGGTGACACAATGTACTGCCTAATAACATTGTGAAGATAATAATTCATTAAGTCACATACTTACGGTTTGTGTATGTTTATGGATATGAGATATAATTAATAATAAAAAGATGTATTAAAAAGACACATTTTGCCCTAGCCGGGTTGACTCAGTGGGTAGAGTGTCTGCCTGTGGACTGAGGGCCCCAGGTTTGATTCCAGTCAAGGGCATGTACCTTTGTTGCGGGCTCCATTTCAGGCTTTGTTCCAGGCACATTCGGAAGGCAACTAATCGATGTGTCTCTCTCACTTCGATGTTTCTCTTTCTCTGTCTTCATCTTTCCTTTCTGCTCTCTCTAAAAATCCATGGAAAAATATCCTTGGGTTAGGACTAATAGCAACAACAAAAATATATATTTTTTTACCTTCCCTTTTAAATATTTGACAATAGTGAAGTTCATATATGCAATGAAATAAATGTTTCATGAAATGATACTTATCCTTACTAAATACTCTGATATATTCTCTTTTTTCACATTCCATTCTCTTCTTTTTCATCTCATTCCATTTAAAAGAAATGCTGGTGTGGCTCAGTGGTTGAGCATTGACCTATGAACCAGGAGATCATGGTTCTTTCCCAGTCAAGGCACATACCTGGGTTGCAGCCTCAATTCCCAGTGTTGGGTGTGCAGGAGGCAAGCATTCAATGATTCTCTCTTTTCATTGATGCTTCTACCTCTCCCTCCCTTTGCCTTTCTCTCTGAAAAAAAAATTTTTTTTAACAAAATATTTAAAAATGCTGGCCACAAATCACTAAACTGATTTAATAATTCCCAGTTTGGAAAACATGCATCTAGACCATGAAAAATCTCTTGGGAATTCTGTATAGCGACAGGGAACTCCAATCGGGGTCAGACTGACCCACCTCTCTTAGGAGGGCTTCTCATCGCCAACACCATAGCGCCCGGGTAACTCATGCCATGGAGGGCCATCCTGGACATTGTGGGATGCTGACACTGTCCTCGCCTCACTGACAGGACACAGTGGGAGCATCACCTCCTCCAGCCAAGACAACCTGGAAGGCAAAGCCACGCAGGAGAACCACTCGGAGGAGCTGCCCTTTCCCAAATGTGGCCACGTCTCCATGAAGGATGCTCTGGCGAGGAACACAGAATATCCTTTAGAGCAGCGGTTGCCAACGTTTCAGACCTCATAGACCACCAGTAGTCTGTGGATCACCGGTTGACTACTGCTGATCCAGGCCATTTTCATTTCATCGTGGCCTACATTTACATGTGTGCACACACTCAAATCACCCACTTTCCCTTGTGCCAGTGATCCCCATTTTGATCACTGGGGAGCCTCTTATGCTACTTCTAGGCTGCCCTTAGTCATTCCTGAGGCTGAGTAAATGGACCCTCTGCTCCACCTTCTAATAAAGTGAAAGACCTGGCTCCTGGCTGGGGAACACAAAGACTAGTTACCTCCTGACCTGTCTGCCTGCTCCTGGGGACGAGACCTCATGTCTGAGCTTTGCAGGGCATCCTGGGTTGTCTTATTAGGAGTGCGCTTCAGCATACCACAGGGTGTGCCTCACCCTCTGCCCTCCCCTCTAGGATCCAGTCATTTCCTGGCATCCATTAGTTATTCTTGTATTCAATCAGGGACTGAGTGAGGCATTGCAAAGGTCAACAAAACAGTGCCCGACCTCAAGGAGTTCCCAACCCCATAAATCTGATCACGTGAAGCATCGGGAACGCGTTAACAGTTGTGAGAGCCAGCTCCCAGGAATGCATGTTTGAGAGGAGGATGGACCCACAGAACCTTCATGCAGGTGTGACATTGGAGCCTGTAAAGACCTGGCATTTCACCAGCACATGCTTGGCCAGGGCAATAGCATGTCCATCACCTAGAGGCTCCAAAGAACATGCCATGGCTACTGATGAGGCCAGTGGTTCTTGGCCAAAGCCAGGTCTAGAGCACGTGGCCATGACAGTGAGGAGAAACTGTGTGGGGAGACTATGAAGATCTCTCTTACCTGTCCTAGTCTACACCCCAGGACTGTTAGTCAGGAAATCACATAGTCATATGTGTATTTTCAATCATGCTGATATGACACATTCCAGAGATAAAATGTATAGATTCTAGTGATCACTAGAACTGTGAGAGAAAGTGGCCAAGGAAAATGCAAGCAGGCTGGCTCTGGTGCCTGGGCAGGCTCCGGTCACATCAGAGGTACAGACTCAGAAGGAAGAAGCAGCCTATATGGTAATTGAGAGGAGGGGAATGGAGAGAGCCTTGCAAAAATAATGAACTTGCCTTTTAATATGTCTTCAGAATTGTCTATAATATATATGCAAACTTATAATAAAGTATAATGTAATTTTTATTACATAGGATATTTATATAATATAAACATAGACTACATAATAAATTATATTAATATATGCCTACTATATTTAGAGTGTCTGCCCAAAATGTGTACATATACACACGTTGAATAAAAAGGAAGTACTTACCTCCAAAATGTGCTGGTGGAGGCCATTGGCCCGGCCCTTCGCAGCCTCCTGCTCTCCCTCCCTTGGCATCTGTTCTCAGGAAGGTCGCCATGGCGAACAGCTCACTGATTCACAAGGTCCCTGGTTGTGAGAGTGGCAGGGAAAAGAGGTTCATGGACAAAGTGGGTTTCAGGAAAGTTGGCACATAAGTGGGAAACACTTCTCTCTTATTCCCAGAAATGAGCTCCCTCTCTGTGGATGTTACTGCAGAATTAAGTACATGTTCGTCACATTTACTTCATTTAAAAGATTATTTTCTTACGTTACAATCTGTTCTTTTTAAATACCTAAATATCACTATATTATGCCAAAATTCTGCTGTATTTAAACTAATAATAAACCAGAAAAGAGGTTCATGTAGCTTTGATTTTCACGGGAAAGGGAAAGTATAGATGTCATGCTGAAAGAGTGAAACAGCCACCCTGAATGCGTTCTGGTTAAAAACAAGGAAACGGAAGACAGATGACACAAGACCAAGGGAGGCATTACATTAGAGCATGTTAGTCCTGGACCAGTGTTCTAGCGGGTGACACAAAACGTACATTCAGGGCGGCCACAGTGGGCTTACAGTGCACGAAACACAGAGCTTATTCTTGTATTATTAGTTATTTATTAATTAGTTTACTATTTATTGCTATTATTACTAACCTATTTTGCCCACCTCTGTACTTGTGAATGTAGATGGGAATGAAATCACACTTATTCCTGTATCATTCACATACACACACAGCACAGACACACACAGACATACACATATACACACACATCCACAAGCACCTGGACTCATGTTCAAGATGTGGCCTAAACTGCTTACTGGTCCAAGAAGCGGCATATACAATTATGCAAGAAGTAGAATGAGTGAAAAATATAACTCATTCTAAGAATTTATCAAAACATTCAACAATAGCGTGATACAGGGTCACCTCTTCCTCTTGTTGAAAAACGAGGTCTAGGTGCGACTTCCGGAGACACATGGCCGTGTTGTCTACCCACTTTTCTCCTTCCAGAGACAGAAACCATCACAGGAGTCCCCACACCTCGTGGCCATGTCGCCAGCTGCCTTATCCAGCACATGGTCTAATGACTGGACCTCATCCTTCCTCTCTCCTTCTCTCATCCCTCTCTGCGCTTCTGAAGAGAGCGAGCAATGGCTTGGGTCTTCTCATCCTCCAGCTCAACTCATCTGCTCGAGTGATGTTATGGTCCATGGCACTGCCGAGGTCATGGGATTGTAGCTCCCCCCAAACGGCTTTTCATAGCCCCTTCTCTTGGAGGAAAGGAGCAAGTGGGCCTGAGCACTGCAATTCGGATGTTTAGGTGACATCCTAAAACAGACTCAGAGATTGTTTGATGAGGATGCACTGATAGCTATTCCTTCATTTATTAATTATGGATTTATCGCCATTGTGGGCTGATGCACCAGATATGCCCTTGAAGTTACCCAAACCCAGCAGGTGAGCAACAGGACCCCAACAGCTGCCTGTGTGGTTCTAAGCTCACCTCATCCCCAAGGACGGGCTTCTGCTGCCGCATTCCTGCAGGAATGCACTGCCAGGTGTGCTCATTATGTATGAGTGAGTGTTAGTGTGTGTGTGTGTGTGTGTGTGTGTGTAAAATGGTCTTCCTAAGAAGAAAAAAACTGACCAACATGAAGTTTTATTTTCATAGACAGCAACTCCCCTGGTGAAGATCCAGGTTTTTATAAGCATTTAAGAGAAATGCTGTGATGATGGTGCTTATTCCCATGAATGATGAATTTTACAAGAGCAGAACGTAAAAGCTGATATTAAAGAACAACTATCATTGAGGAGGAGCTGTCTGGACGTAGCATGAGAATAAAAATCAAGTGCAAATGCGGGGCTTACTCGGTGACATGTGAAACGCACCAAAGGGGCAATGACGAGGAAGCTGGGCTGGAGCCGTGTCAGGGCCCCCTTGCTGAGGCGCCAGTGTCAGCCCACCAGGCAGCAGTCGGAGCATGTGAGCAGGTGGGGGCATGAGGTGGAGAGAAGCCAGGGCTGAGAGGGTGTGGGCGCAAAGTGGCAAGAACTGCAGCTTAGCCCCGGCCGGTGTGGCTCAGTGGTTGAGCGTCCGCCCGTATACTGAGAGGTCATGGCTCTATTCCCAGTCAGGGCACATGCCCGGGGTGCAGGCTCTTTCCCCAGTAGGAGGTGTGCAGGGGGAGTCGAATGAGATTTCTCTCATCAATCTTTCTCTTTCTTCCTTGGTTTTCCTCTCTCTTTCTAAAAAAAAAAAATTAGTAAAAACATGAGAATAAAAAGAACTGGGATCTAATTGGATTGAGGAGTGAGAGAAAGTGAGGTCCCGAAGGTTGGCAACTGCTGCCCTAGGTGATTGGCCCACGGCCATGCAGCCATTACACTCGCCATCTCTGACGTCCAGTGGTAGCAGGAGAGACAATCACCCACACCACCACGCCGCGACCACACAACGGAAGTGCTCCCATCCCTTCTCCTCAGAAAAAAACAGACTCAGTGGGTTTCAGAGGGGAACCTGAAAAGCACATTCCCTCTGTAAAGTCCGACACATGCTTTTCATAACCATGCTCCTAGGGTCATTCTGGAAATGTAAACTCACCGAGGTTCCTGCAGGATTTGATGGGTTTGAGCTCCCGCAACACCTGTGGATGGGGCAGACCGTCCCTGATTGTCGATCTCTCTCTCTCTCCTGAATCTTCTAGAATCAAATATCCTACCCCATCATTGCCAGGGATGTTGAAGATGTGAAAGAAATAACACTAGTGCTAGCAACAACAGTGTAACAATTGCTGTTGTGCCTTCTAAGTGTTTCCCATCCAGCCACACAAGTCATCCTTGCACCGGCCATCCTGACAGTCACGCTGTCATTCCAGTTTCCTAGCAAGTGCACCTGTCCATGGAGACCAACCACCAGCCAGGTCACCCATTCCTGCAGGCAGCACAGCCAGGCCTGCTGGCTGAGAAGCCCACGCTTTCTGTCTCTCTGCTGTGGGACTCACCTGAGTTCACCGGAGTTGGGGTTAGGTAGAAACTGTACAGGGTCAAACGGGATCTGCCTGAACATCATGGGTGTGAGGAGGAGGCCATGACCTTCCATGGTAAAACCTGGCCGGAGGGGCTGCTCTGTTCGCTGACAGGCTGTGTGTCTCCCAGAGAGCAGAGGAAAGAGGATGCTGGGACCACAGCACTGTGGCCTCGCGTCCACTGGACACTGAGACTCCTGCAGGGGGAGGGGCCAGGCTGTTGTTGTTACCCTTTCATTTTGTAGCCAGACACTGAACTCTGGAACACAGCTGGAGGGGGGAAAGGAGGAGTTAGGACAGCATGGACCCGAGGAGCTGCGGCAAGAGCAGGAAGGTGACAGGGCACTCCGAGCGCACTGGGTGTGGGGTCGCTCTGCTAAGATCAAATGCAAGTCAATGTGTTCGTGTCCGCAGTGAGCAATGGTGATCTGCTGCTGGCCCTGCCCTTCCTGGACCGGCTCCGTGGCTGCCACAACCTCCACACTGTCACTTGCCACTCAACTCTCTGGCTTGGGCTGCAGAGGAAAGCTGGGAGCCCTTTGCTGGATCCAGCCCTCACCATGGACAGATGCCAGGACCTGTGTGCTTTAGGATGAGATTCCCATCAAATCTCCCCATAAAAGCACTTGCCGCCTGTGCCCTCAGGGATGTGAGGTCGCCACTTGCACATCAATCTGGAATGTTCTGTGCTGGGAACCTCTGGAACCAGATCCTCTCTCCTTAGGGCTGAGTGGGCTAGCAAGTCCTGCTGTCTTTGGAATTTTGTCTGCAAACCAGCTCCAAGGAGACACTGCCCAAAGGCTTGCTGTCCACGGTGTTGTTGAAGGGCACAGTGGGTTCCCAGGGCTGGACGTGTACAGCTCCAGGGCGGCACCTGTAAGGTCCCGTGTACAGATTGTGCTGGCAGCCACTGTGCCCCTGTGGCTTGGGTGGCCACCTGCAGCCGCTCCCCTTCCTCAGCTGGTCACTCAGGACTGCCTGAGTGGCACAGTCCAGGGCGTTGGAAGGTCTGCGTTCCCAGGCATCCTCGCGTTGGCTGGCTGTCCCTGGAGGCATCTGTCTTTCTCTCACAGGCCAAAATGTGTGTTTTGGAGAAAACACTGTGATCTGCTTGGTAGTTTCACTAAACATTCAAAAGTATCAAGAACTCTTTTTAAATATCACAGCAATGGACCCGCCTGGAGGACAGAGGTGGAGGTGGGAGAGCAGGCACTGCAGAGCGGTGAGCCCACAGCCTTGGAGGGCACCAGAGGCACTCATGAGCTTAATGCAGCGCATCCCTGGGAGGCACCTATGCCCACACAGCTGGCTCATTGGGCAGTGAGCTGCGTGGCCTTTCAAATGCATGTTGACTGTAGCTCAGGAGTTTGTCCCCCACAACTCCCCTTCCCAACCTTCTCTCCCCGCTGCGCTCTCATATCCCACTCAGAGTGAAGCTGCTGCCAGCCTGCAGCCTCACCCAGACACACCTGTTCCAACCCTGAGGCTGTGGCCCTATCATTGAGTGTCTAAAGCACAGTAACAGTTCCTTGTCCTCTGGTTTGGTGATGTGGACGAGGCTCCCACTGTGGGTCAAGTCCAGTGGCTCTGAGACTGGAATGTAACATTTTTATGTCTCGTGTTCCTCATTCTGTAGCAAAATCTCTGGCCCGGAACGCCTCTGCACCTGCTCTGAGGAGGACAGAGGCCCTCCCTGATCAATGTTTGTTAGGAGGGAGGTGGATGCAGTCGGCACTTCATCTTCCCGCATTTCCACTCACTCCCTCCTGGCCTTGGGCTCTGTCAGTTCCTTTCTCTCTACACTGCATCTTTTTTAGTTCTAAAAATAGATCATTCAATTTAGGAAGAACAATTAACTGGGATGAAAAAATCTGAAGTGTGGGGAGGCATCTCAGCTTCTCTTTCAGGCGTGAAGTTGCTGGCAATGCCAAGCAGCATCTTTGCTGGGGTTTTGCCTCCTCACCTGTGTCCCAGGAAGGTACACCCTGGGGAGGCGTGGCCCTGGGAAGGCGTGGCCCCAGGAAGGCACACCCTGGGGAGGTGTGGTCCTGGGGAGGCCTGGTCCTGGGAAGCCCCCTGCTGGTGCCAACCCTGTTGCAGCCATGACTGGAGGAAAGGCTTTTGTTTGTCTTGCCTTTGCGCCTGGAGAGCCAGGGGTGCTTTCATGGCTTTTCCCCTGCAGATAGGAGTCCTGGAAAAGGGACAGATGGAGCTTTCCAACAGCTCCACGGGGCTTCCATTCTGACTGCAGCCCTCGTGTAGGGCAATGTTTCTCTTCGTGCCTCTTCAGAAATACAGTGCAAGGATCTTCGAGGTCCTGGGTGAACAGGCAGACCTGTCCACTTCCCAGAAAGAGCATCCAGGTGATTCTAAAGCAGCGGTTGCCAACCGCTCGACTGGAGCACAGAAAGTCTCTGAACCATTTAAAGATACAATGGTTTCATTAATATTTACTTTGATATGATTAAATATTCATGAGGCCCACCTTCCCTCCTGTCTAAAGGGCTGCTTGCATCGGCCTCTGCATCAGCCCAGCACAGGGGCTGATGGGGCCCTACTCGTCATGGCTGCATGGACCATGAGTTCAGGAGAGGGAGACAGACTTGCCCTGGGCTGGGCTCCCATGAAGCAAAGACGACACAGCATATGGTCCTCAGGAGCCCAGTCAGGGTTTCAGAAATATCCAAACAAGTGCGGGCAAGCAACTCGTTCCTCTAGGTGCAGTGTCTTGTGGGGGTGTCCTTTACATGAGTAGGACTAGAATCAGGGCTCCTGACACCAGGGCCATAATCCATGGGCCACCATGGGGTGAGCAGCGGAGGTCTCATTTCCAAGCATCATTCAGCAATCAGGGCAGAGGATGGCACGTGCCTGCCTCGGGGAGGTGCTGGCCAGCAGGTGTGCCCTCCACAGGCTGGCCAATGATGCTCTGGCTCACGGGGCCTGCAGACCAGGATGGCAGTGCAGGTCCACCTTGTGTTGGAATCGCCTGCTCCAGCCTGTCTTTCATTACATGCAAGTTTCTGGAAAGCCTAGCCTGGCCGTGCTCCGTGTGGTGTTGAGTCTGACAGCATGCTCTAAGTGCACATGGTGTCTGCTCTTATATCGCTAGGCTGAGAGCCCGGCACGAGTGAGGGCGCCTTGCTATGGAGGTGCTCACTCCCCATGCGGGGGGCACTGCTGTCCTTATTGAGTCTCCAGTGATGCCTTCTTCCTTTTATTCCTGACACAGACATGGAGGAGGCACAGAACCCTGGCCTCGGTGTCAGGAAGAACAGAAGCCCCCATGCACGGCTGCTTCCTAATTCCCCAAGCCAGACATGGTTCTCACAGGGGGCCTGGCAGGCCTGGCCATGGGAGGATGATGGTGAGAGATTACCTCAAGTTATTCTAGTCACCCCAATAGCATCCATGGGCCTTAAAAATGGACGAGGGGTGCGCCCGAGTCGGTGGGAGAGATGCTGCCCCTCGCTCTGAAGGTGGAGAAAGAGGCCCTGAGTTGAGGGAAATGAGCAGCTTCTCAGAGCTGGGACCTCAGTCCCGTGAATGCCAGGAGCCAAGCTCTCTCCCCAGTCTGTGTCTCCTGAGAGCCCAGGAGGAGGTGGGCTGTGAGAGCCTCCAGACTCCTGAGCTGCTGCAAGAAAAAAAGCTTACACCACTGCCTCGGGGGCATGGAGAGGGATTAGGGCTTCAGACTATGCCTGGGTGACCACACGCCCATTCAGCTTTCAGGTCTCTAAGGATTTTACTGCGCCAGTCCACTGAGACATTCACGTTGGACAGGACACCAGAGAGCGCGCTGACTGCCCCTTCTCTCCTTATAGGGGGCGTCGCTTGTGCATTTTTTATCGCCATCTGTTCAAAAGCTTTGGGCTCCCATTTGGTTTAAGTGGGGGAGCGAGAGCCAAATTCTGATTTCTAATTTGTATTATTTAGTGAGCTCCCGCGAGAGTCTCTGGGGCTGCGTCACATGCAGAGTGAAATCACCGATACGCTGCGCCTTTAAAAGCCAGGAACGCATAGAGCATGGCATCAGTCAATACCAATTTCCACATCCGGATCGATGCGCGCTGGCTCTGTGGCTACAAAGACTGTGGAACACACTCCGAGCCGAGGGGGGGGGGGGGGGGCGGGCGAGGAGCTCAATGAGTTCAGGCTGGGAGTAGCCCCTTTCTCCCTCTCTTCTTTAAAAGAAATACAGACATAAGATTAGACATAAGTCTATGAGCCTGCCAGTCTGTATCCAACCCAGCCCTGCCCCTCATAGACCAACGGCCTTTTCCATGGGCTCCCTGTGCTGGGAAGACAGCGCTGACTGCAGGGACCTGGGAGCTAACGCCTTGAGGCCTTCCCTTCCAGACTAGGAGGAAAGGCACTCAGTGGGGCACTGGGCAGGTGTGGGTCCTATGGAGAAGAGCCTCCCTGTGCCTGGCTCTGTGGTTCTGAATGAGTCTTCTGCATGGTGGCCCGGGTGGCTCATTCTCATGAGACAGAGCTGTCAGAGCTGCCAGGAGATGACCCAGGTGTGGACAGCAAGGACCTGCAGGGGTGCTGTCAGTGTGGCTGGGAGTGTCCCAGTGGGTCAGGCTCCAGCCGTTCCTTGTTCACCGGTTACGTGATCACCCACAGAGAAGGACGACTTCCCCCAGCAGGCAAGCTCCTCATCAGATGACCCAACAAAGGCATCACTATGTCCCTTCTGGGTTTCCCAGGATGGGGAAAACATCTGGACCTTGTGCAGGGCCACACCCAGCAGGGCAGGCCTAGGCTGGGGACAGGGTCACAGGGCTGGACAGGCCAACCAGCGCCAGGAGTGGCAGGGTGAGCAGGAGAGGCTGTGAAGTCCCAGACATTTTCTCTCTGGGGCTAAGCCTTTCCACTGTAGAAGCAGGATCCTCCTCAAGTACTTACTGCTCTTTTTTTTTTTTTTTTTAATCCTCACCTGAGGATATTTTTCCATTGATTTTTAGGAAACAAGGGAGAGAGAAAGACAGAGAGAAACATTGATGTGAGAGAAACACATCAATTGGTTGCCTCCTGCACAAACCCCGATGAGGGCCTGGGCCTGGAGTGAGCCTGTAACCGAGGTATGTGCCCTTGACTGGAATGGAATCTGAGACTCTTTGGTCTGCAGACTGATGTGAGGCAAATATGCTAGGCATACTTGCTGCTCTTTTAAAAACGGGCTGGCCCTCACTGTCAGCCTTCTGTGCCAAACCCTCATCATGGACATGGGCCCTCCATGCCTGGCCCTGACCATGGATGTCAGCTTGTCCCTCGCTGTGGATGCGGGCCCTCCATGCCCCAGCTCACTCTGTCTTTTAGCGGGGACCCCACAGCCTGACTCTTTGCCCATCCTCCTGAGTGGTCAGTCCTAAGAGGCAGCACATTCCTGAAATTATCATGGCTTTTCTGACCAGCCACTAAATTAGCCCTCAATGCACAGAAACACACAAGCGAGTAACCATGAAAAACATGGCGGCAATTCTGCAAAAGTCGCACTGCTTCATTCATGGCCAGACTCTGCCCATCTGTATTTATTTCTTCTTGATGTTCCCGTTCACCCCCAAACCTCCTAAATCATTTAACAGTAATTAGCTGGATTATGAAACTATAAAAACAGATATAAAAGCCCCCATAAATCTCCCAATAAAGCACCCACCAAAACAAGACCTTTTGGCGAAGAACTAAATCAAGTGGCATGTTTTTTTGTTGGACATCATGTGGCTCCCACATTAGCTAATGGAAAGTTCTCATTATGAAATGGTCAGCAGAGAACAGGGGCCAGCAGGTGGATCTCCTGGTTTCTGGTCAAATGACTGAACACTTTTCTGCCCACAGCCTCCCCAACCTCTCTTCGGCTTCTGAGGGCTCTGCTTTCTGCTCTTTTGGGTTTAGTAGTCGCCTCCTCATGATACAGATCACCTGCTGCTCCAGGAGACAGAGGTGGTGGGCTACCCCACACCACCGAAGAAATGGCCGTGCTTCCATGTTACATGATGGGAGTTATAAGGATCAACTTTTCACCTGAAATGCATAGGTTCCTCCATGTACTACTAGACCATTGTGACCTGTCATAGAAAGTCACTGGGTGGCCACGGGATTCAATGGTGTGGCTGCAGGTATATCCAGCAGGTCTCAGCCCCAAAGACCCCAGGAGAGATTCACAGAACTTGTGTTACTATCTGTGTCCCTCAAGAAACTTAGGACTTTTAGGGCATAATCCTATATAATAAAGAGGTAATATGCAAATTGACCATCACACTCTCACACAAGATGGCCATCCCCATGTGGTCACAAGATGGCCACCACAAGATGGCTGGCAGGGGATGGCAGTTGTGGATTATCAGGCCATCAGGGGAGGGCAATTAGAAGTGACCAGGCCAGCAGGGGAGGGCAGTTGAGGGCGACCAAGCCTGTAGGGGAGGATAGTTGGGGGCAATCAGGCCAGCAGGGGAGCAGGTAGGTGTTGATCAGGCTGGCAGGGGAGTGGTTAGGGTCTGGCAGGCAGAAGTGGTTAGGGGCAATCAGGCAGGCAAGTAGGGAAGTGGTTGGGAGCCAGCAGTACTGGATTGTGAGAGGGATGTCCGACTGCCCTTTTAGGCCTGATCCCTGTCGGACATCCCCTGAAGGGTCCCAGATTGAAGAGAGTACAGGCTGGGCTGAGAGACACCCTACCTCACCCCACCTCAGTGCAAAAATTTTGTGCACCAGGCCTTAGGTTGATAATAATAGCCATATAGTTTCAGGCAGCAGTTAAAACAGCAAAATACCAAACTAACCATTAAAAGGAAAAAATGATATAGCCTGTTTAGGGTACCTGAGAAAGAAGAATGTCCTTCCCCACTCTCCTGGTCAGTGGTTGAGGTCCAGACTGCAACCAAGTCAGCCTTCACATCGCACGAGGAAGTGCACTCATTTCCCTCACTAGCACTAGAGGATGGAGCGCACTAACGGGCTCTGCCCCTGGGACAACTAGAGGGGACCTCAGACAGAGACCATGTCCCTGGAGGTCTGTGCTGTGTGTGCAGCTCTAAACCCTTTGTTTAGGGCAAAAGGACTGGGGGTCACACTGGGACTTTCCTTCGTTTTGAGTTTCATTTTCACACATTCCATGACATTATTTGAGCACCTACTAAGTGCTCAGTGCCATGTACTTAGGCATTTATTTGAATACATCTTATATATCCAGGCAGACTGATTCCATAACTTCAAAGTGGAAGGTGGCACTCTAAATTACCTAGTTTTCCATGTGGCTGTGGGTTCTGCCTCGATCTCACTCCGCTGGTGGAAGTGGGAGTGGCTCTCAGCTGCTTGCAGGTGTCAGTGCCTCTCCCATGAGACAAAGTGAAGCTAGTGTGGTTCAGTTTCCTCGTCCTCCATGCCAGATTGGGCCTAGTAGAGGGAAGGCTTGCTCTCCTTCCTCGTGTGCTAGCTACAGGCTCAGCCCCTGTTTGATTTCTTTGTTTCTGTTTCCTCATGGGAGAACTGCTAGCTCATCCTGGTTGCAGCACTGAAGTTGGGACCTCAATGGATTGGCCAAGCTGGGTCCGCCCTGAGAGATGGGGAACGATGTGGAGGTAAATCCTACCTGCTCCCAGAACTAAGGCCAAGGCACTCCTTCCATCGGTGCAGCTTGTTCGCGTGCTTTGTTCTAACGGCCAAAGACAGACTCCTCCCTTAGACATCCCACACCACCCCTATGCTCTGAACTGGCAAGAAAAACACAGATGTGCTCACAGTCACATGGTCAGGCATCACCACTAACGCTGTCTATGTCTTCATGCTTCCAAAGTAACCCATTTATATTTTAAAGCCACTTGCTGTGATAAATGTGTGACTTCCACAGCTCTGCGCAGCCTTGTGGCTGGCAGAGGCACTGGTGAGACCCGCGCTGTACAGGCTCAACAGGGAGGGCTTGGGACTGAAATCACAGAGACCCCATGTCAGCTGGGAGACAAACCCTGAGCTGGAAGGTAAGAGGGTCACTGTGAGGCCAGGACCCCTGAGCCCCTGCAGGGGGCCTCTCAGAGCCTGGGCCTGCCCTGCTGGGTGTGGCTATGCAGAGTGTCCGGTGTGCAGGTCCCATGAGGAAGAGGTGAGAGGCATGTACAGGAGTGCTTTGTGAAACTGGAAAGGAGATCAAAACAAAAGCCATGGAGAAGCGGAAGAGAAAGTTCATGATTCCTACATAGAATAGCCACTCGCTAAGCCACCTCTTGGCCTCCATCTAGGGGCTGTGTACACTGCCATTGGGAGCCATTGCTCTGCCTTCAGGGTCCAGAGGTCACGGTCATGGCTGTGGCATGTTCTCCCCATCCTGGGATGCCCAGAGGGGACCTAGTGATGCCTTTGTTGGGTCATCTGATTAGGAGTGGAGTCACAGGGCGTGGTCACCGGGCCTCCCAGAGGATGCGGAGGTGGCCCCGGAGCTTTGGCCAGAGGGCTGTGTCGGCTATTCTCTGTGTGCTGTGAGCCCAGGAGGGTTTTCCCCGACATGAGCCACAGGAGACAGAGGGCCACGGTGGAGAAGAGACACGGTGGAAGCCGCTGCCAGAGCCATGGAGGGAAAGGATAGTTTGGGCCCCCTTGGTAACAAGAGGAAGAAAGAAAGGAGAAGACTCTGAGCAGATCCGAAGGTCAAACCAATGGGAGTTACTGATGGACTAAGTGTGGCCTGAGGGAGAAAGAGCAGGAAGCTAGAGAGGCCTCTCCCGCATCCTGGCCTAGCTCCTCGCTGCCAGGCAACTGGGGAACAGAACAGAGAGTGTGGGAGGAAGGAGGTGGCAGGCGCTCCATTCTGGGTAGGCCGGTGCAGAGGCCATTTCCACGTCCACACGGCAATGTCCAGCGGCAGAGGAGAGCTTGGACATTGGAGGCAGAAATTGGCAGGAGTCAGCACTGAACACCCACAGGCCTGGGCGAGAAGAGGGAAAAGGAATTGGAAGTGATGCTTGGAGGTTTGCAAAGGTCGGTCTTGGGCAGAACCAGGAACAAGGAAGGAGGCTGGGCAGTTGAGGGGAAAAGAGGAAGTGTGGCATCCTGGACCTCAAGTGAAAGTACTTTTCTTTTCTTTTTTAAAAAAATATATTTTATTGATTTTTTACAGAGCGGAAGGGAGAGAGATAGAAAGTCAGAAACATCGATGAGAGAGAGACATCGATTAGCTGCCTCCTGCACACCCCACTGTGGAGATGTGCCCGCAAGCAAGGTACATGCCCCCAGCCAGAATCGAACCTGGGACCTTTCAGTCCGAAAGCTGACGCTCTATCCACTGAGCCAAACCGGTCTCGGCAAACGTACTTTTCTTACAACTAGGTTTATGCCAAGCCCAGTCATTTCTCTGACAGGTACCCGATGAAGTGAGGTGTGACCAGGGCATGGAGCTCGGGGCAGTGACCTTGACAAGGTGGCTGGGGGCATGGGTTCAAGGGCTCATGGAGATGAGGGTGTGGAGGCATGAGATGTTGTCAGGAGAGAAGAGAACAGAAAGAGTTGGAGGTAGATCCAGGGTGGGCAGATGTAGGGTTATAGTTGTCAGTATTTGAAACAGTTTAATTTTATATTAGGGCTTATTAATTACTGTCTTTTCCATACAAAGCACTTAAACCAGCTTTTGCCCCACCCTATATGGGGTCAAGAAGGTTCTCTTTCTTCCTTTCCTCCTGTTCTTCCTGTTGTAAGGGGTCTACATGTTGATGAAACAATTCGGTTACGAAGGACAAACTGATGAAACGGGAGAGGAAGTAATGGCTGGCCCATTCCTTGGTGTCGGGGAGCTGGAGCTCATTCTGGTCAAGGGCCTGGCAGTCAGACAAATGTAACCCAGCTGCTCACAGATGTGGCCTGTGTACCCACAATGCAATGCAGCCTGCATCCACAGCTTAAACTACTCGAAAGCAGAGAAAATTTTTCTTTTTCAAATGCAATCTTGTAATTTACACTAATAAAAGAGAAACATGCAAATTGACCATCACTTCGCTATGCCCAACAGCCAATCAGGAGGGAATATGCAAATTAGAGGGTCAAAGATGTTGGCTGCCCAGCTGCTCCAGGCAGAGTAGCCGGGTGGGGCAGGATGCCTGCTATGAGAGGGAGGGCTGGAGGCAAAGGGATCTACAGGACCAGCACTCTGACCGCAGCGAAGACGAAGACTGCAGACTCCAGTCTGCAGTGAAGACAAAAATGGCAGACTCTGGTTGGAGCCTGCAGCAAAGGTGGCAGACTCCAGGAAAAGCAAAGGTCTGGGTCCTGGGTGCCAGAGGAAAACTGGTTCTGGAAGCCAAGGCAAGGAAGGCCTATTGCATGAATCCCTTTGTGTGATGGGCCTCTAGTTCATATATAACATGGGTGGTCGGGTGAGTGGGAGGCCAGGAGCTGCCAGCCTGTGCCCTACTCTCTGCACCTCACAGAGGCCATCTAGGCAACAGCTCAGAACCTTGGGCCCCAGGAACACAGTCTAGGCAGCTGTGGCCCAGATGACTGCTTCCTCTTGAAGCCTCATGGTGTGCACTGGGGTCATGCGTACAGCTCTGTAGAGGACATGGCTGTGTCCATGGGCTCAGCTCTGTGACAAGAGCCAAATAAATGATTGAAAAAAATTATAAGAAGTGTTTGCCTCAGATGGATCCAGATTCTCTCCCTTCCCATCCCCAAAACCCTAAAACCTAGAAAGTCATTTGCAAAACAAGACTTCCTCAGGAAGATGGGGATCTTGTTAACAGTCGAGGCTGTCTGTACCAACATCTGGCTTCTCTGCACATCTGTATGGCTGTGTTGCTGAGCAGGGTGACCTCGGCTCTGCCTTAGAGAATTTAATGGATTTCCTCACCTTGTTTTAAAGCCCTTTCCCTGCACAATTAGTCAGTTGAAAGTGAAATCATTCTGCTCTGCCTGGACCAGGAGATCAATACCTGTGGGCGACACTGTGTGGAGCCCCAGGAGCAGCCGAGGCTAATGAAGCTGTGGGAATGTGATCTCGCCAGCCTGAGCTCTGAGCCAGGAAGAAGCCCAGGAATGCTGCCCAGAGGCTGCTCTGTGGGAGCAGTGAACCAGGTGCCAGAGGCAGACCTGGTAGGACAGTGTGGCCACCTAGAAAAGGGGCCCCTGCTAAAGTCTGAGGAAGAGGTTCTCCTGGGGCTGAGTAAAAGACATCAGCTCAATCTTAGCAAGGAAGTCTATTTGGTCTTTTGTTCCTTTATTTATTAACTAGTGGCCCAGTGCATGAAATTCATGCATGGAGGGGGTGTTCTCTCAGCCCAACTTGCACCCTCTCCATTCAGGGACCCCTTGGGGGATATCCGACTGCCAGTTTAGGCTCAATCTCAGTCAGACATCCTTCTCGCAATCCTGACGCTGGCTCATAACATTCACCTGCCTGCCTGCCTGATCTCATCCCTAACTGCCCTCCCCTTGCTGGCCTGGTTGCCCCCAGCTGCCCTCCTCTGAAGGCCTGATCTGGCCCCTAACTGCCTTCCTCTGCCAGCCAATTTGGTTCTGATTGGTCAGTTTCTATGCTAGTCAGCATCAAAAGTTCTGTCTCCTAGGCAGCCGTTGGCTCCTCACAGTTGACCCAGATTAGGTTCTGATTGGTCAGTTTCTATGCCAGTCAGTGTCAAAAGCTCCACCTCTTAGGCAGTCATTTGTTCCTCACACTTCATCCAGATTTGGTTCTGATTGGTTGGTTTCTATGCCTGTTAGCGTCTCTGGGCCTATCAATGGGGCCAGCTCAGAAAGGTGGAGGCCTGGAGAAAATGGAGGTACGACTACTGGCCAGACTGGGAGAGAACGAGAGAGGCAAATCCTGATCAAAAGTTGCCACAGAAGCAACAGATCAGTCCCTGCTTCTCTCTTCAGACCTCTCTCTGGCCCTGATTCACAGACCCCTCAGCAGTCAGTTTTGGGGCACCACGCATGCAGTGGAAGCAGTCAGCCATAGCATCCCAGCACTGACTGAGGGACTGACTTCTGGTTGGTCGAGCCTTGGTTATTACTGGACCCAGGGTTTTTATATATTAGGATTTGTTTAGTCAATGAGTACTTACAAAGCACTGTGTCAAGCAACATATTGTGTACTGGGGGTAAACATGCCACGGCCTTTGGCCTCGAGAAGCAACTGGTCTGGTGGGTCAGAGAAAATAAACTTGAACTTGATAATTATAAAACATGGGGGCCATCCAGTGATGGATGTGTACAAGGCTTATTTCTCATTCTGTGCCTTAATATTTTAACCCTGTTTTTCTTAGGTTCATTTCCCAAAAGAGCTCAAAGAGTACTATTGGGCTCAGTAACGCTTCAGCATGTCCTGGCCACATAAGCGGGGAAGTTGAAATTGGACAACTTGCTCATTGTTTTCATAGTATTACTTCCTAAGTGCCTCACAATCACCCTCGCAGACACATAGGCCTTGGTGTTATGACTGTTCATTTTTTGACTTGGGGTAACAGCACATCAAAAATGCTGCCCATCCTCTCTTTCACACTGAGTTGGGTATAGTGACATGTGTTGGGTATAGTGACTCTGGAAGTCTATGCATTTTAACATGGCCAATCTCCTGACTCTGATCTGAATTTCAGATAAGGCATCAAACACAAGCTAATATTTTGATGTTCCTCAAATTACACCAGGAAGTCCAATTCCCCTGGACAAAACTTAGTGGTTTAAATGCAATGTTTGTAGGATATAAGATTCACATGGGCCCTTAAGATGCCATGGCCCATGTTTACATATGAGGACTCAGGTAAAGCGATCTCTCCCAGGCCACACAGCTGGGGAGTCACTGAGATGGAGTGTAACCAAGATGGGTCTGACCTCTGAGGATGTCTTCACCATAATCTGGAAAAACTTAGAAATCTGATTGGATAAGCTGCAGGGAATAGATTGCGCTGAGACTCTGGGCCTGAAGATCCCATATAAAGAAAACCCTTTAGTAATTCTGATCCAGGAAAATATAACCAAAGTCACCAATGAGAAACAGCCCCCGCTAGTGATGCTGGCCCCAGCTCTGGCCTCAGGATCTGCAATGGTTATGGAACCAATGCACCTGGTGCGAGTCACAGCTCTGCTGCCTAACAACTGGCCACCGTGGGTTGGGAGATCCCTTTACTGTAGCTCTCAGTGCTCCAGGTCCTCAATTGTAAAGGCAGATGGGACAGTGTCCTCACCGTCCACCACAGGTCATCAGGAGGTAAGTGTTCCACACACATGGCTTAGATCATGCTCTACACAGTCTGGATACCATAAGGGTTAGTTCCTCCTGTCAGTGTTACCTTCTGTGCAGTTTCCACCCTGGGCTCTGCTGGCATCTTGCACACAGCCAGGAGTCAGACAGAAACCCAAGGTGAAGCTGTCCTCCCTCTGTGAGTCTATGGCCACAGTCACTGGGCAGAAAGGGCCATCTCCACCCTCAAGTAAAGCTATCTCTCCCAGGTCACACAGCTGAGGGAGTCACTGAGACAGAATTTAACCACCAAGGGCCTGTCTGGCACTATCAGAAGCAGATGCTTCAGAGTGGCTCCATCTCAATTTCCTTTAGGTGAGGATCTTTCTTCTCCTAGACCAGTGGTAGGCAAACCACGGCTCGTGAGCCACATGCAGCTTTTTGGCCACTTGAATATGGCTGTTCCACAAAATACCACATGTAGGCGTGCACGTACAGAGCGATTGAAACCTTGTGGCCCATGCGCAGAAGTTGGTTTTCGACCCTCAAAAGAAATTTCAATCATTGTACTGTTGATATTTGGCTCTGTTGACTAATGAGTTTGTCGACCACTGCCCTAGGCCAGGAGGTGGTTCTGAGATGAGATGAGCTAAGCCATTGAGTATCTCATTTTGTCTTATAGAACCTGGGATTTCTCAGACATTAGGAAGTTCCCTGCACTCCTGACCATCCAGGTGGCCACAGGTGGCTCTGTTCTTTCCCAAGGATGGAAACCCATTGAGCATCCGCTGATGTGGGCCAGATATTGTCCCAGGAACTTAGCACACACAATCCCAGGATCTATTTATAACAACCCAGGCGAGGGATGGTCACCTCTGCTCTCCTGTAAGGAGACTGACAATCAGGTTATAGTGTCAGCACCACCATAGCCACAGAACAAGGATGCAGCTGAGCTGGGATTCAAAACACTGGCCTGATTCCAAGTTCATACTCTCTAATTTTATGGAAAAAATATTTTACTCTGCAATTAGAACTGAAACTGAAAATGTCACAGGTAACACAGATACACGCTCCTATTAGGGGACAAGAATTGCTATTGAACCTTCCCTTGAAAACAGGCTTTGATAAGAGAGAGAATGGATGAGACAATATGGTGGTGGACAGTAAGTGACATAGAGGAAATGACTGGGGCTGATGGGAAGGAGCAGCAGGGTATGAAGAAGTGTGTTCATTTTCCGTTGCTGTGGTAACAAATTATTGTACAGTAGAGGCCTGATGCACAAAATTTGTGCAGGGGGGTACCCTCAGCCCAGCCTGCACCCTCTCCAATCCAGGACCATTTGGGGGATGTCTGACAAAATATCCCAGAGCTTGGGCCTAAATTGGCAGTTGGACATCCCTCTCACAGTCCTGGACCACTGGCTCCCAATTGCTCACTGGCCTGCCTGCCTGGTCACTCCTAACTTCCCCTTTCCCCCACTGGCCTGATTGCCCCTCATTGCCTCTCATGCCAGCCTGAATTGCCCCTAACTGCCCCCCATGCTGACCTGGTCATTCTCAACTGCTCCCACCCCCTGCTGGCCTGGTCGTCCTATGCAGCCTGCTGCTCAGTTGTTTGGTCATCCCTTACTAACCCTCCTGCTGGCCTGGTTGCCCCACATAGCTTATATATTCAGTCGTTTGGTCATTTCTCACAAACACCCCTGCTGGCCTGGTCATAGGCAGTCATCTTGTAAGGGTGTGAGGGTCAATTTGCATATTGCCTCTTTATTATATAGGATGTAGTGGCTCAAACAACACAAATGTACTATGTTACAGTCTGTAGGTCAGAAATCTAACACAGTGTCACCAGACTAAGACCAAGGCTCAGCAGCTTTACTTTTTGTTGGCCCCAGGGCAGAAACAGCTTTTTATTCACTCAGGGCAGAAGTCAGTCCTACAGGTTGTAGGATTGAGTCACTGTGTCCTTGCTGGCTGTCAGCTGAGCTTGCCCTTATCTCCTAGAGGCCTCTTTCTGGTCCTATGCATGGTCCCCAACTTCTCAGAACAGGAGTGTTAAATTCTTTTTATGCTGGCATCTTTTATCTGCCTCTTCTGCCTCCCACTGTTACATCTCTCTAATCCAGGCAAGAAGATCTCTACTTTTAAGGACATTCAATTAGATCGGGCCCACCTAGATAATTCAGGACAATCTCCACATCTCACAGTCATCACCCAATCATGTCTGCTGAGTCCCTTTGCATGTAAGGTAGCAAACAGAGTCATAGGTTCAGAGTAGTAGATCACAGAGGTTCAGAGTAGTAGAGCACAGAGTTCTTTGTGGGGCACATTCTTCTGTCCACCACAAGGGTCTGGGGATCCCCTATAAACTGCCTGCTTCTAGATCTGTCCTGATCTTGGAAACAGTTTTGCTGATTCCCCCTTTGTTCTCCAACACGTGCCAGAGACATCAGTGTGAGGATGAAGGGGAGAGCTGCCATGAGATAGATCCCAACCTACCACCACAGGGTTTTTGACCTACCAGCCTTCCCAGGGTCCCTTTAAAGCAATTTGTAGTCTGTTGTCCTGTATCATTAACCCAATTAGCATAATTATGCTCAATTATGTAATCAGTATAAATACAAGAAGAATCCCATAATTAGAAGATATAATTAGGTAATTAATAGATGACATGGGGAAGGGGTTGAAAACATTTTGAAATGGCGATGGTGCTGCACTCTCTGCCAGCTCCCTCTGTTGGAGAAGAGTGATCCACATGTTAATTAGAGTCCAAACCTTGAAATCCCTGGCCTAAAGCTCGGCTCTCTGTGCCATGCCCCTCCACTCCAGTTCTATACATACACGGCCGCGTCCCTATCTCAGCTGTTTTGGGTAGAGAAACAGCTCCCACAGAGCTGAGTGGATGAAAAAATGGGTCCAGATCACCAGTGATCACTCGTGGGGTTTTTTCTGACACATTACAAATGTGTAAGTGATTAAAAGAAAAAAAAGTGGGTCCAGTGTAAACATGATGTGACACCGAGCCTGCAGAGAGAGGGAGTTAGTCCATAAGGTCATGTCTGTGCAAAGAGGTGGAGCTGGCTGCCTCGGTGGATCCTCATTAGGCACTGCCCGTCTGACCATTGGCACGTACAGCTTAGGCAGACCCAGCAACCCTTGAGTTCAAAGAAGAAAGAGGGACCAAAGGTCCCATCAATTTCCTGTTTAAATTCATCTTCAGTTTATCAACCCTCCTGCCTCTGGGCCTCCATCCTCTCTCTGTCCAGTCACCCGTCAACAACACCGCTAACTGAGCTTCTTGCAGCCTCCCTACCCACCCTTCCCTCCAGCGTCTGAAGATCCTGCATCCACTGCTACACTCAAATGGAGCAAACCCACAGATCCTTCTGGCAGGCAAACTCTCAGCCAATAGGCCCCTGTGAGCTCTCAGCCTTTCCTGCACCCTCTGTCCACACAGTCTCTCTACACTGGCTTTCATGGCTTGCAGCAGTTCTTCCCTCACCTCAGAGTCGGACATCCCTAGTCTCTGAGTGGCTACACCCATTCATCTCTGAGGCCACTAGTGCCTTATGAAGTTCTCTATCATTCCTTTATTTACAATAGCTAAGATCTGGAAACAGTTTAAGTGCCCATTAGTAGACAAGTGGATAAACACATTACACACCCAGTCACCGGTGATTGACACTGTACCTTCCATTTGGAAGACAAAACAAGGCTGGGTGCTTAATGTGTTAAAAACTAATATCTACACCAGGGGATACTATGCAGCTCTAAAAAAGAAGGATCTCTTACCCTTTGAGACAGCATAGATAGATCTGGAGATTATGATGCTAAATGAAATAAGGCAGTCAGAGAAAGGTAAGTATCACACGATTTCACTCAGATGAGGAATCTGATGAACAAAACAAACTGATAAGCAAAATAGATCCAGAAACATGGAAACATCAAACAGACTGACAGATCTCAGAGGGGAGGGTGGCAGGTGAGTGAGGAGAGATTAACCAAAGAATTTATATGTATATGTGCATAGCCTTGGACAATAGTGTGGTTAGGGCCTGGGGTAGGGCAGGAGCAGATGGAGAGGGGTGAAAGGAGGAGGATGGGGGACATTTGCAAAACTGTCAATAATAACAATAATAAACGAAAAAAAACACACACCACACAAACCATCGCCTCATTACCATCTCCTGTCACACCAACACTGACAGACCTTTTTCCTCCTGGAACCCATCCCCTCTAGCTCTGCACAGACTGCCTGGTATTATCTGTGGTCTGCTCCACTCTCCAGGCTGCAAGTTTCATAAAGACAAAAGCCATGGTTTTCTTTTTGCTGCGGAATCCCAGTGTTTAGCACATTGTAGACACTCAATAAATAGCTGTGGAATGAATAACGTGTTCAAAGGGGACCTCTGGGAACCAACACAGAATGGCCACATGGTGGCCAGGGCCAGTCCAGGTGGCCAGGGAGCGAAGCTGGAACGGCCCCAGCACCTCAGACAGAAGCATTTACACAGCAAGGTGGCGGGAGGGCATGGTCCACAGGGATCCCACCGTCTTCTCCTCACTGTGGCCACAGGTCTCGGCTGAAGGAACTCCTACCTCCTGGCGCACAGGTGTGACCAGGCTTAGCTTTGGCTCCCTCTTATCTGCTCCTTGGAGATAGATCATCAGAGGTTTGTCATTGACCAAATGCAGACGCATTGTCAAGTTGGCGTGGCCTCTGCCTTGCATTGCAGGCGGGAGGAAGACTGGCGGGCTCAGATAGCTATAGGCCTCGGGCATGCAGGAGCGGCTCCATCTGAGCAAATGGAGGGTAACAAAAAGTGTCGTTTTCTTGAAGGCAGAATGTTCAAGTCATGAAATGTAGTCAGGACTAAGCTAAGCCCATGACAGCCTCTGGCTGGGCCCCACGTACCATTCACCGAGTGCGCTGCACATCCAGGCACAGCTCTGAAGCGTGGCTCTGCTGTCCTTCCATCTGCTGGTTTACTCCACTTTATATGCATTCTTGAATAAATGTTATTGAACCATGGTCAGTGCTGGGGACTTGCCTGTAGCTGGAAGTACAGCTCCTCCCCGAGGAACCGGGTCTCTGGGCCGGCATCTCAGAGCAGGAGTCACCACAACATTGCAGGACATGCCTTGGGCTGGTCTGGATTTTGACCTTGTGCTGACACGGACAGCCAGTCTGCTGCACTGAAGAGATGAGACAGAAGGGTCCCTGTCTCACAGGACTCACCATCTCGCTGAGACAAGAGGTATCACAGGTGACCTCAGTCCAGTGGCAAGCATTGCGCCAGGGAAGAACAGGTGCCACAAAAACACCTCAAGGGAACCCACCTCGTCGAGGGCTCAGGAAAAGTAGCCTTTTAGTTGTGATGTGCTAGAAAGGCAGGACTGAGGAAGATAAGGGCAGTGTGGATAAGAGGGACTTTTTGAGGAAGGGGAACTGTAGGTGACCTTGTTGTGTCATTGGGGCGCGTGCTCAAAGCACTGCAAAGGGAGGTGCATGGAAGAAGGGATATGTGACTGGTGGGTACATTACTAGAAAGGAGTGTCCTCCCTCTGTCCCCAACAGAGGGAACTGCTTGAGGACAAGGAAGCCTGTATATATGTTTGTAGATGTTTTCATTGGTTTTTAGAGATAGAGGAAGTAAGAAAGCAAAACATCAATGTGAAAGAGAAACATCGATTGGTGGTTGTCTATTTTATATACCCCACTCCCCAGACCAGGATTGAACCTGTAACCCAGGCATGTGCCTTGACTGGGAATTCATCTTGCAATGATACTCAGCTAGCTGAATCACCTGACTAGGACCTATTTTACATTATATATATTCGTGCAAGGTTGGGGTCTGGCTGGCCCACCCTGATTAGGGTTGATTGGGGGCAGGCTGGCCTGGGGGAGAGGACACAGGAGGTTGGCTGGCTTCACCCCCAACTGGATTTTTTTCAAGAACCGGTTGTTCTCCTCGCTCTGCTGTTCCAGTGTTCTGGTCGCTTGGCTTTTATATCTTTATAAAATTACAGTGGGAAGTTTATGCAAATTTTATACTTTCTCTACTTAAAGTATTTTATATTTTATGCAAATAAATTTTAATATTTTATACTTTTAATTTACATAACACATACCATGCAGCAAATATTACATATAGAATGTTGATGGCTCAAATGCCCTTCTAGACTAACTTTTCCCTTTATTGGCATTCCATTTGCAACTGTTTAGAAGAAATGCATTGAAGAATTTTACAGTGAGTGTCCAAATGCCTTCACACAAATCTAAGTGGTTCATTAAAGAAGGGGAACCCAGGAGAGGGTCCTGTGAGGAACCTGAAATGGGAATGTGAAAGGGAGCTCCCTGGAGGCCAGCTTCCTCCCAGCAGCCTGCCTGCCCTCTGAAATCCCGTGCCTGTGGGTCAGGGCCGCCCCCCACCATGGGGCTGCAGTGACCAGCACATGTTCAGGGAGTCAGCTGACGACATCTGCATTACTGCCTGCACCAACAGGACATAGGTGGCCTGTCTGCTGGCCTGCGCTGACTCACCTCCACAGCACAAGACAGTGTCAATGGCTCCAGTGAGGTGCTTGCAGGCCCATTATCAATTATAAATAATGTCTCAATATCCCACAGCAGGTCATTGATCAAAGTGATCTTGAGGCATCTTTCTGGTTTGCTCCAGTGGAGCTGTGCCCTGCTTTGGAGCTTTCCTGTTTTGAGCAGTGCATACCCACGCTCCTGCCTGCCACCCCCTTCAAGTCCCTTTTAAAAAAAAAATTTTTTTATTAAAGTATTACATGTGTACATATCTTTCCATTGCCCTCCCCGCCCACTCTTATGCATATCCTAATCCCTCATTGTCTTGTGTCCATTGGTTATGCTTATAGGCATGCATATAAGTCCTTTGGTTGATCTCTTATCTACCCCACCTCTCCATAAACTTCCCACTGTAATTTGACAATCTTTTTGATGCTTTACTGCCTCTGTATCTATCTTTTTGTTCATCGGTTTATACTGCTCTTTATTATCCATAAATGAATGAGATCATGTGGTATTTTTCTTTCATTGACTGGCTTATTTCACTTAGCATAATGCTCTCCAGTTCTATCCAGGTTGCTACAAATGGTAAGAATTCTTTCTTTTTTATGGCAGCATAGTATTCCATTGTGTAGATGTACCATGGTTCTGATCCACTCATCTGCTGACGGGCACCTAGGCTGTTTCCAAATCTTCGCTATTGTAAATTGTGCTGCTATGAACATAGGGCTGCATAAATCCTTTCTTATTGGTGTTTCTAGTGTTTTTAGGATATATTCCTAAGAGTGAGATTACTGAGTCAAATGGGAGTTCCATTTTTAGTTTTTTGAGGAAACTCCATACTGTTCTCCACAGTGGCTGCACCAGTCTGCATTCCCACCAGCAGTGCGTGAGAGTTCCTTTTTCTCCGCATGCTCACCAACACTTGTCATTTGTTGATCTGTTGATGATTGCCATTCTGATAGGTGTAAGATGGTATCGCATTGTCGTTTTGATTTGCATCTCTCAGACAATTAGTGACTTTGAGCATGTTTTCATGTGTCTCTTGGCCTTCCTTCTGTCTTCTTCCGAAAAGGTTCTATTTAGGTCTGTTGCCCATTTCTATATTGGATCATTTATCTTTCTTTTATTGAGCTGTATAAGTTGCTTATAGATGTTGAAGATTAAACCTTTATCAGTGATAACATTTGCAAATATGTTCTCCCATACAGTGGGCTTTCATGTTTTGTTGATGGTTTCTTTTGCTGTGCAAAAGCTGTTTATTTTGATGTAGTCCCATTTGTTTATTTTCTCTTTAACTTCCATTGCCCTTAGAGCAGTATCAGTGAAGAAGTTCATTCGGTATATGTCTGAGGTTTTTCTGGCTGTGGATTCCTCTAGTATTTTTATGTTTCCAGTCTAATGTTCAAGTCCTATATCTATTTGGAGTTTATTTTTGTGTATGGTGTAAGTTGGTGTTCTAGTTTCATTTTTTTGCATGTATCTGTCCAATTTTCCCAACACCATTTATTGAAGAGGCTGTCTTAAATCCACTGTATGTTCATGCCTCCTTTGTCAAATATTAATTGAGCATAGTGGTTTGGGTCAATATCTGGATTCTCTATTCCATTGGTCTATATGTCTGTTCTTGTGCCAGTACCAGGCTGTTTGGAGAACAGTGGCTTTGTAATACAGCTTGAAAGCTGGTATTGAGATCCCACCTACTTTATTCTTCTTTCTCAGGATTGCTGTGGCTATTCGGGGTCTTTTTTAATTCCAGATGAGTCTTTGGAGAGTTCTTTCTAGGTCTCTGAAATATGTCATTGGTATTTTAATGGGGAGTTCATTGAATCTATAGATTGCTTTGGGTAGTATGGGCATTTTGATGATGTTGGTTCTCCCAATCCATGAGCAGGGTATGCTCTTCCACCTGTTTACATCTTCCTCTATCTCTTTTTTCAGTGTCCTGTAGTTTTCTACATATAGGTCTTTTACCTCCTTAGTTAGGTTTATTCCTAGGTATCTTAATTTGTTTGGTGTGATAGTAAATAGGATTGCTTTTTTAGTCTCTCTTTCTATAAGTTCACTATTAGTATATAGACATGCCATAGATTTCTTGACATTAATTTTGTATCCTGCTACATTGCCGAATTCATTTATTAAGTCCATCAGTTTTTTGATGGATTCTTTCAGAATTTTTATGTACAGTATCATGTCATTTGCAAATAAGGACAGCCTTAATCCTTGCATTCCTGGGATAAATCCTACTTGGTCATGGTGTATGATCTTTCTGATCTACTGCTGGATCCGATTTGCTAGAATTTTGTTGAGGATTTTGGCATCTTTGTCCATGAGAGATATTGGCCTGTAATTCTCTTTCATTGTATTGTCTTTATCTGGTTTTGGTATTAGGGTGATGCTGGCTTCGTAGAAATGCTTGGAAGTGTTCCTTCTTCTTGAATTTTTTGGAATAGTCTGAGGAGGATAGGTTTTAATTCTTCCTTGAATGTTTGGTAAAACTCTCCTGTGTAGCCATCTGGTCCCGGTAACGTCCCCCTGCAGTTTAGCTTGGTGTCATCTTGCTGGGTGGCCGAGGAGCTGAGAGCTTTCCTGTGCCTGGCATCAGTCTTTTGCCCTCCATGGATGCTGGATGGGGCTGCTCTAGTTTTTGTGAGTAAACTCTTGCTGTCAGTTCTAGCTTTAAGTATTACATAACCAGAGAAACTTTATAGTTGACTCAATTCAACCAACTCTTTGACACAGGAGGAAACTGAGGCAGGAGAGAGAAGACCATTCTCTCAAGCTCATGTGACTCTGGGAGGAGATGGCCTATCTGACTGGTGTCTCCAAGAACAAACTAATCCTGGTTGTTTCCCTCTCTCCTGAGGGGGTATGTCCTCACATCCACAGTGGGCTCTATGTCATGGGTGTTCTCCTGGGACAGGCCTTTCCTCTTCAGCAGATGAGGAGGGGCCCAAGGCAGCTCACCTGTCCTGACTTGATGGGCAAGGTTACTTCTGAAATAAAATATCACACAGCCCATCACTGCTGTGGACCAAGACATGTTCTCTGATCCAGCCTTTAATCAGCTGGAATTTTTATTTTCATCTAACGCTTGGGTCTATTTCTTTTAGTATATATACTAGAGGCCTGGTGCATGAATCTGTGTATGGGTAGAGGCCAACTAGGGGGCAGGGACCATGGGAGGTTGGTTGGCTGCAGAGCAGGTCATAGCAACCAGTTGTTCTAGTCATTCTGGTGGTTCCAGTTGCTTTTATATATATAGATTTTTATTAATATATATAGAAAGAGACATCAATGTGAGAGAAACGTCAATCAGTTGTCTTCAGAATACACACCCAGACCAAGGATGGAACCGGAATCCCAGGTATGTGCCCTGACTGGGCATTGAACTCCCCACCTTGTGGTGCATGGGATGATGCTCCAACACAATGAGCCATATGGCCAGGGCTGCTCCATTTCTTATTGGTTCCTATCCTGAGGGAGAAGGGGAGTGCTATTCACTGGATATTCCCCAGGACCCCAAAGCTGGGTTTCAGCACTGCTGATCACATTACCCCCATAACCTGCCCTGCGCTGGCCCGCCACTGTTTCCACTGACCTTGGGCTCTCAGGGCGGAAGCTCCCCAAGGAGACTGGAGTAGCTGCGAAGGCCCTGCTTGTGCCTGTTCTGCAGAGCTCTTGCCCCTGCCTTTGGTGACTGTCCTTGCAGTTCCACGCTGGCTGTCAGAGAATGCGTTCTGAATACCCACATCTGATGTGGCGTCTTCAGGTAGAGCAGCGATTCCCAACCTGTGGGTTGCAACCCCTTTGGGGGTCGAACGGCCCTTTCACAGGGGTCACCTAAGACTATTGGAAAATACCTATTTCCCATGGTCTTAGGAACCAACAGACTGCTCCTTGGTGTAGCAAAGTGTAGCAATGTAGTTTACTGTTATCATATGAAGACTGTTATCCATGCTACACCACGATTCAAGACAAAATTTCATTTATTTGTAATTAGAAATAAATATTCCACAATATATAATTACATATTGTTTTTGTGATTAATCACTATGCTTTAATTATGTTCAATTTGTAACAATGAAAATATATCCTGCATATCAGATATTTACATTACAGTTCATGACAGTAGCAAAATTACAGTTCTGAAGTAGCAACGGAAATAATTTTATGGTTGGGGGTCACCACCACATGAGGAGCTGTCTTAAAGGGTCGCGGCATTAGGAAGGTTGAGAACCACTGAAGTAGAGAGTTCCAGAAGCAGCATGGGCTAAGGCTTCAGGCCGAAGGATGGGAGGCCCAGGAACACGCAGTGAATGACAGTGATTGTTCTTCACACAGCCTTGCTCATTTCTGTCCCGATGCTCAGCACAGTGACCAAGTCATGTGTTTAGTGAACTGTGTCCCCTCCCAGGAAGATTAGTGATGAGAGGCAGAGACCCGAACCTGCCTACTGGCTGCAGGACTAGTGCCTGTTGAATGAGCAAGTGAATCACAGGTGAGACCCGATCCATGTGCAGGGCAGCCGCAAAGACAAGCATCAGATAGGATGTTGTCGGTGTCATTAAAAAGGGTGCCCAGTGGGAAGCTGGGGGTCGAGGGGAGGAAGCCAGGCCATGCACACCAGGGAGACTTCTGGTGGCTCCATCACTGAACCCAGTGCTCTCGATGATTTTCCATTTCAATGATGTTTCCAGTTTGTGGGTTGAGTACAAACAGGGGAATTAAAATCAACTCAACTGCTTTTAGCACGTAATTCATTGCACATCTTTCCTAACTTCCCCACTGAGAACGTTTGCAGTTCAACTTAGTCTCCTACTCTGGTCCCACATCCAGGAAAGTTATGGCAGTTGCACCTGGCCTGCTGGGAGCCCGCCTTCCCTCCAGGCTGCTGCACTGTGGGGGGTCCCCCTCCCCCGCTGGGTAGATGTACTGCTTCCTGTACACAGTCTGATACCCCGAGGCTGGCTGCCTTCCTATGGCAGGAGTGGAGAGGGGGTTCCATTTAATTGGCAGGTCTGCCTCATGCTTTCACATCACTAGTAAGGAGAATAAGACCAGCCACAGACAGACAAAGCTGCTTTATCTTCCACGGCTCCTCGGAAGCTCATCCTGATGTTCTTCAACATGAGGCTTCCCTCCCAGGAGGCATGACCCCAAATTGCCAGAATGGTCGCAGTCAGCAGCTAATTCTCAGCCTGGCTGCACTTGAGACAGCCGAGAGGGCCCAGGCCTTGGGTACAGCCAACTAGACCTCGCTCTGCCTCCTGCTGTGGGGGGATGGGGGGCGGCTGGGAGCAGGTCTGTGAGGCTGTTGCCAGGGGAGAGCGGGTGCTGTATTTGTGTCAGCAGGTAAAGGCGATGGCCCTATGAGAGGATGGCATTTGTCCTTAGGTTGTCACTCTATTCTGTTGCCTTGACAATTGCCATGGAAGGTGAAACTCCGGAAACGCCTTGGTGAGGTGGTTCCTGTTCCCTGGCTCAACCCCTCTTTTGAAAGAGTGGCTCCATTTTTCTTCATGTCAGTGTAGGGGTGTCCTGTGCTATCCCAGTGCCCAAATCGTCTTCCCCACAGGAATCCGTATAGAGAGTCCACCCTGCTGAGTCCTCCCAGGGGGGCAGGCCAGGGAGACTCACACCTGCAGCAAGTAGACGGAAATGGCAGCTTGGGATGCCAGGTGCCTTCCCTAAACAGGCGGCGGCAAGCCCCTGCTCCAGGCCTTGTCCTCCCATCGGCCGGGCCTGTTCTCTGTCTCCTTTGCTTTTGCTTTGGCTCCTCTGCCACAGATCCCTTCTCCTGCCCCCATGACTCTCAGGAGCCCAGGGCTTCTTGCTGTGACTCCATGGAGATGGTTGTCTGTCCCGGAGGTGTGGCCTCACTGCCTAAGGACCCCCGCCCAGAAGCAACACCAGTGTCCAAGGAGGACGCGCCCAGACCGGCTGTGCTCCAGGAAGGGGTTGCTCAGAGGGTGGCAAGCCCTTCCTCGGAAGGTTTCTCTCCACCGGACTGATAGGCAAGCTCGTGGGGCAGCCCGTGTACCTTTAGGAATTACTCCAACTTGCTAATCTCTCAAAAACAAGAAAACAAGAAAGCTTGGTGTTCTGAATTTTGGGATTAGTGAATGGGAAGTGAAAAGCTAATTACTTAGCAGCTCCCAGCTTCCGGAGTAGGAAATGGAGACTTGGAGGTCTCATGGCTCACCAGCAAAGGAAGCCTGGCTTTCTGTGAACTTCGCCTGGTAACTGAACAACAGATTGTTTGAGCTCAATTCCAGACTTGAGCACCCAGCGATTTCAAAACACACACATTTAAGACATTTATTCATGATTAACATGAAGCTAGCTGCCCATTGAAATCTTCATAATTGGCTGTTTGGCTAGATTGACATAGCCAGCCAACATCTTCGTTCACTCACTTCAAGTCACTTTCACGTCCCTTGCCGGGCGTGGAAAGAGAGGAAGGCCAGAAACTGGCCCAGCGGCCCGGAGGGTGTGAGACGGAGTAACTCAGGCTTCGGCCATCCCCGTGGCTGATGCTGGGCAGCATTACCCCATGGCTATGGTGATGGAGGTGAGTGACTTCTGAGGCAGCCAATGCATATTTGGGGGTGTTTTGAGGGTCACAGGTGATGGGAAGTGGTAGAAAGGAAGGGACCAAATATGAATGAATTCCACAATCAGTTCTACCTCCTCGAGCTCCAGGTTCCATTTCTGTCCCAGGCTGATACATTCTTTTTTTTTTTTTTTTTTTTTTTACTCCATCTGGAGTGAAAAGCATAAAGTTCTGGTCCAGTCTTGCTTCTTACTGTGATGAAGCTGGTGCGTATAGAATGTCCATGAAGCCAGTTTTCCTATCTCACAGTACCGACCCTGCCTGCCTCCTGGGTTACTCAAGCCTTCCATGCCATGATTTAGATAAAGGTTCACAGGAAGCCTGAACGAACAAGGCGAACGGAACATGTGTGGTTCAAGCAGCTTCAACTTGTGGAACGTATGAAGCGGCTCCATGCGCACAGGTCTTGAAATCTTCTATTTATATTCACTTACAAATCAGCTTTGACTCTTGGCAAGTCTCGTGAGCTGGAGCCTGTGACAGTGCATGTCCAGAAATGAAGCTTTCTTACAAAGTGAATGCATTCTCCACCTTCTGGATGCAAGGGCGTGACTCCATCCTGAGGTGTGTCTTGTGAACAGGCCCCTGACCTAGACCTGTGGTCAGTGACCTGAAGGCACTGCTCCAGTGTCAAAGGGCTTGAAGAATGACATCAATTTCTAGTGGAGAGTTTCTGAGTGGGGTTAAGTTCAGGGTTTAAGCAGTGCATCAACAGGACGTTTCCTGAAAGCTCCTCTACACATTGTTTTCTCCCCAAACTTGATCCTCATGGAAGCCCTGGACATCCCTCCTGCTGTCTCTGTCTGTTCAGTAGCTCCCCTCTGCCACACACACACACATCTCCTCTGGGAAACAAGCCAGGTCACAAACCTAAAGACATGACCCCTCCTGCTCCAGCTCCTCCTGAGGAAGGGGTGCTCTGTCCTTGCTTAAAAAAGAAAAGCCCAATTCTGTTATTCTACTTTTCTTGTAAAGCAGAGGTGGGGGATGTCTGGCCTGTGGGCCATATAAGGCCCATAAAATCATTGGGTCTGGCCCTGCCAAGGCACGAGGGGTGAATTAATTAAATGATTGAACAAATGTTTTTAAGTTGATGATAATTTTGTATGGCCCACAAATGATGCTGTAAATATCCAAGTGGCCCTGAAAGGAAATGAATTCCCCTCCATCTTGTCCTATAGGGCTGGGACCCCTGCCTAAAACCCCTCCCTTTTCTGGGAATGGCCACAGGTGTGTCAGCAATGTCTTAACTTCCCCGACCCCCACCCAAATGGACCAATGAAGCTCCAGGGACACAGCTAAGGTCCTAATTAGGCTTAACCACAGAAAGACCCCAATTCAAGTGACCAATCTCTGTAACCCTCATCACTTTCCCAAGCCCCCTAATTATCCTACCCCATAAAACTCATTGTTCCTGCCCGGTCCCCTCTCTCGCCTCGCTGCTGTGCCAGAAAGAGGCTGAGAGCCAAACCCGGGTTTGAATAAAGACTCTTTGCTTTTGCATCGGAAAAGGCTCCTTAGTGGTGGATTACTGGGGACCCCGAACTCTGGGCACAACAGCCCTGGGCAGAAAAAGACTCCCCACCCCTGGTTTCCATTCCCTAAGGGTTAAATGGACTCCTGCACACCTGTGACAGCTACTTCCTGGCTCAGGTCTACCTTGGGACCACCTGTACATTTGACGGGGAGTCGGAAGCATCCTATGTCTTGGTTCCACTTCCCCTCCTCCTAGCATCTCCTTGTGGTCCCCAGAAGAGGACACACTCATCACATGAAATCCTGGGTGTATTTTACGGGTGTGGAAGTGACCCCCCAGGGATCATGCTGGCGTCTGGGCTGGACTCGACCTCAGTGCAAGTACCCTTGTGGAAGCTGGATAGCACATCCCACACATCTGGGCATCTCATCCCATTTTTCTTTCTCTGAGAAATGTGACCAGTGAGACCATCTGGCACATGCCCCCACGGACTCACCCCCTGCCAGAGCTGCCCAGATAGAAATAGACCAAGGTTAGGTACATTTTACTGCGAGCCTCTCTCTTAAGCTCTGCTCCATTCTCTGCACTCAAGACTGCGTCTCTGGAAGGCCGTGGGTGAGTAATATTGGTGTGGGGGAAGCTAGCACCACTTTCCTGCCTGTAAGGAGACACCTTGCACACACCGCCAAGCTTCCTAAGGGCCTGGTTTACCCGGCGTGGTGACGCAGCCTTGAGACCTGAATGTTCAGGGTGTGAGGTAACCTCTGTTCTGTCTGCCCGGAGACAGCGGGCTACAAGATGGGAGCAATGACACGGGCTTGGGTAGTAGCCACATCTCTTGTCTCTGTGCAGGGCTGCAGAGTAAAGAGTGCCCGCAGAGGCTGCGAGTGAGCTGCATCGCTGCTGGGCAGATACCAATGTGGCCTGAGGCCTGACACAGCTGCAGTCATCGCTCCCTGACAAGAGGAAGGGGGCTTTGTCTAAAGCCGTGGCTCTGGGCTGTCACGATCCTCTCTGCAGGACAGTGAAGTCACTAAGAGAAACCCTGGCATGCCCTGCGGGCCGTTATCTTCCCTGCCACGCTGGTGTTCCACCTGGCCCAGGATCTTCTGGAAATCAGCCCTGGGAGGAGTGTAACTGGCTCTCCCTCGATTCAGGTGAGACATCAGAGCCACCCTGGATGCCACCATCAAACTGAGAACTGGCATGAACTTCTTAGCAGGGCCACCTCCAGTTAGGTCCTGCTTGGTGTGTTTGCAATCATCATGTTTATAGGAATCACATGTGCACACTGTGCTGCAGAATTTACCAGGGGGTGGGAAAACACACAACAGGCACTCAGAAGATTCAGGAAAAACCCTTTATTCAAAGCAGCACTGCTGGTTTAGGGAATTCGAAGACCCAAAGCCTGAACACCTAATACCATGAGATTACTCCTTACATATTCCTAAATTCTTTTGTTTCCTAACTTCCGGGCCTGGCGGGCTTTTGCAGCCCTACCTAAATCAGTTAGAATGGGGAAGTAAGATTACACCCAAAGGCCTGGCCTGGGAGGAGCCTCCCCTCTGGCTAAACTGTTAAATTCTTGGTTTGTGGCCCTTGCAAACTGGGAGTATTTAGGAAAATAGATAATTGCCTAAGGAAGGGGCAGTGACTTAGTGATAGGCTAACAAGAATGTGCATTATACTGGTTAATGAGGTACAGAGTCAGGCTAGGGCTCCTCCCTGGCCCCACCCCCAGGTTGCCTTTTTTACATTCCTCCTCAATACCTCTGGGGACAGGGAACAATGGTGGCATTAACAATGAAAGCTTGGTTAGATTGTACTTCTTGAGAGAGGAGAACATTCCTGCCTCTCTCAAGGGATTATTTCCCAGACAGAGCAGGTGCAGCACACGCCTCCATCAGCCACTTCCTTCCCTTTGCTCACCCTCTAGTCAGCTGGCCCTGGTCGGCCTTGATCTGCATGGTTCTTCAGGGCAACTCCCACTTCCCTGCTCCCCAGCAGGTGGACATGGAACCAGTCAGGCTTCCCAGGTGCCCCCGCCCCTGCCCCCTGACTGGCTCAGGTGCCACCTGGCTGGAGCCCAGCTGGTCCAGTGCTGTCCCACTTGGCTGGGCTCCTGGGAGGGAGACGGTTGATCTTCTCTTGAATGTTAAGCATCACAAGCCAAGGAAGTATTCTTTGCCACCATGTGGGGGAAATGGGACCCCAAATCCAAATCAACTCATTCGGAGGCGTGAGGAGAGGGGAGGGCAAGAGAGGCAGGGCTGCAGCCCAGGGGCACTGTGCCTGTGGGAGATTGCTGTCACCTGGAGCACAGATCAGGGAGCTGTGCCACACAAACTTGCCTCCTGGTGTCTGCTGCCCCATGGTGCTGGGAGAAGGGCTGCACTGGGCTCATAGTTCCAGGGCACACGGCACTGCTGCTCCCTGGGGGTCTCTAAGACAAGCACTTGGAAGGCCAAGACCGGCCACTTTGAGGCTTTCTGGAAGAGCTCTTAGTCTGTGAGACTGTAGCACTGGGTGCCACACAGGGCTGTGAGCATCTTCCCTGAGGAAGGGCTACTTCCTCCTGCTGTTTGGGAGTTGGGGACGCGGGATGTGCATTCCTGGTGGTGAGGCCGGGTCATGTGCATCAGACTCCTGGTCTGGCCGCCTAGTGGTGTCTATAAAAGAGATGAGGGACGCCTCCCGCTGGGAGGGAAAGCACTTGGGCACAATCTGGTCTGTGCTTGCATTTCAGAAGCAGGACTGGCAGAGGAAACTGCTGACGCTGGCCAATCACAGCTCAGCTTTGCCTGCTCCTGACATCAAACTAATAAGCTCTGGGGTGGAGAGAGAAGTGTGTGCCGAATGCCCCTGTACCAGGGCCCCATGACCAGGGCTGGCCCATGGGATAGTGTCTGGAGCATGGATCCGGGCTCACTGTCCTCTAACCGGGCAGCTGGCTGGGCACTGTCTCTGTCCAGCTGGGCCGAGGCACCAGAGCTTGGACAGAATGCCAGAGCACTTGGTTGAACCCTGCCACTCTGTTCTCTCCCTTGAAAATGGGGCATCACAGGCTCACTTGGCTCTGGCGAGGCTGACGACAGGTTAAGCTTTATGAAATGGTCCTTCCAAAGGACCAGTTGGCAGCAGGGCTGTGGGCTTTGCAATGGGAGGCTGTGGGCTACCCAGGAACAGGGATGGTCTCCCAGGGCCTCGGTACGCTCTCCTCAGGTGTCCCTGAGAGGAACTTGTGGTAACACGGCTGACTGACCTCTCCACTCCCTGTGGCTCTTCCTGGCCAATTGGGGGCCGGCCATGCCACTAGAATGAGGTCACTCCTCGGGTACAAAGATCCCTCATCTGGACAGTCCTGGTCTGGGACTCCCCAGTGGCCTTCCTAGAGTGTCTGAGAACTTCTCTGTCATCAAGCTCTTACCAAGTCTCCATCCTCTCTCCTTCCGCATCACATCCTTCACAGATGTTTCCCGGATGAGAGCTTTCACTCTAACAATGCCGGCATCTCCTCCTTGGAGGCTTCAAGCGACGGAAGCAAGCACAGGCAGGCTGTCCATGCCCAGCTGGTGAGGAGGACCCATCCTGAGAGGGCCATGGGAAGGGGATGGTCCAGGTCACTTGGCAGCCTAATTGCTAAACATGTTGCTGATATTTATCTACAAAGAAGTCCCAGTAGACAGAAGTACTATGCCTGCTGTTTTCACTGGAACCAGCATCGTTGATAACTCCTTTTGTTACTGGGTGTCTCAAGGTGGATCAGATGCAGGCTGTCACTGCTGATCAAGGTCTGAGCATGTGGTTGGCTTCTTTCACATAAATTAGAGCAGATTCCAGGTTGTCTTGTTGCTGTTGCTCTGCTCATTTGTGTTCCCGTATATTTCCATGTGTTGGGAAGAAAAGTTTGCTGTAATTCCTAGGAACCATAGCTCATTTCCTATTTTATCTGTCTTGCATATCTGAATGAATCAGGGAAAAGACAGTAAGAATTACTGGTCTATAGCTATCAACCATTGTCGTCTTTGGTAGAAGAATGTCAGCCAGTGTAACGCTGATAGATTCAGAGGTCTAGGTTGGGAAGAGGTGGCCTATCGCAGCCCAGCTCTGCCTGCCCCTAGTATTGAGCTAACAAGTTCTGGGATGGAGAGCTTACAATATGTAAATCAGATCAACAAAAGATATACTAAGGTTGAGGGGTGGAGAGAAAAACACCAGAAGAACATATACACTTTTCATTTTCACTAATATTGAGCCAGGAACCACATGAGGGCTTGGATGATGAACTGGTGTAAATACCACTTACCCATTGTCCTGCAGTGCTCCCAGGCCAGGTGGCCCGCAATGACACTGTTTTCATAGCCCACCACCCATCCCCTCGGACATGGATGCAGGAGCTGTCCCTGACGCTGCTGCCAGGGGTGTCAGGGTTGCTGGTGAACTAGCAAAGTGCTGAGGATGAGGGCAGCCACAGGAGTGGGAGACATTCTTGTGTGACTTGGAGATAAAGCCCTAGAGAGCACACAGCTTCCCCCAAGAGAATCCCTGTCTGGCCTTGGCATCTGCCTCAGGAGCTTGCTCTCGAGTTGTGATGAGCCGGGGTTGGGTGTTACCAGGTGCTTAAAGAAATACGCCATGCGAACACCGATGATTGCAGGCTGCGAGGAGATGTCATTAATGACCCTTTTATTCATGCAGACGTTCCAAAGAAGAGCATAATGTTCCATTAGTAATAATTGAAAAAGTGTCTCCCTGGGATCATGTCAAAACCTGAGGATGATGCTCCTGCCAAAACATTTTGGTGACAGACGTGTGAAGTATTTGACAGAAGGTGGCACCAGGGTGGAGAGGATTCTCGAGGTTCTCGGAGGCTCTGGAGGGAAGAGGCTGTGAGAGATGGGTCCTGGCCATCAGGATGTGAGGATCCAGGGTTTTGCAGCCCAGCCTTGGTCACACATTCCAGATGATTTTGACTAATATTGGTGGAAACCTAAACGCTAAGACACATGGAATAGGCAGGCTTTCCCCTGCATAGTTTTAACTTTTGTTCTTTCTGTAAAATGGACATCAGCAGAGCTCACAGGAGAGAGATGAAGACACAGAGAGGGACAGCGGAGTTCCAGGTTCTTGACCACAGCGGGCCTGCTTTAGTCCAGCCTCCTGCTGTGTCCTCAGTTGTCCACCACCTTTGCTTCTTTCCTCCAGGCATCTTTCCTTTAAAGTTTCCTTCTGACTGCCCATTTAAGTGCTTGAGTGCTCAATGCACTAATCCCCCCCACCCTTGTCCCCCACCCTAAAACAAAAGCTGAACTTAATGCTGCTTTTAAGACAAATGAAGAGAGAACTCTCCCTCTGGTCTAGCCAAGAAGTTTCCACTGTCTCAGACTCTAGTTCTCTGTAGACGCTTCCTTCTCAGCCATGGTGACTGTCACCTTCGGTTCTGTGGGCTGCCCTTTTTTTCTAAGAGACTGCAGGTCCTCAAGTCAGTCTCTTACTGAGTGAAAGAATGGCTCCAATGACCTGGGCAAGTCCAGGCAGGTAGGATAACCACTTTGATAATTGGTTTACTCATTTGAAGCTGTAGTAATAATAGTTAACTTTTTATGTTGTAAGTTGTACTTAAAAAATCTAACACCTCACCTAGAATATAATATACATTCCTTCTATTAAGGAAAATAGGCATTGGGTTAAGATGGAGGATAGGCATTGGGATAGGATGGGGAAGAGAAATTGGCTTAGGATGGGGAATAGGTATTGGGTTATAATGGGGAATAGGCATTGGGTTAGGATAGGGAATAGAAATTGGGCTAGGATGGGGAATAGACATTGGGTAAGGACGGGGAATAGGCATTGGGTTAGGATGGAGGAATAGGCATTGGGTTGGGATAGATGAATAGGCATTGAGTTAAGATGGAGGATAGGCATTCGGATAGGATAGAGAATAGGCTTTGGGTTAGGATGAGGAATACGCATTGGGTTAGGATGGAGGATAGGCATTGGGTTAGGATGGAG
>JAAGEH010000042.1:1698048-1755828 GCA_011751065.1 Lasiurus cinereus | reverse complement strand
ATGTAGGATAGGCATTAGCATCTGAAGGAGGATAGGCATTGGGTTAGGATGGAGGATAGGCATTGGTTGAGGATGGAGGATATGCATTGGGTTAGCATGAAGAGTAGGCATTGGGTTAGGATAGGGAATAGGCATTGGGTTATGATACAGAATGGACATTGGGGTAGGATGGGGAATAGTCATTGGGTTAGGATGGAGGAATAGGCTTTGGGTTAGAATGGAGGATACACATTGGATTCGGATGGAGGAATAGGCATTGGGTTAGAATTGAGGACAGTCATTGGGTTAGGATGGAGGATAGGCATTGGGTTAGGATGGCGGAATAGGCATTGGGTTACAATGGAGGACAGGCATTGGGTTAGGATGTGGAATAGACATTGGGTTTGGATGGAGGATAGGCATTGGGTTAAGATGGAGAATAGGCATTGGGTTAGGATGATGAATAGGCATTTGTTAAGGATAGGGAATAGGCATTGGTTACGATGAGGAATAGGCATTAGGTTAGGATAGGGAATAGGCACATGGTTAGGATAGGGAATAGGCATTGAGTTAGGATGGGGAATAGGTATTGGGTTAAAATGTGGAATAGGCATTAAGTTAGGATAGGGAATAGGAATTGGGTTAGGATGAAGAATAGTCATTAGTTTAAAATGGAGGATAGGCATTGTGTTAGGGTGGATTAAAGGCATTGAGTAGGATGGGGAATTGGCATTGGGTTAGGATGGAGAATAGGTATTGGGTTAGGATGTAGGATAGGTATGAGGTTAGGATGGAGAATAGGCATTGTTTAGGATGGGTAATAGGCATTGGGTAGGATGGGGAATAGGCATTGGGTTAGGATTGAAAATAGGCATTGGGTAGTATGGAGGATAGGCATTGGGTTAGGATGGAGAATAGGCATTGGGTTAGGATGGGGAATTGGCATTGGGTTAGAATTGAGAATAGGCATTGGGTTAGAATGAGATATAGGCATTGGGTTATGATGGGGCATAGGCATTGGGGTAGGATTGGGAGTAAACATTGGGTTAGGATTAGGAATAGGCATTTGGTTAGGATTGTGAATAGGCATTGGGTTGGAATAGAGGAATAGGCGGTTGTTTAGGATGGAGAATAGGCATTGGGTTATGATGGATTATAAGCATTGGGTTAGGATGTAGGATAGGCATTGGGTGAGGATGAGGATTTGGCATTTAGTTAGGATAGGGAATAGGCATTGCGTTAGGAGTAGGAATAAGCATTTGTTTAGGATAGGGAATAGGCATTGGGTTAGGATGGGAACAGGCATTGGGTGACAATGAGGAATAGGCATTAGGTTAGGATAGGGAATAGGCCTTGGGTTAGGAGTAAGGATAGTCAGTAGGGTAGGATGGAGGATATGCATTGGGTTAGGATGGATAATAGGCATTAGGATAGGATTGAGGATAGGCATTGTGTTAGTATGGATAGTAGGCATTGGTTTAGGATGGGGAATAGGCATTGTGTTAAGATTGAGAGTAGGTATTGGGTTAGGATGAGGAATAGTAATTGCGTTAGGATAGGGAATAGGCATTGGGTTAGGATAGGGTATAGGCATTGGGTTAGGATGAAGGATAGGCATTAAGTTAGGCTGGAGGATATTCATTTGGTAAGCATGGAGAATAGGCATTGTGATAGAATGGGGAATAGGCATTGGGCTAGGATTGGGAATAAACATTGGGTTAGAATGGGGAATAGGCATTTGCTTAGGATGGTGAATAGGCATTGGGTTTGGATGGAGGAATAGGCATTGTGATAGGATGGAGAATAGGCATTGTGTTAGGATGAGGAATAGGCATTGGTTTTGGATAGGGAATAGGCATAGGGTTAGTGTGAGGAATAGGGATTAGGTTAGGATAGGGAATAGGCATTGGGTTAGGATGTAGGATAGGCATTAGGCTAGGATTGAGGATAGGCATTGGGTTAGGTTGGAGGAAAGGCCTTGGGTTAGGATTGAGAATAAGCATTGGTTTAGAATGGAGGATAGGCATTGGTTTAGGATGATGAATGGGCATTGGGTTAGGATAGGTTATAGGCACTGGGTTAGGATGAGGAATAGCATTAAGTTAGGATAGGGAATAGGCATTGGGTTAGGATGGGGAATAGGCATTGCGTTAATGATTAATAGGCATTAGGTTAGGATAGTGAATATGCATTGGGTTAGGATGAAGGATAGGCATTAGGTTCGGATGGAGGATAGACTTTGGGTTAGGATTGGAAATAGGCATTGGGTTCGGATGTAGGATAGGCTTTGGGTTAGGATGGATGATAGGCATGTGTTAAGATGGAGGAATAGGCATTGGTTTAGGATTGAGGATAGGCATTGTATTAGGAAGGGGAATAGGCATTGGGTTAAGATGGAGGATAGGCTTTGTTTAGGATGGATGATAGGCATTGGGTTAGGATTGGGAATAGCCATTGGGTTAGGATGGGGAATAGGCATTGGTTTAGGATGTTGGATAGGCATTGGTTAGGATGGAGAATAATAATTGTGTTAGGAATGAGGATAGGCATTGTGTTAGGATGGAGAATAGGCATTGGGGTAGGAGGGATATTAATGCCAACACAAGATGAAATGTTTCCAATGCTCTTGGCCTTCAGACTCAGAACTCATGAAGGCTGTCCCCACATAAACTCTCACCCCAGGACCAGGCCTGGCTTCTAGCAGGGTGACTTAAGGAATCACAGTGGAATTCATAGACTGAAGAGTCCGGATGTGATACCCATTTGTGGTGGTAACATGGGATTAGTGTTATGGCAGTTGAGCCATGTGCTCGTTGAGTGGTAGATTCAGAATTTTTAGTTAACAGATGTGCAAATAGCTGGTTATGAACACCCACCCCACATCCTGACATGTGACAGTATAGAGATGGATCAAAGAGAAATTCCTGTGTCCTAGACCCTTAGCATTTCAGGGAAATTTTCTTATAAATGTGTAGACTATTTAAATAATATGTGCTTCTCCTTCCTTTTCTTTAAATATATTTTATTTATTTCAGAGAGGTAGAGAGAGGGAGAGACAGAATTATCAATCTGATGCCTCTTGCATCCCACCTACTGGGGCTTGAGCCTACAACCCAGGCATGTGCTCTGACTGGGAATGGAACTGTGACCTCCTGGGTCATAGGTCAACACAAACACCGACCACTGGGCCATTTTGGCCTGGCATGCACTTCTCCTTTCATTGTGGCAGTTGTACAGCTGAACTTCCTTCAGCCTCCGCTGCTTCTGACCTCCGCCCCATGGCACTTGGCGCCACTCTTTGGGGGCAGTAGCAGTTCTGAAGGGTTCTATCCAGGTTCCTTGTGAGATGCTAATCAGAGTGAGGCTGCAGTGCGACCTCCGTAAATGTAATGGGTGACATGAGGTCAAACCTGAAAACTTGCCTGAATCACCTATGAGTGTGGCCAGTTTTCAGTGGTGCAGAGAGAGTGGCTGGACGTATCTGCAGAAAGCCCTATACGTTCCCTTATTTGTGTTATTTGAGACATATTTGTGTGTGTCTACAGCATGAGTCAGGAGCCACATCCCACTTGCTTCTGTGAGTGGGCTTCCCTGGAGCACAGGGGCTTCTTAATGTGTGTGTTGTCTGAGACAGTCATTTCCTGCCATAGAAGGCAGAGGGAAGTGGTCAGGAAAAAGATTTTTGACCGAAAGGGCCTCCATGTTCACTAACAGGCCCTTTACAAAGTTCATCAATTCAACATTACAGGGAATTTAAATAAAAACCTGCCTTCTGGTGAATTTTCCTATAGAATAAACTAACATTTAAAATAAAATTACATTATTGTAGTATTCAAGGTCAACTTCATTAGGATCAAGATATTTAATGTATATTTAACAGAATAAAGAGTATGTATATTTAACAGAATAGAGAGTGTAAGGGAAATTATGGGAAATTTTTGTCCTGAAGCTGAAAGTTTAGAGGTTTCTTAAAGTCCATGTTTACTGAGATGTAGTTTCTATTTTTAGAATTCTATGAGCAGAGATACTATTTTTTAAAAGTTTGCTAATCCAATTAAAATCAAATATTTGACTACTGATATTATTATCTGACAAATTATTAGTATCTATGAAACATAAGATTCATGATAAAAAGACAAATTATGGAATAAAAATGGGCAAATGATTTAAATAGTTACTTCAAAGGAGAAGTGAGTGGTTGTGACTCACCAAGAAGAAAAGAGTGGACGTGACAATGAGAGCTCGCTGATCTCAGAGCGGCTCAGGGTAGGTGGGGCGGGGTTTGAAGGGAGCAGACCTCCAGACACGGCTAGCACACGTGGATCAGGATGAGGCACTGGACGGCCGTGGGGCAGCGGGAAGTCTGCTCGGAGTGCCTCTCTCCCCACAAAGCAGGGTGAGGGGACTCCACCTGTCCTGGGGAGCAGGTCGTACCAGGGAGAAACCTTGGACTGCAGTGGGTGCGTGGGGAGCGCAGCGTTGAGAGTCCCTGAGGGCAAAGGGGTGACCTGAGACGCTTCAGCCCAGCACGGGCCCATCTCCTCCACGCCTGCTCTGATGCGAGAATGCGAGCACTTACATGCCTGCCCACGCTTTCCCCTCTCCTCACAGCAGAACATGGACTTATCTCCGGAGAAAGGACAGTCAGACAGTGGTGTCCGGAGACTCCCACTGAATGGCCTCCAGGTCCCGTCATGTCACAGAGGAACCGCCGCGAAGCTCAGCCTGGGCACACAGAGTGACACCCTCGCTCCACAGGAGAGCCGCGGCCACAGCGATTCCTCTGCACCTTCCATGGGGTGCATGTCCAGGACAAACAGAGCTATGGGCTAGGCTTCAGCCCCAAATAACCGGATTTTTAGTAGTAATACGCACAGCCAAGGTTTTCATAGTAAGAGAAAAAAATTACAAATAGGAAACTGAAGGAATTAAGGCGAAACCCAGGTCTTGCTCTAGCTCTATGCACTGCAAAGCCGGCAAGCTGTCCGGCGGAACCATGAACTCTGCTGGCCATGTGGTGGGCTCTTCCTAGCCGCACTGAAGGGGTGAGGGCTCCTCGAACAAGGGGCGGATTCCAGGCCGGAGGCAGGAGAGGGACAAGGAGACTGCATCTGGTGGAGCAAGGCAGTGGCAAGTCTTCTTGGGCCACAAGCCTGTGACGAAAATGTCAGGTGGTGACCTGGCCCACATCAAGATAATTTAAACACTGAAACAAAACACCTTCCAGTGGTTCAGATACACAAAAGGTGTCAAAACCTATAAATTCATTATGCTAGCACAAAATGAAAACCTCTCTGGCCCCCGTTGAAAGATGTTAGACATACTCCCTCATCCCACCAAGCGGGAATGGGGAAGGACCTCGCGTCCCCCTTCCCCACGAAGGGCAAGTGTGCTGCAACAGGGCAGCCCCACAGCAGGGTGTGTCAGAGTTGAGTCCTGCTGAAATCTCATTTGAGAGTCCCCAAGGAATGTCACACCGGCCACGACATGGAGGCTTAAGAACCATAGGGTGAGGCCTTCGAGTTCTGAGACCTGCTCAGTCTTCACAAAAAGAGGCAACCAGGCAGCTTTACATAAACAAACAAAGAAACCTGACACTGAGCAAATCTGTATTTCTAAGAACACTTTTATAAAAAATATAGGAAGAGAAACCTGTTAAACCACATGACAGAAATATAATCAGCAGAATCCAGGATGTGGAAGAGGGCAGGGCAACTGACTTTCAGTGGCGAAAGCAAGGAAAGTTACCAGAATAAGAAAGTTATAGACCATGAGAGGCTCCAGACATGTCAACCAAATGTAACTGGGAAACGAGATTTTTAAAAGATGCCCTGGACGGTTTGCTCAGTGGGTAGAGCGTCGGCCTGTGGACCAGAGGGTCCTGGGTTTGACTCTGGTCAAGGGCATGTCCCTGGGTTGCAGGCTCATCCTTGGCCCAAGCCCTGGTCAGGGCGTGTGCAGGAGGCAACCAATCAATGTGTGTTTCTCACATCAATATTTCTCTGTCTTTCCTTCTCTTCCATTCTCCCTAAAAATCAATGGAAAAATATCCTTGGGTGAGGATTAAAAAAAAAAAAAGTTTTAAAAGAAGATGAAATAACTCATGACGTGTGGAAAAGCTACACCCAATGGCCTATTTGGTAGTTAAATTCTTAGCTTTTTTATTAGGTGTGAAAATAATATTGTGTTTATGTTAAACAATTCTTACCTTTAGGCGTTCTTTTTTTTTTTTTCATTAAAGGTGTTGAGGTGATATTGGCTCTTACCTTTTAGAAGCATTTTGGTGGACACAGTTGTGATGTGCCAAAGGTCCACCTATCTATTGCTTTTGTCTCTGACACCGAAGGACATTGATGTCCAGTTCAGAGACTGGAACCTCTTAGTCACAACACAATCACTTCTGCTGCTTGACTCATAGGAACTCATTTGATAAAGTGTGCACTTACTGCTCATGAATATCAGTTAAATCTGCTTTGAGTTTCTTTATATTTTTAGGGTAAAGCATGGATGGGCCACATTTAATGTTTACAGATATCAAAGAATATGATAAACACAAAAGATGCAAAGCATTTCAAATCATAAATTTCTCTGTTGTATGAAGTGATAGATGCTCGTTAGTATTCACACCTTTGAGAGAGCTGCCTGTGCGAATGCTTTGAGCCTTCTGATGGGTGCGAAGAGCATGGCGCTGAGATTCCAAGAGGTCTCAGCTCTAATGTGTATTTGCTGATAATGGGAAACCGGCTCCTTTAAAACTTTTGAGTCCCTGTTTATGAAAGCTCATTTGGATGCTATTGTAATTCTTCAGGGAAATTATATATGTAAGCACCCAGCACATAGTAAATGATTTTTCAAAACTTTAACAACTAAAGCCCTAGGTAGTAATATGTAAAAAACAACCAAACTTTAACCTTTGTTATGATTTTAAAATTCCTAATTGACATTGCCTGTATGCAGGAATAAAAGGTGAGTTGTCTTTAATTATTTTTGGAAAAGAAGGAATGGCTTTACCTCGAGTCTAGACTCACACATTATGGCATGCTGTCTCAAATAACTTTTTCTTGAACAACAAAGTATTTTTTAAAAGCTGACAAATTACCCTTAAATCATTTCAATCAATGAGAGTTTGTATTGCTTACAGAAATCACCTGGTGAAAATTTTGAAGTCAAAAAAGGCAAAGATATTAGTGGGGACGTGGTTCCATCCTGGGAAGCCTCAGATATGGATCCACAAGCTGAGCATCTCCAGGACTCCCTGGCCCCGAGGAGGACAAGCTTCATAAAACACTTGGGTGATTCTGAAGCAACTTATTAATGAAACATTACTTGTGCTAAGGCACACATGAAGAGCCTGAGTCTAATTGTTTCATGAGTTGTGGGTTGAAGAGGCATTATTTCTAAAATAACACTTTAATTGGAGGCTTTAAATATGTATGTATAACTAAATCACCAGATATTATTAAAAAGACTGGGACATGAACAGCAGGCTAATTGCTGTGTTATTACCGCAGGTAGCTGTGTGTCCAGGCTGGCCTGTTGTGAGCACCACGTTGCATGCCAGCCATTAAAGTGTCCTCATTCCAGTTGTTCTGATACCTCAACCTGTGTCTGGAGGCACAACCCCTAAAAGGCATGCCTTTCGGAGGACGTACTGGCCTGTGTTCTGGGGGCTGCTGATGTGTTCTGCTTCCTCCTTTCCAATCCCATCGGCGAATGCTCATCATTTTTTGACCTTCGCAGCCACAGTACATAGGGCTGACGTCCTCTGTCATCTACAGTAAATTCTCAAACCCACTTCTCAGACGGCAGCTGAGAGCCCTGGCCACGGCTGTGCAGGTTTGGGTGACATCTGCCTCCTCAGTTGTGTCCACTGTGCCTGTTGCAAGGAAGCTCCCCTTTGGTTTCTATGTTAGCCCAAGGCACACATTTTATCCAATCTCTTCATCTTCCGTGCAAAAACACAGAAAGCAAGACCAGAGAGGTTAAGTGACTCGTTCAAAGTCACAGCTGTTGTGCAGAGAGCTGGAGCTGCTACGGCCCCTCTCAGCCCATGGAGGCTCCCCATCACACCTCCAGGATTGATAGACAGGAGGCTGTTGGCCTCGGGTCCAGGATGGGGTTTTCCAAGGAGGCAATCAGTGCATTGGCTAGTGTGGTTCCAAGTAGCGAAGGGAGAGGGGAGATGGAGCCCATGGGTAGATTGAGCCCTTCATCCAGGGGCTTTTCCTCCTCCGTTTCCTGTTTATTCCAGGTAAGTTTCCCAAAGTAGCACTTATAAGAACCAGAAGCAAGGGGTTTCTGGCCAGAGTACTGGAGCAAAGTTCAACTTGGCGGCCATGGGAACCTGGGCACATCAATCAGACATGCTGTGCCAAGCCTCCTGTTCCTTAGTTCCAAAGCGGTGGAGTGCAGTCCATTGCATCCTGCCAGCGAGAACCTAGCCAAGAGGCTGCCAGAGAGCTTCCCGTGAGCAGGAAGCTCTCCTGACTTCATTCTGGGCTGGCACAGCAGGCCGCTGTGTTGAGTGATGTCACCCTGTGAACATAGGGAAAGAGAAGGTAAATAACAGTGGAAAGGTGCCAATGGAGGCCTGAGCGGCACTCCTCTTCCAGCACCAGGCCCAGGCCCACAGGGGCAAGAATACCCGCGCAGGCAGCGGGGCACAACACGTCCTCACGCAGTTCCTGTGCATGTGGGAACGGCCCCTGGCAGGTGAAACCTGTGCGGAGTCCCGTGTCACTGAACATGCGCCTGTCTGGCTCAGGGAGATGCCTCAGCAGTGGCAGGAGGGCAGGAAGGCTGCAAAGTCAAGACGGCTGTGGCTGCATGCTGGTGGTGCCCTCAGAATGACTGTAACATCGTATCAGGTCTCTGTGACATCAGCACGGCTGTATCTCAGAGCGGCTGGGCTGGGATGTCTCTGGACATTGTGGCCTGGTACTTGTGTGAACGCACCTGGGTGCAGCGGTGGAGTGCAGTGGGCACAGGAGGAGCCCCTGAGTGTGCGTGCGGTGGTGGCTACCTGGAGCACGGAGTGTCCCAGGTGGGGCAGATGAGACCTGGAGGACACACAGTACAGACAATCCCGGTTTTTCCAGTTAAGAGTTTGGGGTTTCTTCAGGTAACCTCCTGCAGTGGGGTAGCTGGGTATTGGGCAGTGCCATTTCTAATTGTAAACATTTCCACTGCTCTCCACATGGCTGCATCAGTCTGCCTTGCCACCAGCAGTGCTTAGAGGTCCTTTTCCTCCTCCTCAGCACTATTTCTGTTGGCTTTTTGGGGACAGGCGCTGGGACAGTGTGAGGAGTGTCGCCTTGTGGTTTTGGCCTGCATTCCCCAACCGTTTCACTAATCTCCAGCCATCTGCATTTCCTTTGGGAGCTGTGCCTATTCCGGCCCTCTGCCCATTTTAGAGCATGTTGTTTGTTTAGTGTTAGGTTATATGCATTCCTTCTATATTTTGGGTGGTAACCCCTTATTGGCTATATTATTTGCAAGTATCGTCTCCCACGCAGCAGGTTGTCTTTTGATTTCAGCTGCTGGTCTCCTTCACTGTGCAGACACTGTATGGCTTGCTCTGCCCCATTTGCCTATGTTCTTGCCCCTGGCGATGATATTTTCCCAGCATCAGTAGTAGTGGTGGTACTAAGTGTAGTGCCCACAACCAGAGACAGAGAAACATCAATCAGAATGTCAAACCTCAGGGAAGATAGGAGATGGTGAGGTTTAAGGGGGAGAGATCAACCAAAGGACTTATATACATGCATATAAGCCTAATCAATGGACACAGACAACAGGGGGATGAGGGCATGAATGGGGGGTGGGGATAATGGGGGAATAAGGACACATATGTAATACCTGAATCAATAAAGAAATTCAAAAAACAAAACAAAAACAAGGAGTGTGGATTTACTGGTAGCAGAATAAAGGAACGAGAGTAACAAGCCTGTGATGCCCCCCATGAGGCTGAGGGTTAAGCAGATGATGATAGATGGAGAGGCAGGGGGATACGAGTGTCTGGGGCTCTGGAGTCCTTCCTGCCCCTCCCATTCTATGTGGAACTTCAAATGGCAGAACGAGGCTGAGAGTGAGAGGCCAGAGCCCACCAGCCCGGGCATCAAAGCTGTGCACTTTGTGACTGTACTTCCTCAGGCCCCATGTGTGAGGACAGATTTTCCAGGAAAATCTCTGCCTTGAGTCGAGAGACCCATCTAGCAGCCTCCTCCAGCGGGTCCCTGGAAGCTCCCCATACACAAATGGCTAAAGGAGGAGATAGAGCTTGGACCCCAGCTGCCATGGACAAAAAGGACTGATAGGACGGGAGTCATCACTGTTTGGGTCAGAGGGTCCTGGGGGCTGTGGTTGAGAGTGTGTGTGTGCGTGAGTGTGTGTGTGTGAGTCAGTGTGTGTGTGTATGTGTGTAGTTATCTAATACAGTCAGGTGTCACTTTTGTCCTCAGTATAATGACTCCATCCCCAAGGATTGAGGAGAGGGGGAGGCCGTGCCCCATATCCCCAGTCTACTGTTCCAGATTTCTGTGCCCAGGATGGAAGATATGCAAAGTCAATGAGAAAGTGGTAGTTTGATATTTGAGTTTTATTTTAAAACTAGAGGTCTGTTGCATGAAATTCATGCATGGAGGGGGGGAGAGTTGTGTCCCTCAGCCAGCCTGCACCCTCTCCAATCTGGGACATCCCGCTAATAATCCAGAATTGCTGGCTTCCAACTGCTCGCCTGGCTACCTGTCTGATCGCCCCTAACTGCTTCTGTCTGCAAGCTTGGTCACCCCCTAACCACTCCCCTAACAGCCTGATTGATGCCAAACTGTTCCCCCCATCCTGATTGTCCCTAACTGTCCTTCCCTGCCAGCCAGGTTGCCCCCAACTGTTGTACCCTGCAGGCTTAGTACCCACAATTGCTCTTCCCTGCAGGCCTAGTCATCCCCAACTGACCTGCCCTGCAGGCCTGGTTCCCCCAAAATGCCCTCCCCTGCTGGCCTGATCACCCTTAACTGCCTTCCCATGCTGTCCTGATTGCTCACAACTTCCCTCCCTTGCTGGTCCTCTTGTGGTGGCCATCTTGTGTCCACATAGGGGCAGCCATCATGTCTGTTGGAGTGACATCCAATTTACATATTACTCTTTTATTAGATAGGATCCTGAAAATGAGACCTGGAAATTATGAGAAAGCTGTGCTGGGTGCCCCAGGTTCACCACTCCAGAGCACACTGAAGTGCGTTTGTGATGACTAAAAAGAAAGGTTTCGCTTCACATGCCACCAAATCTAGGTTGCTAGGTAACTTGCCACACACACACACACACACACACACACACACACTCACTTATTATGGATCTTCTGTCTCATAATTGAAGGGAGACTCCATGAGGTCAAGGTCTTTGTCTACCTTTGCTCACTGTCATATCCCAGTGTTTATAGAACAGAGTTGGCACCTTGGAGCTGCTCAATAATTTTTTTTCCTTGAAAAATGAATTCTGGAAGGATGGAAGGAAACTATTTTCATCTGGATCTTATAATTCCTTAGCTCAGAGCATTTTTGGCCCAGGACTTACATAGGAAATGTATTCCTATTGTGTGCAGTGAGGTGGGTGGGGAGAAGAGTGGGTGGACACTGGCAAGTTTTGGTACAAATGCACTTGCTAGCCATGTGTCTCCAATGTTCACATCCCTACTTTGACCCTCATTTTCCGTTTCTGTTGAAGAAGGGTTCCATCCCTTCTCAGACAAGGCTGTGGTGAGGATGACTGCGCAGTGTATTCTCAGGGCCCAGCCCTCCTGGTTCACTCCCTCTCCCATAGAGAGGACGTTGTCTTGTTAGGCTTTGCTGCGGGTTTCCTGGATGGAGCCAGTGTGCCTCTGCATTTAGAGGTGACTGTGATTTGTGGCAGGAACAGTTTTCTCTGGGAGTTCTCTGGCCTCAAAGGTGATGGATGGGTACCTCTCAGGCATACTTCCTTGATCAATAAGCCATAAAGTCTCAAATTATTTTGTTAGATCCATTGATCAAATCCACCAGATTTGTCCCAACACTTGCAATGACCAGTTTCTCTCTCTGCTGTGTTCCTTCGTTTGGCTTCAGGCCCCAGGAGCAGCAGGGTTGGCGGAGTGGGGGGTGGAAGTTACTCCCACACAGGGAAGGAAGAAGGTTTATTTTGGTTGTGTTTCAGAATAAAGCAAAGTGGGTTCTCTTTTTGATGTTTTAAAGAGCTTCCTCAATACAGTGCTTTTCTTGTACACATTCATTCATTCATTCATTCATCCATAGCCTCATTCATTCATCCATGCCCTCATTCAGTAAACATTAAAAAGTGCCAAGTACCATGGGTTGGCTGTGTGTGCGTGGCTGTTTGGCTGTTTGTTTTTCCTTTAAGGGCCAGCTGGGTTCAGATTCCCAGGAAACACAAGATTTGCGGGTACCTGATGCATGGCATTTCCTCTTTTATTGCTGGATGAGTGAATCAAATTGCTTCTGGAGTGATTTGCTCAGTAGAGCTTTCCTTTACTTGTTTAACAAATATTTACTGCTTTCTTTCTAATACAAATAATAATAGATAACTTTAGGGTAAAAGAATAGACAGCATTTTGAGCACATTTTCAGGTACAAAGTAAATTCTGAATAACCGGTAGATCTTATCATTATTGTCTCCTCATAGGTTTGAGTGAGGGCAAGGGAATACCACTTGCTATTTATTTGGTGGGTTTATTTTAGAAAATCCTAGTGCTGAGAATCGCTGAGCCAATACAATAACTGAAATGATTCAATTAAGCATAGTCTTACTATCGTACTTGACATCTCTGTCCCTACAGCACACACGGGGTTATTAGCTCACACAGAACACCACCACCATGGAATTAGCCAGCCTCGGGGACCTGAAAGAGGAAAGGTGTAATCAAGTCTCATCTTAATGAGTAAAAGGTGCCCCGCCTGGAAATAAAGTCACTGGCTCCCTCCATAAGGCAAGGGCTGCAGGTAGCTAAACATCTTTTTTTCCAATAAAACTTCTATTCACATTCTTCTAAAAGTGAATCCAATATTTAGTAATTAGTTTATCTGTGTTGTTTATAGAGTACTTTTCCACAGAAGATTTGCCACAAAGAACTAGAATTGCACATACTTCTTAATATCTTCTGTTAAAAATGGAAAAACCTGAAATGTCTCTTATTTAGATTTTTTTCTCTTCTCCTCCACTCTACCCCCGCACCCCTCATTCCTTGTCTGTTCATTTCATTTCAACTAATGAATGGTTTTCAGATGCCCTCAGCCTCTATAGTGCTGGTGTTCTAATCTTCTCCTGGCGTTCTGTCTTCCTTTTACTTGAATAGATCCACTGCTTCTCTCCCTAGATGTCTGCCATAATATAGTTCTCTTTATAAACTATACTGTAAGTCTGTGGGGACACGGACCTATCACCCGGTGCCAGCATAGCATCTGATGTGTGGTGGCTGCTCACCAATGTCTGTGGGATGGCTGCAGATGAGTGCTGAGTGAGTGTGTGCTGGTGTGGGAGGTGCCCAGAGCAGGAAGACAGGAGGTGACTACACTGTCCGGGGCAAGGGGCTCCTCTGGGGAGAAAAGAGACCCCTACACAAGACTGTAACAATGTTTCACTCTAGGACATGGTGTATTTTTAACTAAAATTGGAGGCAAATAAGCCGCATAGTCGTCTTTCACAGAGGAGTCTGTGTGAGCAGAACGGTGCCTGCCTTCCTGGAGGAGGTGGCATTGATAATTAGCCATAATGGATGTGCGGGAGTTCAGCAAAACCATAGATATCCCATGATGGGCATACATGGAGTGAAGTACATGCATTTGAGTTTTATCTAGTTTTAATTTCATGAGAGGTTTTAATTACCTCCAGCTGGAAATAAGAAGGTAATGTTACTGGGAGGACATGGACATGAATGGAGCACTTTGAATAACATTCAAGCTGTGTCAAGTACTTTCTATTCCCCGGGTCCCATTAAAGAGCACCATCAACATTAATAAGAAAATTAACGATGGCTGCAGACATACAGATTTTGAATTATGTAGAGATTGTTTAGAAAAAGACACTCCATAACTTACGATTTTTTCACACTGGCAAATGTACACAAGGAAGCAACACTTTCATTACATATAAATGCTTTGTATTAGAGATTCAGATTGCATAATATGCATGAAAGGCTGTGATTTTGGAAGTTTATAGAAGCAAAGAAGGGCTCATGCTGCACCCATATGGCGAGCAAGCAGGGGTGCAAGGACATCTGACAACTGAGTCATTGCCGAGTCAGGAACCAAGGGCCTCTTGTTCAGGGAGGCCTGGGGTGCCTGTCACCCAAGTTTTAACTTCCTGCTGGCACCTCTCTGTGTACTTGATCAGGGGAGCAGGAATTCCCTCACCCTCACACACTGCCCATGAGCCCTTGAAAGACGCAATGGAGGGAGCGCACACCTGCTTTCGGGTTAGGAAAGAGAAGTTCGGTGATTGGGCGCCTGGAACACAGCTCCTTTCCCATGATGTGATTTTCCACATTAAAGTGATGAGCGGATTGTGCACTCAGGAGGATCCTAAGATTTCCTTCTGCTTGCAGTGAGGCAGCATGTCGCCATCCGCGACCACCCACGACATCCCCTCCTCTGGGTTCTCTGGGCACACTGTGCACACTTCGTAGCCCTGATGACCTCGCTGGCTCCCAGCACACCCAACAGCTTTTCTTCCTTGCTAAAAAAAAACATGAAGAAATGATTTGAAATGAACCCAAACAAAATGCAAGTCTGCAGGTCAATGCAGGAATGCGGAGCCTTCACATGGCTAGTTTCCAAAGTCCTCTGGCGGAATGAATCGATTCCTTCCTAAACCCACAGTGATGCCACCAGTTTCTATTATAAGGTTACTAGAGGCCTGATACACAACATTCATGCACCAGGGGGAGGGTGTCCCTCAGCCCAGCCTGCACCCTCTCCAATCTGGGACATCCCTCTCACAACCCAGGACTGCTTGCTCCCACCGCTCACCTGCCTGCCTGTCTGATTGCCCCTAACCACTCCCCTGCCAGCCTGATTGACACCTAGCTGCTCCCCTGCCAACCCAATTACCCCTAACTGCCCTCCTCTGCTGGCCTGGTCATCCCTAACTGCCCTCCCTTGCCAGCCTGTTTGTCCCTAATTGTCCTCCCTTGCAGGTCTCATCACTCCTAACTTTCCTCCTTTGCCAGCCTGGTCTCACCTAACTGCCCTCTCCTGCTGGCCCAATTGCTCTAACTGCCCTCCTCTATCAGCCTGGTCACCCCTAACTGCCTTCCCCTGCCAACCTGGTTCCTCCCAACCTCCCTCCCCTGCAGGCCTTGTCCCTCCTAACTTCCCTCCCCTGCAGGCCTGATTCCCCCTACTACCCTCCCCTGCAGGCCTGATCACCCCCAACTGCCCTCTCTTTCAGGCTTTATTGCCCACAATTTCCCTCCCCTGCCAGCCATCTTGTGGTTGCCATCTTTGACCATATGAGGGTGGCCATCTTGTGTGTTGGAGTGTCAGTCAATTTATATATTATCTCTTTATTATATAGGATTCACATTGTATTATATATAGTGTTTCATCTTCTTGTCTGGCCACACATGGCCTAGGAGAGCACATGGTAAAGGGCGGGTTTGAAGGTCTAAATTCATTTTTTCTTTCCAAGCCCCATGTTCTATATCTGCCATCCAATAACTTTTCATCAAGTTAATTAATTTAGGTAAAATGAATAAATATAAAATGAATAAATAAGTAGATAAGGTTTTACCTGACTGAAACCAATGTGTGGCTTCTGTTAGGATATGCACAATTGACTGTAAAGACATACATTTTGGGCATTTCAAGCTGTGGATAATCTTAGAGAACACCCAGCAAAAACAAATACATTAAAAAAGAATATATATTTTTATTGATTTCAGAAAGAAAGGGAGAGGGGAGAGAGATAAAATCATCAATGATGAGAGAGAATCATTGATAGGCTGCCTCTTGCACTCCCCCACTGGGGATTGTGCCCACAACCTGGGCATGTGCCCTCACCAGGAATAGAACTGTGACCTCCTGGTTCATAGGTCCATGCTCACCCAGGGAGCTATGCTGATCAGGCAAAATATAATACATGTTTAAGCTTTATTTTTTCTTTAAGCAAAAGAATTCTGCTTTTAGTAAAATATTACATTGACTTTATAAAGTCTGAGGGGAGCATCCCGCCCCTCCGCTGCCCCTCTGGCGGTACCATAGCCCTTCCTCAATGCAACCTCACATCTCTCTGAAAAGCAGTTTGCAAACAAGTTTGCCCGGGCCCTGTAGTTTTCCAGGGAGAGCCGCATTCATCATATTCCTCATGTGAATTCTCCAAGCCAAGCTGGAGCTCAGCTCTCCTGATAGACGGTGCTCTCAGCTCTTCACCCTGACCTCATTGTCATCTCTGGGCCCCAGACCCACACTCCCCTCCAGGGAGACAAAGGAAAGAAGTAGCATCTGCGAGTCTAAAGGGGGAAGACCCGTGACCAAACAGCTGCCCTCTGCAGGAGGCTCCCGTTTTACGTCTAGTGAGCCATCCCCTGCATGGGATGCCCACGGTGGGGCGTTGGTGGGGTTGCCCGCTATGGGGTGCCTGCACTGTGGCTGAGCACTTAGTGGACGGTATGCTTTGGGGGTCCAGACAGGATCTCTTAACCCACATGGACGTTATTGGTAAATCTCTTGGGGCAAGAGTGCTTCTCTGTGGTTGAGGGGAACTGGTTTTAGAAAAACAACATCCACAGAGAATCCAAAACTTCAGGACCCCCTCCCTCCTGGTCTCCCGCAGTAGCACGTGACAGTCTCCTCTTACCTGCTAGCAGTGCAGGCGGGAGGGGGCAGTGGTGGGGTTGTTGGGGAGTGGGGTGGTGGGGGTGGTGGGGTGGTGGACTGGTAGGGTGGTGGGCTGGTAGGGTGGTGGGATGGTGGGGTCGTGGGGTGGTGAGGTGGTGGGGTGGTGGGCTGGAGGGTGGTGGATCCTGTCTGGGCCCCCAAAGCATACCGTCCACTAAGTTCTCAGCCACAGTGCAGGCACCCCATAGTGGGCAACCCCACCACCCACCGTGGGCATCCCATGGCAGGGTGGTGGGGTGGTGGGGTGGTGGGCTGGAGGGTTGTAGGGTGGTGGAGTGGTTGGTGGTGGGGTGGTGGGTGGAATGGTAGGGTGGTGGGGTGGATGGGGTATTGGGTGGGGTGATGGGGTGGGTGGGGGTGCTGGGTGAGGTGATGGGGTGGTGAGGTAGTAGGATGGTGGGTGGTGGGTTGCGGTGCTGGGTGGTGGAGTGGTGGAGTAGTAAGGTGGTGGGTGGGGTGGTGGGGTTGTAGGGTGGTGTGGGGTGAGGTAGTGGGGGTGGGATGGTGGTGTGGGGTGGAATAGTGGGGGTGGGATGGTGGGGTGCTGGGTGGGGGGTGGGGGTGGGGTTAGTGGGGTGGCAGGGGTGGTGGGGTAGGCTGGGGGCTGCAGTGTCCAGGACAGGCTGTCAGGAGAGCTGGCCGGAGCTGGAGAAGGAGTGGTGTGGGACCACCTTCTGCCCTGGCTCCTCAGCGGTGAGCTCTGCTCTCCATCCTGGCTCTGGAGGCTGCATTGGGGCCGATTCCAGCTCCACATCACAGAAGGGACTGAGATGCTGATCTTCCATGTCTGCAGTCGGTGCTGGAGCAGCCAGCATGCCCTGCACCTGGGCACTCGCTCCCCACACAATCTTGTACAATGGGAGGCCATGCCTCCATGCCGAGGCCCAGGCCCAGGCTTCTAGAGAAAGTCCCGGAGAAGAATGTCTTTGTGGTATCAGGATTGGCAAATGTTTCTTAGATAGGAGCCTGGAAGCCATGACCATAAGAGGAAGACAAAAATTTTAAGTCATCTACAGTTACTCTCAAGAGAAAACCCTGCACAAATGAGCTAACCAGCACTTCATGACAGGACACAACACAATTGAACAAATAGATTGGGAACAAGACTAGGGTAGTCTTCTCACTGCGAGCACCTGTGGCAAAGGACTTGATCCATAATCAACAAAGAATGCCCGCAAAGCACAGCCAGCAGAGAAAGAGGTAAAGGACAGAGAGAGACAGTAATCAGCGAATGCACAGGAAGTACTCAACCGCCTTCGCCACTCAGCAAAGCAGGTCAGAACCATGGGAGGCCCAGCTTGCTCCCTGAAGTGGCTCAGGTGCCACGTTGCGTGGAGGGTGGGGCTCGAGTTCACACTGGTGTGTAAGACAAGAAGGTGCGCTGCCTGGGCCATCAGGAGTGGAGGAGGGAGGTTGCGGTGGGAATGAGGGAGCTGGGGAGGGGTTTTGCAGGAAGTGCTTACCTGTCACCAGGAACGTTCATGTCTAGACACTTAGCATAAGGAATGAGAATGTAAACACCGAAGGCTTGTATACGGATGACCATTGTGGCTTTATTCGTAATTGTCCCAAATTAGAGGCAACAGTGTCTACTGGAGGGCGCAAGGGCAGAAACTGTGGCATGAGCATCTGTGTTTCTCGAAATGAGAATGGTGCCTGGACCACAGCTTGGGCGCCATCAGCACCCCAGAGCTCGGAGATGCCGGATAGAAAGGGTGCACACTCAACACAGTGTCGGTGCACTTCTAAAGCAGGCAGGAGTAAGCTCTGGTGGGAGAATCTGAAGAGTGGTTCCCTCTGGGGTGGGAGGAGGGTGGCTGAAGAAGAATTTAGAAGTACTGGCCGGGGTGGTGGATGGCTCTTACTTGGATGGTGCAGAGGACTGGAGTTGGTGCATTTATCAAAGCTCATTGAGCTGTAAACTTAGGAACTTGAATTTGTGTCATTATGTCCCACTTTTAAAACATTAAAAAAAATAAAGAATCTGTATTTGGTTTGCATACTTGCATATACTATGAATGCAGTTTGACCCTGCTACTCCATCCTGTGCTCCGCCTCCGCCCAAAGCCTAACAGCACAGACCCTGGCATAAACACGTGAGCTGAAAACCCCAGCCCACCACCTGGCAGCTCAGTAACTGCAGGGAGGGCCCTCAGACTCGTTCAGGCTCGGTGTTCTTACCTGTAAGGCGGAGGTGGGAATATTACCCATCTCGCAGCCCTGTGAGAATTAAATGAGACAATGTGTGTTGAGTCTACACCAGGCCTGGAGCTGCTGTGCTGTAGTTATCGTGCTGTAGTTGCTATGGCACGTGGCTGACCTGATTGCATCTGGATAAAATTGAAACTTTGACTGCTCCATTGTCCTACAGTAGCCACATGTGGCCAGTGTCTCCAAATGTGGATACAGAATATTCCCGTCATCAAAGAACATTCTATTTGGATGGCACTGTCTTAGAGCATAGAAAAAGCTACATAAATATTATTATTACTAAGAGTAGAAGACTTTCCTTAATGATTGCACATTTTATTGGAGAAACCCAGCCAATCCAGTTACCAAGCCATTGCTTAGATGTTACGCCTAGGAGGGGCCTGTGGGAGAGGAAGGGGAACCTTCTGCAGAAAGGGTAGGTGAGCGTCACACGAGTGGCCCGTCTGTGTCTTCAGGTGCCTGTGGTTCATTGAGATAATCCAGGAGAAGAAAGCTTCTAGAGCAAACTTGGGCAAGTGGCACATGAGGGTGTGCTGGCCACACTCTCTGCCGGGAGAGAATCTGTAAGGAGGCCACACAGGTGGGATCATAGTGAGCAGAGGGGAGTAGTCTGAGCAGGAAAACCTGCTCTCGTGGATGCAGCAGCTAAGCGTGCAGTGAGGGACTGGTGAGAGGGTCAGTTTTGTAACCAACAGGCTTTGTGTCAGAGGACTTGATGTTAAAGAGGTAGGTAGGGTATGTGTGAGGAAGCGGCATTTATGCTGAGCCAGTGCATGATTTGCAAAATCAATTTAGTTATTGTATACATCCCAATGTATCCAATACAGTCATATGTCTCAATAGTTAAAAGTGTCAGGAGAAACAAGGTGAAAAGCATGCACACATTATAGGTGACCTTTGCGTCTCTCTGCATGTGACCTTGCAACATCGGCTTTGTCACATATAAGCACATACAAGTGTGCACATTATCTCCCCTTTCAATAGGAGTGGTTTTTATGGGAATCTGCTTTTGTAATACGTAGGCACCTAGAAAACTATGCTCGTGTTTTCTTTTTATCTTTCCCTCCGTTAGGAGTTACAGAGCCTCATCATATGGGTGATGGTCGTTTATTTAATCAGCCTATTGTGGAAGGCTTTTGTCTCCAATCTTTTGCCATTATGGAAAGTGCTGGAACCAAAGACCTTGTCTTGAATAACTCCTCCCACACCAGCATGCAGCTGTGGGTGCAGTTTTAGGAATGGGTTGTGGGCCTGTGTGTATGTGGTACTGTTGCCACATGCCCTCCCGGTGCACGAGCTGCTGGCTCCTCCCCTCCCCAGGCCACAGTGCCAGGAAGCTGGTTTGTGCGTTCCTGTCAGTCTGACAGGTGTTTCATTGCAGCTGTAATATTCGCCCTCTTCTTTTGCATATTTTTTCTCTTATTCTGAATGTGTAAGCAATGGGTGCCTTTTCCTTCCTGAGAAACAGCTGCCCATGCCTCTTGCCCACTGTTTCTTATGAAGCACTTTGGTCTGGATGTCTTGAAGGGCCATGGATGTGGTCAGGTCTGAATTTCAGAGTGATCTTCAGCAGAGGCCTTGCAGAGTGGGCTGAAGCGAGGCGACAAGAAGAGGAATCACATTCACGGGAAAGCGGCCAGGAGCCAGGCTCCGCGCTGGAACAAACACACTTGGGATGGAGAGCAGGCGCTAGTCCTGAGCTCGCTGGAAGGTGGGACAGGCTCATTCAGGTGCTGGGTGGCTGGGTGAGGCAGGATGAAGCATCTAGAAACCACTCAGGCTGCAGATTTGGGGACCGTGTGGCCAGAGTGTGGGGCAGGCAGCACCACGTGATGTGGTTTGTAGAGGGAGCCGAGAAGGTCCTATAGAATGTCTATGCAGTTTTGAATCCAGAATTTTGGGAGAGGCCAGAAGTAGAGCTAAAGGTAGGAGACAGCTGTATTTATGCTTTACAACCTGAGATCCTTAGTATAACACTGTTCATAGGGACCTGGAGGGAGGAATACCTGGGTGGGAAGCCTTGTAGCTGCTATACCAGGGGGAGATTTAGCTATAATTAGCATACTCTTTGTTTGAATGCAAATGTTCTTTCTAAGGCTTCTCATTCTTAATGAGGCCAACACATTCCTCCTTCCCACCAGGAATCTGCTTGGCAAATTTTTTCTGCATGATTACAGGCAAAATCCTATTAGCAACCTTTCTGTGAAATACTCCACTGCCCAGTGGATTCTGGTCCGAAGCACCAGTGTCTGTGACTCTGTAGAGTGAGTCTGGTGCATTTTACGCATCTGAAGAATGTCAATACTTTACACAATACTTCTCTGTCTTTGTATCATGGCCAGCACACAGCATGAGGCCTAGCACATAGTAGGTCTCAAAAAGTGGGTGTTCAAGGAGAAGATATTAACAGGCCCACTTAAGTGCCAGGTGTGACAAGTTGCTTTTCCTTCCATTTCCCCTTCCCTGTTTTAGAGTTGACAATACTCAGGAATATGGAACAAAGTCTCTTGCCTCTCTCTCCAGTCAATCTTCCGGCCTCTGCAAAGCAGGCAGGCGCAGCTGCTCTGTGATGGGGCAGAGGCATTACTAGACTAAGACAGACTGGCTCACAGCCTTGCTGCTCACTCTGTTGCGAAGAATGAAGCAACATAGACACTCCATCTTTCCTGAATATTTTGTCCAAAATGCCTTTTCCTGAGCCAACAACCTCAGAAAGAGCCTGACAGGTCATTGAGGCTGGGGTGGGCTGTGCTGGGGAAGCAGTGGGAAATGCATGAAGGCCAAATGGCACTGTCCTCATTTATTTTACTACCAAGAGGCTTAGTCTCTGCCATTTGCTTCTCCTACAATTAACTTAAATTTCCAGTCCAGGTGGGCCTACCAGCCTCTTCATGTGTCTTGAGCTTTGCATCTCTGTATGTGCTTTTCGCCTTATTTTTATTACAGTGTAACCTGCCTCTGTGGAAACACACAGCTCATGAGTGTGTGGCTTTCACAGCGTGACTGCACCCACATGGACCCCAACGTAGACCGAGAGCTAGAGCCCTGCCAGCTCCTCCCAGGCTCCACCTCTTCTCCCCAAAGGTAACCGCAGGTACCATTGAGACTCCCACCCCCAAGGCTTGCCTTTGGGAGGATGTAAATGGGATTGTGTATGCCACACATGCCCTTTTGTGTCTAGTTGCTTTTGCTTGAAATTATCCATGTGAGAGTCATCCACACGGTTGCCTTTATTGGTGGTCCATTCATGTCATTGCCTTATGGTGTTATGTTACAGGAATATTCCACAGTCGGCCCACTAGGGTGGTTTGGGGTTTTTGATGTTTGTCAATAATACTTCTGTTTACATCTCATTGTGTTATTATTCATAGTATCCCCTCTTCTTGAATGCCCCGCCCCCTAAATTGGTCCTAAAACCCGTGAATTCCTAACTCAGGTTTACCTAATTGCTCTGACCTTAAATGAGCTTCCTTACCCCTCACAGCATCCACCATTTTACTCTCTTAGAGTATGTCTTATATGTCATGGAAGGGCCACTTATATTAAAACCAGGTGTGTGTGCAAACTTATTTGGGTTGTAAGCTCCTGAGGGCAGGGAATTCCTGTTCCTCTGGTTGTGTCCAAGCCCAGGGTCCTGTGTGAGGTAGAAAGTCAATAAAGCTTCAAAATGGATGGCTCAGGAGACACCCTCCTGATGTGAGAGACAGGGCATCCTGTGGTTGAAGAGGTCTCATTGTGACAATGTGCTGACTAGCAATAAGACCCTGGTCTAACAGTTAAAATATAGATTTAAAGAAATCAATAGTAACATTTATATAGCCAATACTTAAAAATACCTAAAATTCATTTAAAAAAATCAGGAAATATGGTGCTCAGGTGGAAAGTGCATATGCCACTCTGTGGGTCCCTGGCGATATTGTTAGAAAGGATCGCTGTGGGTGTCAGTCTTTCAACAAAACTTACCTATGCTGACTGTGCAGGTGTCCTGCAGACCCACAGTGTGCTCTCTTGCACATGCCCACCCAAGGGCCACGACCTTGTTAGTGGGCCACTTTGAATTCCTCACTGTGTCTGGGTGTAGCTTTGAGTAGCTTCTTCCAGACGAAGAGGCCCAGAACAGATTCTGCTGCACAGAGTTAATGAAGATCAACAGGCAAGGAATGAGAAGAACAGAAAACATTGGTGTCTGGGGATGTTAATCACTCACCAGTCTCTGCTTTGGCTTTTGAGCAATTAAGACCAGACGGGGAGCCAGCTAGAGGTGCAATGCTTGCTTTTCCATTGGCTCAGCTGGCTGGGTGAGTAGATGGGACCTCTGAGTCTTGCCCCAAAACAAATGTCCCACCCAGTTGCAGGCAGGGAAACTGGGCTGCCAGAGTCACCCAGGAAGCCAGAAAGCAGAGAGCAGCTGGCCACACCGAAGGCAGGTGGCTTTGAGGCATAAAAAACAAGGCCAGTGGGCAGAGCCTGTTTTATATTTTTACTTTTTTGCTCATGGACTGTCGGACACTCTCCCACCTGGACGATCTGAGCATAGGTCACTTAGATCAGCAAGTGGGGAGAGAGGGAGGCCAGGAACTCACTCTGTATTTCTTTTTCTAGAGGGTGGAGGATGCTTCCCACACTCTCCATGGAACCTTCCAAGGCAGGAGAGAAGACGGGGGAGTGAAATCAGAAGGAAGACAGAGGTGAGCGGGAGAGAGGGAGAGATGGAACATTTCCCAGGAATGGAAAAAGCAGGACAGTTGAGACTCTAGATGCAGAAGCAAAATGGTAGGGAGAAGACTTTTAGTGTGGATTTAGGGCCACATTTTGAAAGAGACAGGGGTTCATGTGTGGATAGATGGAAATAGGAGAGACATTGCAGGAGCTCAGAACCACATGATGATGTCTGCACCTAGAAAACATGGGTGGAAGTCAGTGCTCCGGAAAGGCCAGCCTTGTGGAGAGCACCTGCCCCACTGTGATGGCGAAGGTGGGGCGGGGGCGTCTCTGCACTCCTTTCCAGCCACCAGGGCTGATGGGGCTGCTGTCTCAGACCAGCTGAGATTTCAAGCTCACTTGCTGGGTTGTGGTTTGTTCATTTCTTAGCAGAGAAAATGTAGCAATCAGGACTTGAAAGAAGAGTGGGCAGTATCATCAGAGCTGAGTGGCTGGTGAGAAAGTCTCCTTCAGAAAAGAATTTTCTCTTCCCGACACACACTAAATCCTCGACCTTCTGGTAAAAACATGATCTTCTTCATGTTAAACTCTGCTTGTTTTTACAATTATGGAATAGGGTGGATTACACTTTAGATTTCCTGATTTTAATGACTAGATGAACACCAAAAATGGATCTGAATTATAATTCTGAAATATTCACCAGGGCATGGAAATGCAGCGTGATGATGTAGAAGCCTGGGTGTTTTGCTTGAGTGGTAATCGGGAAAGGGGACTCAGTAGGAACCGATTTCCTACTGCACCTCCCAGGCTTCCAGCTGATGGGAAGCTCAGTGCCTCCTGCCTGCTGTCTGGCTTCTCCTCATACCTAGTGCAGCGCAGCGGCCTTCGTCTTAGTGCTGCCTTGATTTTCGCACTCCTGAAATATCTTCATGAAAATTCAATTTTTACAGGGAGAAGAAGGGGCCCTGCACCTCCTCAATTTTGAAAGACACATCCCAGGGAAAGGGGTGATGCTGGTGATCAGAGCCACTAAAATGACAGCAGGATGGAGCCACAGAGGCCAACCAACTGCGAGCAAGCTCTAGCCATGACTCGGAGCTCCGCACAGTTCTCCTGGGCCCGACCAGTCAATAAAATCTTAATATTGGAGAAAGATCTCTTGATTTTCTAGGTAAAAACACCTAAAATAACTACAAAGCATTTGTTTTAAATGAAAAGAGTAATAAAATGAGAAATAGTTCTGAAGGCAATTATGTATGCAAAACCCCCAAAAGGTGCTATATCCATTAAGATGTAAGATGGCCACACATTTTCTGCTTCTTTGTATGCCCAGTATTTTCTTTCTTTTTTAAAATATATTTCTTTATTGATTTCAGAGAGGAAGGGAGAAAGAGAGAGAGATAGAAACATCAATGATGAGAGAGGATCATTTATTGGCTGTCTCCTGCACTCCCCCTACTAGAGATCGAGCCCGCAACCCAGGCATGAGCCCTTGGCCGGAATTGAACCTGGGATCCTTCAGTCTGCAGGCTAATACTCTATCCACTGAGCCAAGCCGGCTAGGGCTGCCCAGTACTTTTTAAAAACAGTGTTTGTTTGTTTGTTTGTTTGTTTTAAGTTATTGATTGGTTTTAGAGGGAAAGGAAGGTGTGGGGGAAGAGAAACATTGATTTGATTTGTTCCGCTTATTTCTGCATTCATTGGTCAATTCTCCTATGCGTCCTGATGGGGAATAGAACTCACAACCTTGGAGTATTGGGATGATGCTCTAATCAGCTGAGCTGCCCAGCCAGGGCCACAGTTTTTTTTTTTTTTATATTTTATAGATTTTTTACAGAGAGGAAGGAAGAGGGATAGAAAGTCAGAAACATCGATGAGAGAGAGACATCGATCTGCCGCCTCCTGCATGCCCCACACTGGAGATGTGCCCGCAAGCAAGGTACATGCCCCTGACCGGAATCGAACCTGGGACCCTTCATTCCTCAGGCCGACGCTCTATCCACTGAGCCAAACTGGTCTCGGCCCACAGTGTTTTTTATTGGACTCTAGCTTCTGTTTATTATTTTATATTGCCAGGTGGTTATGGTGCCTGTAATCCAGTCGTCTTTCTTGGAGGCCTTCCCTGCTGAGTGGTAGGCTTCACTTAGAGCGAATTCTAACCTAAAACGCAGTTTGGTCTTCCTGTGTCTTTTCTGAATGTTTCAGGGGTTCGGGAGGCCTGTCTGCTGATCTGCCCCATGGAAACACCTCTCAACCTCTTGCAAGTTATGGGAACTTTTCAGCTTATCTCTGCCCTGTGTATTTTACTTCATTTCATGGTGCTTTGCCCTGTGTGTGAACATCTTCCCATGCAGCTGCAGACTCATGAATTTAAGCAGATCTCAGGATCTCTTTCTTTCACCCTCTCCCCCCGGACCCTCCTCTATTCCTCTCTGAGTGCTCCATTCACAATGTGTAGCTCTTTCTGGCACAATCCTAATTTCTATCTTTTCAATTCATTAAAATCACCATTTTAAACCTGACACCTTGCTGTTTGTGCTATGACCTGGAAAATGTACATTATAGGGTATATAGGAACACAGGGGAGAAACCTGATATTTATTGGGTAATAGCCTTACCAGGAACCATTCATTATTATCAGAAATAAGAATGCCTCAGTTTAATTTTTAATTTTTAATTTAAATTCTTTATTGTTCAAAGCATTTTATATGACTCTTTCCCCGCTCATTGACCTCTTTCTGCCTGCCCCTGCCCCCAGCACATGCCCTCACTCCCACCTGAATATGTCCATTGGTTATGCTTATATTCATGCATACATGTCCTTTGATTGATCTCTTACCGCCCCCACCCACCCTTCCCTCTGAAGTTTGATGGTCTGTTCAGTGCTTCTATATCTCTGTATCTATTTCTTCATCAGTTTATGATGGTCATTAGATTCCATATATGAGTGATATCATGTGATATTTATCTTTCTCTACTGGCTTATTTCACTTAGCATAACGCTCTCCAGTTCCATCCATGTTGTTTCAAATGGTAGGAATTCCTTCTTTTTTACTGCAGTGTAGTATTCCATTTTGTAGATGTAGCACAGCTTTTTTCCCACTCATATGCTGATGGGTACTTAGGATATTTCCAGGGCTTAGCTATGGTGAATTGTGCTGCTATGAACATAGGGGTGCATATATTCTTTCTGATTGGTGTTTCTAGTTTCTTGGCATATATTCCTAGGAGTGGGAACACTGGGTCAAATGGGAGTTCCATTTTTAGTTTTTTTGAGGACATTCCATAATGTTCTCCACAGTGGCTGCACCAGGCTGCATTCTCACCAGCAGTGCACGAGGGCTCCTTTTCTCTGCATTCTCACCAGCACTTGTTTGTTGATTTGTTGATGGTAGCCAAAGAATGCCTCAATTTTAAGTATGAGGAACTGAGACAGGGATAACTTTTTTCAATAATTAAAAAAAATTTTATTAATGTATTGCATGTATACATATCCTTCCTATTGCCCACCCCACTCCCATGCATACCCTAACCCCCCAGTGTCTTATGTTCATTGGTTATGCTTATATGCATGCATACAAGTCCTTGGTTGATCTCTTATCTACCCCACCTCTCCCTAAACTTCCCACTGTAATTTGACAATCTATTTGATGCTTTACTGCCTCTGTATCTATCTTTTTGTTCATCAGTTTATAATGTTCTTTATTATCCATAAATGAGTGAGATCACATGGTATTTTTCTTTCATTGAATGGCTTATTTCACTTAGCATAATGCTCTCCAGTTCCATCCAGGTTGCTGCAAATGGTAAGAATTTCTTCTTTTTTTATGGCAGCATAGTATTCCATTGTGTAAATCTATCATGGCTTTCTGATCCACTCACCTGCTGACGGGCACCTAGACTGTTTCCAAATCTTTGATATTGAAAATTGTGCTGCTATGAACATAGGGGTACATAAATCCTTTCTGATTGGTGTTTCTAGTTTCTTAGGATATATTCCTAAGAGTGGGATTACTGAATCAAATGGGAGTTCCATTTTTAGTTTTTTGAGGAAACTCCATACTGTTCTCCACAGTGGCTGCACCAGTCTGCATTCCCACCAGCAGTGCATGAGGGCTCCTTTTTCTCTGCACGCTCACCAACACTTGGGGGTCCTTTGTTGATTTGTTGATGATTGCCATTCTGACAGGTGAGAGATGGTATCGCATTGTCTTTTCGATTTGCATGAGATGGGGATAAGTTAACGGGAAAGCAAATACCTACATTCACTCAACCAGCGCTATTACTGAGCATGTGCTGTGGCCGGCTTTGGAGGCAGCTCTTGTATGCTGAGGAACCAAACAGGTGCATGTCTTGTGATAGTTGGTGTGGTGGGGAGTCTGATTATAACTAATCAAGACCAGGAAACATGTCTGTGCAGGTTGTGGTAAGAGCCTGAAGGAGTGAAGATGCCAGAGAGTCAACCTGCTGGCGGCCTGGAGAGAAAGGTGGGCATCGAAGTGGGTGGGAAGGTGCAAAGTTGCATTTGCCATTTAAACAGAGATGAGTGGAGCCTGATGAGAAGTTGGTGTCAGAGAGGCTAGCCTCCATGTGTCTGCAGGATAGATTCTTCTGATGGTAAAATATATGCTTCACAGAAGAGATGGCGTGTTGGGTTGTCCTCTTTTAAGTTGTATAACGCCTTCTCCATGTGCATGTCCCCCAAGTGAGCCCGGCTATCTCTCCCATGCTGTCCTGGGACAGGGAGACTTCCTGGCTGCATGGAGGCACTTGGCCATGTGCCTGCTTTGGTCCATGAAATGTGAACAAAGATACATTGGTCATTGCTGAACCTCGGCCTAACAATGTCAGGTGGCTGTGCCACCACTGCCTCCCCCAGTTTTTTGCTGTGGACATGTTGTCGTGTCAACATTGTTGTTGTGCTATTGTCATCGACACGTTCTTGTTATTGTCACTGTGTGGCTGTTGTATGTGTGTAGTAGCTGTGTTATTGTCACTGTGTGGTTGTTGTGTGTGTGAAAGAGCTGTGTTATTGTCACTGTGTGGCTGTTTTGTGTGTGTAGCGGCTGTGTTATTGTCACTTTGTGGCTGTTGTGTGTGTGCAGCTGCTGTGTTATTGTCACTAGTGGCTATTGTGTGGAGCTGCTGTGTTATTGTCACTGTGTGGCTGTTTTGTGTGTGTAGCAGCTGTATTATTGTCACTGTGTGGCTGTTGTGTGTGTGTGGTAGCTGTGTTATTATCACTGTGGCTGTTGTGTTGTTTTTAGTGTTGTAGCTGTGTTATTATGATTGTGTTGTGGTCATTGTTGCTGTGTTGTCACAAGGGTGTTGCTGTTGTTGCCATCCCATGTGTCAGTGTTGTTTTGCCACATCCCAGCCTGTCCCCATGGAGGCTTCTCCTTGGGTCCAGATTCCAGACCCATGGGTGGAGCTGTGGCCCCAAATTCCACAGGAGTGGGCGTAGGCCTCTCCTGTCAGAGGGGTTGCGTGTTTCTGCCGTTGGAGCAGAGCCAACTGATGTGGACAGAATGCCTGTGGGGAAGGTGTGTGCAGATGGAACGCTCCCAAGAGGCCAGGCTGTCCCTGGGGATACTGTGTGCCCCACACAGTGCACAGGAGGCAACAGGGATTCCGTGAGCGAGGACCTCAGGACTTAGTGAACGAGGGCATGTGACAGGGTACTTACTGGCAGCAATACAAGTGACATGGACGATTTCTTAGAGGAGGCACTTCCATGGGGCCAGATGTGGGTCAGTCCTAAGGAGCAAGCAAGGCCATGTCTACCTCCTGCTGTGCTGGTGGGGATGGCTCAGCTGCATGGGATAGATGGGGGGCAGCTTGCACTGGAATAGATTGGGGGGACAGCTTGCACTGGAATAATGGGGGGCTTTGGCACATGGTTGATTTTTTTTAGTAAATGCCATTTCCCAAAGGGCATGTGCGATGGTGGTGGGCCATGTGGAGGTGGGTGGGTTACAGGTGACAGTCCCAGGCTGGGGGGAAGTTCAGGAGAGCAGGGTGGTGCATCCTTGGGCCAGCTAGCACATCTGGGGTGTGGAGTTTAGACTTTTGGTCAGGGAAGGCCGTGGGGAACAGGCCTGGACGGGATCACAGTGGGAGACTGGCCCCTGCTGTGGTCGCAAAGGCACTAGCGCTGGGTGAGAGTGGAGGCTCCTGGTCCACTTGGAAGGAGGCTCATTTGTAAGGAAAAAGCAGATAGCTGGTGCTCACTAAGCCCCTGAGCCGGCTCGCCCCACCACTTCACTCACAGCCTCTGCCTCCTCATGCTGGTCCCCAGGCTCCCAAACATCTCCTCCTTGCACGTGGCCCCTTCACGGGGCATGGCTTCCCCAGCCATAGGCTCAGGAGGAAACATGAAGTCCAGAGCCCTCGGAGCCTGGTCCCTTCTGTTACTCTTCGGGATAAAGGTAGAATTTCTGGACATCAAAGGTGTGTGTGGATGAACTGCACACTTCTGGGCACTCGCAATATTGGTCAAATGATCATTCTGTGTCGTCACATGTGTGGCGCCTCACACCTTCTCTCCCATCACAAGGAGAGTACGGCTAAAGTTGGGAATATGCAAAGGACCCCCATTAATAATTGAACCAAATGGAGGAATTGCTTGCTTAGTGCATGGCTCGCTCTCCCAACAATGTCCAAACACTAGGTAGCAGCCATCAAGGCTGCCAGGATGCTAGTTCTATTCACGTAGCATCTCCTACAATGACCTTCAGTGAGTACATGATACTGGGAACACTTTGTAGGAATCAGTGTTCGATGTGAGAGTTGAGAACGAATTCTGCCTTGACCATTTAATACCCATATGCCCATCCCACACACCCCACCTTGCTCATCTGGCTCAGGCCAGGCCACTTTTGTGTGGCCAAATCCTGACTTTCTTTTTTGTTGTTGCGAGAGAAGAGACCCTTTATTTTATTTAAATGTCGACAATGGCAGGGTGTTACTGCCTCTCATGGCTGCTTTAAAGTCCTATCACAGGGATGAGTGGTGGCCTGTGACACCTGACACCAGAACAGCTCCAGCTGACACCAACGAGAAGCCTGGCAGAGCTTGTGAAGAATGTCATGCCTGCACTGGACTCTCACCTTGGAAATAACTGAATAATTGACACATTTTGGAGGATGCAAATGTTGGTTGCCAATGGTCACTTAGTACATTAGTGCTTCAGGAGGACAAAAACGATGGGAACAACTGATTTCAGCTTAAGACATTTGTCTTCTTTTCATTTCATTTTTAACTGTTATTTATTCCACCCCCAATGTGCCATCACAATACTTGTCCATGTCCACAGCTGTGTGATTCCCTCCTCCCACCATGTCCATGGCTGTGTGATTTCCTCCTCCCATGATGTCCACAATGTATGAGTACCTCTACTCACCATGTCCATGGCTGTGTGAGTCCTCTTCCCACCACGTCCATGGCTGTGTGAGTCCTCTTCCCACCATGTCCATGGCTGTGTGAGTCCTCTTCCTACCACGTCCATGGCTGTGTGAGTCCTCTTCCCACCATGTCCATGGCTGTGTGAGTCCTCTTCCCACCACGTCCATGGCTGTGTGAGTCCTCTTCCCACCACGTCCAAGGCTGTGTGAGTCCTCCTCCCACCACCACCATGGCTGTATGAGGACCTCTTCCCATCACGTCCACAGCTATGTGAGACCATCCGCCTACCACGTCCATGGCTGCATGAGTCCCTCTTCCCACCACATCCACGGCTGTGTGAGTCCCCCCGCGACCATGTCCACTGCTGTATGTGTACCTCTTTCCACCACGTCCCTGGCTGTATTAATCCCTCCTCCCACCACATCCACAGCTGTCTGAGTTCCTCCTCCTACCATGTCCACAGCTGAGTCCGTCTTACCTCCACATCCACAGCTGTGTGATTCCCTCCTCCCACCATGTCCACGGCTGTGTGATTCACTCCTCCCACCACACCCACGGCTGTGTGATTCACTACTCCCACCATGTCTATAGCTGTCTGAGTCCCTCCTACCACCATATCCATGGCTATGTGAATCCATCCTCCAACCACGTCCACAGCTGTGTGTGTCCCTTTTCCCACTATGTCCACAGTTGTATGAGTACCTCCTCCCACCACGTCCATGGCTGTGTGATTCCCTCCTCCAACAATGTTCATGGATGTATGAGTACCTCCTCCCACCACTTCCACAGTTGAGTTCATCTTCCCAAGACGTCCATGGCTATGTGAGTCCCTTCTCTCACCATCTCTATGGCTGTGTGAGTCCCTCCTCCCACCACGTCCACAGCTGTGTGTGTCCCTTTTCCCACCATGTCCACAGTTGTATGAGTACCTCCTCCCACCACATCCATGGCTATGTGAGTCCCTCCTCCCACCACGTTCATGGCTGTGTGATTCCCTCCTCCCACCACTTCCACAGCTGTGTGAGTCCCTCCTCTCACCATGTCCACAAATGTGTGAGTCTCTCCTCCCACCACATCCATGGCTGTATTATTCTCCCCTCCTACCACATCCCCTGTTATGTGAGTCCTTCCTACCACCACATCCACAGCTGTCCTAGTGTTCCTTCTACCACACCCATGGCTGTGTGATTCCCTCCTCCCACCACATCCACGGTTGTGTGAGTCCTCCTCCCATGATGTCCATGGCTGTGAGTTCTCCTCCCACTACATCCACGGTTGTGTGAGTCCCTCCTCTCACTATGTCCATGGCTGAGTAAATCCCTCCTCTCACCATGTCTATGGCTGTGTGAGTCCTTCTTCCTACCACATCCATGGCTTTGTGATTCCCTCCTCCTACCACCTCCACGACTCTGTGATTTCCTCCTCCCATTGATGTCCATGGCTGTACTAGTATCTTCTCCTACTACATCCACAGCTGAGTCAATCTTCCCACCACGTCCACGGCTGTGTCAGTCCTCCTCCCACCATGTCCATTGCTGTGTGATTCCCTCCTCCCACCATGTCCATGGCTGTGTGAGTCCCACATCCACCATGTCCATGGCTGTGTGAGTCTTCCTCATACCACATCCATGGCTGTGTGAGTCCTTCTCATACCAAGTTCATGGTGTGTGAGTCCTCCTCCCATGACATCCATGGCTGCATGAGTCCTCCCACCACAGCCATGGCTGTGTGAGTCCTTCTCCCACCACATCCATGGCTGTGTGAGCCCTTTTCCCACCATGTCCATGGCTGAGTGATTCCCTCCTCACACCATGTCGATGGCTGTGTGAGTCTTTCTCACACCAAGCCTGTGGTGTGCGAGTCCTCCTCCCATGACATTCATGGCTGCATGAATCCTCCTCCCCCCATGTTCATGGCTGTGTGATTCACTACTCCCACCGTGTCCATGGCTGTGTGAGTCCCTCCTACCACTATGTTCATGGTTGTGTGAGTCCCTTCTTCCACCACATATATGGCTATGTGAGTCCTCTTCCCACCACATTTATGGCTGTGTGATTCCTTCCTCTCACCACATCCAAGGCTGTGTGATTCGCTACTCCCACCACATCCATGGCTGTGTGATTCCCTCCTCACACCATGTCCATGGCTGTGTGATTCACTACTCCCACCACATCCAGCGTTGTGTGAGTCCTCCTCCCACCATGTCCATGGCTGTGAGTCCTCTTCCCACTACATCCACGGTTGTGTGAGTCCCTCCGCCCACTATGTCCATGGCTGTGTGATTCCCTTCTCCCTCCATGCCAGGGCTGTGTGAGTCCTCTTCCTACCACGTTCAGCTGTATGAGTCCCTCCTCTCACAGCCTCTATGGCTGTGTGATTCCCTCCTCCCTCCATGTCCATGGCTGTGTGAGTTCCTCCTCCCACCACATCCACGACTGTGTGGGTCCTTCAGGTTTCCTCCCAAATCTCTCTGCGTGAGTTGGACCCACCTCCCTGTCTACCATCTCCAGATTGATAAATATTTATTCATATTTCATGATCCAGCTCAAATATTGCTGTGTTTATTCAACATTTTTGACTACTAGCTATATGCCAGGGATTTGTTGAGGCAGACATTTTAGAGGAGATAACTTCTAGCCACAGAAAGCCAGGGCCTAGAGGAAGGTAGATGGTTAAAGCCGTACTAAGGAGATCCCCAGGAAAGGAAAGGAGGAAAGCCCCTTTTGAGGCCCCTGTGGTCAGAACGGGGAGCTTAAATCATGACCAGGGCAGCCGCCCTAAGTCAGATCCCAAGGTGATTGGCTCTGTGTAGCAGCCACGCAGCTCCCGGTTCCTGCAGTGAGCACAGTGCTGTGGGCTCTTGGGACTATGCATCCAGCCAGAGTCAGCTCATTGGCTGGGTTCACTGCACCATGGGTGCCGGAAGACCTGGGGCGTGGCTCTAATGCTGGCAGGTCAAGTTTCTCTGCAGGTCTGTCTCACTGCCTGCTGACCTCTTCAGGGTCTCAGCAATTTTATTGATGCCTGAGAGTCCCTTCTCATGCTGGGGTGGCATCCCTGCCCACAGGAAGGCCCCATGACCTCCTCACTGCTCCTGAGCCCTATCATCCAGGGCAGGCATCACTGCAGATCCCAGCAGACATGCAGGCCTTCCCTCCGTGTCACTCTAGCCGGCTGGTTGTCAGTGGGGAATCTCCACCCTCACACCCCTCTCTCCTTTGCCTTCCAGGTCCGGTGTCTGTGGAGCCGGCCCTCCACCCCCAAGCTCAACACCCTGTCTAATCACAGGGTCAGAGGCATGTCCCTTAGTCCTGTGACCCCGTGTCTTCCCACATATCAGGGGCAGTGAGGTCCCTCACCTCAGGGCTCCTGAGGTCCCTCACCTTGGGTTGGCTTCTGCGACTTCCCCAACCCTGTTGTGCGGTAAGGAATTTCTCGAAAATCTCATCTGTCTCCTGATAGACTGTCATCCAAAGGCGTGCCCCTCACTCATGTCTCTCATGCCCTGAAGGGTGGATGGCAAACAGGCAAATGCTGTGAAGTTTCCCAGTGAAGGAAAAGCCGCTTGCACCACCTGGTTGCTCATTTCAAGCCCCTTCTCTTCCCTGAGAGTGCTTTCAGGCCTTCAGATCACGGCAAGTGTCTGACTGCCCGGTTCCAGCTCGCTCCTCCCGCCATGCTGCTGGCTCCCGCCTCTGAGTGAAGGTCTCATCGGAGCCGCCATGCAGGGCCTAGAGCCGTCTAGTGCATCTCACAGAGCAGCCACCTTGGAAGGCATCTGTTCCCAACAGAACCTGCCACCGGTGCCACACTCCCTCTGGGACCACCTTGCTGGGAAGGATAAGGGCTGCTAGAGGTGAGTTCTCCCTCAGACCTCGTTCCTGTTGGACAACCATGACCACCAACACAGGCATGGGGACACATGTGTGCCGAGACCCGCATCCTGTGTGGGAACTCCCAGATGCACACACACAACAGCTACTTAGATGGCAAGACTTCCTCCCCACCAGGTCCTCGCAGTGAAGTTAGAGCTGGCAGAGGGTGACCTGCCTGCACTTCATGACATTAGGGCCAGGACGGTAAGAGGAGGACACAGCCATCCCTAATGCCTCGTCCAGTGCCAGCACGCTCCGGGAACCAGGCTCCTGGGGCTAAACACCCCACTTCCAAGACTGAAGTTAACTGATGGCCTTGTCCATGGTGTCTGCAGACCAGAGAGCAATTGCAGTAAAGAATGACCAGCTCTGCATGTGGTCAGTGGCTCCTGAAGAAGGGGGGGTTTGTCCTGACCAAATTGGTTGGCATCCTGTCAGGTGGTGACGGTTTTACCATGGCAAAGGAGTGGTTTGTGAGTGGTGGAGTAACACATTCCCAGCCAAACCAGTGACCGTGCTGCCACCTGGGGTTTCGATGACTTGGAAGCTGTGGCTGGGTGTCTAGTCAGAGGCCTCGGAGGCGTCTCACCAGAGGCAGGAGTAGGTCCTCCCACAGTGCGGCCATAAATGCCTCTCCATGCTCTGTCCTCCGTGCTGTGTGCTCCTCTCTGTGCTCTCTGGACAGACTGCCTCTCCTCTGTGTGCTCCCTCTATTGTAACTGGAGCCAACACCACTCATGCCTTTCTGCCATGTCACCCTTTCTTTGTCCATAGCTGGCATGCCCTGGCACAGCAGAGACAAAGAGGTTAGTGTAACAATGATTCATGGGAGCAGGGACATGTCTGGTTAGATCTGCCTGACAGTGACCTGGCTCCCGTCCTCACCCTGCTATCTCCAGGCCCCTCCCTCTGCAAAGGGCTCCCAGCCCCTACATGGCTCCAGGGGCCTCCCAGCCATGTGTGTGGACTCATCTCTGCACCCAGGGCTGCGGCTTCCCTGGAGCAAAGCCTGCATCCCTGCTCCTGGATCCCAGGGAGCCTCTCTCCTTGGCATTGCACATGTGCTCTCTGTTGGAAACTCAAGTCAGAGCCACCTGCAGCTGAGGTTTCCAGCAATGATTAACCTGGATGTGCTGCAGAGGCTCATGGCTGCTGGGGCAGGGTGGAGTGACTAAAAAATTAGGGAGTTGTTGGCAACCCAGTTGGAGAACATGGGTGTCTATAGATAACCCAGTGTTGACTATATGTTCCTTGTGCTCAATTAGGGAGACGAACATTACACAAGTATGTGAGCCTCAGGAAAGGTGGTGATTGGATTGTGGTGAGTATGGCCCTGGCCATGGCTCAGAAGTTCGCAAGTTCACTTCCTGGTTAGAACACAGACCTAGATTGTAGGTTTGATCCCGCTTGGGGTGCACACAGAAAGCAATGATTGATGTTTCTCTCTCACATCCATGTGTCCTCTCTCTGTCTCTTCTCTCTCTCTCTCCCCACTCCCTCTCTAAGGTCACATCATCAGGTGGATATTAGAAAAATAGAGTGTACTGAGTACTGAAAGGGAAACCCCGAGAGGCCCGGTAGTGGAAGGGATCCCATGCAGGCAGGAGGGCAGGCCTGTGGGGGCAGTGCATCCCAGGAGAGCTGTGGTGAGAACGAGCCGTGTGCCCACATCTGGAGGAAGTGTGTTCTTATCCAGGGAACAGAGACAAGTCCCTGGGAGGGAATCAGTCTCTGTTTCCCAGGACAGCAGGACCAGTGCCAGGGCCTGGGCCAGGGGGAGGGACAGGATCAGGCCTACAGTTGTGGTTGCTTGAACCAGCAGATCTGAGCACTGACCTTTCTTTCCTGGGAATTTGGAAAGAAAACAACGGAAGGTATTTCAGTTCCAATGATCTCTGGAGAGGGAGGGACATTAGCTGTGGAGCCGGAGCCAAAGCCAGGTGCGGCTGGAGGAGGGGCTGCCTGGTTCATGGGAAGAGCAGCCAGGGCGGCCACTGCAGAGAGAGCAGAGACATGTGCGGGGAGCAGTCCAGGCAAGACGGACATGCGGGGAAGTCCTGACTGCTTTTAGCTTCTTGGTTCTAGCAGCTTCCACGCATCCTGCACACTGTGTAAATGCGCTGAACTCCTTTAGTCAATCTACCTTCCTCGTGTAAGCTCACCCAAATTGGATTTTATTACTCACCACTAAAACTCTGGGTCGATGCACATATGATAGCTCTGTGTCTGAGGTTCTTCGAGGCAGTGGGCTAAAATCACGCAATCTCCCGCAGCCAGTCCCAGGGAGAATCCCTGTCCAGATGTGGTCTCTGCTTTCATTTTGAGGAGCAGCTCAGAGGCTAAAAATTAGATAAAAAAAGGGAAAGAAAACCCCTCATGACCACAACCAATGCCTTTCATGTAAATGCTTTGCATACACCACAATGTGTGCATTCTGTTCTCATGCTCATTGCACCCATAGTTTTGAGATTTTGTCACATGTTTTTTCATAGTATTTCTCCCCCATCGAGACAGCTTATTAATAATCATCAGAGATTTGAGGATGTGAAAGATTAACCATTTCCACTACTGTGTCCAGACTAAATATTTTTTAAAAGAACCATGGGCTTCCTTTCTTGTTATTCTTTTCATCACTTTAATGGGAGAGCTGGTCCTTGTCCTTTTTGAAAAACACACCTTTTCTCCCTGTGAGGATAGCTCCCGTGTACGCGCCTGAGTTTGTGGATAGACAGATGAGGACTGAGCAAGAGAGTCTGCTCACTCCTGTAAGAGGAGTGAGGAGCTAATCGGACCGATCAACCTAGTCCTGAAACTGTGATGCCCTCCCGGGGATTAAAGCATTTCACTGGCAGCTGCTCTTACCCCAGAAGGCCATATCACCTGTCTGAACACTAGACTGAGCAGATGTATAGAAAGGTGGACGCTCTGTACAGCCGCTCAGCTCGGAAAGCAGGTCCACAATCCCAGGCGGGAAGTAGGCCCGTCCAGCCCATCAGTCGGGCCCACATGAGACTACAGAGCCCTGTGGGTTCCGAGTCCCCCATGGAGTACGGAGAACAGCTCCAGCTCAGTGCTGAGTGTGTTGGCAGCGAGGGATTTTAGTTCATGAACGTGGTTGAGCTTTGGTCTTTTGCTGCCATCTCGCTCTCACTGCTTTGGTTATTACCTGTTTCCGCTCCCTTTGCTCTTCCCTGTGTCCCTGACCAAGCTCGGTCTCTTCCGGACACCTTCTGCACCCTGAGCACTGTGCGGTTGGTTCCTGTGATCCAGCCATGCCCAGGTGCCCTCCGATCTTTCTGGAAGGTGCCAGGCTGACAGGCTGCTTTGTCCTGTGATTTTGGCTCACTGACCACTGTCCTTGGGGATCCAATCTGCACTAACAGGCTCAGCTTGGGGTGTGGTTCACCTGGAAACTGCGATGGCCCCGCACCCCGGAAGTGACCTGGCTGGGGTGGTGTGTGTGTGTGTGGGGGGGGGGGGGCGTGCAGTCTGGTGACTGTGCTCTGTGTGAGGATGCGGGCTGCCCTCCCGTGGGCCTGTGCAGCACCACTTCTACCAAAACAGGTCGGGGCGGTGAGCAAGTGAGGAGCCACGCACTGGGCATCAGGTGTTCCGGGCACCACCCCTCCTGCATCCTGGGCCGCAGTCCATGGCGAAACCTGTGGGGCTTTTCAGATTCTCCAGGAGGAAAAGTCGGGGGGTTGCCGTGAACCTGGGTGGGGGCGGCACTGCCAGCTACCACGTGACCGCTGCAGCACTCGCTTCTGCTTCCTACTGCCCTTGTCACTGCGATGTCCCATGAGGGCACCCACAGCAGTGGTGGTGCCGACCTCCTCCCCGCTCTCCTGTATCCCAGACACGAGTGGCCCCTGTTCTCGAGCCTGGGCGGGAGCCCAGCCGGGTTCTGCATCACTGACAACCGCGCCCTTGAATGTGCCCGTTCCATTCTGGAGAATCCCTTCTCTCTGTTTTGGAACAAATCGCACAAGCAGGTGACACATTAGGCCTCTGACGCCTCGTGAAATGGTGACATTTATGGAGGAGGTCACACTTTTTCTGCCTCTCCCCGCAGAGCTCAGTGTGGTGTCCTGGGCCCTGGGCTGAGGAACAAATGAGGGGACAGGCATCTTTGGGCACAGGATCTCACTCCCGGGGACAGCTGGGCATCGTAAAGGCCCAGGCCCTGTGCCTTCCTCTAACCCATGTGGTGGTCTTTTCCAGTGGATTTTGGGGGGAGCTAATGGGCAGAACTCCCAAGACACCCGATCCTGTTGGCACTTCAGTGTGTCCCGCTGCCGAGGAAACATGGGTTACTCCTGTCTGCCTCCTCACCCCACTGTTGTGACTCTTTTATGTGCCACATGTTAGTGGATCCTTTGTCCTCAGTTCTCCTTTTATCCAATGGGGTGAGGACGGCAAGTTTCTCTTAGTGAGGGACGTGAAGAGCTGTGAGAACGCGACCAACCCTTGGCTGGCTCCTGGCCACCGGGCTGCCTCCTGGGGCTCCTCGACCTCAGCGTTGTGTCAGGTGACCGCGTTTCTACTGACCTGGACACAGCAGCATTCAGTGTCCCATCCCTGTGTCTGGAGTTTATTTTCATTTGTGTTATTTTCATAAGAAAGTCGGCTCCAGACCCCAGCATCTTGCTGCAGATGGGACTTTGTTTTAAAGAAGCCAGTTGAGGTGGCTGGACACAGTTAAAGGGGGAAGTCAGAATCGCTGTAATGGGAGCTGATGTTCCTAGCATTAACTGTAAATTCTACCACCCGGCATGTTGGCCCAAACAGCATGCATCACCTGTCACGGCGATGGTCATCAGGGCAGTGGCTCCCCAAACACCCCTCATAGTGTGGGGAGAGTGCAGATGTGGGCGCGGTTTGGAGCCACTGCTCCGTACACCTGGGGACCACACCCACACACAGGTTTCCAGACAGCAGTCATCCCAAAACCTGGCTGGTATATCCGCACATGGGGTAGTGTCCATGACCACCGTTAGGTGAAAAACACACAGATGAGCTTATTCGCACACTGACCTTAAGGCACCCATTGATTCCCTAAGACTTTCACTCATGTGAGCTAAACAAGGAAGGCCTGTTTTGGACTCTGTTTCCCAATTACAAGGTCTGCTTCCACATTTTCTGGGGAAGAGATACTGTCGCAGATGTCAAGCGTGGTCTTCCCGTTCAACCACTCTGTTCTCCAGAGCCTCTGGGGGTGCCTGGTCCTGGCACCCATGGCATTGCTTGCTTCCTGGCATGGGATTAGCTTTACAAAGGGTGGTTTTTAACTGTCCCAGTGCATTTTGCTCTGATGGGATCTAAAGCCATGTTTGGGGACCACAGACCATGCCTGACTGCCTTTTTCATGGACCAAGAGTCTCAGAGAGACGTGAACATGAGCCCACAGAGACCCCAAGAAACAGCGGGGTCTGGCCTGTCCCCTGGACAAGACAACATGTTGTGGCTTCCTTCCTAGGGACACAGGCCCTAAAGCCCCAAAGTGTCCATTCGGCAGCCAAGTGCTCTCCTGCTGGTTTGAGAAAGTGTGTGGATCCAATTTCCTATGTGTTGGCTTTGCTACTTCAGATCTCAGGCTCCCCAAACACCCCTCATTCTGCTGTTTTAAAAATCTTCAGGGGGTTCTCACTCTGCCAGCCTCCCATGCCTCCGGGATGCCCACAGGACAGCAAAAAGCAATCAGGAATCACACGGCTGAGACTGGGCAGAGCTACCACAGAAATGGCATTTACATTAAGACTTGGATGGATATTGTTTGTTCAAAGCAAGGTCGGAAGTGCATTGGGTAGCAGGTGGGGAAGAGGGTGTACTGGGCAGGGGCCTTGACTTTGAGAAAGGAAGTGATGACACAATTTAAAAAGCAAAGAGTTTAGTGTGGATGACACTCAAGCTAGGGCCTATGCACAGGGGAGAAGCTGAAGGAGGAAAGTGTTATTATCTTATTTCACTTTGCAAAGACCTTTCTGACTGCAGGGTGGGAGCAGACTCAGTACAGAGAAGAGAAAAAGGTACCACTATTTTCTAGATGAGAAATGAGTTACCTGGTCCAGAATGATGGTCATAGAGATGGAAAGATGGGGACTCGTTGGAGACCAAGCTTGGAGGCAGAATCTGTAGAAACTGAGGTGGAAAACTTGGTTTTTCTCAGGAGGCAGAGGCAGGACAGGTGCTGGTCTCTATCCCCAAACAGGCTCTGGTGACCTGCGAACCAAAGCTAGGAGTTCAGCCATGAGGGATTCACTTCTTTGCATAAGTGCCCTGGAGGGTCTGTGGTCAGTAGGGCCGCATGACGTCTCGCAGGCTCTGCGAGGCTCCAGGCGCACAGGCAGGAGTGCCCGTGGGCAGAAGCCTCTGCTTGTGCTTCTCGGCTAGATGTTTTCTCCAAAGGAAGGACTGGCATGTGGTCTGGACGGTGGGAAAGAAGTGAGCCTCTGTGCATCTGCCCCAGATGCAGGGCTCAGGAGCGTCCCAGTGGCTCCCTAGAGCGAGGTTCCATGCTGCAGCCTGAGACGGGCTGCGGGATGTGGTCCCCAGAAGTGCTGGAGAGCCACCTCATGGGGCTTCCATCTGAGGCTGGCCACGGGCGCCCTGACCTGCGCCCCTCCAGCTTTTCCGAAGGACAAAGAATCCGTGACTGCTATGTTGAATATTTTATTTTCCGCGTATATGAGAGCTGTCTGTGTGTCTGATGGATTCGGACAGACAAACGTTTCTGTACCAGATGTGTTCTCAGGGAAATTGAAAAATAAAAATTGAGAATCTCCATACATTCTCTGATCTGACGAGATTTGGCGGAAGCAGTAACTTCACTGCAGGGTGGGGGTGGAGGGGAGTGGGTCAGTGACAGGCCTTGGCACTTAGTGACTAACTGCCGCCCTCCGCAGCCTCCATTGTGTATGCACAGCAGGGGAGGGTCTTGGAGCCACACAGACAGAGCGGCTGCATCAGGTGGCGGGGCTGGAATCTAGAACAAAATCAACAGCCAGAAGCTTCCGCCTCCCGACTAAAGGCAGAACGTCTCTGTGGAGCCGAAGGCTCTCTCCCAGCTGCAGGCTGACATTGCGGAGAGGCATCTTCGAGGCAGTACTGGTGGCGAGTCCCATGCAGATGGAACCCTCGGCTGCTCGGTTAGGGAAGCTCAGTCTGCGACTAGAGTGGGGCATTGGGGAAATGATGAATTTGACCTCACAGGGCCCCAGATGCACCAAGCTCTCCTTCCCGTAGGAAGTAGCCCTCCCTGCCAGAGCACAGCCTCCTGCAGGGGAAGGCAGCTGCTTGTTGGGGGCCCGACTCCCTGACTCTCTGCAGACCCTCTCTCACCTCTCATTTCCTTCAGGACCCTCACTAGACTCACATCCTGCAGAATCCAGAGGAGCGCTCAGTCAGGCCCAGAGATCACAGACCCATTGCAGCATAATGTGCCCGTGTGAATCAAACACATGGAAATGGGCTCCAGTGCCTAAATCCAGGGAGGTGGCGTGAAGTTCCACTGGTCAGTGAGGGGGAGCTGAGATGCACTAGTGGTCTCCAGCCTCTGGGAGGGACTGTGCCCTGATTCTCTGATGGCTGAATCTGACTCCTCGAGAAGCTGGACCTTTCTGGTAAGGTTCTGCAAGACAGGAATGCTGGTGACTTCGTCGTGTCTGAGCTGTGCCTGCCCCTCTCTGACCCCATGGATGCAGGACAAATGCACTGGTCATGGTTTCCCTGAGGTCACCTTGGCAGTAGGAGGCACCCTCATGAGATGGATCCCATGAACTTGGGGGATGACCAGGCCCAGAAGGGCAGGGAAACCCTTAAGGACAAGGTGGGGGTGGAATAATTCAGTCTAATGAACTTTGAGGCCCAGACATGGGCCTGAATGCTTGACACTGAGAGAAAACCAATGGTGGCTGCTCCTCCATGAGGAGCATGTGAAGCGTCAGAGGTCACTGAACTCCTGTGGCTGCGTTTTCTGACTCCTTGTGCCAGCTTCCATGAGGCAGAGCTGTGACCTGATGTGGCACACACAGAGCTAATGTTCCTGTCACCTGTGTTTGGCTTTATGAGCAAGACCCTTGGATGGCTCAAGGAGCCTTAGAAACGCAAATACCACTTGGCCGAGGGGACTGGATCTCAGCTCCTTCTGTCCCTTTGCCAGGACGCTGTTCCTCCTATCTCCCTGTGAGCCCCAGACCTGCCACGCATTGTGGACTCCAATCACTTATTTCCTTAGTGGGAGTGAGCAAGAAGCAAAGCCGTAGCCTGTCATCTCTCACTTCCCCCGCAAACATGCGCACACACATGATCTCCCTGTGAGCCCCAGACCTGTCACGCATTGTGGCTGCTGGATCCACAGGTGCCGTGGGAGTGGCACCAACCGCTGAAGCTGTTCTGAACAACTCATCGGCACCTTTTGTCCATGAGACCCCTGAGGATGTGGCATGCCCCGAAAATGATGCCACCTTTGAAGGCCACATACTCATCCCCTCAATAAAGTCCCCGAACTAAGTCAGCATGGCTGCCCCTGACCTGGCCCCGTGAGGGCTCCAGGGCTGAGGTCAGACTTGGGGGGACTCTGGGTTAGAGGCCAGAGACTTGGGGGACGCACTTGAAGTGCATGCACCTTGGGGACAGGGAAGGCAGCCAGGCAGGCAGGATGCCCAACAGGGATGTAATGGATGACTCGTGAGCCTGCCCCGCCTCATGAGAGTGAGGGGACTCCTACTGTCATCTTCATGGGGCAGGGACATCATTCTCTGAGGCTGGGAGACTCAGAATGAAGGGGGTATGGTATCATGGGCACCAGAGAGATCTGCAGGTCTCAGGGCCAGGGGAGAAATCCGCGGGGACATGCAGGAAAGAGCTTGGGGTCGGGGAGGGCAGGTTGGGTCAGACGGGGAGCAGGCCCCGGAGCCAGTGGAATCTGAGGCACGGGACTGCTGATTCAGCAGAGGCTGGCTCCGATCACCGAACCGGAGGTGGGGGCCGGGGGAGGTGCAGGTATTTGTGCTGCAGCTTTGGGTTGGGTTTCCGGGGGCTGCGTGTTTTGGAGAGAGTGGTTACATGGTCTCTTTCTTAGTGAATGAGGAGGTGGTTGGAGTTGAGGAAGGACTTCAACCACACTGGGCCTGGGGTGTCCAAAACCGGGGAAGTAGTGGGGACTTGCTCACAGAAGTAAGACAGTAGTCTGGGTGCCAGAACCAGGTGGCACATCCAGGCCCACAGTGCCACCCTGGGGACACACAGCGCCACCCTGGGGACACAAGGCACCAGACTGTGAACACATGGCACCACCCTGCGAACACACGTCACCTCTCTGGGGACACACGGCACTCCCCTGTGTACTGGAACCAGGGTGGCCAGTTCAGGCCAAGGTGCCACCCTACCAATGCGCATTAAACCTCCTGCAGGAGCAGGCTCCAGGCGGGGAGTGGGCCGAGACCGAGGTGAGAACTCAGCAATGGGGGAGGCTAGCCGACATCCAGAACAACGAGTACAGGGACTGGAGGAAGCAAGTGGCCATGGACACCTGCCCTAAAGAAAGCACCGACCGGCACACAATGGGGTGCATGTGCGTGTGTGTGCACATAAGTGGGTGGTGTGCATGTGTGTGTGCATCTTCACGTGTATGCATGCTCATGTGTGTGCGCATGTTTGCGGGGGAAGTGAGAGATGACAGGCTACGGCTTTGCTTCTTGCTCACTCCCACTGAGGAAATAAGTGATAACATTGCAACTAGTGAACGAAAAGCAGGCCGCTCCCTGGGACTGCAGTCAGAGGAGCCTTCCCAGAGAGAGCACTTGACACTGGACCAGGAATGTGGTGAGAGTGGCCAGAGAGTAGGAGGCAGTGCGGGAGGGAAGCCTTAGGGTGGAATAGCTGCTGAGGCACATCTGGAGAGCTGCAGGGAAGCAGGGCTGTTCAGGGGGCGGGGGCTGAGGGTGAAGCCAAAGGAATGGGCCAGGTCTGTGTGCACCAGTCCTCCCTGACCTTCTGTTCCGCATGTCCATCTCATGCAGCTGCTCCTCGGTTGTTCTGTGCATCTTGACTTCCTCGATGAATTAGAAGGTTCTAGGCACTAAATAGACTACTATTAGTATTTTGACTCATGGAGAAATTTTAAAGATTTCTTAACTGTCATCACCACAAACGAATTATTTGTAGTGAGGTAGCAAGCTAAGACATGTTTGAGCTGAGTTCAGACCATGTGGCCTTTCCCAAACCCTGCATTCTCCCCAAAACACAGTGACACCTCCCTGCCGCCCCCCACCACTCCAAACCTCTGGCTCAAATCGTAGGCGCAGGTGCCACGCCCAGAATTGTTAGGTGCTTCAAGCAGCAGGCCCGGTGCTTTGCACCGGGGAGATATACAGCTCCATAGGAGCATGTGCCTTTGCGTGGCTGCTTAGGCTGCAGGAGCAAGGCAGGGACAGGGGTGAAGCCTTTTGTGAGAAGGCATCAATGAACAATGGCATTGTGTGTGCGCAGGCTTCCTTGGGTGGCAGGTGACGATGACTCCTGCTGGGTATTCAGGTGGATGCTGAAGGGAGGCCGTGACATGGGAGGTGTGCAGGCAGCATGGTGGCCTTCCACACAGGCCATCAGTCAGTGGTATCTTCGCCTAGGTTGGCAGTGTGGCGGGAGCGGGGCTCAGCCCTCAGTGTATGGTTCCTGTGATGGAGGACTCAGCGTCCCGGCATGCCCTGTCCTCCGATAATTCTTGCTCACGGCCCAGCAGCTGGCCTAGACCCTGAGTGTGGAGGGATTTTCTCCTGGAGACAGAAGTTGTCTCCCCTAGTCAGGTCAGCAAAACAGAACTGTGACGCTCCTTGTGTGTTGCCTGTGTGTGTTGTCTGCATGGGTGTATATTGTTGTTTGTGTGTGTTGTCTGCATGGGTGTATATTGTTGTCTGTGTGTGTTGTCTATGTGTGTATGTGTTATCTGAGTGTTGCTTGCCTGAGTGTGTTGTTTATGCATGTGTTGTTTGTGTGTGTTGTCTGTGTATCTTAGGTGTGTGTTGTTTGTGTATCATATGTGTGTTGTCTGTCTACCCTATGTCTGTGTTGTCTGTGTATCCTGTGTATGTTGTCTGTGTAGAGTGTGTGTGTGTGTGTGTGTGTGTGTATTGCTTTTTAAGCCAGCACTGGAAAAGGCTGAGTGGAGCACTAGAAGGCAACATAAATGATTTAAGACCCAGTGGTTCTGCCAGGGAAACATTGAAGACGGAGTCTAATCTTTTCATCTAACCCCTGCCTTTAAAAGCTCTGAGCGAGGAGTTGACTCAGCACGTCAGAGGCAAGAAGATCCATTGACCCCGAGTTCGGTGCTGAGAAATTGAGAAATGTTCTTTTTAATGTCTCTTCAATAAATACCGCGTCCACCTTGCAAGGGGCTGCACAATCCACTGCCAATCCATCATGGGGTGCTCTCGGGGCTGACAGGTTGTCCCGAGACAACCATGGCCACGAGATGAGGTTGGCCCTCGCTGTGGCTGTAAATCATCGGCCACCGCTGCTCAGGCCGGGGACACCTGCACTGAATGTGCATGTCCTTCCTGATCGGCGCCTTCTCAGAGCTCATGCTCACACAAGACACAGTGGCCCAGACGCTCGCCCGCGGCCAAAAGGGCTTCCTCGACTAGGCCCGCGGAATGGGACAGGCATTCGTTAGAAAAGTGTTCTGTGAACCAATCAGCTGATGAAATACTGACGAAAAATGCAGTAGGTCCCCAAGTAGTGTTGCTTCATTATGACATTGATGAGGTGGACTCAATTCTTGCTTCTATCCATTAGCCTGTGGCCACCTGGGTTTCTTATTTGTCGTTTCACTTAAGCAAAGCCACAGAACCTGCCAGGAACTCAGTGCCTGGCCTGCTCCCAGTACCCCCTCCAATGAGCAGCGCATTGATTGTTGGCCTCAGAAAGGAGTGTGGGGCAACTGTGCCTTGTCAGCCTTGGACCTGCAAGTGGTTCAGACGAAGGAAGAAGTCTCTGTTGGGACCAGCCTTCCGGAGAGCACAACGTGAAGGACATGTGACCACCAAATGGGCCCCTTTTCAAAGCAACTTGAAGAATCTAGCAGTCAACCTTGACTTTCTGTTTTGTGTCTGAGAAAGTGTTGGAAATGGGCTCCGCTGGACACAGGAGGCAGATTTATGCCTCCCCCGGGAGCCAAGCGGCTGCAGCCACAGATTGCATGCTGAGGAATGGGAGCTCTGTGGAGCAGGGGCAGTGCGGGCACCTGGGAGCAGTTCCGCAAAAAAATGGGTCCACCTGCACTGCCCTACCGCCCTGCTACTCCTGGGGACAGAGTGTGGTGGCGCCCCCTGTGGCCGACAGAGATATTTTCTCTCTCTTTTGCACTTTCTTGCACCTCTCCCTGGACACCTCCCTACGCAGTGAAGGGTCATTAGCACCCATCTCCATTCCTTTCTCCCTGTGGGTGTCCCCATTGTCTTAAAGAGGCCCAGCCAGGGAACAGGGAGGGTGCAGGCGGAACTTTACCACAGCCTGTGCCCCAGGTCTGCTGCTAGGGTTTCATTCAGACCTTTTCTCACGGCAGGTGTGAGCGTCCTCCGTCCACAGCTTGGGGGAGGTAAGTGATGCCTAGGAGGTGGCACCAGTGAATGTAGGTGAATTGCAACTGGGCCTGCTGACCTCAAAGCCTGCTGCACCCCACACAGATGCACCCCCCCACAGGTGCACCCCATGAAAATGCACCCCACCAGGTGCAGGTACCGGTGCAGGAGCTGTACCACAGATTCCGTGTGTCATCATCTCATTTGAATCCTAACATGTTTTATTAAATCAGCTTTCAAAGCAAAAGGGGCTGCCACCTCCCCAGGGACACATGGCAGGTCAGAGACCAAAGGGAAGGAGGCTGGACACCCTGCCTCAGAACGGTGGCAGCTCGGGTTGTGTTATAACAACCGTTGCTGAGTTTTGTAAATCATAATGGCCCATGCATGGTGTCCTTCTGTTTCATTCTGGAAACCACTGTGGAACAGGCATACTGCTTTCTGTGGCCCAACAAGGAATAACTAGGGTCTCTTGGCTGAGACAGGCTGAGACTCAGGATGGACGCCATGTGAGGCAAGGCTGAGAGGCTGGTGGTCCTCCTTTAACTTCATTCTCAATAGGCGCATGTGGTAGGTCCCAGTATTATCCCCATTTCACAGAAGAGACCAGCGAGGCACAGGCAGCTGGGGCAAGGGGTGCTGGTCCTGGTGTCTGCCCTCCTCAGATCCCAAGGCCTTCGTCTCCCCGAGGGACTGGCCTCGAAAATGCACAGCCTCCAGAGTCCCTGCTCCCGATGCGGATGCACGTGCTCTGTCCCTGCAGGGGAGCTGGCAAACTTGGGAGTAACCCAACTCCTTCCCTGGAGAAAACACCCCTCAGCAGTTGTGAGGATGGTCAGGTATACACAGCCTTCGCTGCTGGTGGTTGGTGGGCTTCCCTGGGTCCCCTGTCGCTCTGGGTGCAGTGAGATCCTGTTGTCAGTGACTGTGGTGATCTTACCCCACTGCTTTTTTTTAAGAGACAATGAAGGGAGGGAAGAAAGGGAGAGAGAGAGAGAGAGAGAGAGAGACATCGATGTGAGAGAGATAATTCTATTGGTTGCTTCTTGCATGCACCCTGACTTGGGTTGTGGATCAAACCTGCTACCCAGGTACATGCTCTTGATCTCGAATCAAACCCGAGACCCTTCAGTGCACGGGAGGGGAATACAAGGGGGGCAATGCTCTAACCACTGAACTGCTGGCCAGGACAATGGATTTCTTTACATCAGAGTGCAGGTGGGTGTCCCCTGACTGACTAGGGAAGCCTGGCCCTCCCTCAGAATGGCATGCTGGGGATGGGGTGCAGCCTGATCAGCCGGGCCTTGACCTGCGGAGCCAGCGTTCCAGGGTGCATCTGCCATGGACCCTGGCGTGGTGCTCGTGGGGCAGAGCAGCTATTGCAACGATCTTCACTTCATCTGGGGCCTCGCTCTGGGGCTTGAGTTGAGACTCCAGTCACGGGATAACCGCCACCTCTAATCAGCACTTAGGATGCCCAAGTCTGTGGCCAGAGGACACGCTTGTGCAGAGCACCCAACTTGCACGCTCCGCAGCCTCCCTCCAGGCCTGAGCCATAGGTCTGCACCACCATCCGCAAGCAGGACACCGCTCCGCTCCCTCACTGAGGAAGAGCTGGACCGGGACGAGCTCTGCTGGGCAGGTGGGAGTCTGCATGTGAACAGGCGTCACCTGCCTGGCTTCCTGGTCAGCAGGCAGGTCCCGGTCCTAGCCCATCCCACCACCCTCATGGCCATGATGGTGATGGTGTGTGCAGCGGGCAGTGTCCTTGACAAACGGGTGAGCAGAGGGAGCTGAGCACCTGCGGCCAGGGCGCCCGGGGCCAGACGGGATCTCATCCACTCACGCCCCTCTTTCCCCAGCGAGGAGGGCTGTGGAGGCAGGAGAGCCCAGGTGTGATGAGGGAGAGAGGAGGAGGGCGCCATGGTCCTGGGGAGCAGCTGGCTGCCTCTTCTCCACAAACTACCAGCAAGTACAAGGTGAAGGCTGACACCAAGGTCCTGTTGTTACCACTGCGGCCTTCCTGGCCCACACATGTGAGGGGCACCTCGGTGACCAGTGCCCAATGCTCGCCTTCAGCTGTCCGTAGGGAGCCTTCCCAAGTTGATCTGTCTTTATCTCCAAACACAGGAGCTGGTGGAAGAGGGACCGAGGGTGGGGAGGGTCATGGATGCAAGGCCAGCCCAGCAGCTGTGAGTGATGGCTGGGCTGGTCTCCACCTTCTCCACATCCAGATGTGGGAGGTGGGGTTCCTGGCAGGTCCTCAGGCCTCGGGCAAAGGTCTTCAAGTGTTCCAGTAGGTCCTTGTTTTCCATCCAAAAAGGAACAGTGTTTACTCCCTGAAGCAGGGTGACAGCCTCTGAGGAGTCCTAGGTGAAGGGTGGGGCAGGGGCTTGGCTCCATTGCCTCCTTTTCTGCCACCGCCTCAGTGCCGCCTTAGCGCAGTGGCTGGTGCTGTCCCAGTCAGTCCTCCAGGCTGACCCCAACCGACACTACTCTCCAGGAACCAGTGTGCTTCTTATCATCCCCCCAGAAACACACACATGCATATGCACATGCATGCACACATGCACACATGTACGCCGGAGATCTATGGCCCTGACAGTAACGTAAGGCGAAGGAGCACACAGCTGATGGGCCCTCCAGCCCTCATGGGAAGAGACTGAGATGCGTGCTGGGAGCAAGGCGTCAGCAGCAGCACGTGCTGGGTTCATTCTGGCACATTTGGTGCACATCATCTTTTTAAGAGAATTTAACCCTCAGAACCAAAACTTGTGCTTATTAACCTGAGTGTTGTACACATTAGGAAGCTGCATCACAGAAAATCACTTGCTTATGTTCAGAGACCCCTGGATTCTGGACTGAAGTGCCTTTTGGTTTTTCCTCAAATTAAATGGAAAGAAGGCAAGTTTATGTCATTTTCCCACTAGGGTGAATGCGGCTCCACATGGACAGAATCTGGTCTGAGGGCTGACAGTAGAGAGGGGCAGCTCTGCATGTCTGGGGTGCGGGAGGACAGAGGCAGGGCAGAGGGTGGGGTGCAGGCAGAGGATGCAGGCGGGTCTTTACAGAGCAGTGTGGCTCAGGAAGGCACCCCATACCTACGCCTCCTTTTCCCTGTAACATGGGATTGAATTCCTTCCTGAAGGTCACGGTTATTGGGTCAATATGCCAAGCTCCTGGCAAATGCTTCCCCTTCTGCAGGCCCAGGCAGGCCAGGCCGTCCTTCTAATTACAGCAGCGAGTGGGCCATAGTCTGCAGAATGCTTTCATGCCTTCTGGACCAATTAGAAAGTGATCAGAGACTAGTATTCTGTGAGTCTGGAAGACAGAAAATTGGAGTCATTGGGCAAGGCGGATGGGGATGTGGGCGCTGTGCCCGGCTCCTCAAAGGATCTGCAGGAATCTGGCAGATGGGACAGTCTGTGTTCTGAGCACCATGGAAGCCTGTGCTCGGGTCCCTCACTTGCTTCCTCTGTGACCAGGGTGATGACTCGATGTTTACCCACGTCTGCCACCAGCAAGGACACGCGCCTCAGCATCTTGCTTGGAGAGAGGAGGAATGGAGTGACCCTGCAGCGGTCATCTTTATTTCCATGGCAGACAGGTCAGGAAAATTGATTAGATTAATCATACAGACCAGCAAACATCAGGAGTGAGAGTGCAAGGAGCAGAGGAGTGCTCACGGCATTCCAGGACGCACCTGCCCGTGCGCTAATGGGATCTGTGTCCTTGGCGATGGGCATGGCTGTGGGAAGGAGGCCTGGGAGAAATCGAACATTAACCATGGCAGCCTAGGCCCTTGTGAATCAGAGCTTCAGGCCATCCCTGAGCTGCTGGCCTGGAGGTCTGGGGTGTGTGAGAACATCCACTTCTAAGGGCGTAGGGAGTGTGGGCTGCTGGTCCGAGACTGGGGAGGGCCTGGTTGTGGGGTCTTGTTCTGACCTAACACTGATTCACTGAGTTCCATGGACACTTCATGCGTTGTCTCTGAAACCCCATGTGTAACTGTGTTGCTTCCTTGTTCCACAGGATCCCAGAGAGCCCACTGAGTCCCTGTCGGTGGAAGTGTATGTAAGGCACAGGGCAAAGCCCAACTTTCAGCTGCTTCTACTCAAAGTCCACTTCGCTTGGTGTTTAATCGACCTGAGTGCGATTATGACAACTCACCTCCAGATTATGCGTTCATTACAATGTAATAAAGAGCGCCACTGTGAGGAGGCCAGGCCGAGGCCGGGATGTGGCAATGCCGGCACAGGCATCTCTTCCCTTGAGCAGCCTACACCATGCAGGACTGCGGGGACTGCATCCACCTGCATCCACCTGCACGCTAAGTGTGGTTTTCACACATTTAATGATTGGGAAAAGTCCAGAAGAAGATAGCTCATGAGGCATCAGGACTATGTTGAAGTTGGGGGTCAGTATTTATGGGTAAAGTCTGATTGAAAGCCAGGGATGCTCACTCATCTTTCTGTTCATTGGCTTCCTCCGTTCAGTGTGGCCGAGTGGGGCAGCCGTGGTTGAGTGGGACAGCCGTGACCCAGTGGGCTCTGCCCTTTGCACAACAGTCTGTGACCCCTTTGAGTGGATGAGTTGAACCCCACCATAGTGGGGGACAGAAGAAGGTCTGGAGAAACTCCCAGGTGGGCCTGCTGCAAACAGGGAGGCTGGACCAGGCCTAGGGAATGGCAGCAGCCAAACGTGCAGGCCTCAGGGCAGCAGAGAGCGGCAGGTACAAAGGCCCTGAGGTGCAGTTTGACTTCACAGGCCCCGCCAGGGCTGACCAGCAGAGCCTGAGCGATGGGAGAGTGACTGCTCTGACAGGATTGCTGTGGAAGAGAGGGCTGAGGGACTGCAGCTAAAGGAACCAGACAGCCTCCATCGCCTGCCTCTTCAGCTTTTCTTGTAGCAGCAGTTTGAGATACCGTCTATCTTGTAGAAACCATCAGTGGGTAAGTAATCTTGGGAGGACTCATGTGTCTGCAGTATCCTTTAAGCAAGGACACCCAAAGATTAAGCATCAGGATTCTGGTAAATACCCGGGGGTCCGCAGGTACACAGACTTAGAGGCAGCCACTTTTGGCCAACTCCCCTAAGTCGGAATTCCAATAAACAGGGCGGGCTGCCTTTAGCCAACTTCCCTTTTCAGAATTTTCTCCTTCTAGACTTTCCAACCAAGTAACCTGTGCTTTCCTATAAGACCTGGTGAGGAGTCCTGTCCCAGGACTATAGGCCCTGCTCCCCCCTTCTCCCCCAGGACTATAGGCCCTCCTCCCCCCTCCCCCAGGACTGCAGGCCCTGTCCCCCCTCCCCCAGGACTATAGGCCTGCTCGCCCCCTCCCCCAGGAGTACAGGCCCTGCTCCTTCCCCACCCTGAACTGTGGCCCTTCCAGTGCTGGGACGATGATGCTGTGTTTCCATCTCCAACAGGTCCTGGTCCGGCATCTGACACTTGGTCCTAGGTCTGGAAGCTGGGAAGAATTAATGCTCGTTCCTGCTGCACACTGTGAGCCCACCAGCCTCAGCCCCACTGTTGAGCCTCGGCATCCACGTAGATTACTTTATTTGGGGAAGTTTTTCTTTGTCATCTCTAAAATTCTTCAGGGGCTTGCTATCCTCCTGAGTGGCTGTGACATTCTGGTTCTCAGTGTATTTATAGACCTGAAGCTTAAAAGCAAATATCGCAAAGGTCAGAAAGGTGCTTGGAGATGTGTGCACCTATGGTTTCTGTTGCTTCTTTTTAATAAGAATATGAAACTAAACACAAGAAAGGTTACCTGTGGTGCATCCACGTTTCTAGTCACAAATCTCTAATTTTATCAGGGAGTCCCAGAGCCTCTTGAAACCAGGACAGGGAGACAGCAGAGGCTCTGTGGGCCCTCAGTGGCCCACGTCCCATGATTCTGGCACTTGCCCTCCCCTGCCTTCCCCTGCCTCTGCCATTTCCTTTCCTCCCTCTCCTCCTTTCCCCTCCCCTCCCTCCCTTCTTCTACCTTCCCCTTTCCTCCCCTTCCCTCCCCTGACTCACTGGGTCCTTTCTCATCCAGAAGACTTGCCCACAGTTGCCAGGCAACGTCACAAGACTGGCCTTTCCCCTGCAGTGAGGCATCGGCTGCTGTCATCACATTTTAGGTTACTATTACTATGTAACAAAACTCTCTCTGCAGAAATGCTCAGCAGATTTCTGGGAGACTGGTTTGTTTGCTTGTCTTGAAGCAGATCAGTTAGCTAGGGAGGACAGCGAAGGTCTGGCATGGAGGAGGTAACAGAATAACAGCACAGGCGGCCTGGGGCAGGTGCACAACCAGTACGGGGGTCACATAGAGGGAGAAGCAGACATACGCTGCTCGACCCTGCTGAGCCCCGGCATGCTGCTAAGTTTTCCGGAGTGGCCTGAACTGGAGGGACAGAGCTGTGTGCCTTCGGAGCCACGCCGCCTGCCCAGGGGGATGTAGCAAGCAGCATTTTCACTCCTTAGAGTTCTAAGGTCTGTTGTTTTTCATTCTTGACTGATGTCTGGCCAACACCATCTCTGGCCAATTCCTTGGCCATCACTACCGGGTAAATAGTGCCTGTGGGTTGGGGGCTTGCAAAGTGTGTGTCTTCTGTGCCTGGTGCTGCACCTCAACATGCAGGCAGCCAAACTCATGCTCATGACACTCTTGGTGCCTGTCCTTCCTCATCCCAGCGGCTCGGGGACATGGAGACGTGTTAGCCCCGGCAGAGCGTTGAAGCACACAGAGTACTTGAGAGATGGTGGTTACATACAGTTGCATTTATTGTGCACCTGCTATTGGCCAGCACGGGGACAAATGCTTCCAGCCTCCAGCGGTCCGTACCTCAGCCCCATGCTGGATATGCTGTCGTCATGTCACTCACACAGCTCACACCACAGGCCTGGGGCGGAAGCCTTCCTGTTTCTCTCTGTGCCTGTGCGTAGCTCATGTGAAACTATTCACTCATCCATCTGGCCATTCATCTACTCTCTCTCAGGGTGTGCTCATACCTGATGGGAGGGAGCTGGGGGCCTCGACCAGCTCACAAGTCCCCTGCTCTCAAGGAGCAGATGCTGGGGGTGGGGTGTGGTGCATGGGGAACCAGCACAATCAATGAGCACTGGAGCGAGTGCCAGGGAGGGGCACCTGAGCTTCCGGTATAAGTGTTCTGTCATGGAGATGCTGGAGCTGAAAAGACAGCGAGGCAGTGGCATGGCCCAGGGCGCCTGTCACGCAGGATTGCCGGCTTCCAGCCAGTGCTCTTTCCACATCATGGATCTCCCAGCATTCCTGACATGGGTGTGAGGTGCACACCCTGGAACCCTTCTCGTGTGCTCTGGGACATCACAGTATAATATTTCATTTAAAAGTGTCTAATAACTTTGAAAGTAGAAAGTTACAACAAAATTACACTTTTTAATATATGTCACTTGACCATGTATCATTTTACAAGTCTCATGTGTACACGAGTGTGTATCCGTGTGTGTACACAAGTGTGTACACATGTGACTATGTCAATAACTGTGGGAAGAGCAGCACTGCAGCCACGGCTTTGGGGGCACATCCTGGACAGCCATGCTATGAGGGGGAACAGCAGCAAATATACAAATCTCTGTTTTCTCCCGCCCTCAGCTCTGGGGAGAGAAAAGGACAAAGGAAGCGCTTCTGAGTGCCTGTCCCCCCTCCCCCCGCCTCCCGGGGACGCAAAGGCAAGGAGAAGGGTGGGCTGGGAGGAAGAGAGGACCCTCCCATGAAAGACCCACTCAGGTACACCCACCAGTAAGCATTGGGAAGGCATAGACGGCCGTGTGCTGAGCCTGCTGACAAGCACTATTAAATATTGATTCCATCCCCACGGTGACTTCATTAGCCAGTGTGCGTCCCTGGTGCTGACCCAGCACTCCTGCACTTGCCCTGCACCTGGGTGTGGCGAGGTACAGGAGGTGATGTACCCGCTTCCATGAGTGGCTTCACATGTCACCAAAGTGCTCAGTGCCCTTGGTCATTTGTCTTGTCCTTTCCTTCCACTAATTGGAGACACTTTCCAGGAGAATGAAGGAGCTCACACCTGTGTGAGGCGCACAGCTGGTGCAGGTGGCTCACACGTAGGACCTGGTCTCAGGCTCAGAACAGGTGCCATGTACACGCATTTGGAGAAGTGAGGCCCTGGGGGCCTTGGGCCGGCTCAATGCTCGGTTCCAACTCCTCCTCTTTGGGACGCTTTAAATAAAGAACCTGAACATGAAGGAGGAGAAAGGACGACCCCACAGAGCCAGCAGAGCATGTGGATGCAACATGCTCCTGACGGTGGCCACACTGCTCGGCTGTGGATGCAATCGGGCCAGGACCCCGGGCTGCAGCGGCCGCCGCGCCCTGGCCTCGCGGTCTGTGGCACGAGGGGCGTCGGAGCATTGTGACTCCGTGTCCCTCCCGTGACCCTGGCACAACAGGTCTGGGCTCTGCCGACAAGTCCCGGGAGCTGAGGCTTCTGACTGGGGAAACACTTTGAGAATCTGCTCTGGTCTAACCTCACATTTTACCGACGGGAAAGCTGAGACCCTGAGAAGTGAGTGGCCAGGTGAGTTTGCTGAGGTGGAGTGGCCAGGGCTGGGCCATGCTGTGCCCACAGCAGGGGACAGCCAAGCGCCCCAGCCACTCCCAAGCCTGCCGCCCTCTCACCCACCCATGTCCACACTTGCCATGGAGGTGGCATCTCTGAGGCCACGTTCCGGCCAGAACCACGTCCCCTCTGGCAGCAGCCCTGCAGCATTCTGGGACACCTGAAAGGGTCCCAAGTGCCGGCCTCCCCAAGGAAGACTCCATGTAGTGGAAACACCCAGAGTCACGTTCCCCGAGATCCCAGAGCGCGTTGCGGGGACCGCGAGGCCCTGGCCTTGACTGCAGGAGCCTCTGGCCGTGGGAAATTTGTCTTCCATTAAAAATAGGAAATGCATTGTTTTCCACCTGCTGGACAGGAAGCCGCGTGCAGTCCGGCTGCTGGGCGTGATATGCCCACTAGGGTCTCTTCTGATTTTAAAAGACATTGAAGTTAGAACCTTTTCAGGAGCCCCTCCAGCAGGCACTGTGCCAGGTGTGCCTGGTGGTGAGAGGGCGGGGGCTCTCTGCCCCACAGGGTTTTGCTGCGCTCAGCCCTGGGCTCTGCATGGAGACAGAGGGCAGCCCCTTGGAGCGTCTTTGGGTTCGAGGGGGGCAGTCCTGGCACCTGCACCCGTGTGCCCAGGACAAGCGGCCTGGCTCCCCCTACGAGCCGCACAGCAGAGGGGCGCCTGGCGCAGTGGCTTTGCATACAATTATAGCGATGGCATCATTTTTTTGAAACAAACTGTCCATAAATGTCACAGAGAATCCGGGTCTCCTTTTATTAAAACTGAAAAATGTGTATAAGTGTAAATAACAAATGACTGCTACAGGAACGGGAGCGCCGCATTGCGCGGGCGTCTCTCTCCCCTCTCCTCTCCTCTCCTCCTCATGTAATTTGCATTAATAAAGAGGCTGTTCCTTGTCGGAATGTGTTTCATCCGGTTTAAAATCCCAGGGCGATCCACTGGGAAGAGCTCGGGGAGAATCCAACTGTCAGAGCCGACGAGACAAATGAGTCCCCGTGTCAGGAGCGTGTGGTTCAACGATGACAGATTGAGAAGAACTGTCCCCCTCTCGACAGGCGGGCTTCATTTTCAAATTAATAAATCTGAATAAAATATTTTTCCTTTCATTACGCGTGGAGCCTATTTGACAGTCCCGTGACAGGAGGGAGTTGCAGTGTTGATGAGAGCGGTTTGCAGATCCCACCTGGGCCTTTTCTGCTTTATTTTTACCTGCAAGCTCTCCCGTTTGCCTGGCGCCTGCCCTTCCTCACACCCTGCTTCCCCCTCCCTCCGTCCTCTCCGGCCCCGCACCCCCATGCTCCTAGCTCCCAAGTCTTCCCTCCATGCCACCCTCACTCTCCTCACCTCTGAAATGTCACCGCTCCTGGGTTGTGCTATTCTTTGCATTCACCTGCAGACCAGCACTTTGAATTAAAGCCAGAGCACATGTCACCAAGGAAAGGAGGAAAGAGAAAGAAACATCTCTAATTATTATGAAATATTCGCTTTCTTCCTGTGGTTGTTTATCGCTGATCATATCACAGTAACAGCTCACTCCACGGCTGGAGTTGAGAGTGGATCTCTCT
>JAAGEH010000042.1:1528212-1698038 GCA_011751065.1 Lasiurus cinereus | reverse complement strand
ATATATCACACACACAACCTGCACAGCATATACATACATTACACACACACATGCCACACATTTCATACACATACATATCCATATTAAACATACATACACATCACAGAATATCACACACACCACCCACATACCACACATATCACATTCTGTACATCACACACATCACACACAAGCATATACATCAAAGCATACCAATCACACACATACATATATATCACACATACCACCACATATACACATACACACATCATACACAATGCCAAACACATACATATGCGTCACACACATATCACACATTCACACATGCACACACACACACACACACACACACACACACAAGCGACCCTTCCAATCAGACAGACAAATACACCTTGTAGTCAGCTCCCCTCCCAGAGCCAGAAGGCGCTCTGTGTCCCAGCCATTGGCCACACAGGCGCATCTGAGAGCACGGGGGGCAGTGATGCCTCTTAAATAATTCAGGGCACTTTATGGGACATGCTAGGCGCTCATTAGAGAAACGCTACTGAGGAAAGGGACTCTTGCTAGCAGAGAGGGTTTTGTGTTGGCACTTGGTGTGGAATCTGGGCACAGCGGGCAACTTCCATGTGCACGTTCTGTGGCCTGAGATCCAGGCAGAGAGAAATGGATCTAATTACGTTCAGGGCTGCAGTAAGCGACGCCCCAGTTCCCACCGTTCAGGCAAACTCCCCTCCCTCTGGAAGGAAGGCAGGAGACCTGCCACGGCCAAGGAGCTGAGAGGGGGGACTCTGCGGTCCACGACACACGCTCAGTCCCGTTCGGTGGTAGTGGTAGTTGGTGGTCCTGCCCGTCCCCACTGCTTCGGTGCCAGGCCTGCATCCACTGTTCCTGGGAGGTTTGCCGTACTCCCTCCCCCAACGCAGTCTTTGCAGACACAGGGCATCTAGGTACCAAACTTGTGTTGGGGTAAATGTAGGTGGAATTTCCCAGTGACAATCCATCAAATCTTTAGGCTTAGGGGAAAATGGGAGTGAGGATGTGTGTGACATGTTGGTTTGAATCTTGAAATCAATTATTTGTGTGTAGACATTTGGACAAAGGCACAATTAGGGAGGTTTCCTGGAGGCACTCTGTACTGGCTGGGAAGCAGAGCCTGGTAAGCAGACTTCTCAGATGGGTGAGATTTTGCTGAAATATTCTATTCCTCAACAGGATAAGTAGAAAATCTACCCACTAAAAGGTCCAAAGCAAGACACATCCAGGGAAGATGGAGCAAGCTGGATGGTCAGTGTCCATATTCCAGATGTCCCCCGACCCCCAGCTGCTGTGGCTGCTGTCTCATTGTTTCCTGAACCCATTTCTCCCAGAAATAGCTCCAACTAAGGGTGTCCCGCCACTCCAAACCGTCAGTGTGACCTAGAGGCGAGCGGCTGAGTAGCTGCTGTAATGCCATAGGAAGACAGGAAAAAGCGTGTGGCTGTTCCAGGGTCTCTTTACATGCATGGATCCATCTGACTTCACAGCAACTCAGGGGACAGGCTGGACATTGCAATCGTCACTTTATAGAATTTACAGGAAGCATAGTGTCAGGATGAAGTCACTTCATAAGATCACTTGAGTCACAAAGAGAAAAGGGGATTGATTTTTTTCCTTATTCCATGTTCACTAAATTGTACTTCCCTTTGTGTGTTTATATTCTTACATCTGTGTTTGCATGTCTCGGTGTGTGTCTGCATGTGCATGTCTGTGTGTTTCTCTATGTGTGCATGCCTGTGTGTGTGTGTGTGTGTGTGTGTGTGTATGCTCTCGGGTAGACAAGTGAAGCTGACTACTGTTAACTGGCTGGAAGTTACTGCCTGGGAATCCTGCTCATTCCCATTCAACTTGTTGATTACTTTGTATCTGTCTCTAGAAGTCTACATGTTTTCAGATTCTCTTCCATTTTATTTCTGGATAATATTCAGGTGGTTAAGCAACATCACATGAGCTCTACCAGTGCCTTCCAGCAAGTGGTGTTGGTGATTGATTGTTAAAGGGAGAGAACCTTCAAAAATCTTGAGATCCGTAAGATTTTCACAGCAATGAGAAGTACTCACAAGCCCTGGCCAGTATGGCTCAGTTGGCTGAGTGTTGTCCATGTACCAAAAGGTGGCTGTTGGATTCCCAGTCAGGGTCCATGCCCGGATACTGAGCTTGCTCCCTGTAGGGGGCGTGCAGGGGGTGGCTGATAGATATTTCTACTCACTTATCAATGTTTCTCTCTTTCCCTCTCCATCTCTCTAAAAATCAATTCCAAAAAATCTCTCTTTTTTTTACATGCTATTGATTTTTTACAGAGAGGAAGGGAGAGAGATAGAAAATCAGAGACATCGATGAGAGAGAAACACTGATCAGCTGTCTCCTGCACGCCCCCAACTGAGGATGCACTTGCAACTAAGGTATATGCCCTTGACCAGAATCAAACCCGAGATCCCTCAGTCTGCAGGCCGATGCTCTATCCACTGAGCCAAACAGGTTTCTGCAGATTTCAAAAAAATATTAAAAAAATATTTCTGGGATTGAAAGAGGATACAGAGATCATAATAGATTCATGATTTATGTATTTTTAAAAGATGGAGAATTATGCCCTATTGCGGGTCAGTGAGCTGGTTACTTATTGAGTGGTAGGCTTTCTCAGGCCTTCTCCCTTCCTTGAGGCTGTGTTAATACCACAGACAATCATTGTTTTTAGGAGACACTGGAGGATAAAGTAGCACCTTCACTTACATCTTACAACTTTCACACTGTCATAGAAACATTGTTTCTTTGCTTTCTTGAATTGGGCGGAAAAGAGAGTGAGTTAGAGAATGAATGAGCAAATGAATGAATGAATGAAGAGTAAACAAAGATCTTCATGTCAGCACTCCCGGGGTCCCGTCACTGCTGAGTGAGGACACAGAGCATTGACCGGCTCAGGGCCCAAAGCACTAAAGTGCGGCTGACCCCCATGCACCACCCTGTCTGTCTGGGTGCTTTCTCCTACGTCACAAGTATCCTTAACCTCAGGTTTCTAAAAGGGTAGAGGAACTTCTTACTCTGGGGTCGGGTCTTCCACGTACCTGGGCAGACAACTACTGTGGCTCCCTTGCCCTGACCTGGCATCTTGTATTTGGTACAAACCCATGCTGGGCAATTGGGGGGTGGAGAGGTTGAAAAGATTGCTGGCCTCACTCCTTCCATGGGTCCCTTTAGCTTCATGAAGTGTAGCTCCACACTTCGCTAAGGGGGCGTGGCTGTAGGTAGTGCCCTGTGGTGGCTGGCAGGTAAGGACAGCAGGAGCAGCCAAGTTCCAAACTCCCACCTGCATGCCCTAGGACCTGGGGCTTTCCCTCTTCACTCGTGGAAGCCCTGGAGGCAGCTGGGAAGGAGGAACAGGAGGGAGCACTTGCACGTCTGCTGCTCTGTGCCAGGGACTGTGCTGGACCTGCCCTCCTGAGCTACACAGATCCTCTGCTTATCTGCATGGGTCCCCAGGGCCTGTCTCCAGAGCTGGGGCAGACGGTGCAGCGACTGTGGGGCCTTTTGCACGTCTAGCTTTTGGCTGATGCTCAGAAATAGGAGAATGCCACTGACAAGCACACACTCTGTGGCCAGGGCGAGTCCTGCTTTGTATTACTTGCTTACACGCATTCCATCCTGCACTTAAATGGAATCACTTTCCTTTTATATTAATGATCCTTGCCACTGTTGTTATTATTACATTTGTTAGGCACCTACTGAGGGCCAGGCACATGCTGAGTCTCCATATGAGTCTCCTTTAGTTCTGACAATAGCTCTGTGAGAATATTCTATCTTTCACTCATTACTGAACATAGGTGAAGAACTGGAGGTTGGAAGCCAAGCGGTCCTCCTGGGACCTGTGACTGGTGAGAGATACAGCTGGGATTTGAACCGTGGACTTACCCCCAGGTCTGCATCATTAACAGGAAACGTTGTCACTTACCCCGTTTACACAATGGCTCCACGTCTTTGCTGCATTTGCCTAGAATTGCCTTCCCCTGTATTTCCACTTGTCACAATCCCCACACCTCCAACTCAGGGCTGAGTCCAAATGCCTCCTCGTTTATGAAGTCTTCCCAAATTTTCACTGCAGGGTGATGTCTTCACGTTAAGGGGATCCTTGAATATGACATTGAGGCTATCACTGTAAGATAATTGTGAGCTCAGGACCCAGAACCTTTGGTCCTGCTTCGAGCAGGCTTGGCCCGAGTTCCTCCCTCAGAGGACTGGATCTCTGTTCTCCTCACATGCCCAGGGATCGAACATCTGCAGTCTCCCCAGCAGCCCACTGCTTTCGGGAGATCAGCACTTCCCCACCTCACCTAAATGCACGCCTCCTGTTGGCCGTGCCACCTCACCAAAAGCCATCCCTCGGCTCTGAGCAGTAACCAAGCAATCCCTGCTTTTCCTTCCCTGACCTTTTGCAACTCTCATGACCTCTGGTAGAGCCTATTTTTCATCCCTTAATCTTGTTGTCACTACCCTCTCTCACCTCTGGCGTCAGCAGCAAAGAGAGCAGGCTCTGGCGCACAGAAATGTCACTAGCAGGCGGCGCAGGCGCCTGCTTCATGCTGCCCCACCCTCTGGGATTAATAATGAATAAGATCTGATGATGGAATCTGGTGTGTTTCCACTTCCAGGAGACAGTGTCACCATTCTCTTCCAGAGGAGAGATGAGCAGAATGCAAACGACGCAGCCCACTTCCCCACTCTGCTCTGGAGGTTGTGCTGTGGCTCCGGGGCAGTCCTCCGGCTCCGCCCCTCTGGCAGGAACCTTGGCAGGAAGATTCCAATCCCGGATAATGCTCCTCCGGAAGCTCTGGGCTCCATTTCTTGGTCTGACTGGTGCCTTGAATTATTAAAGTCGATGATTCTCACCACCAACTAGAACTCCAAACAATGTGGAAAATCAGATACAGACTAGTATGTTAAACAAGAAGGTGGCTTTCCCAGTGATAGAAGAATTCATTCTGCTGACATTAAGTGAGAACTTTCTGGATTCTAGTCTAGAAGCATTCAGGGCAAGGGCTGCTGGAAGGGAGCTGAGGGTGGAGATCCTGAAGGTAACAATTCCAAATGCTTTAACTCCCAGCTAAGAAGTCTGAGGCTCCAAGAGGCTGTTGGAGGTGTGGAGTCACCCTGGTGAGCCTGTGGGCTGTGGAGGTGTGGAGTCACCCCGGTGAGCCTGTGGGCTGTGGAGGTGTGGAGTCACCCCGGTGAGCCTGTGGGCTGTGGAAGTTGGAATTATCGGAGATTTGGTCAGGGCAGTTGTTATGTCCTTCAGCTCTGTATCCAGGCTCACCCATACTTCTGTGTTGTTGTTGTTGTTTATTTGCTTTTCTCAAAAAGAGCTAAGTAATTGCTGTGGGAAAAATAAATATAAAACCATGGTCAAGACTTCCAAGGACAGGAACACATGATGTGATTCCGTGAGCTTGGAGCCATCCATCTGAATTAGGGACGGAGCCTGTAGTCTGGCTCCTGGGAGCCCCGGGCTCTGGAGAGCCCAGTTTCTCCAGGGAGATGAGGGAACCACGGGCCCCTCTCTGTGCCAGGGAGGCCATCATGGAAATCGTGGAGTTAAATAATACCTCGGGAGACAAGCCTGGCCACCAAACACACATCAAGCATCTGAGTGCAAGAACTACTGCCTAGTGACTAGCCGTGCAGAGGCAGTAGTGCTTAGTGGCAGCGGCACCGAGTCAGGAGGGCAGGGCAGCCACAGTCCAGCAGCATGGACCAGAGTAGTGGGGTCAGGGGGCCTGGAGGGAAGCAGCCACAGCTCAGAGGGTCGCAGCAGGTGCGGGCAGGGGGGCTGGAGAGAGGCAGCCATAGCTTGGAGAGGTCACAGTTGGGGGCAGGGGACCTGTAAGGGTGAGAATGTGACATGTGCTTGATAATGCATAAATCCCGAAGGCACCGCAGGGTCTGGTGAAGTGGGTTGTTGGGTCATTCTAAGGGGCAGGCTTGGATGAAAGAGTGAAAGGCCAAGGCATGGGATGGACTGAATCCCTTAGCACTGGGTGCCCAGTTCCTCACAGAGGTAGCCGTGAAGACCCATGCACACACCGCCTAAGTAGACGTATTTTCTGATGACATCTACCCCTTGTTCTAGCCCAGCGAAAAAGTGCTCTTCCGGGCATCCCTTGCCTTATCCCTGCCCCAGTGCACGTGGCTCCCGTCTTGTCCTCACCAACGGCTACTGCATACCTGTCTGAGCCATGAGGTACCTGGCCACTGCGAGTGACGCCCTAAGGACCCCTGAGAACATATCCATTGCCTCCTCCGGTCCTTACAGTGTGAGTCACACCCAGACGTGTGGTCCTTGTTGGAATGATTTTAATTCACAAAACAGCAGTATAAATGTTGCCCATAAATTAATCAGCAGGACAGGTGTCTTCTGCCAACTCGAGGGTCTGTGAACCTAGGAGACAAGAATGTGTTACTTGCCTTGAGATTGGGGAGAAAGCTATCAGACATAAACAAATAAGGACTTCTTAGGCATGTGCCTATCTATGGGCAGGGCACACAGAGGGAAGATGCTAATCGGTCAGGACAGAAATTGCTTGGTTGATGGTTATTTGATTCTATCAAATAGCCTGTGAGTGTGTTACCTGCCTTATGGTTGAAGATGAAAAAATAGTGTTGTCGTTAGACTGACAGTACAATGTTTTGGAAGAAGGTCCTTTTCTAATGGAGGAAAGGGAATGCTGGCAGGACCTTCTGCCCTGGGCCAGCGAGAAGGCAAAGGAGAAAAGAGCAGGGGCCATACCAGGAAGTGGAGGCCGATCTGAGCAGGGATGGGCGCCGCCTTGGCTAGAGGGAGTGGAACTCACCGGGAGATTATAATGCATTAAATCAAGGGCCACATGATTTTCTAGAGACAAGACAACATATCATCTAGGAAAATCATCGCCGGGTTTACCAGATAACCCTGAAATAGACGTGTGATGTTTGAAGCTGATTCTTAGCTTGAACTGGGAAGTGTTCTAACTTTGGTGCCTCCGGTCACATTAAGCAGCCAGCTCCCTGCGTTCTTCTCACGGAGTCCGAGGTGCCTTCAGGAGTGTTTCCTGGGGCTCTGAGGATCTGAGCCCATTTTTAAAAGGCAAGTCCGCAGTGTGTCTTTGTAAAGTATTTGTGTATTTTTAAAGGACAGTGTCTCCGTTTTAATAACAGACATATATTTGCATTATTTTACTAGTTATCAAATGCTTTTGTGTACATTTATTATAACATTTTATTAAAACCTTATATGATAGTAATAAAAAATTGTATTTTTTTTAAAGAGTGTAGAAGGGAGTGGGGGAGAGAGAGATCAATGAGAGAGGCACATTGATTTGTTGCCTCCCACCTCTTGCCCTGACTGGGCTCAGGGATTGAACCTGCAACCCAGCTATGTGCCCATGACTGGGAATCGAACCCATGACCCTTCGGTGCACTGGCAATGCTCTAACCACTGAGTTCACTGGCAGGTCTACAATAAACATTTGTATCTTCAATCAAAGGACCAAAGAAGCCACACCCAGGACCGCCCCGACTGACCTGAGAGCGGGGTCCTCAGGGTCTGGATCTCACATGCTCTCTGAGGGACCCCACAGCTTCCAGCAGCTGTGAGGCACCTGGACATCTCAGAAGGGGCTCTTGGGGAAGCACTGTCTGCAGCATGGCGGGGCCTCAGCCCATGGTGCTGGCTAAGGTTTGCCTGGGAGTCTGGTTTTTGCTGGCTACAGCGATGAAGTCCTCATTACAGAATGGGCATGGGCTCCGGAATGAGGTTGGAACTGAAATTTTTATTTTTTCTGCAGTTCTTAAATTCTCAGATAACTTCCTCCCACACTTACTTTCTGGTTGCAATGGAAATAGCGCCAAGAAAAGCTGGTTGTGGAATTCCAGGCCATCAGAACATGAGAGGGTTTGACTGTCGCAAGAAATAGTTGTTTTCTCCTGCTTTCAGACATTTTTCTAACCACATAAATAGCTTGGGGTGAAGAAAGAACAGGCGAGTGATGGAACAAGTTGGCGTGAAAATGTTGTATTTTCAGGAAAAGTAGCACCACGGCTGCGTTTTGCCTCATCCCAGCCGCAGCAGAGGGCTCAGGCCAGTAGCAGGCCTGAGTCCCAGTCTTGATGCTGCCCCTGAGGATGATGGCAAACAAGTTATTTAATCAACTTCTAGCTGTAAGGTTAGAGTCTTTAAGATTAGAGATACATTTAGGAGACCTCTAAGACACTCTGACTCTAAAGTTTGGTTAGCTCCCCAAATACCACTGTGAAGCTGCCGACGCCCAGGCCCACATCCCTGCCCTCGCTTGCTGTCAGGTGATCAAGGAGGAACCTCAGGAGGCTTGTTGAGGCCTGAGATGTCCCAGGAGGTGCCAGCTGCCTCTTCTAGGCAGAAGACCTTCTATGATGAGGGAAGGCAGGCTCAGTGATGCCAGGGACCAAGGACACGGAGTCGCTTGGAAGCCGGAACTCACCTGTCAGCCTCACACTCTGGCAGCCTTCAGCACCAGGCTCGCCGGGTCATTTAAGTAAGAACCTCACATTCACCCTGTGAGGAATTCAGAAGAAGACATAAGACAGGGCCTGGGCTACTGAGGCTCCGAACCGTCAGCTAGTGCGATTGGGAAGCGGGGGTCCAAAAATGTGGAGGCCGATAGTAAGCACCTTAGCAGTTGGGAACTTTCATGAAAGGAACCTTCCTGGAGCTGTCTGGGTGGAACTGGCTCACTGAGCTCATGCTGTCATCGGATAGCTCATTGTGGATGCAGCGGAAGGGATCTCAATAACATCCCAGGGTGTGCACCTGATGAAGGTGCTCAGCCTCACGCTGTCTGCTGGCCTGCGGCTTTTGGAAGGAGGCTGGGCAGCCAGCTCTTCCTGGGGGTTTTCAGGCAGACAGGCGAGACTATCCTCCCATTGAAAAGCTGAAATCGCACTTTCCCACTCTGGGGTGGTGAGCACCGAGTGAAGGTGTAAGGGCCCAGGGATGAGCAGGTGCTGCCGTCCTGCGGTCTGGTCCAGAGCCGTCGGGGAGGAGTTCCCGCCTCCCTCAGCTGCATGGCCGTGGCCTTGGTGCTGTGATGGGACCAGTCTGCGTGCCCACGCTTCTGCCGGGTCACCTCTCTCGTGACCCCTCTGGTGGTTTAGAGAGACATCAGCCAGGATTAGAACCCGAAGCTCCCCTTTGCGCCCTCGCACCTGGGGTGGAAGAGCTGCAGCTCCCATGGGCTCAGCACCTCCAGCCTCAGGCTCTTCCTCGGCCTGGGTGAAAGCGGCGACCCTGGGAAATGGGGAATCTTAGCTCAGATTCACACCGGAGTTTCTTCTACAAATGGGCACTTGTTTTAATTTGCTAGAATGTTCTGGAATCATTGCCCTGTGATGAGCCAGCCTGTGCCACAGCCTAGAACCCTGAGCGAATGGCATTGACGGTCATGTAGCCCCACCGTGCCCAAGGGTCTGGGGCTCTCCCGACAGCCTGGGACGACTCCTCCCCACAGTGTGACCCGGTGTGTGGCTGTGGGCGGACTCCCCACAGCTGCTTCCAGGGCCCACCTGCAGAGTGCCCTGGGTCCAAGCCCAGCTCCAGAGCGGACTTTCTCTCGGAGACACGGACACCGGATCCCGCCCGTTCTTGCAGTTCTTGGCACTGTACAAAGCCCCCTCCCCGCTTTTCCAGGCAGCAACTCCGCCCTCTTGGGATGGGAGGCAGCTGCCACCCCCCGTTCACAGAAGCAGAGATGTTGGGGTTGGAGCAATGATGAAGTTGGGGCTCCAGGCCAGGCTTCCTGACCCTCTTCCCCAGGGCTCACTGCACCCGTGCTGTTGGGCGGACCCTCGGGCGAGGACCCTGCATTCCCACGACAAAGGCTCTGTCGTCAGCAGATGGAGGCCAGGAGCTCTCTGTTCCCCGGAATCCTGGAGTCTCCATCTGTATCAGAGGAGCAGGCTAAGACTTGGGGAGACTGAGACTGACCCTCTCCCTCCCAGAGGGGTTTGTGATATGTGTGCACGCTAGATGCTAATTACCGGATAGGCAACCGGGGCTCTGACAACAGAAAAGAGGCCCCGTAAGTGGAAGACATCGTCATCATCATTGCTTGGGTTGATTGGTCTTAAACCAATACACCCATACAGGCATTTTCCTAGGTCCAACTTACCATCTGCTTGGAGGGAGAATAAGCCAGGAGTGCAACCCTGATTGGATGACAGGGGCTGCCCGGGGAATAACACTTCACACGAACCCAAGACTTGCCTGGCGTTTGTCTAATGCTCTTAAATCTCTGGCTTTGTTTCAGCTCTTATAGGTACCATCAGTTTAGTGGGCATCTTGGCAGATGGTCTGGGGGCCTCAGTAGCCCATGCACTGTCTTATGTCTTCCTCACGGGGGTGAATGCGAGGTTCTTACATAAATGACCTGGTGATTGGGATATTGCAACTTAAAAAAGCCCTCCCTGTTAGAATTCACTGTTTCATTGTGGGAATCTGCCTGGTGAGGTCCCCTGGGGGGTGGGGCCAGAGAGCTGGCATGCCGGGCTCCTGCCTCGGTGAGCAGGGGGTGGGAGAGGTGGCGGGGTCCCGAACCAGTCCTGTGCTCATGCTGTGTGCTGGTGGCCACACTCGGGGTTTGCCCAACAGCCCTGCTTTTGTTTGTGGGTCAGAACCCGCTCCCCACTTCTAGGTGGCACCACAGGCGAATCACAGCCTCTTTCATCCTTACCCTTTTACCTGAAAAGCTGCTGAGAAACTCCTAGCACGTAGCCAGCATGCAAGAGATGCTCGCTTGCCATTGTCTTCCTCATTCACTCCATGGGAGCTGGGAGGGTGACCTGTTCTGTGCCCCTGGAGCAGCTGCCGGCTACCCATCCCCTATAACACGCAGATGAGCATGGGCCCCTCTCATTTGCACTCTGCGTCCTGGCAAAGACTTCACCCCACTGCAGGGCTCCACAGCCCTGTAGCGCCTTCTGGGATGGCCAGGCCTCGGACCAGCCCCTGGCGGATGCTGTGATCATGGCTGTGCTAGAAGGATGATGCATGATGCAAGTGTACTGTGATGGGCAAGGTGTGTCCTGTGGGCTGTTCCTGTCATCCATGTGCGGTTTCCTTCATTTCAGCAACCTGGTCAGTGATAAGAATCGGCCAGTCTCACCTGTCACTCATCCCAGCTTTCACTCAGCCCCTTTGCCGTGCCGCAGGGTAGCTATGGAGCCAGCCCCTCACATCTGGGCCTCAGGCGGGTTTGGGAGTGATGGACCTGCAGCTGTGGGGACACTGTGGTTCCTCAGGAGGACGATGGGAGAGGTGAGACCTCCTCTTGGCAAGGGTGTCTGAGGTGTCTCCTTATTACAGGCGTTCAGCCTGCATTGTTCTCCGAGGGGCTTAGGCAGCAGCCAGGCAAGCCCCGCCCTCCCTCACCCTCACACTCATCAGGTCCCCCTCCCCAGGGTGGAGTTGGTCTGAGCACCCTGATGCCTCATGCTCCAGAGCGACTCGGTCACTAACTCCCCACCCCCAAGTGCAGTGAGAGGGCCTGGTAATCCTGGACTTCAGGATGGAGTGGCCAGGATCCCACTGACCCCTGACCCTTCTAGTAAACATAATGGCTTTCTCCCAGGCGCTACCTCAACGGCAATGTTTTCCACAGCACAAGGGTTCCTGCTCCTCCAGCGCAGCAGTGAGGCCACTTGAACATCCTTTTGCATAAAGAGGGACATTCATGCCTGAGATGGAGCGGCCAGGTTTCTTTAGAGGCAACTGCCAGGTCCAGAGGGGACTACCTTGCCCAGAGGGGACCACCTTGCCAGGCACCCTTGAGCAGCATTTCTCTGGCTGTGGTTCCTCTTCGCCTGGTCCCTGGTTACATTGTTTATTATTCAACTAAAATGAAGCCAGTTGCTCAGATTTCTCATTTAATGATACATTTTAAAAATTAATTGGTTTTTAGAAAGAGAGTAAGGGAAAGGGAGAGAGAGAAACAGTGACATGGGAGCAACACATAGATCAGTTGCCTCCCACACGTCCCCTACCTGGCAGGGACTGAGCCTGCACCCAGGTTAAGTGCCCTGCAGCCCCTTGGTGCACAGGATGATGCCCAACCAACGGAGCCCACCGGCCAGGGCTCATGGCACACTCTCCGTGAGTGTATGTGATTGTCACTTCACTTTCCTGCAACTGCGGGTTTTCGTGGCACTGAAGGGGGCCTCTGGCAGCAACCGTGGACAGCCCTGCTCTCATATGACGAGGAAGTGCTTCGGGTTAGTCTGACTGGATCCCAGAAGTTCAAACAGCTATTTTCTCCAGTTTTGAAGAACACCTCCACATTCCACGTGTGTGTGTGTGTGTGTGTGTGTGTGTGTGTGTGCGTGTGTGTGAATCTTAACCCAAGGATGCTTTTTCACTGATTTTAGACAGAATGAAAGGCAGGGGAGAGAAACATTGCTGTGAGACACATCGATTGGTGGCCTCCCACACATGGCCTGATCTGAGTGAAGAACCTGCAACCCGGGCACGTGCCCTTAACCAGAAATATAACCCGTGACCCTTCAGTATGCAGGCCACTGCGCTAACCACTGAGCACCAGCCAGGGCCTCTTATTTGTTATTTCATCCACATGGTGGAGAGCAGTGCATCCCTGGCTTGTGAATCTGAACAGACATTAGCCACCCTCTCCCCTCTACCAATTCACTGACCTCTAACAGTGTCCATAGCTCCCTGGTTCTTTCTCACTCCTTGGGGTGTTGCAATATGAGAAAAAGTGTGAGGATATGGAGACACCTGTGTGAGGCACTCACACTGAAATCTGCCTGCTTCGTAAAATGCAGGAGGAGAGAAATAACTCTCCCCCAAAGTTAAAACACCTGCTTCCCTGGGCCTCATACCTGCTCCCCTGGGCCTCATATCCAAGTGTGATGGAGGCCGGGATGGTGAGTGTGATGGGGGCCGGGGTGGCAGGTGTGAGGGGCCCACTGTGGTGGCTCAGAGGGCACCCCTTTCAGGGAGGGGCAGACGGTCAGCAGGACGACATTGTCCTGAGGAAGGAGGTTTCATGGAGGTTCATCTAAACAGAAAGGAAAAGCTAAACAGCTTGTGTGTTTCTTTTTCTTGCTGGAAACAGTTGTTTTTGTAAAGACAGCCCTGGGGCTGCCTGGAACAGGAATTCTTAAAGCCTGAGCAAGGAAGATGGCATTTGGGTGCTTTGACCAGAAGGGAACTGGTCTCTGGCCCTATGTGCCCTGGAGGGTGAGTGAGGGATGATCCTGGACCTGGGTCTGAGGTAGAAATGGGGGCATTGGGAAGACGGGAGGCATGGAATCAAATCTGAGACTCCCCCGCCTCTATCTGTGAGGATGCCTGCACTGCCGACGCTCCGCGCTGCGTCTGAATGTCTCGGTGGGTTGTCTCGGTTAGTCCTGCTCCTGTGCACTCAGCAGGGAGGATGGCATCAGGCCCGCAAACACCCCTTCCTCACTCCTGCCCAGCCAAGGGCCTCAGGAAACTCTGCTGCGTGCATGTGTGAGCATGTGTGTATACGCATGCGTGTGTGTGCATGTGTGCCTGTGTGTATACATGAGTAAACTTTACTACAGCCTGAACTCTACTGCCATCAACTTTTCTTAACCATGGGTCTCTTTCCCCAAGCGATTCCTGCTGCTAGTGCCTATTGTCCTCCTAGTCTCGCTGAGTCGGTCCCCGAGATTAATTAAATCACCCCTCCTACCCCCATCCCTGCTCCTGCGTGGGGGGAGCCACTGCAATGGCTGACATTCGTCTACTCCTTGCTGTGTCAGGACACATCGAGCCTTTTCCATTGTCCAATGCAAGCTCTGCAGGAACCCTGGAAGGGAGAGGCTGGTTCACAGGGCAGGCGCGCAGAGCGAGGACTCAGATTGGTCTGACCTTTGTTGTGTCCAGCTGCTTTTTACTTGTGCCTTGGGTGTTAGTGCCCCTTGGCACTGCCTGACCTTGTTCTCCTGAACAGTCCCTACCTCACTGCTGCCACCTGCCCAGGTGCCTTCTCCAAGTGGAGCGGTGCCTCCATCGAGTCCGGAGCCCCGGGGGTAGGGCCTCTGCTCCCCATCTGCCTCTGAAACAGGGCTGCTCAGCGCATCTGAGCCAGCTGCTTGCTCCCTTGCGGTCTGGGCAGCCTCCTTGGCTCTGACCTGCTGCTGAGCGTCCAGCCTCTCTCTGGGGCTGCTACCACGCACCTCCCAGAAGACCTGCCTCACCCTCCTGGGCAGAATGAAGCTTTTCCTGCCGAAAGCGCTGCTTCCCAGTAGGAAGCTGGAGGCCTCCCACTCTTCCTTGCCAGCTTCCCTCACTAAGCCCTGACCTGGTCTCCTGTTTCTGGCTTTTGTATCGCTCCCTCCGTATTTGTTGCTGCATCTGGATGAGGCCCTGTGAGGACTGGGGAGCCCGACTATTCTTCATTCACAGGGTCGAGGTTCCTGTGGTTGCCAGTGCCCAGCGCCCATCCTCGCCGTCAGAGGACAGAGCTCCTGGCACTTGCGTGTGCAGGGCCCTGGCACTCATGCTGATGGGACTTCATCAGTGGACAGTGCTCTATCTAGCAAAGGGCACGTTAGAAAGGCTACGAGTTGTGGTCCTAGGGCAGGACCTCTAGTATTTAGAGAGAAGTGTCAGGGGGATCACAACGGTCATTGTGTGGAAATATCAGCAGTCCCCTGGCCTGTGGGCACACAGCTCACAGAGTCCTCAGCGCTAGGCAGTCGGGTGGCATTAGAGCAGATGAGCCAGTGTTGGGACGATGTGGAAATCCTTTTTGGGGGTGACATTGGTTAATAAAATTATATTTGGAGGGTACAAGTCTATAATGCATCATCTGTATGTTGTGCTGTGTGCTCACCACCCCAAGTCCAGTTCCTGTCTGCCCACTGCCCCTGAACACGCTGCAGGCCTCCAGACAGTGCCCTCAGGAGCATGCGTTGGCAGCACTGTCTCAGATGCCACCTGTCCTGGGCACAGGGCCTCATGCCCTAAAGGACACCCCTGTGCACAGGCTTGTAGACGTGCTGGCCGGTTGTTCTGTCGACCTTGCCTGGGAGCAGGTGGGCTGGGAGGTCAGTGAGCAGCAGTGAAGCTGGACATGAGGGGACACGCAGGACGGGGGCTGGGAGCCCTGGGCAGCAGGACCCATGCATGGCTGGACCGGGCCATGGAGAGGAGCCGGAACGATTCCCTCTCCCAAGCCCGTCCCTTTGGCTCAGCCTGAGCTGCAGGACACTGAGCCTGTGTGACGTGCTGGACATGGGGCTGAGCTGCAGCGATGAGGGTGCAGCTTCTGGACTCCTGGCTGGGGTTTCCCACTTAAAATAGGAACCTCCCTGGTGTGCAAGCCGAGCCCACCACGCCCAAAGGCTCTTGGCGAGTGGCCTGTACAACAGACACAGCTGGACTGATTTACGGAGACCTGAGTGACATGAGCTGTGAATGCTCCACGCAGGAAGTGAGCAATCCCAGTTCTCTTCTGCTCCCCTGGATGGCCATGGGAGCATGGGAAAGAAGCGGGCCCAGTCTACTACCCCCATCCTTTCCAAATAGTGCTGAGCTCCCGTTTGTTCAGTTCTGTGGGCCTCATGACACCCTCCATGAGAATTTAAGACAGAGATAAACTTTCTAATAACTACATGGTTCTGAATTGGCTGGACTCGAACCTTGTCAGCAGGGTCCAGCCAGGCCCCGAGGTTGGTATGCAGAAAAGGGAGGCCCTGGTAATGCCGTCGCAATAAAAGAACTCATTCCCGCAAGTGTAGGCCCGAACCTCTGCCTCTCCAACTGAGATGTCTCCATTCCCTCCATTTCCCTCACTGTCCCAGAGGTGCCGGCGCTCAAGGTCCTGCTGACCTTTCTTCACAAGCACTTCGATGGCGATTTGAGCCCTGAGCACAGTTGTACACAGGAGGATTTCAGTCATGTTTAGCGATTCCAGGTGGTAGAAAATACCCTACAAACAGCACAGGTAACCTTGCAGGTGAGTTTCACTGGGAGTCATGCTCAACTCTTTGCAAGAAATTAACCTGTGAGGGTTGAAATGAGAATGACCTCATCTCAGACGCCACGGTCTGCTCGTGTCTGCAGAGTATGGACAACAACTTCCGTAGCTGCCACCGCGCTCAGGGCTAGGGAGGCACTTCCGTAGTCGCTGAGCGATGATTTTAGAACTCTCCCATTTAAAGAACTGGAACAAGTTCCTTGGGCATTAACCTGGGTCCCAGGTGTTCACACTGTTCCAGGTCATGAGCCTTCAATCAACACCAGAGAAGACAGACAGCAGAGCCATGGATCATTTATCAAAAATCAGGCTTCCAGGGAAAGAATACACATGGGAATCTTAGGAGTCCAAGTATGCTCCTCCCCCAACTTCAAAAGCATAAGAAACCATGGCTGGAAATGGCTGCAGCTCGTTTCTCCAAATGTTGGCTCAGTGACTTGCTTCCCACTGCACATGGTGTCACAGAGGGAGAGGGGCTGAGGCTGTGGTCCATCATGTAAATGCGTAATGAAAACAAAAGTGTAGGGGAAAGTGGACATTGTTTGAAATATGAGAAATGTAGTTTATATAAATTCTAGAGGCCCAGTCCATGAAACCGTGCCTGGGTGGGGTCCCTAGGTCTGGCCGGCAATCAGGGCCTGGCAGGAGAGGAGGTGACGGTTGCCAGGCCGGACTTGGAAGGAACAGATGCCAGATGACACCGACATTATAGGCACCCAGCCACTACACGATTCCCTGCCTTTTCCCCTCCTCATTCCCTCACTGCCATGCCACCACCACAGTGGGTGGGCCACGGGCCAATCGGGACCTGCCAGCCAGGGAGAGACACAGGGAATGGGAGGTTGGCCATTGGCCCCAAGAAGGAGCTGGCCCTTGGCCCCCTGGGAAAGGGGCTGCTTCCACCATCACCCACCCCCAGTTCCTCATCCCAGCCCAGGAGCTGGCCCTGATCAGGAGGGAGGTTGGATGGCTGGGAGAGTGGCTGTGGGAGTGCACTGATCACCAGAGGGCAGCTTCTGCATTGAGCATCTGCCTCTTGTGGTCAGTGCATGTCATGGTGACCGGTTGTTCTGGTCATTCTGGTCATTCCGGTGGTTCCTGTTGCTTAGGCTCATATATATATATATGAGAGGCCCAGTACAAAAATTTGTGCGCAGGTGGGGTCCCTTGGGTTGGCCTACAGGATTGGGCCTCAGCTCACGCCCCCACTCTTGTAGCCCCACAGCCCCGCCTGGCACCTGGCCATGGCCTGGTGCCACTCCCTCACTTGCTCCACCATTCCACCTGCATGGCGATTGATCAGGGCTGACCCCCCCCCCCGCACCCCTAGCCTCTGCCTGGTTCCCTCAGCACCTGGGAGCCAGGCAGAGGCTAGCCCCATGCACGCCCCGCCCCCCCATGCTGGTCTCCATATGTGAGGCGATTAGGCCCCAGCTCGTACCCACTTTGGCCTGGAGCTACCTGCTCACGTGCTCCGCCATCCCACTACAGTACTGCTCTCATTGGGGCCCATCAGGGCTGTTAGTGCCTCCACTGCTGCCGCTGCTAGTGCTGCATCGCCTTCACCCCCTATATTCTGTGCTGCACCCTGGTGGCTAGCACAAGGGTAGTTGAACTCACAGTGCAACAATTTGCATATTAGGCTTTTATTGTGTAGGATAAGGTGAGTAATTATTAAGCACAGTATATAAACACTTGCTTATGATTTTTTTTCTGTCTAGGAAACAATTTACTGTTAAGAAAAGGTGAATCTCCATTGTGTGATCACAGTTTTAGGTTATAGGATGGAGACAGTGCAGTAAGCCAAATAAGACTTTTCTGGAAGCCCTGCCAGTGTCCTTTTGGTTGGAGCATCATCCCTGCAGCAAAAGATTGTAGGTTCTGTCCTGGTCAGGGCACATGCAGGATTGATGTTTCTCTTTCACATTGATTTCTCTCTCTCTAAAAACTATGAAGATTAAAACAAACAAAACAAGAATTTTTATGAAATATTTGCTTCTGAGATGAGATGCCTGCCACACAAATTCAAAAAGAGCGTCTGGATCGATCCTGGAAAGTAGAGGCCATAGCGATGTTCTTTGAGGGTTTCCATCCCAAATGCCAACAGGTCTGCTCTCCCTTGCGAGAGTGCTGTTGCTCCTCATTTCTGTCAGAGAACATTTTATTCCCTGATAAAGTGAGCAACACTGACTCTAGGGGTTTCCTAGTTCCCTCTGCTCAGCGTTCTAATGCACTTTTTACAACAGGTGGGCCTGAGCCACTCTTGAAGCCCAGTTGTGTCCGGCTTGGCAGGTTGCTATAGCTTCGGGGCACAGCCAGCCTGTTCTGGGGCAGAAATAGGTGCCTGCCCACCGAGAGGTCAGAGGAACCTGCAGCCTCATCCTGAGCACTCGCTGCTCAACCTGCAGTTAGCACCGAGTGAAAGTTCCTGGGTATTACTTCCTTTTACGCTGCAGCTGGGATGGCAATAGAGCTGTCTTGCTGTCCAGCTTGGCCATGGCTGTCAAGACTATACCTTTAAATAGTCTGACTACCAAGAAAATCATTGGAAATGAGTGATAAGATTGCTTAACAATGTCAGTCATGAGCTGGGTTCCATCCACAAGCTGGTGGGATATTGATTTCACTGTGTAAAGCAGTGAAACCCCCCAAACAAGGAGTCCATCTGTCGTTTGTTCTATGGCAGTGGTGGGCAAACTGTGGCTCCTGAGCCACATGCGGCTCTTTGGCCCCTTGAGTGTGGCTCTTTCACAAAATACCATGGCCTGGACGAGTCTATTTTGAAGAAGTGGCATCAGAGGAAGTTTAAGTTTAAAAAATTTGGCTCTCCAAAGAAATTTCAATCTTTGTACTATTGATATTTGGCTCTGTTGACTAATGAGTTTGCCGACCACTGCTTGATGGGATCCTCCTTTTTTGGGTCTGAACATACAAATATATACCTATGCACATGGGTACATGCTTACCTATCCACTAGCATACATGTACATGTACCTAACTACAGATATTGGGAATGTATAAATTCATGCACTTATGGTTTTGCACAAATTCTAAGTACAGAACTCAGTGAATTTTCACAAAATGAATGTACTCAGGTCACGACGTAGAGGTTAGCACCTCAGAAGCCCAGCTCATGTCCCTTCAGTCATACACCCTCTCCCAGCGATGACAATATTTTATACGTATTTAATTTCAGAGAGAGGAAGTGCGGGGGGGGGAGATATGAGAGAGGAACATCAATGGGTTGCCTCCTTTACTTGCCCCAACTAGGGATTGAACCTGCAACTTAGGTATGTGCCCTGATGGGGAATTGAACCCGCAAGCTTTTGGTGCATAGGACGATGCTCCAACCACCGAGCGGCCCAGCCAGGGGTGTGGTGTTCCGCTGACACTGTGGACCAGCCCTGCCTGTGCTGAGATGTATGTGATGAGACCTCACAGCATGCCTCTTCTGTGTCTGGTGGCTTTGGCTCAACATACTTGGGAGATGACTCACACTGCTTGTTTTCATTGCCGTGTCTTATTCCATTGCATTAGAACCCCACCATATATGATTGCCTATCACTCATGAGCATTTGGACTGCCTCTGCTGGGAGTAATGAATCCAACTCTTGCAGCCTTTCTGTACCGCTTTACAGGACATCTATTCAACTTCAGTGGAGGCTGCTGAATGTGCTCTGAAGAAGTTGTGTGACTGTGTCATCACCAAAGGTGTATAACACCTACAGACACTCTAGCTCCAGCCAACACTGAGCACTACCGCTCTGTGCGGTGCAGTCATCCCAGAGGGTACGTAGTGGAACCTCACTGTAGTTTTAATTTGCCTTTCTCTGATGATCCAAGACGGAGAGCACCTTCTTGCATACTTCTCTGTGGCCAGCCTTGTCCTGAGATGCTCTTTCTATTCCAGCAGAAGATCTTTGCTGTCAGATGTTTTTGCGCACACATCTTGTATTATAAAGTTCCCTGTCCTTCCCAGGGTGGCAGCGTTTTATACATTATACACAGGTATTGTGTTTTACTACATGCATTTCTCCTACTGCTGAGACAATTATGTGATTTTTCTCCTTTATTCTGATAATGTATGGGCTTATTTTGATTTTTTTTCAAAAGTTTGATTTTTTAATCAATGATTTTATCGATTTTATTAGTCTATTGTAAAAAACTTACTTTGATCCTCTTGATTTTTATCCAATGTACTCTTTTTTTCTATTTCATTGACTTGTGTTGTCTTCTTTAAGATTTTGTTTAATTTGCCCTTTTTTCTCCTGGCTCCTTGAGATTGATACTGAGAGCAGGCACTGTCCCTTTACCATGCACATAGTAAGAGCTGATTAACCTTCCTTCTAAGCTAGCTCACACTCCACCCCATAACATTTGATTTATGTTTTTATTTTCACTCAGCTGAAAATGCTCTTTAATTTCCTTGAGAATTTCTAGTTTGACCTCTGGGTTAAGTAGGAATATATTGCCTAATTTACAAATGTGGGGATTTTTCAGGTATTCTTTTTATTTTTTTTTTAAATTTCTAGTTTAATTCCACTGTGGTCAGACAGCATGCTGTGTGTGACTTCAAACACTTTGGGATTTTTTGAGACTTGCTTTTTAGCTTAGCATACAGCCAATTTTGGTAAAAGTTTGGTTTACACTAGAAACAATGTGTTCCACGTAGGTGGATTCCACATATGGGATTCTGTTAATGTCACGTAGGTTGTTTGTTAATTGTATTTTCAAATACTTATTTACTTTAGTGATTTTTGGTCTGCTTTCTAAATCAGTTACTAAAAGAAGTTCATTAAATCTCTAACTATGACTGTAAATTTATTAATTTTTCTTATATTTATTTTTGTCCCATTATTTCTCGTGTTTATATATTTTTCTTTTATTAAGTTAGGTAGTTTTGATTTATTTTGTTAACTTTTGAGAACTCATGATTTTTATTTTAATCTATTTTTAACATATATTTATTGATTTCAGAGAGGAAGGGAGAAAGAGATAAAAACATCAGTGATGAAAGAGAATCACTGATTGGCTGCCTCCTGCAGGATCAGGTATCTAGCCCCCAACCTAGGCATGGCCCCTGATGAGAATCGAACCATGACCTCCTGGTTTATAGGTTGACACTCAACCACTGAGCCACTGTGGTGTGACTAAATCTATTTTTCAATCTAACTTATTACTTTCACTTTTATCTTTACTATCTGTCTGTGTAGGTTTCACTCTGCTGTTGTTTTTCTAATTTTTGAGCTGAGAATTTAATTAATTTATTTCTATTCTTTCATGTCTATTGATAAATATATTTAAGTTCTAGATTTTTCTCTGAGCACTCCTTAAAACAGGTCCCCGAGGTCTGCTGTAGAGTGCTGCCATCATTATTTTTGGATCATCTTGGTTTTGGTCTGCGTTGTACTCTCTCCCAGGAGTTGTTTGCTGGAATTTTAAAATTAACAGCTAGAAAGGAACTGAAACACCTGCTAGTCATTTCTAGCTCTTCCACCCAGAGATGGGACTGTGGAGCTTCTACATTATGAAGTGTGGTCATGTTTCTTCGTGACCTCACATACGCATCGTTGTGTGGCTGTCCCCTGTGGGAGAAGGTGAATTCCTCATCACCAGGGTACACATTCTTTTATTTTTTTATTGTGTTACATGTATATATATCTCCCCATTGCCCACCCCCTCCCAGGCATACCCCAACCCCCCAGTGTCTTGTGTTCATTGGTTATGCTTCTATGCATGCATACAAGTCCTTTGGTTGATCTCTTATATACCCCACCTCTCCTTAACCTTTCTGCTGTAATTTGACAGTCTGTTTGATGCTTTACTGCTTCTGTATCTATCCTTTTGTTCATCAGTTTATAATGTTCTTTATTATCCACAAATGAGTGAGATCATGTGGTGTTTCCCCTTCATTGATTGGCTTATTTCACTTAGCTTAAGGCTCTCCAGTTCCATCCAGGTTGCTGCAAATGGTAAGAATTCCTTCTTCTTAGTGGCAGCATAGAATTCCATTGTATAGATATACCATGGTTTTCTGATCCACTCATCTGCTGATGGGCACTTAGGCTGTTTCCAAATTGTAGCTATGGTAAATTGTGCTGCTATGAACATAGGGGTGCATAAATCCTTTCTGATTGGTGTTTGTAATTTCTTAGGATATATTCCTAAGAGTGGGATTGCTGGGTCAAATGGGAGATCCATTTTTAGTTTTTTGAGAAACTCCATACTGTTCTCCACAGTGGCTGCACCAGTCTGCATTCCCACCAACAGTGCACAAGGGTTCCTTTTTCTCCACATCCTCGCCAACACTTGTCCTTTGTTGATTTGTTGATGATTGCCATTCTGACAGGTGTGAGATGGTATTGCATTGTCATTTTGATTTGCATCTCTTGGATAATTAGTGATTTGAGCATGTTTTCATGTGTCTCTTGCCCTTCCTTCTGTCTTCTTTCAAAAAGGTTCTATTTAGGTCCATTGCTCATTTTTATATTAGATCATTTATTTTCCTTTTATTGACTTGTATAAGTTGCCTGTAGATGTTGAAGATTAAGCCTTTATCAGTGATAACATTTGCAAATATGTTCTCCCATACAGTGGGCTTTCTTGTTGTTTGGTTGATGGTTTCTTTTGCTGTGCAAAAGCTTTTTACAGTGGTACCTCGAGATATAAGTGCCCTAACATACAAGATTTTTGAGATACGAGCCTTCAAGCGAGTGATTTTTTGCTTTGAGATACGAGCAACATTTGAGATACGAGCAACATTTGAGATACGAGTAATTGCGCAGATTGGCCGGCTGCACACAACCCACCAGTTTACCGTGACTCGAGTGTCTCATAGTTTCCCACACCTCAGTCAGTGTGCTTGTTTACCTCGTTGTCGAAGCATCTTTTGTGCATTTACATACTTTATCACATTTCTTTTTATAACCATGGGTCCGAAGAAAGCAAGTGGAAAGGTCAGTGCTCAGAAGAGGATGATGTCTAATGAATTAAAGTGTGAAATCATAGAAAAATATGAGCAAGGTGTGCGAGTGGCTCACTTGGCGAGGCAGTACAGGTGTAGTACTTCAACGATATACACTGTGCTTAAACAGAAGGAGTTGATAAAGGGTATAACGCCAGCTAAGGGCATTACAATAATTTCTAAGCTCCGTAGCTCTCTCCATGAAAAGATGGAGAATCTACTGATGGTGTGGGTGATGGAGAAGCAGCTTAAAGGAGATACATTAACACAGGGCATCATATGTGAGAAGGCGTGAACGATTTACAGTGATTTGCTGGAGCAGACCCCTCGCACTTCCACGGACGAAGCATCGAAAGACTCATTTAAAGCCAGTAGAGGCTGGTTTGATAACTTCAGGAAAAGGTCCAGCATTCACTCCATCGTCAGGCATGGTGAGGCAGCAAGTTCGGATGTGAAGGCAGCTGAGGATTACCTCAAAACTTTTCCCAACTGATAGAAGCCAAAGGATATACCCTCCAGCAAGTCTTCAACTGTGACAAGACAGGGCTTTTCTGGAAGAAGATGCTGAATAGGACTTCTATAATGGCAGAGGAGAAGGCGATGCCAGGCCACAAACCCATGAAGGATAGGCTAACTCTCGCACTGTGCGCCAATGTGAGTAGTGACAGCAAGATCAAGCCTCTGCTCGTATACCATTTGGAAAAACCCAGAGTCTTTAAATCACATAAGATTTTAAAAGATAGACTGCAAGTTATGTGGAGGGCAAACCCGAAGGCATGGGTCACCAGGCAGTTCTTTGTGGAGTGGGTAAACCTGGTTTTCGGCCCTTCTGTTAAGAAATATCTACAGGAAAACAACCTAACCAGCAAGCCCTCCTCGTCCTGGACAATGCTCCTGCTCACCCACCAAACCTTGAGGATGAACTCTTCCAAGAGTTCAAGTTTATAAAGGTTGTCTACCTACCTCCCAACACCACTCCTATCCAGCCGATGGATCAGGAGGTGATTTCTAATTTTAAAAAGCTGTACATCAAGCACCTGTTCCGACGCTGCTTTGAGGTGACAGAGAACACAAACCTCACCCTTAGAGAATTCTGGAAGAGCCACTTTAACATCCGTGATATGCCTCAGAATTATTGATCAGGCCTGGCTGGGTGTTACAAGGAGGACTTTGACCTCTGCATGGAAGAAGCTGTGGCCTGAGGCCATAGCCGAAAGGACCTTCGAAGGATTCGAACCCAAGGTGCCAGTGGAGGAGGAGATAGTGTCTCTGGGAAAATCCATGGGCCTGGAGGTGGATGAGAGAGACGTGAATGAGCTTGTCGAGGAGTACGCTCTGGAACTCACCACAGAGGAGTTATAAGAATTGCAGTCTCAGCAACATGCGGAGGTTCTCCAAGGAATTGGTTTCGAGGAGGAGCCAGAGGTGGAGGAGATCTCTACAAGTGAGATAAAGGAGATCTTAGGAATGTGGGAGAGGGTGTCAAACTTCGTGGAAAAGAAACACCCTGAAAAAGTTGCTACTGGTCATGCATCGGAGCTGTTCAATGAAACTTGCCCATTTCAGAAACATTCTGAAAGGGAGGAAGAGGCAAACTTCATTGGACACGTGTTTTTTTTTGAAATCGGCCAAAAATGCAAAGACCAGTAGCAATTAAGTTCAGTGAAGATTAGTTAAATTACATTCAGTTTAGGGATAAAGTGTAGCATTAAGAGTGTAACGAGTAGGTAAATACATTTTATAAAACCAGTTTATTCCTTTACATTCTCTTTTATTATGTTTTTATACAATATTTGTCATTTATAAATACACTTTTCTTATTCAAAAACACGTAACAAGAATAACTGGGGAGGCATTTTGGGGGCTGGAACGGATTAACGGCATTTCAATTGATTTCAATGGGGAAATTTGCTTTGAGATATGAGCAACTTGATATACGAGCAAGGTTACAGAACGAATTAAACTCGAATCTCCAGGTACCACAGTATTTTGATGTAGTCCCATTTGTTTATTTTCTCTTTAACTTCCATTGCCCTTGGAGCAGTATCAGTGAAGAAGTTCTTTCGGCATATGTCTGAGATTGTGCTGCCTGTGGATTCCTCTAGTATTTTTATGGTTTCCTGTCTAATGTATAAGTCCGGTATCCATTTTGAGTTTATTTTTGTATTTGGTATAATTTGGTGGTCCAGTTTCATTTTTTTTTGCTTGTATCTGTCCAATTTTCCCAACACCATTTATTGAAGAGGCTGTCTTGAATACATTGTATGTTCATGCCTCCTTTGTCAAATATTAATTGAGCATAGTGGTTTGGGTTGATATCTGGATTCTCTATTCTATACCATTGGTCTATATGTCTGTTCTTGTGCCAGTACCAGGCTGTTTGGAGAACAGTGGCTTTGTAATACAGCTTGAAAGCTGGAATTGAGATCCCACCTACTTTATTCTTCTTTCTCAGGATTGCTGTGGCTATTCGGGGTCTTTTTTTTATTCCAGATGAATCTTTGGAGAGTTCTTTCTAGGTCTGTGAAATATGTCATTGGTATTTTAATGGGGAGTTCATTGAATCTATAGATTGCTTTGGGTAGTATGGGCATTTTGATGGTGTTGGTTCTCCCAATCCATGAGCATGGTATGCTCTTCCATCTGTTTACATCTTCCTCTATCTCTTTTTTCAGTGTCCTGTAGTTTTCTACATATAGGTCTTTTACCTCCTTAGTTAGGTTTATTCCTAGGTATCTTAATTTTTTTGGTATGATGGTAAATGGGATTGCCTTTTTAGTCTCTCTTTCTGTAATTTCACTATTAGTGTAGAGAAATGCCACAGATTTCTTGGTATTAATTTTATATCCTGCTACATTGCCTAATTCATTTATTAAGTCAATTAGTTTTGGGATGGAGTCCTTCAGGATTTTTATGTACAGTATCATGTCATCTGCAAATAAGAACAGCTTTACTTCTTCTTTTCCAATTTGGATGCCTTTTATTTCTTCTTCTTGTCTAATTGCAATGGCTAATACTTCCAGTACTATATCGAACAGGAGAGGTGAGAGTGGGCATCCCTGTCTTGTTCCTGTTCTTAGGGGAAATGGTTTTAGTTTTTGCCTATTGAGTATGATGTTAGCTGTGGGTTTATCATATATGGCTTTTATGATGTTGAGGTATGCTCCTTCTATTCCCACTTTGCTGAGAGTTTCTATCAAGAAAGGGTGTTGGATTTTATAAAATGCTTTCTCTACATCAATTGATATGACTATGTGATTTTTATCTCTCAATTTGTTTATGTGATGGATCAAGTTTATTAATTTGCAGATATTGTGCCATCCTTGCATTTTTGGGATGAATCCTACTTGGTCATGGTGTATGATCTTTCTGATGTACTGCTGGATCCGATTTGCTAGAAGTTTGTTGAGGATTTTGGCATCTATGTTCATGGGAGATATTGACCTATAATTCTCTTTCATTGTGTTGTCTTTATCTGGTTTTGGTATTAGGGTGATGCTGGTTTCATAGAAGGTGTTTGGAAGTGTTCCTTCTTCTTGAATATTTTTGAATAGTCTGAGGAGGATAGGTTTCAATTCTTCCTTGAATGTTTGGTAAAACTCTCCTGTGTAGTCATCTGGTCCTGGGCTTTTGTTTGCTGGAAGCTTTTTGATGACTGCTTCAATTTCTTCCATAGTCATTGGACTATTGAAATGTTTAGATTCTTCCTGATTGGGTTTTGGAAGGTAATATTTTTATAGGAATATGTCCATTTCTTGCAGGTTGTCCAATTTGTTGGAATAGAGTTGTTCATAGTATTTTTTAACAATCCTTTGTATTTCCACAGGGTCTGTTGTTATTTCTCCTCTTTCATTTCTGATTTTGTTTATTTCGGTTTTCTCTCTTTGCTTCTTGGTGAGCCTGGCTAGAGGTCCATCAATCTTGTTTATCCTTTCAAAGAACCAGCTCTTGGTTTTGTTGATCTTTTGAATTGTTTCTTTGGTCTCCAAGTTGTTTATCTCAGCTTTGATCTTCACTGTTTCCTTCCTTCTGCATACACTGGCCTTTTCTTGTTGCTCTCGTTCTAGCTCTTTGAGTTGTAGGGTTAAGAAATTTATTACCATTGTTTCCTATTTTTTGCAGTAGGCTTGTAGGGCTTGAACTTCCCTCTCAAGACTGCTTTCACTGTGTCCCATAAATTTTGTATTGTTGTGTTGTCATTGTCATTTGTTGCCATGATGTTTTTTATATCTTCCTTGATTTCTCTGGTTACCCAGTCGTTCTTTAATAGCATGCTGTTTAGTCTCCATGTGTTTGATTTCTTTATATTGTTTTTATTATAATTGATTTCCAGTTTTATGCCACTGTGGTCTGAGAAAATACTTGATATGATTTCTTTCTTTTGGAATTTGAAGAGACTTTTCTTATGACACAACATATGATCTATCTTTGAAAATAACCCATGTGCACTGGAGAAGAATGTATATTCTTCGGCTTTGGAGTGAAATGTCCTGAAGATATCAATCAATTCCATCTGGTCTAGTGTGTCATTTACATCAATCTTTTCTTTGCTGATTTTTTGTTTAGAGGATTTGTCCAGTGGTGACAGTGGAGTATTAAAATCTCCTACTATGACTGTATTGTTGTCAATCTCTCCCTTAATATCCTCCAGGAGTTTTTTTTTATGTATTTAGGTGCTCCTATATTGGGTGCATATATGTTTACCAGAGTTATTTCTTCTTGTTGAATTGTTCCCTTTAGTATTATGAAGTGGCCTTCTTTATCTCTTGTTATGTCCTTCACTTTGAGATCTAATTTGTCAGATGTAAGTATTGCAACCCCAGCTTTTTTTTCATTTCCATTTTCCTGAAATACCATCTTCCATCCCTTCACCCTCAATCTGTGTGCATCTCTTTTCCTGAGGTGGGTTTCTTGTAGACAGCAGATATATGGATCATGTTTTCTTATCCAATGGGTTACCCTATGTCTTTTGATTGGAGCATTTAATCCATTTACATTTAAAGTTATTATTGATAGGTACTTATCTGTCACCATTTTTAGTCTTTACCCCCGAGTTCCTTCTTCGCTTCCTATTTCTTTTTATTACAGCAGACCCTTTAACATTTCTCGCATTGCTGGTTTGGTGGTAATATATTCCCTTAGTCCTTTCTTGTCTGTGAAGCTTCTGATTTCACCTTCAATTTTGATTGAAAGCCTTACAGGGTACAGCATTCTTGGATTCAGACCCTTCCTTTGCACGACTTTGTATATTTCATTCCATTCCCTTCTGGCCTGCCGAGTTTCTGTTGACAAGTCAGTAGCTAGTCTTATGGGGGTTCCTTTGTAGGTAACTTTCTGTTTCTCTCTGGCTGCTTTTAAGATTCTTACTTTGTTGTCGGTGTTTGCCAATTTAATTATAATGTGCCTTGGTTTCTGTTTTTTGGAGTTCATTTTGCTTGGGACTCTGAGCTTCTTGGATTTGTGTGGGTTTTTTCTTTTCTATATTAGGGAAGTTTTCTGTCATTATTTCTTCAAACAGGTTTTCTATTCCTTGCCAAGTTTCTGCTCTTTCTGGAACCCCAATTATGTGGATGTTGTTTTGTTTCGTGTTATCCCAAAGTTCCCTTAGGGTCTCCTCTTGCTTTTTAATTTTTTTTTTTTCTAGAAGCTGCTGTACTTGGGTATATTTTCCTAACTTGTCTTCTAGCTCACTGATGCAGTCCTCTGCTTCTTCTAGTTTACCTTTTTTTTAAAAAATATATATTTTATTGACTTTTTACAGAGAGGAAGGGAGAGAGATAGAAAGTCAGAAACATCGATGAGAGAGAGACATTAATCAGCCGCCTCCTGCATGCCCCACAGTGGAGATGTACCCACAAGCAAGGTACATGCCCCCGACCAGAATCGAACCTGGGACCTTTCAGTCTGCAAGCTGACGCTCTATCCACTGAGCCAAACCGGTCTTGGCCTAGTTTACTTTTGATGCTTTCTATTGAGTTCTTTATAGCAGTGATATCATTTTTCATTTCTTCTTGATTATTCTGCATTTCTTCTTGCTTCTTCTTCATTTCCTCTTGGCTCTTCTTCATTTTCTCTTGGCTCTTACTCACATTGTCGATTTTGTCTTCGATTCTTTTCAGCCACCTTATGATTGTTTCTCTGAACTCTTTCTCTGGCAGGCTTATTTTTGCTTCTATTTTGTTTACTTCCTTTTCTGGTGATACCTGCCTTTCTGTCATATGTGGGCTGTTTCTTCGTCTGCCCATGGTCTTTCTTCTCTGGGTGTCTAGTTATGTAGTTCTCTCTCCTATGTTGATTCAAAGGCACAAACTACAACATGACCAGGTACAACACACAAGGCACTGAACAGAAATGTATTCACGATGTTAATAACCACAGATAAGGTGACCACCAATGAAAGACAAATTAGGGGTAAGTAGAGAAAGAAGAAGAGGAAAATGAGGAAAAAAGAAAAGAAATAGGGAGAAGGGAGAAAAAATAAATAAACTAAAATAACAAAATAAAAAGAAGAAGAAGAAGAAGAAAAGAAAAATAGAAAAAAAAGTCAGAGAGAAAAAAAAAGAGAATAAGAGATAAAAGGGGAACAAATTATAGATGTGATGAGAAAATTCCAATAGAACAGCCACTAATCCCAACAAATGCCTGTAACAAGTACCTGTAGATTAATCAAACTACAAATAACAACTAATATCAAGGGAGGTGAGGGAAAAGAGAGGTAAAAAAATAAACCAAAACAAAGCAAACAAAAAGCAAAATAAAACAAGTAAAATAAGCTAAAACAATCTCACAAAAAAGTACAAAATATCGATATAATCACCATTCAGGCAAACAGCAACAAAAGGACATAGAGAAAAACAACTTTTTGGATAGTGAAGATAGGAAGAGAGTGGTTTGTATAGACTTGGAGTAGGGGATTTGAAATTAGATATATAAGTGGGGTGAAATTTTAACCAGGTAAAGAGAAAGAATAGGGAGAATCTAAAGTTAGAAAAGGGAAAGAGAAACAAGACAACAAAATGGGGAAAGTTAGGAGGAGAATGTTGGCATAAAGGTAGAGTTGAGATAGAGTAAAATTATGCGAAAGGAAACATGAAAATAGAATGTAGAACTCTAATTCCAAAGTAAAATAAAGAGAAAACAAAATGACACTTGTTTTTTTCCCCCCAAAAAAGGTAAAATAGTAGTAGTAATAATACTAGTTGAAAACAAAAATGTAATAATTAAAAAGGTAAAATCAGTTGAGGGGAAAAGAAAAATATAGTTTTTTAAATTAAAATATGCAAAAAGAAAAAAGAAAAGAAAAAAATAGAATGGGCAGTAGTGGAGGTCATTCACTTCCACTATTGTTCTGCTTGGCACTGCTGTTTCCCATTCGGGAGGGCATTGCAGTTCCCTGTGTTCTACTACTGAGGTGTGTCTTAATCTCTTTATTCTTTTGTGGTTATGCTAGAGTCAATTTGTGAGTCATCCACTGGGTGGCAGTGTTTCAGAATTGACTTCTGAGACTAAGCACAGGACCTCTCTAGGCTGTGCTTAGCTCCTGCTACTCTGTGGTTCTCAATACCAGTTTGTGGGGATTCGAGCAGCTGTGACACTGTAATAACTCCCAGGCTGTCCTTCTGCCTCAGATCAAAATGAGTTGTTTTCTAGAGCTCCCCTCTGTTAACAGCTCTGAGAGTCTCCTTCCATACTTAAGGATCATGCCCTGCTCCACATCCATGGACCTCTCCAGATGCATCTTTCCCGCAGCCCGGTTCCCACAGTGTGCGCGTCTCTGTTCTGCAGGACAGGAGACCTCACCTTATCCCAGGCGAAATCTGACCTTTCCGTGCGCCGTGTGGAGCTCCTCTGAGTCCGTGTGTCTGTGCTGATTGGAGAGTGGTGTTCTGAATCCCCTGGCTGTTTGGTGGATGCTGCAGCTGCAGCTTTCAGACCGCCACAGACATCCACCTCCCTCTGCAAGATGGCGCTGTCTCCACGTTAGTGCTGGTGACTCCGGGAGACAAAAACACCATGACAGTGAGGCTGCCTGGTCAGGGGAGCCCCATCCAGCAGCCCTCCACCTTCTCCTGGAGGGTAACTGACTCTTAACTTGCCAAAAAATACTCCCTCAGCCCCTCTCTCTCCTCTACCCAGCGACAAGGCTCCAGACATGTCTGTCTATTCCACCGCTATTATTTTCCATAATCAAGGTACACATTTTGATATATGTGCATATGTACTTATTGACAGCATGAGATTCCTACAACCTCATCTCCATCTACTGTTGGTCTTGTACTGAGAGTATGTATTAAAGCCTCCTGTTAGTTTGTCTCGATATTTACTTGATTTAACATATTTTCCTTCATATAATTGGCTGCTGTGTTATTTTCTGTCCATACTCAAGATTTTTAAAAGTTTGTGTGAATCTTGCCTTTATTATTACTATTTTAAATAGATTTTATTGATTTTTAGAGAGAGAGGAAGGCTAAAGGAGAGAGAGGGGAGGAGAAAGAGAGAGAGAGAGAGACACTGATTGGCCGCCTTCCGCATGTATCCCAACCAGGAATCAACCGCAACCTTTCAGTGCATGGGATGATGCTCAGCTCACTGAGCCACTTGGGCAGGCAATCTTGCCTTTATTATTAAAAACCTGTCTTTCCTTGTGTGAGAATGACATTTGCATGAATTCTGCTTTGCTGGACATCAGGAATGCTGTGTTGGTTTATCTGTTATTTTGATCAGCTGAGTATGCCTTTGCCCCTTCTTTTACTGGAGCCTTTGGAATCATTTTGTTTGGGGCATATCTTGTACATATAGTCAATACTTGGGTCTTTGTCAGCTAAATGAGATCTTTTCCATTTAATAGGTCTATTAAACCTGTTTTCGTTTATGTCGTGTAACTTTATGTTGTAATTTTTGTGGATATTTTATTTCTCACTAGAGGCTGTTTGCATGAAATTCATGCACTCAAGGGGGTTCCTCAGCAGGGCCTGCACCCTCTCGCAGTCTGGGAGAGCCTCAGGGGATGTCAGTCTGGAATCCTTAGTGTTGCCACGGAGGTGAGAGAAGCTCCCACCACCACTGCTGTCCTTGCCAGCCATGAGCCTGACTTCTGGCTCATTGGTACTTCCCCTGTGAGAGCATACTGACCACCAAGGACAGCTTCTGCACTGAGCATCTGCCCCCTGGTGGTCAGTGTGTGTCATAGTGACCAGTCATTCTGCCCTTCAATTGATTTGCATATTAGCCTTTTATTATATAGACTATAGGCCCATTGCATGATATTCAATTCTTCTGTCCGGAGCACCACTCCAGTAGCTCCCTCCGCCACCCTCTTTCCCCTCATAGCAGGCAGCACGCCCCTCCTGGCTGCTCTACCCCTGTGTATGCAAATTAGCCTCCATCTTTGTTGGACTAATTTGCATACTCACTCTGATTGGCTGTGGGCTAATCCATTAATTTGCATGTTTCTCTTTTATTAGGTAAGATGTTTCTTTTTTCTACATATTTTAAAAATTCTTTGTAATGTTTGTTGGCATATAGGAAAGTGGTATTTTTGTTCTGTAATCTTTTTACTTACTAATATACCTGTTTATTGTCCTTATTTCCTTTGACTTATGAGTTACTGAATTTAGCTTTGTCAGAACATAAAATAAGAGATCAAGTATACATCATATAAGAAATAGGTTATCACTGCTTCACCTTCACTGTCAGTTTTGTATCCATCTTAGATCTCTACTTACCTGCACCGACTTCTCCCGAGCCACCCCCTCGAGGCTTTCCTGGTCATCCTTTGGTGTGGTGAAGCTTATTTTCTCCACTTTCCAAGATGACTTGAAATTTGGAGCTTCTGTTTTCTCCTTCTATTCATTTCAAGGGATTATGCAACTTCATTTTTAGTATTAAAAGAAATTCACCAGACCCATTACCTTGAGTGCACAGAAATCTGGTGGATACACTTTTCAGCAATCTATTTTCTTCTGCCTTCCATAGTTCATTTATAAAAGTCAACATTCAGTAAAGATGTTGCTCCTTAATGAAAATTTTAAAGTGACAAAAAAAAAAAAAAAAACCTTTTATGTGCAATGTATATTTGCCATTTTCACAACTTTTTTTTTTTTGGAGACCCAAGATCCCAGCCAGTCTTTTTCCTGCTGTAAGAGAATGCCCACTAATGTTGCTATTAGCATCAGTGTCACAGAAGCATAGCTGTTAACTGGTTCTTTTCAGGTGGCATCTTAAGTCCTGAGATTAACTCGTCAGGATGGGAGGTGGAGGAGAGCCAGGAGATAAGGTGCCTCCGCAGAAAAGTGCCACAGAGGCCCCCCAAGCATTACTACCCCATCATATGTTTCTGAAAATTTGAAAATGCAATTTACTTTTTTAGAAATAAACTTTCATATAGCAAATAAACTCACATTCAAGAAGTTAACAAAAACATAGTTGTCATATAGTAAGATTGGGGGAGAAGTTGATAGACACAAAGTTAGTAGCTTAAACAAGTTTCTAATTACTTGTTGGACCTGGCCCTCCTCTTCCCCCCAAAACAAGACAAACCAAAACAAAAAAACACCAATATTTGGAAAGGAAATCTAAAATAATTAAAAGCCAGGCAAATAGCTCACTTACAGGCTCTCTGTAAAGGACTGCAGGCCCATAAGGAACTTTATAGGTCACCTCCATGAAATACCAAGCGAACCTTGGAGCAAAGCTTCCAATTTCAGAAAATCTATAGCCACTAGCATACCCACCAGCACTGTAAATGCATGTCTTCTTAGGGCACAGTCAGGTGGTTTTACCAACATCTCAAACTTGTATTTGAGGGTCATAAAAGAACCCTGCTCTGTGGAATCTCATCTCCATGAAGGTCAAGGTCAAGGTTGGAAGCATCACTGCAAGTCCACAGGTATAACCAGCAAACATGTAATCAAGGAGGGTGCTCTTTCAGCTGGCATTCTAGTGGTTTCTGAAAAATGCCTTCTTGTATAGATCTAGAGAATATCCCAGAAAGGCTGTCCCTAAATATCATGTGCAAAGCTAAACATTAAAACAAGACACCATCTTTTACCTACCACATTTGGAAAGTTTTTAAAACACAATAGCTCTTGTTTTCAGTGAGGGTGCAAGAAAATTGGTGCTGCTGTATTCTGAACAGGAGTTAGGACAATTAAACATAAAGTAGGATAACTAAATGATGGTAGGTTGAGACCATAAAATTATATGTATATATTGAAATCCATGCCTTAGTTGGATGTTTGATAATGTGAGCACATAATCATGTTCTATGGCAGAGTGATTTGTGCAAAAACGCTCTAACTAGCCTTCACTGTTTCTATAGCTCTGCCTGCATCTCCAGGAGGGTACACACAGTGGGAGGGTTTCTTAATAAGTTTCCATGTTTTCCAAATGTAGATAATTAACATCTGTGTCTTTTATAATCAGAAAAAATTATTAATTGACAGAAAAAATTGGAAAGAATACATAGGAAACACATTGCAATTATTGTGTCTCAGTGACAACACAAATAATTTTTTCATCCTCTAGTTGTATCATATTTTTCAAATTTTGTATAATTAATATGTATTTTATGATGAGATAAGCCCTTTATGATCCAACTGCTTGTGCATCTGTGTATGCAGGAGAGCTGCAGATAAACATCCCAATGCCTCAGCTCGGTGCCCTCGGGGACTGGGGCTTTTGACGGTTTCCATTTACTTCTTCATCTGTTCTGATATTTCCTACTTTGCATATTTAAGAACTCTATTATCTAATAAGACAAAGGAAGGCTGTTTAAGTGCCCTTGCTATGCTGTGTTTCGATGTTGCTTGGATTAGGGTGAGGTTTGTCCTCACGTGCCTGTGACCGGAAGCAGGCTTCTCTACATCCAAGTAGTGAGTGTTGATGTATTTCAATCACCAGTAGATTGAAGCCCCATCCAGCTGTGTGCAGTTCATGCCAGAACAGGAGACATTAGGCCTGACACAAAACAGGAGAGAAACCCGAGGGCTGCACGGTAACCACAGAGGGTGCCAGCGCCAGGGAACCGGCTCCACACTCACATGGTTCTGTCTGCTTCTTCTGCTGGAAGAAGCGCCCGGGCCAACCTTTCATGACCTCTGTATGGAGCAGGGAGAGCTGGCAGGCATCCCTGAGAGCAGCTGCAAGTAACTGAGCAACCAGGGCAGCTGGTGGTCAGGTCACGCCACTAGGAGGCCACTGACCCTCAACTGGGACTCAAACCCTCGGATAATGTTAAGAGGAATTATTTTGACACAATATAAAAATTCTAGGTGAGTTGTAAAAGTGACCACTTTAGCTTTCTCTGTAAAGCAAGCTGAGATTAAACAGATTGATAACTCCCAAACACTAATTCAGAAGTAACCTAATTGCACAGAGGCATTGGATTTCTTCGTTAACTACCTTTGTGGTAATAGTAATTAAAAAAAAATAACTTTTATTTATTTTTTAAATGTTTTTATAGATTTGAGAGAGAGGGGAAGGGAGAGGGATAGAGAGAGAAACATGGATCGGCTGCCTCCTGCACGGCTCCTACAGGGGATCAAGCCTGCAACCCAGGCATGTGCCCTGACCAGGAATCACACCGGCAACCTCTGAGTGCATTGGACAGCATTCAACCAGCTGAGCTGCACCAGCCACGACGAGGCACCAAGGTTTTAGATCTGATGAAGTCCACTTCATCTATTTTGTTGTTGCTTAACTTTAGGTGTCATACTTAGGGGTTCATGGACAAGTCCAAGGCCACACAACTTACCCCTTTATTTCTTCCGGAGTCTGGTGTTTTTTTGGGGCACTGGCCCACTTTGTGTTAATTTTTGGCATGGCAGGCAGCGGGCGGTACCTGCATCCTTCAGGACATGGAAAGCCAGCTGTCCTGGCAACTTGTCACATGGACACACGTGTTTGAATCTGGACTCAGCCCTGTGGACTGGGTGTCTGCATTCTCCCAGGCTGGCTCCTGGTCTTGCAGATTCTGAAATGGGAAGTGTGAGCCTCCAGCTTTACCATTCGCTTTCAATGCTGGTTAAGCTGCCGGAAGCCCCTCGCATCTCTGCAGGAACTGTACAGAGAGTGGCTTTTTCATTTATGCGAAGGCTGCTGCAACACAAGTGGGGACTGCGCTGGATCTGTAAGTCATTTTGTGGGTCAACAACTTGACAATATTACGGCTTCCTCTCCTTGCACACAGGTCTTCCTACTTCTTTGAGGTTTTCAACTTCTCTCAGTCCTGTTTGAAGTTTTCAGTGTACAAGTCTTTTGTCCTCTTGGTCAAGTGTTAACTCTTTAAAATTATGTGTATATGCAACTGCTTCCCATTAGGAGTCCGGGAGGCTGCATGGAAAGCTGACGACTCCCCTGGACACACTGCCTGTGCCATGGGCAGCGGCTTGTCAAACAGGGAGAATTCAAGTCTCTTATGAGCGTATAAAACTCCAACTCCTAACAGTCATAGAAGGTGTCTTTGCTTTCATGTAATGAGTACAGCAAGCCTAATTTCAATGTCCTTGGATTCCTGAGAACATGGGCTCCTCAGTGAGGTCATCTGAAGCATGAATTACATCATGAAATCATGGCAGCAGGAGGCTTTCAAAACTGCTTGTGAGTTTGGGTATAAAAATACAGGCGAAATAGCTGATGTTGTCTCAAGAAGTAATGAAATGTTTTACATTTTATTTTAATTCATCAAGACTGTAAATTTCAGATTAAAACAAAACAACATTAAAGAACAAAACAAAACCTGGGCCAAGTGTCATGCTCTAGGGCGGGTCCTTGGAGCACCTCCAGATGGTGCCCGACCGCCCCCGCAGGAGCTGGGTGCTCCCGAGAGTGGACACCCTTCCACCTGGTGCTCTTTCCTGCCTTAGAACATTCTGGCAGAGTGTTCGGAATCCCCTTGGAGATGAAACATTCCCCCGGAACAGTCTGAAAAGCCACCTGGAAGTTAAATGTGGACATGAGGGTAGGACTCAGGTTCCTTGGAGGGTTTTCAGGACTAATCACAGAGGCCCCTCTTGGCTGGCCTCCCTCTTGCGCAGCCCGTCTGCATAGAAGCCCTCCTCCTTTTCTAGGAAGAAAAACCAACACACCGAGTTCTCCCTGCCTCTCTCCTGCCTTCTCATTGGTTTCATGCAAGGCCTGGGCCCAGGCGACTGGGGAGTGAGGGTATCAAAGTCCAGGTCTTACAATGTGTGAGGAGCCACTCAGACTTTCTAACAGTCCAGGGTGAAGTGGAAGCAGCTGTGCAAACGAATCCCAGGGTGGGGTGAGGGTTTAGGAAAAGCCTATGCCGTGGGAAAAAACCACACTTCCCAGGAAGCAGGCGCCGAGTCTCAGCCCAGTCTCCTAGGACAATAAAGGAGGTGTAAGAGCTTTAAGCGAGTTATCTGCAGTGATAAAAAGAAAGTGATACTATGTATCAGGTAACAACATTTATTAAACAGCTCAATGGTAACGGGGGTACAGAAAATGATCGAATTTACAGGCGGACATAACACGTGTTGCACATGCGTGTGCCGGACCACACACGTGGCACCCACAAAAGACTATGAGGTGGAACGTCAGTCTAGCCTTCTTTCTTTCTCCAGGAGGAGAAGATGTAAGGACGTGAACCACATCTTTGGCTCTGGATCTGGGAATCCAGGTGCAAACTAGGACTGCTGGTGAGGCTCCCATTCCCACCTGTCTGACCCCATGCCCAGGGGCTGGTGTCATCCACAGCTGCTCTGAAAGGCAGCACCTCCCTTTCAAACCAGTCCAATCCTGGGGTCCAGGAGCGGGAACTCGGTTCTGGGCTGCGCAGTCCTGTGGCCAGTCGTGAACGTCCCTGCTTTAGAGAGAGGAATGGCCCCATCAGATAAACCTGCAGGTGCTTGCGATGTGGGAACTGACGGGAAGGCCTTGAGTGCTGGACCAGTAGATGAAGGCTGGTGCTGAGAGACATGAGGGAATGAGGAGGAAAGCATGTAAGACAGCCAGCACTCTGCGCAGCCTAAGGAGCAGGCGCAGACGGAAGTGTCAGCCCCCTGTAGGGGGAGCAGCCCCGGGTGTCAGCCCCACCCCACTGCAAGGTTGGATGGCACAGACTGACATTTCTATGAGGCCTCTGTGTCTTTGCATAAAAAGGCCCAAACCACTTATTTCTGGAGACTGTGGAATGGATTCCTCTTTTTTGAAACTTGAACCTAATCATGATCCCCGAAAAATGATATTTGAGACACATGCACCATGGCAGTTTTGGTTTTGCCAAGAGCTATAACCAGGCAAGACACGTTTAATTCCAGTCCCAGGATTGTGGAAACTGCCAGGCACAACTCTGTATTTCAATGACGTCTCCCCACCAGTGGCAAGAACGGGTTTAGGGAACAAGCACAATAGGCATGTCCTTTTCTGTGACCTGAGTGTGAAGGCCACTGTGACCTGGGTGTGAAGAACACTGTGACCTGTGTGTGAAGGTCACTGTGACCTTGTGTGAAGGCCACTGTGACCTCTGTGTGAAGGCCTTGTTACCTGTGTGTGAACGCCACTCTGACTTGGCTCTGAAAGCCACTGACCTGTGTGTGAAGTCACTGTGACCTGTGTATGAAGGCCACTGTGACCTGGATATGAAGGCCATTGTGGCCTGGGTGTGAAAGTCACTGTAAACTGTGTGAAGGCCACTATGACCTGTTTGTGAAGGTCTCTGTGACCTGTGTGTGAAGGCCACTGTGGCCTGGGTGTGAAGGCAACTGTGACCTTGGTGTGAAGGCCACAGTGACCTGTGTGAGAAGGTGACTGTAACCTGAGTCTGAACGCCACTGTGACCTGGGTGTGAAGGTCACTATGACCTGTTTGTGAAAGTCTCTGTGACCTGTGTGTGAAGGGCATTCTGACCTGTGTGTGAACGCCACAGAGACTGGGTGTGAACGGCACTCTGACCTGTGTTTGAAGGCCATTATGAATTGTGTGTGAAGGCCACTATGACCTCTGTGTGAAGGCCACTGTGATCTGTGTGGATATGAAGGCCACTGTGAGCTGTGTGTGAAGGCCACTGTGACCTGGGTGTGAAGGCCACTCTCACCAGTGAGTAAAGGCCACTATGACCTGTGTGTGAAGGCCACTGTGACCTGGGTCTAAAGGCCACTGTGACTTGTGTGGAAAGTTCACTCTCACCAGTGTGTGAAGGCTACTGTGATCTGTGTGTGTATGAAGGCCACTGTGACCTGTGTGTGTGTGAAGGCCACTGTGACCTGGGTGTGAAGGCCACTCTCACCAGTGTTTGAAGGCCACTTTGACCTTGATGTGAAGGCCACTGTGACCTGTGTGTGAAGGTCACTGTGGCCTTTGTATGAAGGTCACTGTGACCTTTGTGTGAAGGTTACTATGAGCTGGATGTGAATGCCACTGTGACCTGGGTGTGAAGGCCACTGTGATCTGTGTGTGAAGGCCACTGTGACCTGTGTGTGAAGGTGACTGTGACCTGAGTCTGAATGCCACTGTGACCTTGGTGTGAATGCCACTGTGTCCTGGGTGTGAACGCCACTGTGACTTGTGTGTGAAGGTAATTATGACCTGTGTGTGAAGGCCACTGTGACCTGTGTGTGTGAAGGTAATTATGAACTGTGTGTGAAGGCCACTGTGACCTGTGTGTGAAGGCACTGTGATCTGGGTGTGAAAGCCATTGGAACCTGTGTGAAAGTCACTTTGACCTGTTTGTGAAGGTCTCTGTGACCTGTGTGAACACTACTCTGACCTGTGTGTGAAATCCACTATGAACTGGGTGTGAAGGCCACTATGACCTGTGTGAACGCCACTGTGACCTAGATGTAAAGGTCACTGTGGCCTGTGTATGAAGGCCACTGTGACCTGGATGTGAACGCCACTGTGACCTAGATGTAAAGGTCACTGTGGCCTGTGTATGAAGGCCACTGTGACCTGGATGTGAATGCCACTGTGACCTGGGTGTGAAGGACAGAGTGACCTATGTGTGAAGGCTACCGTGAAGGCTACTGTGACCTGTGTGTGAAGGTCACTCTCACCAGTGTGTAAAGGCCACTCTGACCTGAGTGTGAAGGTCACTGTGAACTGTGTGTGAAGACCACTGTGACCTGTGTGTGAAGGTCACTATGACCTGGGTGTGAGGACCACTGTGACCTGTGTGTGAAGGTCACTATGACCTGGGTGTGAGGGCCACTGTGACCTGTGTGTGAAGACCACTGTGACCTGTGTGTAAAGGACACTATGACCTGGAAGTGAGGGCCACTGTGACCTGTGTGTGAAGGCCACTGTGATCTATGTATGAAGGCCACTGTGATCTTTGTATGAAGGTCACTGTTACCTGGGTTTGAAAGCCACTGCGACGTGGATGTGAGTGCCACTGTGACCTGTGTGTGAAGGCCATTGTGACCTGTGTGAAGACCTCTGTGACCTTTGTATGAAGGCCACTGTGATCTTTTTATGAAGTTTACTGGCAGGAAGGCTGTGGGAAAGGAAAGCTGAAGACGATGGAGGAAAAGGACTGTTGCAAGTTGAATTGGGCCAGAGACTGTCAGAGCCTGCGGGACCACAGAGAGCATGTTGTCCTGTCTCCTCGTTTGTAGAGATGAGAGGCTGGAGGCCTGGGCGTTCCGGAGGACCAACATCCAGGGCCACCCTCACGCTCTGTGTCCTCCCAGTCTCGTTCCTCTCATCATGACCACTCCTCTCCCTGAGGAGCCTCTCTATAGGGCAGGCTGAGGCACCCGGCAGACTGGGTATAAATAGGGGCCTTGGGATTCATTAGATAATTAAGTCCATGTTTCTTTGATTCCCACTAACCTGAAGCTATTAGAAAGCAGGGAATAAAAAGACGCTCTGTCCTGATTTGAGCCTTTAAAACTTTTTAAATCTTAGAAATTGGTGTGTATGATCCTCACATCCTAGATGTCTGCCTAACCTTCTCACTAAATAGGAATGCCTTTCCTCTGTAAGTTATAAATATTTATTGTTATGAAGTTGAGAGTCATTCGGGTAGAAATAACAGCCTGTGAACTGAGACTACTGTTTAAACTCCCCAACCAAGACCAGCTGGGGAAGGAGACCAGTGCTCGCCTCGCTCTCCATGTGTCTTTCTGTGCTCTGGGCCATGAGCTTGTTTTCTTAGAGATGCTGAGTTTTGATGGACTTGTCACCTGTAGTAAATTTTTGCATTGAGCAAAAAGCCTGAAAATTCCATTTGGAGAACTTGCCACCTGTCCTGGTCACCCTCACAAGCCTTCATAACTGATCTCCTTGTCTTTGCTCAAAGCAGGACCAGGCCCTGGAAACCACAGCACTGTGGCCGCCAGAACAGCGAGCCGACGAAAACATGAAAGCAGGCTGGCCGGGAATCTGAATGTCTGAGAGAGGAGTCGGGGAAAGTGAGGAAGACCAAGCCACTTGATACTGGTGGCTCTTTGTTGAGTGTCTGACCTGTCCCGCTTTGATGTCATCATTCTCATTACTTCCCCGGAGATGACTTCTTCCCTGTCAGGCAAGTAGATTGAGGTTCGGAGAGGAGACTACCTAACTAGAAAGAGGTAGACTGAAATTTAAATGTGGATGCATCTAATCAATTCCCTAAGCCCAGGAATAAATTAACCAGGACACTGTCCTGCCTGTCATGTGATCTGGCAGCCACAAGACTTGAACTGATACTGTATGACCCACATTATAGCTGTCCTGTCTCGGGTAAGATAGACTGTGAATAAGGACAAATGCTCTGCAGGGAAACTGGACACAGATGTTGGAGGCTCAATAAACAAACAAGACCTGGTGGCTGCAAACCACACGCAGGACGGACGCAGGCTGCTTGCTTTGCAGGTGCAGGAGCCTGGATGCAAGCTGGCAGGGAGGACCCAGGTGCGCCCACGCGGGCATAGAGGTTTTGATGGCGAGAGGCACCTGAGAGCAGGAAAGAAGAAAGAGATGCTGTGAGCCACCCTCTTCCCCAGAAGAGCTGAGACTCGTGTCACAAACCACAGCCCAATGCTCACGGGACCGGCTAGTGCAGCTGAAGCGGAGATTTCTGGGCTGCTGGGTTGTGAACCCCATTCGGGCTCTAAAGTTGGACTTTCTAGGAAACAACCTATCAGCAGGCAGCAGAGAGCACGTGTGTGGGGTCATCTGCCTGGAAAGGACACTGTCTAGAGAGTGATGGCCTCGCACTGCCAGACACACCCAGCCGGAGAGCATACGTGGGCAGCAGGTAACCCCTGCAGGAGGGGAGGCCGCTCCCTGCAGGCGGGATGCTGGAGTCTCCATGTGCTTTTCAGCCTCAACTCCAAGGAGCCCCACAGGTTAAGGAGAGCAACCCTATTCTCCACCCTGCCGCCTCTGGCCAGTCACCTGGTTAGGAACAGCGTTTGAACCAAGTGGTCAGAAACGTCCAGCAGTTAGCAATGTCCAGGATCTCTGTCTGACAACTCCTCACCTGGACCAGTGAGAAGCAGAGCAGGCTACTGTCCAGAGTGTGATGTTTGTTGCTTCATCTGTGTCCCATACCTGTCACCTCACGTGCTGGGCTGATGTGCCACGGCCCCGCTGTCAGGCTTGTTGTAAAAGCCACCCAGGTCCTGCTGTTACATGCTCCACAGAGCCTCCCCATGTCTGCTGCACTTGGCCATGTCATCAATCAACACCACACAGATTGCTCACCTCCCTCAGCTCCTTGTCTGCCTTCCTCTGAGATGACCCCACATGCCTCCTGCTGACAGAAGCCCCTGAGACACCTGTGAGCCTGAGAGTGGCCAGGCCACCCATGCAGTGACATCCCTCACTCACGCCCCCTGCTGACAGCCCAGGAACCCTGTGTCACTTGGTGAACAGGACTGGCCACTAGAGAGACTGCATATAGTTGTCTGTCCTCAGAGTCCACTGGATCCCAGCACCGAATAAGTTGTTGGTAAAACTGTGGCCTCTCTTCTTCAGAAGACAGTGAACAAGGCAGAGGCAATGCGCAGGAGCATGGGCTCAGGTGCATGTGCTGCAGGTATGTGTGCTGCAGGTGTGTGAGTGAGCTCAGGTGTATGAGCTCAGGTGCATGTGCTGCAGGTGTGTGAGCTCAGGTGCGTGTGCTGCAGTTGCATGTGCTGCAGATGCAGGTGCTGCAGGTGTGTGAGCTCAGGTGCATGTGCTTCAGGTGCATGTGCTGCAGGTGTGTGAGCTCAAGTGCATGTGCTGCAGGTGTGATGCCATGCTTCCATCCAAATGTGGAAACCTGTGCTTCTCCCCCACTTGTGTCTGAGGTGGCACATTTGATTTTGTAGACCTGTCCAGGTGTGACTCCAGCCTTCTACCTTCGGGCTACCTGCAGCTCAATTATTTGGAGGAAATGCTTCTGAGGCTGCCCCAAATGCCGACAGCACTGGCAGTGTGACCCCGGGAGTACTGATGGAGAAGGAAGCGGGGCTGCAGGGCAGCTGCTCCTGGGCTCTGACCCCCCCATCCCTGTCCTTCCCAAAGTCTTTAGAGAGGACTCTGTCTTTATACTGGAACCTCAGTTCTCAAGTGTAATTCATCCCAGAAGGCTGTTTGAGAATTTGTTCAAAAACCGAATCATTTTTCCCCATTAGAAATAATGTAAATTGAATTAATCTGTTCCAGACCCCCAAATATACAGTATATATTAATGATCTCAGAGAGGAGGGAAGAGAGAGTTAGAAACATCAATGATGAGAGGGAATCGTTGTTTGGCTGCCCCTGCACGCCCTCTACTGGGAATAGAACCCACAACCTGAGCATATGCTCTTGACAGGAATCGAACCTGGGACCCTTCACTCTATCCACTGAACCAAACCAACCAGGGCAATCTTTCTTAGGGAGCGTTTAATCTGTAAACAAATACTTTTTTTTCTTAAATTTATTGAACCACCCCTTCTAGCCTTAAAGAAATCACTCCCAGCACACAGCCCAGGGTGTCTTTCAGGTTAGCATATAGCATTTTGCTTGTTCACATGTCACTGCCTTGGAAATGCCATCACTGGCTCAACACTGTTCCTTCCTCCAAATCAACAACAGTTTTCCCACCTCTTCTTTTGCCTGTGACCATGCTTCTCACCCTTAGCAATATTAGGACTCCTGATGATCTTTTATGTTTTAAAATCATGTTAATTGTTGATTTTCTAGCAACAAAAGCATCCTCTCCTTTGTTTGTGGCCTGACGCTTTTTGTCTTGCTGAGGTATCAGCACGAGAGGGTTGTTAGGTCAAAAACCAAAGTTTGGTTTGACAACCAAGACAGTTTTTCTGTGAGAAACTTGGTGGAGAACCGAACTGTTCAGATGGGCGATGTTCAAGAAACAAGGTGTGACTGCTTTTATTTTGCATCCTCCATAAAACACTGCCAGGAAGTGGATCAGAACCCCATGTAGAATCTCAGGATCGGGCACCGCGCAGCGCCTTTGGCCTCATCTCTCACAGCCATGGCTCTGCAGGGCTCCTGTTTCTCTCCTTACAGCAAAACCAGAAGCTACCTTCTCTTGTCTGTTCACGCCTGGCAGGTCAGGTTCTAAGCCCAGTGACAGAGGTTCCAAGGGGCTTTGTGTCAGAGCTGCCACTCAGTGATGGTTGATCCTCTGCTCTGTCGGGTCTCCTTGCTGGAGTAGCTATGACCTGGAAGGAGGCCTTATGCCCTGTCTCTCTCTTCTCACCACTCTTGCTGGGTTTTTCTGTGGGCCAGTTGTCTGTGTTCTCTGTTCCTGACCTTTGCTGTGAACATCTTAGTTCCTGAACTTAGATAGGACATGAACACAGCCAGGGATAAATGGGTAGAAGTGGGTGGGTATCATTTTGGGGGACTTGCCAGCTGCTGCCTGGAGCACGTAGAGCCAGTCCCCGGGTACTAGGCTTTCTCTATTTCCCTCTCCTTCAGTGATTGTTACAGCCAGCAGTGGAGGAGCAGGAAGTGGAGGAGGAGGTCTAGGAGGAGGACCAGGAAATGGAGGACTAGGAGGGGGGGGACCAGAAGGAGGAGGGGAAGAACCAGGAGGAGGACTAAGAGAAAGAGATGGAGGAACAGGAGGGAGAGGACCAGGAGAGGAAGGATCAGGAGGGGGAGGATCAGGAGAGGGAGGACCAGGAGGGGAAGGACTAGGAGAGGGAAGGCCCGGAGGGAGAGCACTAAAGGGGGAGTACCAGAAGGGGGAGGACCAGGAGGAAGACCAGGAGGAAGAGATGGAGGAACAGGAGGGAGAGGACCAAGACGGAGAGGAGCAAGAGGGAGAGGACTAGGAGAGGAAAGGCCAGGATGGGGAGGAGCAGGAGAGGGAGTACCAGGAGGGGGAGAACTAAGAGGGGGAGAACCAGGAGGAGGACTAAGAGGAAGAAATGGAGGAACAGGAGGGAGAGGATTAGGAAAGAGAGGACCAGAAGGTGGAGAACCAGGAGAGGGAGGGCTAGGTTTCTGGGACAAGTCAGGCTGTGGTGGGAACTCACACAGAGCATCCTGAGCAAGCAACTTCTTCCCTGGCATGTAGATGCTCTGGGCCTCCTCTCAGAACCCGGCTCTGCATGTGGAGGGAGACACGCAGGGTCCCCACGTTGTTCTGCAGATTCCCCTACTCACCTTGAAGCCCAGGAGAAAGCATTTCTCTGGAGCAAGGACATAGTCATTCTTGAATGTTGTCACATGATCAGACTGTCTTTCTCAGCCAGATTTGCATTCATGGATTAAACAAAGAGGAAAAATAAAAAGGTAAAGAGAGTTGAATCTTGGCATATTTCTCTCAGCAGAGGGGAGGTGAGAGGGGCCTCAGGCAGCTCTCAGGGCTCAGTGGTCCCCTAGCATTTATTAATTCTGTTTTCAGAATTGTGCTCAGGCTCCGATGAGATAATAAACAGTGTAACACAGCTCCCACCCCGCAAAGAATTTATGCTCTAACTGGGGAGAAGAAATAATGAGATGGTTTAGAATAAATGCTAGATTGTGTGTTTCTGATTCTATGAACTCTAAGAAGGAAGCGGGTTGTCACGGAGACCTAGACTAGTCAGAGAAGCCTGCAATAAGGTGATGGGTGGAGACAAATCTTGAAAGACGTGTTAAATATAGTTCATGTGACCCCCCCACATGAGTGAACTGGGAGAGTTAATTAATCTGGTGTGGGGAACTGGGACCTGGGACCAGCGGCATCGTCACCCTTCTCCATAATTACAGAAAGCCCGATCTGCACCCAACAGCATTTGCGATGCATGCTTGCTTTGAGACAATTTATAGGCATGTCACTTAAGGAGCAGGCTCTCTGCTAATTGGCCGCATTTCTCCTTTCCACTCCCTTTGTTTTGTGGGCATTGTAACCTTTAACGTCTTTGAACTGTGCCTTCGTGTTAATATCCTCCATCCTGGGAGCATTCCCCAAGACCCCAGGGGGCGGCAGGCTCAGGGCACAGACAGAGCCCCTCTCCTAACTGCGGTCCTGGATGGCACCTGATCCTGGCCCTGGTCTGTCCTCAAGGCTCCATCTCTTGCTGCCTAGGTCAGCCAAAGGCGGTACCCAGCCCTCAGCATGCCACTCAGGAGATCCAGCTGTGGCTTCCTTTTTGTCTCCTCATGCACCTGGGAAAACCACTTTGCATCACCTTGTGTCACCCTGAATTAGACTGCAGACGGCAAAGAGGAGCAACCTCTCCCACCGCCACCTCCACAAGTTACCTCTGGTTTTGTTCCGTAACATCCACGCCCAATGGCCTGACCAGTTCGAGGAACAGCTCTACCATGTTGTTGCAAAGTGAAATCATATCAATTCGTGTGTCAGTGTTTCATATTCTTTCTCTCACTCCACGTGCCAATTCCATGAGGCAGGAAGGAAGTGAGAGATGACACAGTCCCACTTCCCACAGAAACACGCTCTTTCTTTTACATGAAATAACACAAAGGGATGCTTCCTCTCAGAAATTCCTTTTTCTTTATATGCAGGTCATATTGGATAATTGTAAAAATGCGTGAAACACTCACCAACCCCCATGCACTGCATTCAGTGAGAAGTAAAAGATGTGGAGGGAAGGTCTGAGCCTTTGGGCGGTGGGGGCTGCCCAAGGTCACCTGCCCAGCTATGTGACCAGACTGGGTGCCAGTCCATGCTGCTTGAGGCCCATTCCTGCCGCTGGGCCAGCCAGGATGCCACCAAGAGCCCAATCAGTAAGGGCGCGGTGGCCTCAGCTCCCGGATCCAACTGTCAGGGCACATGACTTCATCAGCACAACACAAAGGTTAATGGGATTGCCTCCTTCCAGATCCATCACAGTGGACGCAGGCTTGATGGCTACGTTAAAAAGATGACCTCTCTCGGCTGTGTGCTGCTCATTAATGAAGTTATCTTCCACCAGAGATTTACCGAGCCAGGGAGCACTGACCACTGACCTCGATGAAGTGTGTGGTCCTCACACTCCATAAAGTGGAGCAAAACCCCTGCATCAGCAGCGGGGCCCAAGAGCCACAGAGGAGTCCTCGGGCATCATGGGTCTGCCCACTGCGGGGTGTTCCGGCCACATCCTCCCACTCCAAGCCTGCGCAGCACGAAGCCTGCACTGTATGTCCACTCTTAAGCATGGAATGTGGTTGCCTTTCTAGTCTCCTCCATGGGGTGTGGAGAGCTAGGCCTCTGCTGCAGGAGGACTGCAGGAGGGAAACCGTAGGATCAGTAGATCTGGGGAGGCTCTATGATTCATTTCCAACAAATAAGCAGTGGAAAGAGTAGACAGGTAGGCATTCTTAATGGGCACTGTCATACTGATTTCTCCTCGGGACCCTTAGGGCTATTATCCAGCAGCGGGCATGGTGTGATCTCGATGGCACCAACAGTGCCCGGGGATGCTGGTGAAAGAACCCACTGTGCTCAGGGGTCACTCAGGGAGCAGAGTCAGCCTCCTGCTGCCCTGGCCCCCTGGTCCCCTGGCCCCCTGGCACTCCATGGCTCTGCCTTGTGTATTGTGCCAGTGCCTTGTGCTCCAACTGAACTCATGCCATGGTTGTTTCTTAACCACCACAAAGTGGCAGATTAAGTCTGCACAGCCCAGACTGTTTTATCTGCTCGTGTCAGCCTCACTAATGGGGGCCCAGCAACTCACCATAAGATGCAGACACCAAGTCCGGTCTCTATGTTTGCCGAGGGCAAGTCCAGATCCCGGGTGTGGCTGATCGCTGAGAGGGCACAGGGTGCCTCCCATTGAGCTCGTGCCAGGCACCGGAGCCCCTCTGAGCCCTCAGTCTTCTCCCCACTCGGGCCGCATTCTGGCTGCCTCCTTCCCCCTGATGCTGGTTGTTCCTGGGGTGGCATATTTGTTGACTTGCTCTTTTGGTGACATCTCCTTTCAATAAGGAGATCTGTCTGGTCGCGCCTGGCCTGAGGATGTGCTTCTTTAAAGTGTAAAATGTCAGGCTCGACCAAGGATGACAAGGCCCCAGGCAGCGGACCCAGTGCTGTCGTCAACCACTCAGAACAGAGAGGAGGTGCCACTCTCCCAAAGGAGAAGAGGCAGGAATTGCCCATGGACGTGCTCGTCCCGCCAGTGCCCATCAGCCAGCCGGGGCCTGACCTGTCACCATCTCCCAACTGCCAGAAGGCATCAGGACAAAGTCAAGAGTCACAAAATCTACCTGGGAACAGACATTCTGGCCTCGAATCAATTGGGACTTGAATTTCTTCTGCTGAGAACCGCACTGGCTGCATGCAGGAAGCACCGCTGGTTGTGGGTGGAGACCGGCCTCAGAGAAGATCAGTGTCACAGTCCAGGATGTGCATGAGGGACATGGGAGGGGCAGTGGCTTACAGAGCTGGCCTACGACTGTCCCGACATAACACCCCTTACATACCACAGCTGCCTGATGGCCAGGCATGCAGCCTGCAGGAAGCAGGTGACAACTGGGCCTGAGGGCACCTTGCAGGGGCATGGTCGTTCCGGGTCACCACACAGCATGGGGACATCTTGGGTTGCCTAAGGCAGACCCAAAAGTGACTTATTCCACAGTGAAGTCACCCAGTGGCCAAGTATTTCTGTGTCTGGCAGAGCCACACCCATGCACACCAGCCTCCCTTCTGCAGACTGTGAAACAATTGCCAACTCCCTCGAAATGCCGGGAGCACCTTGGGGCCTGAGCCGAGTGCTCTTATCAGTTCCCGGTGGCTCTAAGGCCTTCTTTTCTGTTGCAGCTGAATCACAGGCTTCCTGCGATCTTTGTATAGTGCCCAAGCATCGCCCTGGCTTGAATTTTCCCGGTGAGGAATTATCTTAAAATTAGTTTAAGAGCTGGACTTCTTACTTGCAATCTGAAGTTGCTTGGGTCAGCTCACAGCCAATAGGATAAACGGGATGGAGAGGTGATGGGGTCTATAAGTGAGGAGTCTTTCATTCTTAAGACACAGTCACAGTTGGAGGCTTGCAGGAAATTGTAGAGGCCACATGGTTACTTGCATCCATGCACAATGATACCTTGGTGTTCCAAGATACCGTGTTGGGTGCTGGGAATCTGTTCAGCAAACATCACATTTTAGATGCATTATTTAATTTTGTTCTCCTGAAACCATAGGAAGTAGGGAGTAGTAACTAACATCGTGGGTGAAGAATGAGCTCCCGGGAGGACAGATAATCCCAATCAGCAGAAGAGTGGGGCTTCGACTGTAGGTCTGTCTGAAATTCTAATTCAATCTCATTCCTGAAGCCCACCAGTGAAGACTTCCTTATCTTTCATGGGAAAGAGATGACTATGGATTTGGATGCATAGATTTTTCTCTGGCCCTCCACACTGAATACACACATGTAGCTTTTCCCTTTCATTTCAAGGGTCCTGAGACTTGCACACCTTTCTCCAGTGATTTATAAGTGAAATTAATCTGCAGAGCTTCTGTGATCTAACAATCATGCTGGGTAAAGAATATGCTAGGGTTTCTGGAAAGTTCAGTCTTCATATTTGGGGAAGATCAATGTGGTTGATGACCGAGAGAACAATTTCTGTGCTCTTTAGAGAAAGTCACACAGGCCACCGAAGACCCCAAAATAGACTAATAACTCACCATTGTTCAAGCTCGAGATAAATATCAGCTGAGATTTATATTCCGTCGGAGGTTGAGGTCAACTCTTGCTGTGGGGCGACCCGCCCCTGAGTCTGATTTAAATTGGCAGGAAGAGCTTCCCACCAGGCCTGACACAGGAGGGTAATGGTCAGCTCCCACCCTGCCCTCCAAAAGTGCCTACGTGGCCGATGTCGTGTCTGTGGAGTCAGACAAGGTGGGAAAAGAAGATGGTTATCAGCGTGAGTCAGGCCCCAATCACACTTTCATGAAAACTACCCAGATAATGGGGGAGTTGTCTGATATTTTGGGTTGGCACTGTCTAACCCCACCATTTCTTGGTTTTCTTCTGTGCTTGGATACCAGTGAGGTCACGTGAAATTGAATTTAGTAGTGCCAGGATGAATTTTTTCTGTCTTCCTATTACATTGTTCTTGTCTTTGTCACGGGTTGGAAATACCAGCTCTTTCCTGCCTTTTCTGTCTCTGGCGAGTCGGCAGTGAGGGCCACCATCCCACAGGGAGCATTGCAGGGTCGTTATCCAGGGGGTCCCAGCCCTCTGTCTTGTCCCCGAGGTCAGCTGAAAAGACAGCAGCCCCATGGAAGCATCAGCTGGTCTCTGGAAGCCACCATGTCCAGCGAGTCCCAGCAACCTTGGCGTGAAGCCGGAGGACATGGTCAAGTCTTGTTCTGGTGTTGACAGCTTGACACAGGGCCCCTTCAACATCACCATTTCCACTTACCATTTTTAATGATGCCAATTGGAGACTTGATACTCCCTGCCATTAGGCTTTATGCCAACTAGTTGTACAACTGTTTATATTGATAGTAATAGCAAGTATGCAACTTCATGGGGAACTGTGTCCTTAAAATGATGTAAAACTTGGAAAGTAATTTGAAAAGTTGGATGTCAGTATGATTACCACTATGTTCTCTTGTATGTCACTAGGTAGTCTTAGTGTATCATGTATAGTGTGTAGTGAATATTTAAGGTATTATTTAAAGTAACAGATAAATTCTGAAATTTCAGTGGTTTCATAATAACAGGTTACTGGTCATTTATGCATGAATACAATTGTTCAATGCTTATGTTTGGAGGAGAAACTGCCAGGTGACTCGAAGACCCAGGCTCTTTCTATCTTGTGGCTCCACTATATCTTCAGGCCCTTGGGGTCTGCCATCTGCAACAGAAAGAAATGGACAGTGAGGTGCAAAGCCACACCTGCTATTTCCCACTCTAGGTCTGGAGCACACATCACTCCTCATCATACTCCATTGGTGATGACTGGGTCACGAAGCCCAAAGGACATATGAGGAGAGAATATTATTCCTGGATGCACATGGCGCTGAGGCGGGGAGGGGAGGTGTGCATGGAAGTGAAAGGTGGCTAGTGACACAGATTCACTTCACTCATCTGAGTTTTGGTTTAGGTGGACAGCTTTTTAAAGGCTTCTTGCATGGCAAGAGGAGACAGGTCAAATGCAAGTAATCTTACCAACTTGAAAAACACAATTGTTGGTCAGTATTAACATGATGAACATACCAGGGCCATTCCACAGGAGACAGGAGGGACCCAGAGGGAGTTGCATAGAGCTCGGTGGAAAGGCTGCTGCTACAGGTGCATTGTTGCATGAGGACACGGAGGGTCTCTGGCCTAGAGTTTTAAAATGTGAAAGAGTTCCTTCTATGGAAAGAGTAAACTTTTAAAGTATACCGAGAAGCACCTAGGAAAGTAACATAATAAGAATAACTTTTCTTCTCCAGATTTCATCAGAGTGGATGGTCTATATGGAGCAGAATTCCCAACCCCATGCTCATTTCATGTATGTCTACATGCATGTATAGGTTTCCCTCTGAGGACACTCAGGAACTTTACAACAGAGAGAGCTGCCCTTCAGGAAACGCTGGTTCAAATGGTGACCTGACCGATACTGATTGGACACACGTGTGGTGCACTGCGCCGCACACCCAGTGGGACTCACTAGCGAGCGCTGTGGTAAGACGCAGGAAGACCGGCGGGATTTTCTGGCCATGCCGAGCTTGCTAGGAAGAACAGCTCTGGGACAGTCCAGCGCTTCTAGCCCTGGAAGAGAAGCAGATCACACTGACCACTAACCAATCACGTGGGGATGTGTCTCTCCTGCACCTCTGTGCCTCAGTTCCACTGACATACCAACCCAATCCTGGAACTCCTTGCTGTGTGATATCTCCAGCGACTCAGGGACCGCTAGTGAGGTGAGTGCATACGTGCTTGTGCCAGTGCTTTCTAGGTTAACTCATGTCAGATCTGCCTAACCCCAGGCTTGGTGCTCAAATGTCACCCTGCCAGGACTCATTACATCCAGCTTATTAATTAACTAAACTGTGTTTGCGGAGAACAGGCCTCAGGAGGTGAGTGAAAAGCAGCATCAGGAGCAGCATCCTCCAGCCAGGGGAGTGTCTCCCATGGCAACGGGCTGCCCCCAAGTTCTCCACAGTACCACCAGGAGGCCCAAGATGCTGTGGACAGTTAGTAACAGGGCAGGAGGCCAGAGGAATTGACTTCACTCTAGAACTGGATATGAGGGACGTGTCTCTTTTCTAGACCACCATGAAGTCACAAATACCACTGAGACTATTGGTAAGAAAATCCAACTCCCCACTTCTCTCCCCTCACTCAGGTTTTTTGGGGATGTTAGCTGTGGAGCTAAGGCAGCCCTAGATTCAGCCCCCTAGATTTGGTGTTCCCATGACCTTTCCTGTCAACTGGTGGTGTGACACCAGGACCTTCACCCGCCTGTCTGACCTGCAGGGTCCCTCCTCTCTGCCGGGAGTGAGGCACTCCTGCCCGCTGCCCCAGCACTGCTGGGAGCTGAACCGAGTATGCAGCCCTGCTCTGGAAGGGGGCATGCAACAGAAATGGAGTATCCTTACACAATGCCTTTAAGCATTTGGTGAGGACATGTTTTTTTCACAGTCTACACATGGGTATAGGGCTCGGGGCTGAGGTGTGAGCTGAGGTTTCGGGCAACTGCTGGGCAGGTTGGTGATGGCTGTGACGGGCATGTTACTAAGCTGTGGCAGGGCAGGCTTACTGAAGAAACACCTCATGGATGCCATAGGCTGCGAGGAACCCACAGAAGCCTGTGCTGTAATGCTAGGCAGAGAATGATTAAAAAGGGGAAAAGTAAAATAGAGCAACAGTGAGAAAGCAGGCGTGATAAGAAGTAAGAAAGAGAAAAGCCGCTGTGGGACTGGCTTCCCTTGTCTTTCAGCAAATAGAGTCGCAGTGAAAACAGCTCGGTGAGAGATAGCATGGGCACATTTGTTTGCTGAAATATCTGAACCAGTCTTAAGAGGGTAGTTAGTGCTCTCCAGGACGCAAATACAATTTGATTAATGTAAATTCTCTTTAACTCACTTCCCAGTACTTGCCCATTTTGGGGCCAGCTCGGTATGGGGCTGCGCCTGACCCCGCTGCTGGTGGGGACATACAGCAACGGCCTTGCTTTGTAATCATTGCTGGCCAATGCCAGGCTGTAGGTTGTATTTAATCCAAAATTAATCCTTTTTAAAAAGTATTAGTACACAGTTCATAACTTTGTGATGCATAACTCTTAGAATTGTGGGTCACTGGTCTTTTGCGAGGGACCATCCCCCTGGGCCTATGGACAGATTTCAGAAGAGTGCAGGAGACACAAGTTGGGGGTGGTGACAGGTCTACAGTAAGATTTCTCCAGGACGCAGGTATGTCCACTGGAGTTGAGTTTCTCGGATGGCATTCCAACTGCCTCCCATTACGCTAAAGCCTGGCTGGGGTTCCTGCCTGGTTCTCTCTCTAAAAGGGGTGTTCTCTACGCAAGGAGACCTCGGAGAGACACTGGGAAATGAAATCAGTTTTCCAAGACTTACCTGATTGATAAGCCGGTGCATTTTCAGACCAGCTCTCAAATGCTAGCAGGGTTCTGCTGGTCATGCTTTCCAATGGAAGGGAAGTGCTATCTGATGGCCAGAGGGATGCTTGCTGGTGATTGGTGCTCCTAGATGCCCTCAGCAGAGTGCAAATCTGGTTTAGGGGAATCTCCATGTAAATGGGAATAAGTATATGAAAGTGTAATGTAAGGGCTAATGGCCTTATTTAGTCCTGCCTTGCTTCTGTATGCTCCTGAACCCACGCCACTTAAGGGCCAACATTCCTGGCCCAGCAATCCAGGCCACAGCAGGGATGGGCCTACACGCCTTCTCCTTCCTGCTCCAGCTGTCCTGGGGCATCCCTGTTCTTGTTCTCAATGGCATACATACAGCATGCATATGACTGCTGGACCCCACGGAGCCTTGACAAGGAAGGAGGGAACCTATGTTGAGTTACAGTGGTCTGATTTGGGGGAGGGTGTGGTCAGATGGGTTATTGGTATGAATGATGCATTTTTAGTTATCCTGATGACACCTCTTTCCTTCCATTCCCAGGGTTGCTGACCTCATAGATACCGCTTATACAGCTTCCTAGTGACCAGGGTGTCGATTTCAGTCAGAACATTGCACCCTCCATGCAATGCTCTGCTCCGGCTGGGCAAGATGTTTTGTGAATTCCAAGCCCTGGGAAGAGAGAGTATCCTGGTTCCTCTGAAAGGCATTTCTTGGCACTAAAATATCTAAGGACCACTCCCCACAGGGCTGGTGGGTCGGCGTGTGGAAAGCCCTTTCTCTTTTATTCATGTGTAAAGGCCAAGCTAAGCCATTTCCCCTCTGTGGACAGGGATTCCTGTGCCAGGACTCCCAGGCCCACCCTACAGTACAGTAACTATTAGGACAAAACACAGGTGGATCGCTTTGGTGAAGATTGTGACCTGACACGTGTAGTCTTCATCTGTTTAGTATTCATAACACCCCAGGGCAGTCTATGCCCACTTCAGGATATGGAAAAAGGCAGGAAGTGGTCAGTGATGGTCCGGACCACACCACTTGTCCATGGCAGATCTGAAATAAAATGTGGATGTCTCAGCGTGTTCCCCCTCCCGGGAACATGCCATGCCTTTTCCTTCCTGTTCTTCTCCCCTCCCAGGTGTGCACCTCCTAAGCTCTAAGGGACCCCACAGGACTGGCAACCAGGAGAGCAATGGGCAGGCGACAGCTTGTCCCAGGCTCACCCCCTGAATCTGTCTCTAAGGCCCCCTGTTGCTTCTTCTATCCTGAGCCCTTCCTTATCTCACCTCCCAGCTTTAATAAACGTAATCTCGAGATAAAAATGCAGCACAAAGAAAATCTGATGTCTCTGTCCTCAAAGGAGACATTTGTCACCAAATGGATCATGGTGTGACCAGCGCACTGAAAGTGGGATCCCTGCGTTGAGGATTTGATCAGCCTTGGGACTCTGTCTCAGGGTCCTGCCGTGGGGTGTTGGGTCAGTGTAGGCTATTCTGCTGCAGGCAAGTCAGGGAGGCCCAGTCTTCACTGGCCCTGGAATTGAGGGAGGGCCAAGAGCAACTCGCTCTTATCCACCTTTCATTCTCAGCCAAGGGCACAGGGAACAGCAGACCGAGGCTATAGCAGCACTGACGTCCATGGCCCGTCGGAGGATGGAGAACACCTCTCTCTTTTCCTGCTGCATCTTAGGTTCCTGTTTCTACTGATCAGCAATTTCTGGTCCCTCCTGACAAGGAGAGGGAAGGAGAGAAAGAGAGACACTAATGGCTTGCAGCCTGGACAATGTCACGTCAGATGGAGAGCAAACCCATGTCCACACGACCTGCCCTTGTGCAGCGGCACACAGCCGAGGGTCTGAAGGTGGAGGCAATGCACATACCCAATCCCGCCTGCACCTCCTGGTCCCATGGCTGCCTCACTGCGGGGGCCAGGCCCATGCCCGCCACATTCCGCATGCAGTGTAGGAGAGGAGCTGATGGAGAAGACGTGTCAGCCACGACTCTGGATTAGTGGTCGCACCTCAGAAGCGCAGCTCACGTTTCTGCCGGTGGCATCTGGGCAGATCTGTGGCTCCTGGGACAGAACACGATGCTCTACTTCAGGGTGCTGCACCTTTCCAAGGGAGCTGTGGGCGCCTCACTTCTGACCTGGTTCTTGGCCCCGGGAACCATCTTGCTTCATTACAATGAGAGCCTAATGGAGGGGCATGAGAGGTCGCAGACAGGAAAGGGAGAGGGAGAAACTGTAATAAAATGGAAAGGGGAGGTGGCAGAGGCGAAGGGAGGGAAATCTGCCCATATGATCAATGCAAATTCCAGGTCTCCGAGCTACACTATCATCTTGCTGTGATAATTGAAAAATTAATAGCCTGCCAGTGAACAGAGCTCATCCCTAACTGCAGCCAGGCCAGGCCACTGCTGAGGGAGCTGGCTGGTGCAGGTCACCGGTGTCACTGACAGAACCTGCTTCGGACCAGCATCTCCTCCTCCTGCCTCTGTCTGCACCACTCAGCCCCCCTCAGCAGCTGCTGCCTCACCTTGAGGCCCCCTCCTCAAGACCCTGAACACCATCTCTGAGGGGTTTGCTGCCCTTCTTCTCAGGGGTGGCAGTGAGCACCTGCCATTGGCATCTAAAGTTACCTATTGTGAGGGCCTCCCCTCCCATATCGCCCACGTTGACGGGCCCAGGTGAGCCAGCAGTGTGAGCAATGCACTTATTCCACCAAAATGTCTGTAGTTGAATAACCAAGGACTCTTAGGAAGCCTCCTGAGAGCAATTGGAGCAATGGTAATGCCTGTCTGAGAACAGAGGAGCCCAGGGCTTGCCTCTGCGGGGAACACAAGGTGTCTCCCCAGAAGAGACTTCCGTTGAGCCACGTGTTGAAGGGATAGATTAAAGGTCTGAGGCATACAATGTGACCCTGGGACCAGATCCCTTAGGAGCTGCTAGTGGTGTTGACCCTCTGAGCCCACCCTGAGAACTGAGACTAACCCTGCATTTAAAGAGCCCTCACGTGCTTTGGGGTGTCCTCTGTGCATTGACGTTGGGCAATCGTGAGGTTAGGTCCTCACTTTGCACATTTGAATCATCCGGGTTTGACGACAATATCAGTGCCCAGGGTCACTCTACTGCAGCTGCTCACCAGACAGGCGTGCTGGGCCAGCACGGAGGGGAACGAAGGTCTGCCCAGGCCATGGTGCATGGCTACGGGCATAGCTGAAGGTTTTATGCAGCTAGATTCAAGGCATGAAAAATGGGCATAGTGAGAAGATGCTGAGAAATTCTTTCAACTCTTCAAACCACAAACGTGGGTACCCTGCAAATGGTCATGGCGGCTTCAGTGGATGTGTGGCTCCCACGCCAGCTCACATGACAAAGTCTCAGAACCCTCAGAGACGTGGCATACAGAACACTGCAGAACATTCCCACACGGCGGGAACTGGAAGCAGGAGGACAGGAGGAAGGAGCCTATTTGGAAAAGCTGCTTGTCAAGACTGTGATGAAGGAAGGCTGTGTGGATCCTGGGAACGGGCTTGTAGGAGGGGTCATAAGCACGGAATTAATTTGTGCAGCTCCCTCGTGGTTTTGGTCTCATTCTGCTTCTTGCTGCCCCGCTCCGCTTGGAGAGAGAACTAAGCCCCGGCTGTCATGATGGATTTTACAGGTCCCGTGGTGTTCCCACCCTATCCACTGCAGCGTCCCGGCCAAGTTGCAATCAGAAAATTGCTTTCTGTGACTGTAAATTTCACACCTCTGCAGTGAAGACTTCTCTGAACACACACTCTACCCTGGCGGCAGGTCCTGCCAAGACCACGCATGACATGTCCCCTTGAATTGGCTTCAAATCAAACAAGGCCTTGGCTAGACGTGTTTTAATGACAACACGTAAGTTCAGGTCATTGAGAGAATATCTCCCCCTTCGTGTGACCCCTGTGCTGCTGGCATAAAATTATATGGCTGACATTCCCTTTCTGCATAGAGAGGGCTGAGAAATCTTTTTTCCCTTTCAGTCTGAAATTACTCTGCGGTGTAAATTATTACTCACAGCTCAACACTTGCGAGCTTGCCCAGAGGTGCCGCCTTCTCAAAGGCTCTGTGATTTACGGGGGAGGCAGAGAGTGGGGGTACTCTGTGCACACATGTATCTGCCCCCATGCCCCATCTGATGTAACATAGAGTTGAGGGGGTGAGTTCCACTGAGGACCACAAACAGGCAAATAGAGAGTCTGGAAGTTCATGGAGAGGAAGCAGTTGGTGCCAGAAGGTTGAGAGCCTCTGGGGCATGACTGCCTGTCCAGCAGGTCCCTCTAGACTGGAGCCAGTGAGACCCTGGGGTGATCTGAGGGGCAGGCCCAGGAGCCAGTGAGACCCCGGGGTGATCTGAGGGGCAGGCCGTAGACTCCAGGGATGTTCTGCCTCTCACTAACTTTGGAGCCTGAATGAACTATCTTACCCTCCATTGCCTCAGTTATAAGATAGATATCATATATTCCTTGCTTAATTTACAAGGTTATTGTTTTACCTGAATGAGATAAATAGGGGCGTGTTGTGTGAGCTGTACAAATGTGTGGCACGTTTATTAGATGAAGGTTCTGTTATCACACCTGGGAGTTCAACCAGAGCATCCCTCCTCTGGAAGGCCAACACCTGCCCACACGTGCTCACACATAAGCCTGCAGTGCACTGTACAATGCCTGCAGAGACCCTGCAAAAGGATATATATATATATATATATATATATATAAAAAAAAATTTTTTAAATCTTTTTTTTTCTTTTAAATCACAAAGGACATTGATCTCCAGTACCTTCAGAAAATAAAAGACCCACTTAGCACCTGTCCTAGGAGAGCAGACAAGGACGGAGTAAAAATCATCCGGGCCACTGTTGGGAATCCTCCACTCTGCACCTTCACTCTGAAGAGGTGGCTGAGCTCATGGTCAGCCGGTCAGAGGACTGGAAACTGAGGTGCTGGAAGGAAATGGAAAAGGGGCACTGTGGCCATTCCCCACCGAAAGCCACTCTCTCCACTTGGGAATGCTTGCCTCAAAGAGAGCTGCCTGAGCCACACTGCCCAGGGCTGTAATTGGTCCCGCATATGAGGAGCCCAGGTCGCTTCGTCCAGGCTGCAGACCAGGCAGCCAATCTGAGTGCAGGTGTCTGTGTAAGACATGCTCATCCTTGGGGGAGTCACTGAAAGCTCTAGGCCACACAAACACAAAACGTAAGCCAAACATGACAGTAGCCCCGCTCAGACCATGGCCCAACAGGGCGGCCTGTGCATACAGGTTGAGGGGACTGCACTGTGGCCTCAAGGGTGGGAGTGCTGGCCTTCTGGTGAGGGGTCCTCCCCATAGCCCATTGCCCACACAGGCTGAGCTCTTCTCTTCTTTCCTAATTGGCTCTGCAGCACTGACTGAGGCTCCCTGACCGGCTGCTCTGACAGATGCACCTTCTCTGCAGAGTCGGCCTCTGTTTTATGGAGAAGAGCCCCACTGTCTAGTGCATGTGGCCGCGTCTCAGGCACCTTCCCTGTCTTAGCCCAACTGTGAGGCCTTTTCTCCCTGGGCCACTTCTTCTCCAGTGCCCAGAGACGTCGCCTCAGACATGCCACTCTTAGGAGAGAATTATGAAAGGATCCACATGCTCACTGTTGGCAGCGTTGCTAGGGCTACATGGGGAGTTACAGGGGCTGAGAGCCATGGCAGGTGGGTGAGAGCCCGAGGGCCAGGCATGCTTTGGCCCATGAGCTGCTCACAGATGGTCCAAAAACACTAATACCAGGGGCTCAGATCAGAGCTCTCAGGGATCTCTGTTGTGCTGTAATCTAACATTTAAAGTTTAGCTTTAAAAATGCATGTGTAATAATATGCATGCATAATAACATATCATTGTAGATTTTATATATGACTTTTTAGAGATTTTGTATCTTTATAGTTATATATAATTATGCATTGCATGACATATAGTAATAAGTATGTATAATAATTGATATAAATCCATTTTAAAGTTTTTCTTAATAACTAGATTCATCATTTCTTCACATTGACACTGTGTATGTATATGTAAAATAATAGGTGATTTATAGAAACTATTTATATGTCAGTTCTCAGGGGGACATTTGAGAGATTGAAAAATACTTAAAAGTAGAACTTGTTCAGAGCAGGGCTACCTGGAACTTCAACTCTGTCAAGATGCTGAGGAGCACAGTGTGGGGACACCGCTGCCTTGGGGACAGTGGGTATGTCAAGGGAGGTTCCTAGAGTTGTGACAATGGAGCTGAGTCACACAGGTGAGAGGTCAGCAGGTGGAGAGAGACCATTCTAGGCAGAAGGCACAGTCTTGTGTGTGTACATGTCTGTGTGCCTGTGTGTACATGTTTGTGTGTGCATGTGTATCTGTGTGTGCATGTGTCTGTGTGCATGTGTCTATGCATACATGTGCATGCATGTGTGTAGGAAGCTGGAGGTCACCTCATAAGGCTGCAGAGGTAGACAGGGACTGTAGGAAGGGTATTGTGTTCCTGATGACACCCTTTCTATTGTACCCTGAAGCCATGGAGTGGTGTTAATATGGAAGTCACAGGCGAGCCCTTGCTTCTTGCAGCTGGCCTAGCAGGTCATGGAAATGACCTCTGCCCTGACATGGCGTTCTGAAGAGCTGGCACTTCCACGGAGTCTAACTCCCGCTCAGTGAAGTCAGGACAGAGCTTTGGAGGAGTCGGAATTGCTCGGTGTCCCCATGCTCACAGAGAACATCTACAGCACCGAAGTGGGGTTCTCTGGGATAGGGCCAGGCTGCGGGATGTGGTGGAAGAACTGTCTGTTAGAGGCCTCCCGAAGGAGCAGAGCTCCGTGGAGACTTAGGATCACTGATGTGCTTGTGAGTGGTGTAACCAGAGCTCACATGTCCTCCACTGCAGTATCCTAGGAATTGTCAGTGAGAATGAGGAGAGAGGCCAGTGAGGATAAGGGCAGCATCGCCAGGACTGGCACAGGCCTTTTATCTGGAAGGCAGCCGCTGAGCCCGGGGACCGGTGGCCCCATGTCTGGGGCCAAGCCTGGCAGTTCCATGGAAGAAAAAAGGTTCCATTCACACATAGTCTAGTTTGTGCCAACTGTAACCAAGTGTCTCCTAATACAATTCGGTTTGGGTGGTTGTGAGGTTCTATGGGCTTTGGGAACCAGGAGAGGAAACAGGGGCGGTGGAGGCGGGGAGGGAGTTGCTGCAGCAGGTGCTTAAGCTGCTATGCATTTCAGGTCGGCTGGCACCAGGCCAGTGCTGATGTCAGAATTTGTAGGCAGAGGTGTGAGGTCCATCCTGCCTGGCCTCACTCAGCCCTTGGAGTCCCTGCTGCAGGGTGGGGGACCAGGTGTGGGGCAGACAAAAATAATTCAGGAGGGAAGGGGCCTGTGCCATCTGAAGCAATAGTGACAGCTGTGTTCTCCAAAGTCACAGAGTACAATCCTTGCTGCACACTTACCTTTCTTCCTCCTAATTCTACAGATAACGTGACTTCAGGCAAGGGTGCGAGCAATTGTGAGAAAACGTGAGCATGGAACGTGGTCTGCAGGTCCTGCTGTCAGCAGAATTTTCAGTTGCTTCAGTGGAAAGGAAGCCAGGCTAGGACTCCTCCATGCTGTGCGCCATGGCGCCAGAGGGGCCGAGGGCCCATTCTGCTCTCTCAGACGTCACACCCTGCTTAGTGCGCAGCTCAGACTGTGTGCTCAGGCTACTGCGAGGCCTTTGTAGATTATGGCACCTAAACCTGCCCTGGCTGGGACTCAGCTGCATGGAATTGGCCCAGGTCACCCTCATTAGATTCCGACTTGAAGAACCTTGCTGGCTGGGATGCATGTCATACCTGCAGACACGTGGACAAAGGAGACACAATCACGTGCAGAATGAGCATGTGCATTAGAGGACCGCAGCGCTGACTGGGACCAAACCCGACTTCTGCTGGGTCCGGCTGCACCCTGCGTACCGTGAATCCAAGCTCCCTACAATGGAGGAGAAGGAGGCCTCGGGCCCGGGTATACTACCTCATACGTGGCCTGGCCTGTTCTGCACAGGACCCCTCCTTGCTGCTGTGGCACAAGTGGGTCTGACCTGGTCTGACTGCTGTGCTTCCGGCAGGAAAGACCACCCCCTGCTCTGCTGGCCCTGAGAGCCCCGTGGCTGCCCCTGGCCTCGGGGGCAGGTGAGGGATACCCAATGCCTATGCTGGAGTCCTGTCTGTGTGCTGCTCCGGCCCTGGCCCCTCAGCTTCTCACCAATGCTAGTGAAGCATCTGTCATTGCTGCCGCTGACAAAGGAACCGGACAGTCCTTCACAAGTCAATGATGCTCGTGCTTTTGAAGGGAAAATGTCCCTGGTCTTCCCACTCTGTCTTGACAAGGACAGCACGGCCCTGCTCTTGAATACTAACAGGGCAGCGCAGGGGGCAGGGTGGGCCCATAACCCTGAGACATGGAAACCCACACACTCTCTCTGAGTGACAGCCACATGGCCCCCAGGGTGCTGACCACCGGGGCAGTCTCCACCACAGCTGGGCAGATACTGAGGGCTCAGAACTCAGGGGAGCATCCACACACAGGAAGCAGCATGGAAGAGGGCGGGACCACAGTCCAGTCTCCTCCAGAACATTCTGGGGCTGGCTGGCATAAGGGGTTAAACTCCCTTAAGAGTGGCTTTAGCCTTGACTGGCCCACACTCCGCACCTCCCCTGCCACTTCCTCACATTTCAGAGACGTCCCTGGTGCTGAATTCTTATTCAACTTCAAACTGACAAACTGTTTTTAATCTTTTCCCTCTATCCAGCCTGGAGATTGGGAAGCAAAAATCAATATGGGTTGGCAGGTGATCAAGCTGCTTCCGATGGGTGAGGGAGCGAGTGGAGAGAGGGCTGCGGGGCGGGAGGGCCTGGAGGGACTTTGACGGAGCACCGTGAATTACTGGCAGGGGGCCCGGGGGCTGTGATTTCCCCGGCCTTGAGCAGGGGAGCTTGGGAAGGCCATTAGAACAGCTGGGTCAGGAGTTCATGCTGCAGAGGTGCCTTCGGAAGGAGGCTGGATCGTCTTGATAGCCCGATGATCAGAGGGAGGCGGCCGCAGGGAGGGTCAGTCTGTGCAATTCACACCACCACAGGACCCATACTGAACCTCAAGGGGAGTAAACGTTTTCTTCATTCCGTTTAAAACAGGGTAGAGGGGCCCTCATGTGTGGGAGGGCAGGAATGAGGGGCTGGGAAAGGCGTCCCAGACACCCTCACGCCTGAGACTAGGCGTTGGGCTTGGGTTCAACTCCCGCACCGTGCCCCTGAGCCCATCATGGTGACTGCCAAGACAGTCCTGGCCTCCAAGAAGGGTGTGGGGTTCAGGATGCCTGTGTGTGTTTGGCAAATGCCAGGAGCCAGACCAGGCCCACGCCTCCCAGGATCCCACAGTGCCCCAACAGGCTCCTGGGATATGGGGCACATCCAGATGAATTCTGAGATCCTAAGGGAAGGATCTCCCCTCGCCTTACCTCTTGCGCCCTCCTGGCCAAAGCTGCCATTCTGGGGGTGGGACCATGTGGAAGGAGCAAAGTCGTGTGCTTCCCCAAATATTTCGTGGTGGACACGCTTCTACAGGGAAACGGTTTCTCAATGTTAAGAGTCAGGTTTAGGCATAATGGCGCACAGGCTCCTGGGTGGTGCTCTGACCCCTCCACCTAGGGTAGGAATGGAAAGTCTTCCTCCGTGGGGCTCAGTGTTCCGTCCCACACGAGGGTGAGCAAGCAGAAGGCCGGCGATGGTCCTCTGGGCCCCACGCATGTCCCTGGACTGGGCAGGAAGCACAGAGTCCCAGGTGAGTATGGGGACCCCAGGGAAGGCCTTGCGTCTGAGACAGAAGGCCAAGGGCAGCCTGTCGCAGAGCAGAGTGACCGAGGCCGGAGGTGTTGAGGAAGGGAAACAGCAGCCAACTGGGGCGCCAGGAGTCACTGCTGCCCCCATGGCACCAGGGGCACTGGCTGCTTCAAGCTGAGGCCTGAGACTTGTGAATAAGGGCGGGGAGAGCCAGCTGCGGAGAAACAGGTCCCACCCGTCTTGGGCTGGCACTGGGCTGGGGCAGTGGGGTGGGGAGGTTGTACAGCCAAGTAAGACTCTCCGGAGAGTGCCTCTGCAGGGCCATGGTCCCCCTGGCGTGGTAGAAAGGATGGTGGCAGCTGGGCAGGGAGCATCGGGATGGACGAGCATCCTTGAAAGAAGTGGGCTGTAAGCTGTTGTCCGTGACTGTAAAGGGGACACTGAACACTGTCTAGCGTGTACTTCTCGGTGTTCAGTGACCAAGTCACATCTTTGAAATTGATTTTCAACCAGCACATGCGAGTATTGTTGTGTTCCAAAATGTGGTCAGCCAGCTGGCAGATTTCCATCCATCCATCCATCCATCCATCCCATCCATCATCAATCCATCCGTCCATTCATTCACACACTCATTGGAAATGTGTACATGGAGCTTCCGTGTGCCAGGCAGAAGGGACGGAGCAGGCAGGGTATTATCTGGTTACAGGGAGCTCTTGAGGTGCAGCTGCCTCAGGGAGTTCAGAGAAAGAAGCACACATGCTGAGAAGCAGTCATAAGAACAAAGCTTTGAGATTCTTGTTTTGTTTTTGTTGTTTTTGTATCTGAAAAAAAAAAAAAACCAGAACCAACCTCATTTGACTTCAGTAGGGGGAAGAAAACTAAGCAAGGGCGAGATAGTGGGAGACGGCTGGAGTGACGCAGTGTGAGGCCTAGAGGCACCCTTGCTGGCACTGATGGATGGAGATGCCAGAGCCAAGGAAAGTTGCCTCCGGAGGCCTGAAAAGGCAGGACGCAGGTCCTGCCCTGAAGCCTCCAGAAAGGATGCAGCTCCCCAATTCCTCAGGGTCAGCTTGGGGTTACATCCAGCTGTCGGACGCCAGACCTCTAAGATGACGTTCTAAGCCACTGGCAGTGAAAATGTCAGAGCGTCCATGGACAACCAACGCAAGCTCCTACGGGGCCCGCATCGGTGTCTGGGCCTGACACAATTAATATTGAATGTTCTGTGCTGAGCAGCAGGTCTGGATGGTGATTACTGTGGGAATCATGAGCTTGCTCCCATCTGTGTGTGCACAGCTTGGAAGCATAAACCCCGGTTACGTGACACCGGTTACAACAATGGAGTCAGGATACTCAGAGCTGTCATCGGACCTGCCCTTAAACGGGTCGTGGATGTTCAAAGCTGAGGCAGAGCAGATGCATGGAGGCCCTGGGATACACGGCCACCCCAGGACAGGTCCTGCCTGCTCCCAGGGAGAGACACGAGGTGAAAGGGATGGATCAAGGGAGTGCAGAGCTCGGTAGAAGAGGGCATTGGTGCTGGGGGGGTCACATGGATGGCCCAGAGGCAAGAAGAGGGGTGACTCCCTGTGTCCCAGCAACTGCCCAAGCATAGTCACAGCCAGCACACGTCTCTCTCCTCTGGGCTGGGTTCACCCCCCAGGGATGAATAACTATACCTGGCAAGTTGGGGAGCGGGTTTGGGGAGAGACAGAGAAATGGGCCATCCCCTGCTGTGGCCTCACCTGATTCTAGCTGAGCCAGGACACCGGAAGCACGAGCTGGGCCATGTGCTTGGCTGGGGGTTCTCAATCAGACGCAGTGCTGTGTTTGGCAGCTAAAGTGACCATAGGGCTCCAAAGAGGGCACCAGCCATGTTTGGTGAGAGGGACATTCGGTGAAAGGCAGGAAGGACAGCAAGTGCCAGGCTAGCCCAGGGTTTCAGGGCAGGAGCTCTACCTGCCCAGCCAGCATGCGGAGGGGTGTGGGAGAGTGAGAGTCACAAATGGAGCCACTGAACACAAATCGAGGAAGCTTCAGAGAGCAAAGGGGCTTTGCTTTGTGTGGGTCACATTGGTAAATATCTGATGGAAACCATAACTGGGGTGAATAATGAGACCAATCCATAATCCCACCCATCACGAGAACATGGGGGCCACGGCCCTACACTTCCATGAGAACATGGGGGCCCCGGCCCCACCCAACACAAGAACACGGGGGGCCATGCCCCACCTGCCAGGAGAACACAGGGTCACAGCCACATCCACCACAAGAACGTGGGGCCTGCACCTCATATCTGCTATATTCCATATCTATCTGCTGTATCCAATATCTGCTGAACCCCATATATATTAGATACACTCCATATACATCAGTTGCACCCCTATTAGCTATCTTATGTCAGCTCTATATCATATCAGCTATATCCCAGGATAGCTACACTCCATATCAGCTGCACCCTACATCTATTGGCTATCCCCCATATCTACCTGAGGTACCTCATGTCTATAACACCCCATTTCTGCTATACCTCACATCTATCTGTGGTACCCCATACTTACCTACCGTACCCACATCTACCCAATGCACCCCATGTCTGCTTTACCCCAGTGAGGACCTGGCTGCAGGCCTTCTTTGTCTGCACAGTCAGCATGCATCATCCACTGTTCCGGCCTCCTCATGAAAGAGCAGTGAGTCTGAGTGGAGCTGACTTTGGCTTCTGTGGGAATAAGTTGGGTGAGTTCAACTGGGGCAAGATTAGGAAGGGGAACCAACCATGTCTCAAGGAAAATATTAAATATGATTCTACTGACATTCTTCATTCTAGAAAGTGTAATGTAGAGATGGTTAATAATCACTAGTGACTTTTCAGATAAAGCATTATTATGGTTCATTTATAACAAGGCCTTCGCAGACATCTTATAAGATGCTGTCCTTTCTGCATCCCTATCACTCGCTGTCAAATTTGCAACCTTTGACTCATGTTCCTTGTTCACAGTTTGAGGGGCTGCCAGTGGGGGTTGAGAAAAGAGAAGGAAAATGTTGCTACATTTGATATATGTTAAAGGGAGCATTCCTCTACAAAGCATGCTGACACACAACACCCAACCACCACAGCTCCTCATACTTTGGAGCTTCTCTTCTTCCTCGCCTCTTTCTGCTTCTCTTCTTTCTCTTCAGTTTTATTCTTTTTGTAACCAGATGATCAATGGATCAGGGCTTCCTGTCACTTTGAGCCAATTCAGCAGAGACAGGGTTAGATCACATATGAACGTTTATTCCAATCCTGCCGGCAGCATGGAGAGCAGCAGGCCATCTACAAACACCTGCTCTGCCCCCCACATCCCATAAACCAGCTGCTTATATTGGATAGAAGGATGAAGATCCCATGGGGAAGTAGGCAAAGGTTATGCCAAATGGGCAGTTAACAGGTAATATGGGCTGGGGGTTTGCAAAGGCCTGAGGGTTTTCAAAGGGCTGGTGGCTCTGGTTTCTGCAGCAAAGTTGCTCATCTTTCCAGGATAATAGGCAGCTTTCAGATGAGGAGGGTGGGCTGCATTTCCAGGGAAGCTCCCATGTCCCATGTGCAACTCCCAGCCAGGTTAGAATGCGCTTCTTTAATCAGAACAAAACAGTCCCTCTTAACATCATCAATATTTCTTATAATTATAGCTGGTCCCCAACATTCTATTTCTGCTCCTAACATATTCATTCTCCTCTGGCTCATCTGCTTATCACTCTTCTTTCTTGACTTCTGATGAGTCCCTTCCGTGTGAAGATAGCTGAAACAAGAACCTCCTGAGCTTGGACTCTGCTCAGTGACATGCAGGCATCAGGTTATCAGAAGACATAAGATTCTTACAGAAATCCCAAGGGTGTGGGGTGTCTAGTGTCCCTGTTTGTCTGATGCAGGGCACAGGGCAGCATTATCCTGCCTTGGTGATCTGGTCACTTCCAGATTATTTAGCACAAACAATGCACTGTCATTGGTGCCTAAAGTAATCTCATGGTGCAGAAGGCACAGCTCCTTATGCGGGGCTCGCACCTTGCTCATCAAAAAGTCACTCTGTCTGTCCTGTGGTTCCGGTCTCGAGGAATTGCTGTGATTTCTATATTTGAGGAAGTTCATGGCCTTGGAGGAGGTGATGGAGGATCTGAGGAGTAGGTGCTGTTTTATAGTCCTGCTTAGTGAACCTCGGGATCCGATACGAGGTAAAAAGCAGAGAACAGGATGACAGGACTGGTTTATGAGCTGCATACTCTGCCCACGGATGCTGAGGTAAGAATGCTGTTTTACAGAAGGTGCCTCAACAAGAACACAGTGAGGAAAAGCCTCTAGATATTTAGAGGTGATTAGACCAATGATGATCTCACTCATAGTTTCATATTACTTTATACATTTCAAATACACCCTTAGCTTTTCTTCTTTCAGCAAACATTTTGGGTAAGATGAAGTTTTCTCAGTTGCAGAAATTGAGGCTTAGAGGTAAGTGTCTTACCGGGGGCCAGTGAGTCTGGAGTGATGGGTGGAGAAGAAAGGGGGTCCACTCAAGCGGTGCTGCTGCTCTGGACCTGTCAATCAATAGTGAGAACTGATTGGCACTGAAATCCCAGGTGCTGAGAGCAGTTCTATAATACTATAGCATTATGCTATAAAGTACATGGCAGTTCTGTGATATTATCCTATCTAATAAAAGAGTAGTATGTAAATTGATCACACCTCTGCTATGTCCACAAGCCACACCCACCAGCCAATCAGGAGCGAGTATGCAAATTAACCCAACCAAGATGGCTGTGGCCACAGAGCAAGCAGGAGGCTTGGGGCAATAAAGAAAGCCAGGCTTTCCACACACCCTGGCCAGCCCAGGCCTCTGCTCAAGGCTACAAAGTTTCAATTATAGAAGATAAATAAATCTCAACAAAAATGGCAGCTCCCACGGAGCTGAAGAGAGCAGGAGGCTTGAGTTGCTCCCAGTGATAGAGGAAGCCAAGCTTCCGCAGCCCTGTCCTGCCTTGAGCTCCACTCAAGGGTACAAAGTTTCAATTATAGAAGCTAAATAAATCCCAACAAAAATGGCTGTGGCCACGAAGCAAGCAGGAGACTTGGCTCTGCTCAAGGCTACAAAGTCTTGATTATAAAAGATAAATAAATCCCAGATACCAAGAACTCTGCTTGGGTCACTGCGGGGGGTATGGTCAGACTGCAAATCACCACGGCCCCTTGCCCAGGCCAATCCATGCCCCAAGGGAACCCCCACCCTGATATGGGACACCCTTCAAGGCAAACTAGCTGGCCCCCACCCATGCACCAGGCCTCTATCCTATCTAATAAAAGAGTAATATGCAAATTGACTATCACTCCAACACACAAGATGGCTTCCCTCATGTGATCAAAGATGGATACCTCCATGTGGACAAAAGATGGCCACCACAAGATGGCCAGCAGGGGGGCAGTTGGGAGGGACAAGGACTGCAAGGGAGGGCAGTTGTGGGTGATCAGGCCAGCAGGGGAGGGAAGTTGGGAGGAACCAGGGTTGGGGGTGATCAAGTCTGCAGAGGAGGGCAGTTAGGTTAGGGGTGACCAGACCAGCAGAGGCGAGAAGTTGGGGGCAACCAGGCATGCAGGGGAGAGCAGTTGGGGGGACTAGGCTTGAAGGGGAGGGCAGTTAGGGGCAAACAGACTGGCAGGGGAGCAGTTAGGCATCAATCAGGCTGGCAGGGGAGTGATTAGGGGGTGATCAGGCTGGCAGGCAGAAGCAGTAAGGGGCAATCAGGAAGGCAGGCAGGTGAGCAGTTTGGAGCCAGCAGTCCTGGATTGTGAGAGGGATGTTTGACTGCCTGTTTAGGCCTGATCCCAGATTGGAGAGGGTGCAGGATGGGCTGAGGGACACACACCCTGTGCATGAATTTCATGCACTGGGCTTCTAGTACTGCATTATGTTAAAGAGTACATAGCAGCTATATAATACTATATAATAAAGAGGTAATATGCAAATTGACCCTCAAACCCTCACAAGATGGCTGCCTACGACCATGCCAGCAGGGACTTAGTGAGGAATGACTAAACAACTGAATAAGCAGGCTTTGTGGGGCAACTAGGTCAGCAGGTGGGCCATGAGTACTGACCAGGCTGACAGGAGGGGCAGTTGGGGGTGACCAGGCCAGGAGGAGGTGCAGTTGGGGCAACCAGGCTTGCAGGGAAGACCATTGGGGGCAATCAGACCAGCACACAGAGGCAGTGAGGGGTGATCAAAACAACAGAGAGGGTGGGGGGAGTAGTTAGGGGTGACCAGGTAGGCAGGCAGATGAGAGGTTAGGAGCCAGCAGTCCAGGATTGTGAGAAATATGTCTGTCTGCTAATTTAGGCCCAGTTGGACATTTCCCAGGGAGTCCTGGATTGAAGAGGGTGCAGGCTGGGCTGAGAGGAATCCCCATGCACAAATTTCATGCATGAGGCCTCTAATCTATATATATAAAACCCTAAGTGACTGTCTGACCATTTGACTGGTAGCTATGATGCACACTGACCACCAGGGGCAGACACTCAATGCACAGGCATGGAAACATGGAACAGACTGATGAATCTCAGCAGGAAGGTGGGGGAGGGCAGGAAGGGACTAATATGCATACTAGGGGCCCGCTGCATGGATTTGTACACCAATGGGGTCCCTCGGCCTGGCCTGTGGGAATTAGGCCAAACTGGCAATTTGACATCCCCTGACAGGTCCTGGATTGCAAGAGGGTGCAGGCTAGGCCAAGGGACATCACTGGTGCATGATTCCATGAACCAGGCCTCTAGCATTATAATATCCTGTATAATAAAAACCTAATATGCTAAGTGTCTGGTTGTCCAGTCATCTGTTCAACCAATCAAAGTCTAATATGCTAATGATCTGCTAAGGCTGCTCTACCACTCGCTATGACATGCACTGATCACCAGGGCCAGATGCTCCAACTGGTAGGTTAGCTTGCTGCTGGGGTCCAGCTGATCAGGACTGAGCAAGATGAGTTGGATCTGCCCTGGAGCACTCCTGTGGTCCCTCTTTGATGACCAATCCCATGTGTCTCCCCCTGGCCCCAATCATGCACAGGTGGGGTCCCTTGGCCTGGCCTGCACCCTCTCGCAATTCGGGACCGTTTGGGGGATATCGGAGAGCTGGTTTTGGCCTGATCCTGCAGGCCAGGCCAAGGGACCCCACTGGTGCACAAATTCACGCCTCTAATATATTATAAAGTACATAGCAATTATGTAATATAGTATCTATATTATAAGGCACATAGCACTTATATAATATTATAACACATTATATTATAGAGTATGTAGCAGTTCTATGATATAGTATATCTCTATATATAAAAGCCTAAGCAACCATTAAGACTGGATGACTGGATGACCAGCTAGTAGCTATGACATGCACTAACCATCAGGGGGCATACACTCAATGCAGGAGCTGCCCCCTGGTGGTCAGTGTGGCCAGGCAATCTCCCAGGGTCCCTCCCCCTGGCTTTCCAGTCCTGAATCATCCCTGATTGCTGGCCAGGCCAAGGGACCCCACCCATGCATGCATGAATTTGTGCACCGGGCCTCTAGTATATTATAAAGTGCATAGCAGCTCTTTAATATAAAGGAGAAAATATATTAACCCTCTGCCTTTATTTACTGAATCATACTAGTGCCCTTGGCTCAGGCCATTGCAGCTGAGGTGGACAAAGCACCGGGAGGCCCAGCTGCCTGGGAGGCTCCTGGGTGATCTGTTCTGCACCACTCTGGTCTAGGGATTCAAATGGCACCTGCTGTGTTCATTAGAAACCAGTTTGCTGAGCAGTCTCTGGAGTCCCTCAGAATGGAGCTGACATTTGCAAATGATAGACTTAGGCACGCTTTCCTCCACAGACCCCCTCTGATGGCTCTTTTCCCTTGGAGCCTTCCTCCTGGATGCGGTCAATCTGCAGGAAATGCACTTGTGTTTGCTGTTGTCACATTTCATCAGCACTGCACCGGGCAGGGGAGCTGAGGGAAGCCGGGAAGAGAGAGCTCCCTTGGTGGACATGGCAGCTGTGTGCAGATGTGCTTCCCAAGCAGCCACATTGTGTCACCACCAAACAGTGGGATGCGATGCCTAAATAATGCCAAAAGAGGGACCAAAAAAAAAAAAAAAGGAGTGAAAAAGTGAGCATGCGTGATTCATACTTAATAGACTAACTTTTCCAAATGGCCAGGGTGCCTGCCTTCCAGTTGTTTATACCCCTCAACAAACATGTGTGCATATTTACGGACCATACTGGCCACCTGAGAGAGGAACTATAGGTGCCTGTGTCCACGTGAATTTTTACGGCTCTATCAAAATCTTTTACCATCTTGGTTCTGTTGAAAATCATCAGATTTGACTAGGTCCGTGGGCATCCATCTCTTCCAGATGCATCAGTCTGGAAAGGCAATCCCAGATCTTAGCACACCTGACCAGGAACTGTCAGGTGCTGGTCACTGGCCAGACTCACCCGGGACTATTTGAAAGTACACCTTTCTGAGAACCACTCTTCTGAGACGGTGATGGCTGGGTTGGGCTGGGCTTGGAATGCTGAGGCCTGGCAATGCGAACTGGGAAGCTGGGAGTCGCTGCCTCCACAAGCTCAGTAAGCTACACCATGCTGTCATGGCGGCTCTTTGCAGGATTAAGTTTTGGACAAAAAGTGAGATGTAGTGACTCTGCTTATGTAGGAGAGAACATTCCTAGGCCTGAAATGGAGACAAAGCACAGGAGGATGTAAAGTGACATAAAACCACAGCTTCAGAGCTGTGAGCCCAGGCCTGTGCTATGCCTGGGAGAGAATGTCTGTATTTTATCTGCTGATGGGAAAGATGCAATTTGATGATTCTTCTGGCAAAGGGATCGTGGCCAAGTCGAGATGTAAGCAATAGTGGGAACTTAGGTGTATGCTGTGCCTGCCGTCAGCAACAACGTGGAAATGGGCGCATTGGGTGTAAAGCATGTGCTAGTCCGCGGTCATGTGTGTGCTATACCCTCCACAGTCCTGTGCTGAAATTCACCCCCACAGTGCGATGGCATCAGAGCACCCTCCACTCCCCCACACCCTCCCCTCCTGGGTGAGGATAACGAGAGCAGACAGACCCGTTTGTCTGGAAGTGAGGCCCCGCCCATGCTGGGTTTGTGGCACCTTGCTCTTGGACTTCCAGCCTCCAGAGCTGTGAGACATACATTTCTGCAGTTTGTCCATCACCCAGCCTCTGGTGCTAGTTCCCGCTCTGTGCGGACAGAGAATGTATAAAACACCGTCACAGTGACATCTGCCCTGTGTCCGCAGGGCTCAGACCGAATCCAGGACGCATGCCACCCCCTGCTCTTGGTGCCGAATAGGCAGCAGCTTGCTCAGTAACCTATAACCTAGGGGTGGGGCGAAGTGATGCCAACTGAGGCAGCGCATTTGGGTGCACATCTGGGACTGAGGGGACAAGCAGCTTGAGGATGTGGGCACATACTGGGAACGAGGTCCCTGCAGGCAGCCAGGGGTCCCAGCAAAGTAGGAGTGAGCGCCATAGCCTGCCTCCCACTGCTCTGGGCCCTGCGGCATGCAGGCCTGCGAGGCTGCCATGAGGAAGCATGAGCACGGCATGCGGGAAGCATGTGGTTGGACAGGAGCCAAGGTCAGCGTGCAAGCTGTGGCTTCAGGAGGAACAGGCAGTGGGTGAGAGCAGCGAGACCCGTGGCCCGGCTTGTCTAAAGGCCCTCTCTGGTCACCGAGGTCACATGGCCTGCTGGGTGGCGGTTGCTTACTTGTCCCTCTGCACAAAGATGGGGCAGGCAAACTAATTGCATATACACCCGACTCTAACCCTTGTGCCATGTCACCTTCCAGGCTGGCTCTTTGGCCGCCTCTCCTCACCCTTCGCCTGCAGACCTGAGCCAGAGCCAAAGGCCGTAGTCAGCAGTTTGTCTCTAGCCCAGCCACTGCCTCGCCGAGATGCGCCTCCTCAGCGGCATGGCTGTCGCTGGCCTGTAGCCAGTGAGCTTTTCATCTTCATGAGCCGGAGCCAGGCTGGCCCTCAGCTGTGCTGGGAGGGCTCTGCCCATGTTGCCTCCCGCTCGCTGCCTATCCTGACTGTCTCCTCCTGCCTTGGCGTGTGCCGCTGGGGTCTGCCCCTCAGAAAACCAGGCAGCCATCTCCTTTCCAAACAATGTGGTCATCTGCAGTTTTCAAAAAGTCTTTTTATTTACTTTTATAAAATTATTTATTGATGTTACAGAGAGATAGAGAGAGAGGGAGGCAAGGAGGGAGGATAGAGAGATGAAAGGGAGGGAGGGAGAAAGAGAGAGAAAAAGAAAGAGAGAGAGACAGAGAGAGAGAAACAGAGAGAGAGAGAGAGAGAAAGAGAGAGAGAAGGGGGGAGAGAGAGAGAGAAAGAGAGAGAGAGAGAGAGAGAAAGAGAGAGACAGAGACAAAGACAGAGAGAAAAAAAGCGAGAGAGAAATGCTTATTTGTTGTCCCAGTCATTCATGCATTCATTGGCTGGTTTGTATGTGCCCTGACCAGGTATCAAACCTGTAATGTTGGTGCATCAGGCCAGCACTCTAACCACTGAGAGCTGGCCAGTGCCTGTTTTAGCATGAGCAGGAAGTGATTCCATGTTAATTTGGCCATCGGAGGAGAAAACCTGAAAACACTTCCTTGGACAACTCCCTTATTCCTTTATTAGGAAGAAACAAACGAGCTGAATACGAAGTGTCCTTGTCTTCGTAGAGATACAACCTGAGGAATTTTCAGCCGAAATATTCCGTTTCTGCAATTTGTTTTGAAATAAACCTGAAGTGGGGAGGTGGTGGTCAGGCATGGCTGAAAGAAGACTGTCCATGTAGTGATACATGAAGGGTCTGGACTATGGACAAATCAGGTTCATTATTCTATTGCTTTTACATTTGCAGACATTTAAAATATTGTATAAAAACACTTTTGAAAAATGCAGGAGATCTGGTAGAGTGGGATCAGGCTAAATACTGACATAAATGCAGATTGGACAAATGAGCCACACACACCTGTCGCAACGTCATCAATGAGATGACTGACACCGCATGCTCCCCGCACACCCTGCCCAGGACTGTGCTGAGGAAGCTACCATGTGAATGGATTACAGTTGAAAGACACGATGACCCTCAGTCATCATCCCTATAGTGAGATGTAGATAAATAATCATAGTGCCTGTGATTCCCTTGAAGATGGGAGTGGGGGAGTTGGGTGCCTGAGGAAAGTGGAAGAGAGAAATGAGAACATGATGTAAAGTAATGAACAGAGAGGAAGGGACTGAGCACACTATAGAGAAATTAAAGGCAACATCTGTAAAAATGTCTCCCACATTAGGTATAATCAAAGGGCTTTAATCTTTGGACACACTGACCCCTCTCTGCGCTGGGAGGACTCACATCTGAGTCTTTTTGTTCTCTTTTTCTGCATAATTTCTAGTTTCTCCAACTAAGATATTTTGATGAGCTGTTTGTTGAAAAGAGTCATATCTAATATTCATCGTTTGAAGAGAGGTATGGGTAGGAAAGGACATCCATCTTTATTGGGCCCTAACTCCAGGTCAGGCACAAGCTTGTAGCTGTATGGAGCTGTATGTACTACCTCATCAAAGTGCAGAGATCTTGAACCTGAGCATCCTCTGGGTGTGTGCACTGTCGCTCCATGTCCTTGGTTTTTCTCTGCAGCTGATGCAGCTCGCTGTACATTGACAAAGGGGAAGGTACTCTCTCCATATGACCTACCTAATTCCAGCTGGCAGAGGATCCATGCGGCAGGTATCCAGTGTGTGTGTGTGTGTGTGTGTGTGTGTGTGTTGTAGCATGCTACTGCCATGGACAGCATTCACCTAGGACTTAGGACAGACATTAGCAGGTTTTGGGCCTAGAGTCCTGGCTCTGGCTTTCTGCCCTTACCTCATTGGGCCATTTCTAGATGGGGGCTGGCACCTTTTGGCATTATATGCCCCTGTTACCCCACCCAATCACTAAGAGTAATGACACTTTTAGAGGACACTTTCCAGGCTTAAGAGCTGTGAGACATCCAATATTTTATGAATATGGGGCGGGTCATGTGAGCAAGTGATGACGTGACACTGTGAGACCCTAAGATGTGGTTGGGAAGGCTCATTGCAGCGATTGGGTGTGTGAGAGGAGGGACTGATATGAGGAGGATTTCCATCAGACTATTTGACATGAAAATGTTAGCCATGGGTCTTCAGTGGCACCATACCTGTCCCCCACAAGAATCCGTTCAGACCCCATTCCTGTGTGGGTGTGGCCTTCAGGAATAACGCAGGAGTTTCTATCTTTAACTTAGCCTACTCTTTGTTTTTCTCCAGTGTTGAGAATTAAAATTCTGTCACTGAGGTGTTCCAAAGCCTCGCCGTGTATAATGTCATGCAAAAGATGTGCACCCTTTTCACATCAGTGCTGAATGCACACCAAGGTTGGCAATGCTACTCTTTATACTGTGAGATCTCGGTGGCGGGCTGGGACATGGAATCTGGGAGCAGACAGCAGGTGGAACTGAGCAGGTTCACTGGGAATCGATACCTGTGTGTGGGGGGGTGCGTGGGAGCAGGTCAAGCAGAAGAGAAAACTGTGCGGGAGCCCACCATCCCCACCATACACAGCAGGTGACCGCGTATGCCGCCCGCCAGCCTGTCCCAATGTTGCTGTGATGAATGTTTAACAACGAGCTCTCTGGAAAAAAGTCCTGCTTTGTAGTATTTGTGAATTTCCATCCTATAAATTCTCAGATGTCACTGACGTCACTCTGAGGGGAACTGCCTGTCAGACCCGCTCTGGCCCATCACTGGGTGTGGGCTGCTCTGTGAAGGTCCTGACCTTGAGGGAGCCCACTTTCTACAACGAAGCAGAAACTGGGGGATCTTCGGGCAGTATGCATTCTGGGGAGCAGGTCCTTCCTCACAGTCATTAAATTATTCATCTCTCCGTGGCATTCCGTTCTGACTCCTTAGGTGAATGTTTCCATGAGGTGACTTACAGCTCCACCAGCCTGGGTCCTCTGTAGAAGTGTACCGTGTGGAGGCCCAGAGCCATAGCCCAGGTGCAGGGACCTGACCACCGGTCAGGACAATCCTGGGTGTGACAGGGCGACCACTTGGCCTCACTCCCCGGTTTCTGCAGCCCCACAGCCAGCCGGTTGGGGATACTGCATGCACTGTGTCCTGGGCTGTAGCCACACACCTGCCTCCCATCCCCGACAGGAGGGTGGGCCACCTTTCTCTGTAAAGAGACAAGTGGTAATTATTGTAGAATTTGTGAATCATATGGTTCCAGTGAGAACAACTCAGATCAGCCCTTGTTTGCATAAGCAGCCTTGGTGATGTGAGAGTGGGCCCAGGACTCCGGGCGCCATCAAAACTTTATTACAGAAGCAGGTGGTGGACCGGGTGTGCCAACCCCACTCAGTCACAGCCTCTCCTCTGGAGCTGGGGCCAGCATCCTCCCAGTGGGCCTTGCTTCTGAGACCAGTGCAGCTCCTGGGCAGTGTGGCCTGTGGCACGGCTGTGGCATCGTGCTCAGGGCCCACGTGCTTGGCAAGGGGCTGATGGAACCTCTGTGAGCAGAAAGGCACATGGTTTGGAAATAAGTCCCTGCGAGACGTTGCTGGCTCTCAGCATCTGGGGAACCCAGCGCAATCGACCTGTTGGCAAGTGGCCAGGGGGTGTCACAGAGAAACTGCCCCCTCCCACCACAGGCTTACATTGTCGCGGTCACTGTCTCCATGCACCTTCAGTGGTTCAACCATTGTCAGAAGAATTCCTGCTGCTGCCCAAGCCAGCCCCGACCATCTACCCCTCTCCGGCCCATAGGCCGATGCGCAGTGTCTGTGGTATGTCTGTGATTAGCTGGTGTGTCTATAGTTATGTGGTGTGTCTGCGGTTACGTGGTATGTCTGGGGTTAGCTGGTGTGTCTGGGGTTAGCTGGTGTGTCTGCGGTTAGGTGGTGTGTCCGGGGTTAGCTGGTGTGTCTGTGGTTAGCTGGTGTGTCTGGGTTAGCTAGTGTGTCTGCGGTTATGTGGTATGTCTGTGGTTTCGTGGTGTGTCTGGGGTTAACTGGTGTGTCTGTGGTTACGTGATGAGTCTGCAGTTACATGGTGTGTCTGCAGTTTTGTGGTGTGTCTGGGGTTAGCTGGTGTGTCCGCAGTTAGCTACTGTGTCTGCAGTTACGTGGTATGCCTGCATTTAAGTGGTGTGTCTGCAGTTACATGGTGTGTCTGTGGTTACGTGATATGTCTGGGGTTAGTTGGTGTGTCTGTGGTTACGTGGTGTGTCTGCTATTAGCTAGTGTGTCTGCAGTTACTTTGTATGTCTGCATTTAAGTGGTGTGTCTGCAGTTACGTGGTATGTCTGCAGTTACGTGGTGTGTCTGCAGTTACGTGGTGTGTCTGTGGCTGCTCTTGAATTGTGTGTGAAATGGTCACATTCTACTCACCCACGGTTTCTATCTGGGATTCCCGTCCCCAAAGTTCCAGCCCATTCCTCTTGGGCAAGACTTCTATTTTGAGATGAACATGAAGAGAATTAATTCATTAAGAAGTATGATCAGAAAATTGAGCTAAAAATACAGGGGTGGGCAAAAGTAGGTTTACAGTTATAAGTAGGCTAAACACACAGCTTATTGTTGTATTATTACTTATTAATCATTGTATTATTTTCCATTCGAACAACAGTAAGGTTGCCTTTGCCCACCTCTGTGCATGGAGGAATTACCTTTACAATCACCTGAGTAGGGAATGCACTGGACACTGGGCACATCACGAACTTGCCACAGGCATCATCTCACTGACATTGTGCAGCGGCTTGTGGGGTCAGGTCCTTCGCTCCAGTTTGCTCACAGAGAAGTTGGTACATAGTGAGGAAACCTTCACTGGTCACATGGCCAGAGGGCAGGCATGGATGTTGAACCAGGGTCTGCGTGTTCTCACTGTTGATTCGTGCATGCAGCCTGAGAGGCGTCCGGCAGTGCCGGCTCCCCTTCTTGCTCCTAGCAAGCTCTGGTGAGAAAGGGAGAATAACCGATTTTCTCCCGCCCCATCTGCTCATTCCAGGCACATCCACACCATTGCCTCCGAAACCCATGCTCTGCTCACCATTTCAACTCCTGCGGAGTAACCACAGACAGCTGTGGCATGGCAGGGAAGGGCAGGTGGATGGCAGGGAAGGGCAGGTGGATGGCAGGGAAGGGCAGGTGGATGGCAGAAAAGAGCAGGTGCCACCTTAGGGAAGGAGGTGGCGGCCTCATTCAGTGTATGAGTGATGGGTGCACAGCCCCTCGGCATCTTATGGAAACAGTTCTTAGTTTCCTTTAATGATTTAATTGCTGGTACAGACTCTAACTTTAGGTTCCTTGAGTAATCATACATATTTAGAAAGAAAAGGATAAATGTAACCAAGGATGTCCGAGGCGCCATCTGGAATCTGCAGACTTTTGCTCACAAACAGCTAATTGAAACGTTCCTTCCATTTGTGCTGTTCACTGTTGACAGTGGCTCTGCCCTTGTCATAAAATCAATGGTCTCCGCTTCCCTCCCCGCCATCCTCTGTTCACTCGGCAGCCGGGCTCTCCCTCTATGAGTCTTCCTCAGGTCATTGAGGTTAAGTGATCTTTTCAGACCGCCCGCTGGACTGTCACTGGCATTGAGGGGCTTTGGAAAATGAGCCATGTTAAGTGGCTTGATGGGGGTTACGCCACCATTATGGTCGTCAGCGCTGTGATAAAGCACAGCTGTAATGACGGGGAAGGCGCTTATCACTGTCTTTCTGAGATCACTTAAGATAGTTTGGGTCTGAAGCTTTTTGCCAAAGATAACTGGAACACGTGCGAGATAAATGTTCCTTCTGAAGAATCCTTTGTGTGGGAACTTGCGTGGGCTGCGTGTTTACCGACGAGACAGCGGGCAGGGAGGCAAAGGCAGGCTGGCGGCGGGGCGGCCACCTGTCATGGTGAAGGCGAAAGTGAGAGTCCGCAAACAGAGGGTAGAGTGGACACAGGGCTCCTATCTCCTTTGTCTGAAGCTCATGAGGTCCCAGGATGAGTCACATTCTGTGTTTCAAAATCCAGCCCTGACGGGCAATGGAAAGGCCCAGAACTGGTGGCCAGCAGCTCAGGGCTCTGCCGTGTGTCCTGAGATGAGAAGCCCCCTTCCCATGTCTCTGTTGCCTGGGGGTGGTCTGCTGACCCGCTAACCAGACCGCCCTGCCTCAGCCCTGGAACTCCTGTCCCCAGAGATGCCTTTGTTCCTCACCCATCTCCTTACGTGATGTGTTTGCCATTATCTCGCCAACAGGAAGTTCTTAGGGCAGTTCTGGGTTCCATCTCAGCCCAATGTTGTGCAGCTCTCAGTCCCAGGAGCCTCGGCAGCCTCCACGACCCCTCCCCAGCACCACCATTTCACAGTGCAGCCCAGCTTACCAGGAAACCAAGCACCCTGAGTCTAGAGCACGGCCTTCTCTGAGAATGCAGGCAGGCCACGAGCAGAACGGAATCCTCTTCCGAAAGGGCGCCATCAGTGTCACTCGGCCAAATCGCCATGTCAGCAGGCCAGCCCGCAACAGCGAGCCCCTCGCTGACTTCCAGCTCTGGTGGCCACAGTCAGTGGCTCAGCCCCTGCCCAGGTCACATGCCTTCTCCTTTGTTTATGCCTGAACCTCTCTCTCTTTGCTCTTGTCAGGACCCTTGGTGGCGTGTACGGCCCAGCTGGTAGTTCAATCCTCTCCCTGTCTCAGAATCTTATCGCACATCTGGAAAGACCCTTCCCAAATACCATAATGGGAATCAGTTCCAGCTTTAGGACATGGGACCTCTGGGTGGCTGTTCAGACTGCCACAGAGTGTAAGCAATTGGAAAGCTGCTCCCTAGCTTCCCTTGTTTCTGCCACGCTTTTGAACTCTCCTGTATATTTTCCACTTTTAGCGCCTCTCCATGTGGATGCTAAATCTGAGGCAGCTTAAATATCATGTGGTCCTGCCTTGCCAATGAAATTGTGATTTACAGAAAAATCTTACACTGGTTAGGGTGTTTAAATTTAAATCTAACTTTGATTTCTCAATCACACCTGCCATATGCCAGCTGTTCCATGGCCACAGATGGCCACTGGCACCTTAGGGACCATAGGCCTAGAAAGTACCTGTTCTTCTTTCTCTTTCCTCAAACCAAGAAGATTAGAGAGAGATAGAGAGATGGTAGATAGATTAGATACAGATTTAGGTATAAGCATGTTCTATACAGAGTAAAATGAGGCAAAGTATGTGAATATCGGTTGCTAAGCTGAGTGGCGAGAGCACCATGGACAATCAGCACATGTTGGATGGATGGATGGGTGGATGGATGGATGGATGAATGGATGAGCTAACAAGCCAACATCACACAACTTCTTCCTGACTCACCTCCAACACTGCACAGCAGTGCTAGATTGAGGATGCTATCTGAGTGGAGAGGGTGACAGGGGTGGAGTTAGCAGCCATACAATGGGATTTCTGGTCATCCACAGACAAGGCAGGCTGCAGAAGCATAACTTAGACCCTGATGAGATAAGAAGAGGTGGTTACACTAAGCATTCTCCATGAGCCACGTACCTGAGCCTCTCCACCGCCTGAGTGGTCGCTTCTTTTCTTCTTTTTTTCCACAAAGAGCAAAAAGATGTGAGGCACCTGGTTGAAAGAGTGAACACAATCCTCATGGTGGCTGCTCCTCGAAGGAGCTGGTCGCGCTGCTCCTCTCATGGCAGGTTTTACTCTGGGGCCAGGAGACACAGAGAGAAACTGCGGAATAGCACAGTGCATGCTGTGTGCCCAGAACATGCGGGCTGTGCTCTAAGGACATGAACTGGTGTTCTGCCAGGAGCTGCCTTGTGGATCCCACCAATTCCGTGACTCGGGTTCAGAAATAACACACTTGTATTATTCCCATGTTTCACAGCACTTTAAAAAACATTTTTATTGATTTCAGAAAGAAAGAGAGAGGGAGAGAAAGACAGAAACATCATGATAAGAGAGAATTATTGATCCACTGCCTCCTGCACGTCCCCCTCCACTCCCCACCTTACACTGGGGATGGAGCCTGCAACCCAAGCATGTGCTCCTGACCCGAAATGAACCCAGAACCCTCAGTCCACAGGCAGCACTTTTTAATGAATTATTGTACTTGCTCTCCTGAATAGTGCTTCAAATTGGATAAAAAATAATGACTTTAGCCCTGGTTGGTGGCTCAATGGTTAGAGCATCAACACATTCACAGAAGGGTGGTGGGTTGGATCCTGGTCAAGGGCAAGTACGTGGATTGCAGCTTCAATTCCTGGCTTATTAGGGCACATTTGGGAGGCCGCCAATTAATGTGTCTCTGTCACATCTATGTTTATCTCTCTCTCCCCTCTTTCCCTTCCACTCTCTCTTAAAATTCAATTGAGAAATATCCTCAAATGAGGATTAACAAAAGATTAAAATTAAAAAATGACTATGAAAATATTGAGTCACATAGGGGATAAGTGATAAGGGGAAAAAATAAAGAATGAAATAGGAAACCAGGAAAAATAAAACACAAAAACAATAATGCATGTTGCATGTATTTGTCACCTGCAAGGGGAGCGGCATTGTTGCTGAAGGGACTGTCCTAGGCCAGGCAGCAGTTGGAAGCTAATTGAAGTCACAATGCAGCCTGTGCTGTGGGCTTGTCAATGTCAAAATTTTGCTGACTCAGGTGTTTCTCTGTGGCTGCCTCTGACGCTTCAGCCCTGCCAAGTTCCGTGGACCCTCCTCTGTGTCAGAGAGATATTCCATCTTCCCCGCTGAGCCTCCCAGGTCTCACCCCCTCTCCCCAGCCTCGCTTCAAGCGGTGCTGGAGCGAGAGATGCTGACAGACTAAAGGATCGCTCATTCCCCACAGTCCCACAAGGTAAATTAAAAAAGGAAAAGTGAAAGCTATTTCTGGACCCTCTCGCATGGAGGGACTCCCAGCTCAATACATCCTGGCTGCTTGGGAGTGATGCGTATTGGTAAGTGAGGGGCACCGTGAGTTCATGCAGCATGGGTCACCCAGGGAGGGTCGTTTGCTTCCCCACCAACTTAGCTGCAGGTGTTCATAGTTGTTGCACAAGATGTTTAACACTGAGGCCACTCCTGTGAGCAGGTCTGGGTGCCACCAAGGACCACAGATGCAGGGCCTGATTCCAAAGTCCCCCCAATTCCAGCACATAGAACTGGCCATCAAAGTTCCCCAACCCCAGCACATGGAACTGGCCATCAAAGTCCCCCAATCCCAGCACATGAAGCTGGCCATCAAAGTCCCCCCAATTCCAGCATGTGGAACTGGCCACCAAAGTGCCCCCAACCCCAGCACATGGAACAGGACTCCAAAGTGCCCCCAATTCCAGCACATGGAATTGGCCATCGAAATCCCCCCAATCCCAGTACATGGAACTGGCCCCCAAAGTCCACCCAATTCCAGCACATGAAACTGGCCATCGAAGTTCCTCCAATCCCAGCATGCAGAACTGGCCACCAAAGTCCTTCAATTCCAGTATGCGGAACTGGCACCAGTGCCCCAGCGGTTAAAAAGTCACTTACAGATTCAATGTCACATGTAGCCAAATTAAACTACCACTTCTCTCCAAAAATAAAAGCATCCAGAAACAGAAAATATATTAAATTTATTTATATACTTAAAAAAATGTGATCACAGCTTATGAAATATGCATTTGATGGACAGAGTCTAGATAACGTGGGATGGAGAGTTCTGATATCCAGTCTCTTTAATCTGATATTGAATTTCTTTAAATTTTTTAAAAAATTTATTAATTTAGAGAGAGAGAGAGAGAGAGAGAGAGAGAGAGAGAGAGAGATAGAGAGAGAGAGATTTATTTGTTGTTCCACTGAGTCTGGAGGTGGCGTCTCTGCACCTTCCGTTGACGGCCCTCCCTTATATGACATATCATGGAATAAGTGACCTTATGAAGAAATGACCAACGTTTTAAAGTCATGACAATACAAAATGAACCAGAATTTCTGCTAGACACTGCAAGAACAGAGAATGAAGACCGAATGGAAGCTATAAATGTTACATCATGAAGTGGGTGACAATTATGGGTTAGCACAACCCCAGGAAATCAAAGAAATAGAGTAGAAATGACTCCTGACACAGGAGTTCAGAAAATGAATGCAGGGCTTGTAGGAGAAACAAGACAATATAATGTGATGGAGACTGAGCTGATCCAGCTCAGGAGTCAACAGGAGGGGAAGATTCATAAATGAAGGTCATGATCAGCAGCCAACATGGGCAGGCGTGGGGCCTGAACCACAACAGAAGCCCAGGGCATGAGTGTGAGCAGAAAGACACAGCCCACGTGGTATTCACAGGCGGTCTAATGGGCACATCACTGGAGTCTCCTGGGAAGATAAAAGGATAAAGAAACATTAAAAAATTCAGAATTATGATAGGGAAAACATGAAGTAGACTAAACACTGGGTTCACTGTGTGTTTCAAGATACACAATATGAACACAAAGACACGGCTGGGTGAAGTCACTGAACTTCAGTGACAAGGAGAGGGAGGGACAGCCCAAGGGACTCTGGCAGGCATCGGCTCACCCTGGATGCCATGGCGGCACCTGCAGAGTTCCAGGGAAGGAAGGCTTTCTAAGGATTTGATAAAAACACGGAAGCCATTTCAATTTTGTCAAGAAAGACACATTATACATGAGGAAAAGTCTAGAAATTGGCAGTGTGAGACTTTTAAAGTGAAGTTGAATACGTTTCAGACACTTGGACAATAGGTGAGTTCCTGGAAATAGGAGACGGTGAGAGTAGTCGTCAATTAATGCAGACAAGCTCATAATGTAGAAATGAACATATGAGAAAGTATCCAACATTTGAAGTCCTGCGGGGAGAGGGATGAAGACCTCAGAAATAAGTAGATTTCTTTGACATTCAGAGCAGAGGTGTGAACAGACTGTTCGAGGGGAGGAGTGGATCCCTGGGGTCTACCCAAAGGACTGCTTGCCCAGGCGGCAGAAGGCTAGCTCACAGGAGGGAAGAAGTGCACACCCTTGTCTTCTGTGCTTGAAGACTGAGATTCAAGACACAGAGGGCTGAGGCTCATCACTAGACTCAGACACACCACCCCTGGGTGGCCAGGACTAAAGTCACAGCAAGCACAGGTCGTCTGTGGGAAATGAGAGCCGGTGGGATTCAGACCAAGCATCCGAGTCCCCTACATAGTGTTAGTAGGACACCCAGGCTTAAGGTAAGTTATCCTAGAGACTAATATAAACAGGTAGCTGTGTGCTGTGTGAAAGAGACACATCTAAGACAGGTGACCAAGGCAGGCTCTGCTAGGGACACAGGATGGGTACATTGCTAGCAAATCTCACAATAAAAACAAAAGGTATTTTTTGAAAATATATGATTAATCTTTATAGGTGGCAAAAAAGCATTTGGTGACATATATCATTAAATGTTGATGAAGACAATAACTTTAAAAAGAACTCTTTCTCTCTCTCTCTTCCCATTCATATTTCTTAGTTAAGACCCAATGCTAGGTTTAATTGAAAACACACCAGTCACGTTTTCTGTGCTGATTATGCTTACTATTGTTAAGCAAGGTTCCAGAATCCAGATGTGGTTGCCAATAAATTAGACAAGAGAAATAAAACTTGAAAAGGAAAATTATTATGGCATAGAGATATGGTTCTATACGTAAAAGCCTCAGAAGAAGTGGCCAAGTACAAAATTAACACTCAAAATTAAAACCTCCTCGCACAGTAAAATCACTTGGAGGAGAAGATGTCATTGACAGTAATAACAAAGATGGTATATAATGCAAGTTTGTCTTATTAAGGAACACTCAGAGAATGTATTAGAGATCTCTAAATCTCCCATCTAGGCTATAAATAAATCTTGCAAAAATAGAGAAATCCTTTTTCATATAGAAATACTATTATTGTAAATATGTCAACTGTCTCTTCAATAATCTGAAATTTTATTGCAATTTCAAAAGAAATGCTTTAAGATTATTGCATATGGCTAGGGAAGCAAGTTGAGTCTCAGGCCTGTATGGGAAATTACTGAAAAAGAAGAGATAGTGTGGACTAAACCTATTAATTATTAGAAGCTATAGATGTCAAAACTCTTTCATACTCATGTGTAAATAGGCAAACCGTGAGAACCAGAGCATGTGGAAATAAATCCCATCAGATGACCATTTAATTCATGAAAATGGTGGCATTTCAGATCACTGGTAAAATAGATGAATTTTCCAATGAATGGCTGTGTACAGCTGGTTGGTCAGATGTGGGTGGGGTGAATGGTTTACGGAAATATTCATACTCTATTGTTAGGGAGAAGAGAAAACCACAAACCACATGTAGTATTTTCGCTTTTGTATAACATGTATGTGTGTACAAATATATTACATGGAAACACATAAAACCAGGGGAAACCTGGGTTTGGGATCATAAATAGTTCCTGCTTCACCTTTGCCTGTGCCTTAATGTTTTCCAAGGGTTTGCTTTCGAAACTTGGTGAAGTGTGCATTGCCTACGCAGAGGGTGAAGCACATCGCTGCTCACTGTTGGTAAAGTATAGGCTACAAATTTCAGGTCTTTACCTACAAAGCTTTTAGTCACTACCATTGTTAACCACAGAGCTGCCTGTCTTAGACAGGATGCAACTGCTGCTACTGGAAGTGGGCAGCGTGGAGAGGTGTGGCGGAGACGGCGTGGCAGGAGAAAGAGCTGCCTGCGGGGTGCTGGACATCTGTGATATTTGTCAGCATGAAGCAGCTCCTGTCTGGACCGCAGACGAGCTTCTGTCTTCTGTGCCCAGTGTTGGCCCAGGTGCGGCTTCTCAGGCGTCCACATGGGAGATGGCCGTGGCCTTGGTGGGAGTCATGCTGCCCAGGTGTTCTTGGAACCCTGAGGCTACAGGTGGAGACGCTGGTTTGCTTGAAAATCTTCTGGTATGGAGGGGTCTTTATTTGCATGGCAACACAAGTAAAACAGATCAGTGTGGTTTACATGGTATCTTTCCTCACTCCAGAGCCAGGAGCTTTGTGGATCCAGCCCTGCAGTGAGTACAGACACCAGGGAGGCCACCATGCAGAGGCCACTACTGCGCAGGCCACAGGAAGGGGGTGAGGGCTCCCACACCCAGAGAACCTGAATCGCAAGGACGTGGCTCTCAGCATCGCAGGTTGCACAGTCTTATCAATTCTTAGACTTGCCGACCAGATGAGCGTTTTTCGGGCTGTTAATACCCATGGCCATGTTGATGAATCTCCTGAAACATGTCCAGATGCAGTCTCAGAAGCAAAGTGTGCTTAGTCCATCAAAATTGTATGTGACCGTTTAAAAATTATTTTAAAATTTGATAAAACATACATCCATTTTAAAGTTGAGTGACTTCTATGAAAATCAACCATTTGTTCATGCTTGGGACTTTGTTCATTGTGCTAGCAGAGCATGGTGACCTTGGCCGATTCAGGCTGTATAGAGGATGTTGACTCTTCCCCTTTGGTCAGGGGGCAGCTTGGAACCTTGGAATCCTTCAGCCCTGACTTGCACACTTGGCTCCTAGGTCACAAGCTGTGTCGTCAAGGATATATTGTCCTCCCCACCCCATTCATTTTCCTAAATGACCAAGTGGGGCTGGTCGGGGCGGGTCACCGTGATGCCAGGGAAGGCCCTGGAATTGTGTTCACTCTATTACTCTATTGTTTAGTTTTCAACAATTTGAAAAAGTAAAATCTTTTAACCATACTCAGACCACTATCTCTTTCCACTCCCAGTCCCCACTTTGCCACTGGTTCCAGCTACACATAGGTTGTTCTGTCTGCTCCATGACAGTTTGCATCAGAGTAGCAGCATTTTATCTGGATTTGGTGGATGTTTCCACATGGCTCACCAGTTCTATAGGGAGGAGGAAGATTCCGGAATCTCCCCATGTGCAGCCTACTGGGGTTGCTGCTGGGCAGGAGTGGTACTCAGAGCTGAGTGTTGTGAGCGGGAGTACCAGGATTTGTGCAAAGCCAGAGGTCATCTGGAATAAGTCTCAAATCTTGCAGCTCATGTGTTGAAGAAACATGATAGAGGCTTCTCCAGTGTTGACAGCAATCCAAGCCTTTGTTTGGCATGACTAGCTATGCAGCCATGAAAAAGAGGAAGCTCTTCCTCTTTGGGACAGCATGGGGGGACCTAAAGAGTATGATGCTAAGTGAAGAAAGACAAATGTCACATGACCTCACTTACCTGTGGAATCTAATGAATAAAACGAATTGACCACAGAATAAGACCTAAAGCAAGGAGGCATGGAACAGACTGACATACCTTGATAGGGGGTTGAGGGGGACAAGAAGAGATAAACCAAAGAACTTATACTACTTACATGAATAGCCAATGGACACAAGAAATAGGGTGATGAAGACCTGGGTCAGGGGTAGGAATGAGAGGGGAATTAAGGGGGGGAAACTGGGAGATACTTGTAATACTATTAGCAATTATATATATATATGGCTGATATGCTAAGTGTCCATCCAGGTAATGATGTCACGTAGCAATGCCTAGCTTCCTCTCCCTAGCAACGACTAGCCTCCATGCAGTTTCTTCAGCCCAGGAACATGACTTGCTTTATAGCCAAGTGCAAATATTTCACACTCTAACCAAATGTCTGCGAAGCATTTTTCCTGTGCCTCATCTCATTTGATCCTCACAGAAGTCCTGGAGTAAGTAGAGAGGAAATTTGGTGGAATCCTATTTTCTTTTCATTAGCTGGGATACAGAGATTTAGAAAGCTTAGAAACTTGACCTGACTGAAAAGAAGTAAGAAATTGTGGACCTTGAAAATGACTTCAGGTTTTCTCACTGTGCAGAATATAGTCAAACACTGCTGCAGTTAAATATTTTACCCTTTGGCCGAAACTGGTTTGGCTCAGTGGATAGAGTGTCAGCCTGCAGACTAAAAGGTTCCAGGTTCGATTCCGATCAAGGGCATGTACCTCAGTTGTGGGCACTTCTCCAGTGAGGGGCATGCAGGAGGTGGCTGATTGATGTCTCTCTCTCATCGATGTTTCTAACTCTCTATCCCTCTCCCTTCCTCTCTGTAAAAAATCAATAAAATATATTAAAAAAATATTTTACCCTTTGTTCTCCCTGTGTGATCTACAGTAATAATCAGTTTTGTGTTGATATTTACTGCTGTGTTGCTGACAATTACCTGCAAGAGAAGTTGGGGTGCTTCACTGGGCTGGAATGGTTTAGCTACATCAGAAAGTAGGTCTAATTAAGCAAGTTTATTCTATACCTATAAAAGGCTGCATGCACAATACATATAAAACTCTAGCTGGCACCAATTGCACACATGTGTTTCTATCTGCCATTGTTGATTGTGAATTTGGTTGACACTTCTATTATAGAAAGAGGGCAAATAGCGATATTAAAAATTTGTTCTAATTGATTTCCTTTCAATGTGCATGAATTCATGTACCAGGCCACTAGTCTATATTAATAAAAACATAATATGCTAATTAGACCAGCCATCCTTTCTGTCAACCTTCTGGCTGAAGCCGGGGATGTGAGGAAAGCCTGGGTTCTGGGTACTAGAGGATAATTGGTGCTGGCAGCCCAGGGAAGGAAGATCTACTCTTGCATGAATTTCATGCATTGGGCCTCTAAGTATCCTATTTAATAAAAGGGTAATATGCAAATTAAACCCCACTCTGTGACAAAAATGGCGGCTCCCATAGTCACAAAGATGGCAGCATCTGCAGGTGCCACGGAGCTGGCCGAGCAGGCAAGAGACTTGGCTTCCTTTGTTGCTGGGCAATGAAGGAAACCAAGCCTCCTGCATACCCAGGCTGGTCGCTGAGGGAGATGTTTCTAACTCTCTATTTCTCTCCCTTCCTCTCAGTGAAAAAAATCAATAAGATATATTTAGAAAAACAAAAACAGGGTAAAAGAAGTTGAATATGTACTGTATAATTTAAAGTATGTAAAATAATATAACTTTTTAGGGGCGTATATGTTATCTACACTAATAAAAGGGTAATATGCTAATTAGACCAGACATCCTTTGGACATCCATCTGCATGTAGCCAAGGTGGTGGGGGCTGAGGCAGAGGCCATTAAGTGCAATCAGGCTGGCAGGGGAGGGCACTTAGGGGTGACCAAGCTGTCATGGGAGGACACTTAGGGGTGACCAGGTTGGCAGAGAAGCAGATAGGTGTTGAACAGGCTGGCAGGGGCGTGGTTAGGGGGTGATCAGGCTGGCAGGCAGACAAGCAGTTGGGACCCAGCAGTCCCAGATTGTGAGAGGGATGTTTGACTACCAATTTAGGCCTGATGTAGGAGTGGGCCTAAACCAGCAGTCGGACATCCCCCAAGGAATACCAGATTGGGAAGGATTCAGGTTTGCCTGAGGGATGCTCCCCCCTCCATGCACAAATTTCATGCACAGGGTCTCTAGTGGATATATATATATATATATAAAGAATGAGTTGAGAAACTGAAGAAATGTCTTTAAATAATCAGTAATAAAAACTAAGATTGCTGTTTTTGGGAAAAAGTCATCAAAGAGCATGCAGTCAAAACACATGCAGAAGAATGAACATTTGATACAAGTAGCAGATTATCATTTCATTAAGAGTTTTTGCCAGTCTTGGCCAGTGGCTCTGTGGGTTGGAGCCTTGTCTATGTACCACAACCTTTTTAAGTTTTATCTCCAGTTGGGGTGAGTATGGGAGACAACAGATTGATCAATGTCTCTCTTTCTCTCTCTCTCAAATCAATAAACACACCCTGAGGTAAGAATTAAAAAATGTTTTTTTTCCCAGATTCTTATTTGTGAGATGTGTTAGCTAATACAAAGTTTGTATTTTGTTTGTTTGTGATTTTTTCCTCCGAAGTTAATATTCACCTTCGTAACTAATTTTGTGTCATATTTTTCCTGACAGAGGGCACTTAGAATTGTGATCATGACATCCTTTGTGACCTGGGTCTCTGGTGGCTGCTCTGGGTAAGTGGACGCTGGTCTCACTTTGGCTATTTCTGGTACGTGTCTGCAACACCCCGACTGGCAACAGCTTCCTTGTTGATGTGAAATGCTAACTGACCACCTGTTGGTGATCATCCTCCAAATACTAGGGGCTGTCTGACCTGCTCAGTAATCAAACTCTGTGCTTGCAGCCAATAGCCCAATTTTAATAACCGTATGGCAATGTGCACTGCCTGGTCTCACAGGATGAGCTCTCCAGATTTGTGAAACTGATTTTTATGGAAATGTCTATTCTTTCTGGTGGATTATTCTGAACAAATTCTAACATCATTTTGTTTTTCCGTCCCAGGCTCTTTCAAAACCCCTTTCACTAGGAAGCTAAATGCAGCTTCCCTCTCTCTCTATGAATGATCCCATTCATACCTGAATATTTAAGTATCAATAGTTTAATGCACTTTTCAGATATCCCCTTTAAGTCCTAGTGCAGAGTACTTCTCTCCGGAGGCTTTCTCAGGCCCAGATGTGTGCTGACCACCCTGATCCCTGACCTGTGGTAAGAGATGAGCTGTGTTTATTGATTTGTCTGTGCCTGGTGTATCCTCTCTCCCAAACGGATCCTCCAGGGCTCACGTCCCCTCCAGCATCTTTTTCTCTGGGTACCTAGTGAGATATCTGTGTAGAGAACTCGGAGTGTTGGGGGGTGGCTGGTGATTTGTGTATTTCTGTTTCCTGATGCACCTATGTTTTTTCTCTTTGAAGCAATTTCTTTTCCATATTTAGTCTCATGATTTTTGGGGCCTGACATTTAGCATTTCCTTAAATAAGTCCTGTCAGCCATGTAAGTTCAAAAGGTGAGTTGAAGCCTGGCTGGTGAAGACTGAAAGTCCTGGGTTTAACTCTGGTCAAGGACGCATGCCCTGGTTGTGGGCTCCTTCTCCGGTAGAAGGCATGCAGGAGGTGCCCAATTGGTGATTCTCTCTCATCATTGATGTTTCTATCTCTTTTTCCTTCTCCCTTCCTCTCTGAATTCAATTAAAAATATATTTTAAAAAAAGACGAGTTGAATTTAAAGTGGTATTATTTCCTGGAGAGAACTTTAGTCACGTTTCATACCATCGCAAGAGGATTCTGTGGTTCCAGGCAGGTCCAAGTGGCCACCTCCCTCCAGCACCAGCTCCCAGATCCTACAGAGGAGTATCCCCAAATCACGGAGGTGTCATTCCCACGACAGTATTGTTCATCTCAGTCCTTCGTTTCATGAAGGTTAGAGATATCCTTCCTGGTGTTAACTCAATTGTGTACCTGGTCTGGAACCGCTGCCCATGCTCGGCTCCAATATTTACGTGCACTCTCCTTCCTATGGCTGGGTGCCTCTCCGAGTGGTCGGGAATATGCACAAAGTAGATTTGAGGTTCATCAGCATTCAAACCTGCTGTCCCTTCCATTCCCTGTCTCTCCTCGTCTTGTGAGACATTTTGTAAGAACGAGTTATAGTTTCCTGACTTAACCTCCAATAGTTAGTGGGAAGTGCGTCTTCCCAGTGTCCATGGAGCTATGCCCTTGAGGGTGGGCAGGTAGGCCCTGCACAGCTGCCCTGACTGCTGCCCGGAGAAGGTTAGGACAGATGATGGCTCCATTGTCTTTGAAGGGCTGCCCAGTGCTGCACTTGGGAGGGACCAATGTACAGCAAGTGGGGATGGAATCATGTCTTGTACAGCCTTTAGGTTCAAAAGGATGGAGCCATGTTCCACTGGCAGTTCTTCTGCTTCTGTAGGAGGTTATTGGCTCTCTCCCTCAAAGAACTCTCTTGCACTTTGGAGAAATGTCCTTACCCATGTTGGGTGGACAAAGAAAAAGGTTCGGCGCTGCTCTGGGATGGCCATGGGCAGGCCATGCAGACCTCAGGCTTACCATGAAAGCGAGACGGGGTCTGGGCTGCAGAGGATGTCACCACAGCACCACACAGGGAAGCAGCTATACACCTGGAGGGACAAGGACATAGAGACATGTCCCTTCTGCGGTACCAGGAAACCATGTTTACAGAGAGGCATTTATCACAGCAAGTCTTTTTGTTAGAGTGATTTTTCCTGAATGTTCATTTCTCCCTGTTTCCCCGAGTTGTGAGTCAGGTTTTGAGTTCAGAGAAATGTAGGAAAGCCTGGCTGCGGTGCTGCTTTGGCGAATTAGGGATCAGCTGCGTTCTCACTGAGGGGACAGGATCTGACTAGCAGGGCAGCTCCTATGGCCACGACGGGGTGGCTGCGCAGCAGGCCACAGGTCACATGTGAACACGGAGCTTGTGTGACATGAAACTGACCCTCACGGGTGCCTGGGATTCTGGGGAGAAAATGTAGGCAGAGCTGGACTGGCCCTGTGGCATTGGCCTCAAGTTACTGCTGCTGTGCAGGGAAGGAGGGTCTTCTTTCTGAAGAGGGTCCAGAAGAATTACAGGGACTTGGGTTAGAGGAAAGGGAGGGCCTCTGATTGCATCCACACTGGATCCTACACAGATCAAGCACAACTCCTGTGTTGCCCTTCTGGACTTTTGTGCCATAAAGGAACTCTCGAGGTCCAGAACAGCCAGTTTCGAAGCAGTGAGCGGAAGCTACAATGAGTAGTCATGAGCAGTGGGCAAGACTAGAACTGGAGTCATCCTGCAATCACTGGAATTGGGAAAGAGAAGAAGAGGGAAAAGAGAGGAAGAAGAAGAGGGAGAAAGAGAAGGAATAAAAGAGGGGGAGAGGGAGGGGGAAGGGAGGGAGAGAGAGCAAGAGGAAGTAGGAGAGGAGAGGGAGGGCAAGAGAGAAAGGGAGAGAGAGGGGGAGGGAAAGGGGAAGGGGGAAAAGAGATTGATTAATTGATTGATTGGGCAGAAATGACGGGAGCAATGTGAGAGACTAAGAGGTGCCATGATGTACCATCTGCATGCTGAGGACCCAGGACAGCCGGGTCTGTAACTCTCCCTGAGTCAAAGGCCTGAGAACCAGGGGATCCAATGATGTAAGCCCCAGTCTCATCATATGAGAAGAATTGAGGTCAAACATATTAATTTAATCAACAAAAGAAAATAAGCTCAATAGGCATAGTAAAACAAAAAAGGTTTCCAAATTGACACACAGAGTAAAGCCTAAAATAAAGTGATTCAAAAGTCTAAATTTAAAGGGATGCAAAGGCATCTCAGGCAAATGGGAGGAAAATGAAAGCAGGTTTGGAGTCATATTACCAGGAAAGATAACTCCGGCCCCAGAAGCATGACCTGAGATGAAACAGGACACTTCACAAATGAAAGCCGTGGTTGTCAATGAAGATGCAGTGATTATAAAAATTCCTGCACAAATGACTTACAGCAGAAACTGCATGAGGTTAAAGGAGAAATTGATCAGGGCAATAGTAATTCTCATGGAATATAAACATTACAAATGAAAATTTCTTATCATATGCAACAAAACTAAAATTTAAAAATATTCAGTTTCAGGAGAGGACCTATAGATGAACAGTTAAATATATTGTAAAAAACTCTTGGTTAAAAGAAAAAGAATAGAAGTTAGGAAATGTTTTAAGAGGGAAGATAAAAACACTGCAAGTCAATTTCTGAGATGAAAAACTAATCAGAGAAAAATATAAGGTTATAGGCACCCGTATCAGTAGAAATAAAATAATAGAAATTAAAAATGAAATTGTCAACCTATAAATCTAGAAAAAAAGAAGGAAGGAAGTGTAACAAAGCAGGAAAAAAAAGGAAATAATAACAAACTGATTTATGAGCTAAGAAATAGGAAAATAGTAGAATAAATTAAATCAAAACATTGGTTCTTTGAAAAAATATGAGCAAATTACATAAACCTCCATCAAGGTAATCTTTAATAATAAAAGCATAATGTGCTAATTAGACTGGACAGCCAAATGACCTCTGGATGTCATTCTGAATGAAGCTGTGGTGGCAGGGGCTGACACAGAGGTGTTTAGGGGTGATCAGGCAGGCAGGCCAGTGGTTAGGAGCCAGTGGTCTTAGATTGTGAGGGGATATCCGACTGCTGTTTGCGGCTCGATCCCTGAGGGGTCCTGGATTGCAAGAGGGTGCAGGCCAGGCTGAGAGATCTCCCGTTCCCCGCATGAATTTCACACACTGTGCCTCCAATTAAGGTATAAGGGAGACAACACAAATGTGGAAAATATGAAATGAAAAAGAGGAATGATTTTCGATACAGGAGAAATCTTTAAAAAATGGTAAGTGAATAGAGAGCATTGGTTGAGAAAAACAGAAAACCCTCTCTAAGTGCTGGCTCTCTCCACGTTTCGAGGCTGTACGGTGTCTGTAAGGGCAGCTCCCTTCCTCAGGGCAGCTGGCCATTCATCTCGGAGGCACGGGTCTCGGCCTGGGCTCCCCTTTGGAAATGAGAGCCATCGGGAAGTCCCTTCACAGTATCTGTTCCTTCTGAGCCAGCATTGGCATAGAACCTGGGAAGGGCCATGACTCACATCCGCCTTCACGAGTCATTTCCCATTGGCATCAGCGTGCTGGTCCTCATTTGTATTGACCAGTGGACATTGTTTGCCAAGACAAAACTAAAAGAGATTTGCTGGGTGCCCGTGACATTTTCAAAGGGGAAATTTCATCCTTTTTGGCATCGGAGTTAGTCCACCTGAGAGGTATCTGGGATGAAACTAGGAAGGTGGTCCTTCTGTCACTTCCTGTTTCCTAAGGGCCAGCTTGACAAAGTTGGAATGTGATTTTTTTTTTAATGAAATTGGGACCATCGAGTCATTCAGTTCAGTTCGATGCCAGGATTTGGAAGCTTCTAATCAAACCTTGGTGTGGATCACACCCTGTGAATATAGGCAAGTTTCAGAGAAACCTTAAAGCTGGGCAGTTTTTGTGGATGACAGTGGCTCATGACATATACTGAGTTAAAAGCCCTATTCTATACTACATGTGCACATATATGCATTGTATGAATGCGGACATGTTTGTTAGTGGTTATGTGCATGACATATGTGCATATATGCAGACATGTGGCATACATTTATGTCTCTGTGTACATGTATGTGTGTATCTGTGTGCACATGTGTGTGTGTCATGTGCACCTGGGTGCATGCTCATGTGGTATGCATGTGTGTGTACATGTACGCAGTGCCCCTTGAATTTGAGGAGAAAAGCTGCATGCTAATTTGGGGAAAATATTTATATACCAGTGATAAAATCTATTATAGTCAGAACACTGGTATCTGTACAACTTATATCACAAAAAAAGTTATTGGCATAAGATTTTATCAAATCAAATATCTGCTTTGATAGAGGAGGCTCTCTGAGGAAGAAGTTAGGAGTTATGGATTAATCGTTCAGAAACGAAGGCTCTAACCAAATGCCCATTAGGCAACAGTTACTGTATTTCATCTTGACACTGAAATGGACAGGGCATTGAGAAATTGACCTTTTGTGGGATGCTGTGTGGCAGCATTCTTCTCCAATTGATCTTGGGGCTACCTTGGGTCACATACAATCTTATATGGCCACCTGAGGGGCTGGCGATCAAACTCAATCACCAAACTGAGAAGGACAAGACACTCCTTTGAAGGTCATTGCTGTTATTCTGGTTACAAAACTCGGTGGCTTCTCTGTTCTCTTGTTCCTGATCCCCATAGCTGCTGAGACACGAGGGCCCTGTACAAGGGAGCCCTGTCCTGCTGCCCTGGTCCCAGGAGAAGGGCTCCTCGTTTGCCTCCTGGCTCCCGGCACATGCCTTTGCCACGGCTCCTCTTGTTCCTCTCCCAGCAGAGACAGATCTTCTGAGCTGGAGCCGTGGTTTCCTCTTTCTTTCTGTAAAATCTCATTAGTGATTGTGTTTGTGCCGTGAGGAGCTCCCCTCTATGTCATTGCCCATCTCAGGCTTAGCCATGGCTGGCTTTGACACAATATTGGGAAACCTAAAATATTGAGTTCAAGTAGATCTATAAGCCAGGCAAACATGAGACTTAGCACATTAAAGCAAGAACTAATGGGGTGAGGGGGGAGGAGGGAGAGAAGGGGGGAGAAAAAGAAAAGTACAAGAATTTTCTTATAGTAGAATGTCAACTGGTATAATCAGCATGAAGCACACCACACCTGAAACGAACAGGCAAAGTTTAAGGAGAGAGAGGGTGTTCCTTCGTCTCAAACGGCCTCTCAGTAATGTCCTAACTCACACAAAGAGCGCACAGGATGAGCAGCAGAAGCTGTGTGGACGCCACCTTAGCAGGTAGTCAGTTTGCAGCATCCATGTCGGACAGACTGGCATTGGGTGCTCTTGCCTGGCACCCTGAGGACAGGCAGAATCCCCGGTGTCCCTGCAGGACACACACACAGCCTGCCAGGACCATGGGCCATTCTGCAAGCCACAAGCCTCTGCTCTGCAGGTAAAGACCGATACAAATAAAAGCCGGAGGGACCATTCCACATGAAAAGAGACAGCCTTGCACTAGATCCTGGGCCAGAAAAAAAACTCAGCTCTAATGATGACAACTGGTGAAATTTGCATATGAACGATGGATCAGAACATAATGCAGTTGTCAGTGTAAAATATCCTGATCTTGGCAATTATTCCATGACTATATGCGACCATGTCCATGTTGTTAGGAGGTAAGCACTAAGGTATTAGGGACAAAGAGGCATGTCATTTCCAACGCATTCTTAAACAATTCAGAAAGAGATCAGACGGATAGAAAGACAGATGATAGTGAGAATAAAGCAAATTGTCCATAGTGGGAGTCTGTTTAAAAGGTATACGGAAATTCTTTGTAACAAGCTTGCTACTTTGCTATTGTTCTCAAGGTTTGAAATTATCAAAATAATTGAAATAACATTTCAGCTAACCAAACCACTGCTAGATATTGATGTTTAACAAAAAGTTGCCTTATGTGATTTCCGAAAATTATACTTGTTCTGATAAAGATGTAATGGGTGTCCAGAGGGTAAGAAGATTTCTTAACAACAAAAATACCTCAAAATGTGCAATAGCATGGATGAAACAGTCTACTGACAGGTCAACATGTTGCATTAGCTAAGGCGATGGCTCTCGGGTTGTTTTCTCCTTGTTTCCCGCTCAGGTCACTCTTGTGACACCTGTCTCCTGCCCTCTTACATGCTGCCAGTCATGTAAGGTGAGGCGTATGGGGCAGTGGTAGGAGCGAGGGCTCTAGTGCCAACTTCTGGATTTAGATGTGTGACCTTGGACAAGACACATTTTTGTTGCTACTGTTTAATCCATAAAATAGGAAAAATGAAAGCACCTATATGATAGGGCTTCCAGGAGGTTCTTAAGCATCACCTAACAGACACTATGTTCTCAATAACTTGGATCCTCGAGGTGTGACTTCTCTCCTCCCAATCCCATTCTTACCTTTTGTTTTTTAACAACTGCCTTTAACAGAGAGCAACTCACAGGCAATTATCTCCTTCCAACTTCACTCATATGATGGGGAGTGTTATTTTGCCTTATCCTCTTCTGGGTTTTTCTATGTCATGCTGCCATTTTTTGACTGAGCTAAATGGGCTTCCAATGCATTAAGTCCAAAAGGAGTCTCCTCTCGTCCCTCGTTTGTTAGTTCTAACTCTGACATTTGACTAGTTTAAATAAGCAGGAAAGTGTCTATAAAATACTCACTCTCAATAGGATCCAAAGTAGAGTGCTTTCTGCTTTAATTTTTTTTTTAATCGACAAAGATGTATATGCCTCTTCAGGCATAAATATGGCCGAAAAGAAAGCACGTTGTTTAATTAAAAAATACAGTTAGTGATGGTTGGGGGCAGATACATGCAAGCCATGCTTCGGGAAATAGGACTTGAGACTCAGAGTCTTTGGTGCAACCATTGTGAGATGAGGGGGGGGCATTGAATTGACACCCTGATTTTAAAATTGTCCCGCCCCATGGGTCAGGCCACCCACTTCTTTGCTTAAATGCCCTACATTGTGAAAAGAAGGTTTCCAGTGCTTCCCTCCTCCACCAGCACTGAAGCCAGCCCACGCCGGGGGCGGGTCCACCAGAGCTGTGTTCTAGGGGCTGTTTGGAGGATTTGAAATACCTGATCAGTGTGTTTAAGGAGATGCTTTGGGTGAGATGGCAGCCAGCTTAAGGACACTGAGCAGGACAAGTAGGAGGCCATGTCAGCACCAGAAGCAGCAGTGGGAATGGCTTATCCATGTGGCTTCTTATATGTGGGGACCCAACTTCCCGCACCACCTCACTAGGTCGAGGGTGGTGTTTCAAAGGCAGAGTGCAGGGTGCTTGCCTGGGCCAGGGATGGCGGCAGGTGAGCCTAGGCTTGGGCTGGGGAAAGTGACCGAGGCAGGGGCCTAGTGACCTAGAGAGAGAGCTCAGGGCTGAGCGTGTAGAAATAAAATGTTTTGTCTGGTCACAAACCACTCAGTTTAGGTCATTGGACCTTTGTTCAAACATTACTTGCTGTTCACAGCCAGACAAACGGATTGATTAGTGGACAGCGCTGGCATGGACGCCTCTGATGTCCCTGCTTCCTGGTGTCTGTGCCTCGGTGGGTGGGAGCCTCACTCCCCTTCCCCCGTGATGTCCTCCCCAGCCCAGCACTACGGGCCAGAGCAAAGCCCGGATCTGCTCCATCACCATCACCACAGACTTTGTCAGGAAGCAGCTCTTATCGCCACAGCCCACAGCAGAATGTAAGGTGGTGGGAACCTCCGGGAGCGGAGCCCCTCCTGCTGAGACAGGGCTGCCGCTGCCCCCTGAACCCCCAGTCCCTGGGCATCGGGGCCAGAAAATAGGCCGCTCCGGATGCTCGGCCCTGCGGCGTGGGTTGTGAGCGCTGCCGTTTCACCAGGTTATCGTACAGCATCCATGTGGTAGGAGGCCGGAGGTCATGGTTCCATGGCTCCCCTCTCCCGTGGGATGGGGGTCCTCAGCTGTGTCCACATTTGTGTGAAGCTGAGCCTGGCATCCACTCAACTGTGCAGGTGGCATGGGTGAGACAGCCGCAGGAAAGGGAAACACCTTGGGGTCTGACCCTCCTGGCTGTGATGCACTCAGTTCTTTGCTAAAGGAACAGCCGCCGTGGGCTGTGCAAGAGAACAGAAGTGGCCTGCACCAGCTGTGCTTCATGGGCTTCAAACCACCTACTTTCCCTGGCAGCTCGCACCTTCCCTGTGTGAATTTCTGGCTAACATGGCCAGTCAGGGCACAACCCCGAGTGTGAAGAGATTGTGAGAAGGTCTTACCTTCCCTCCCACCGCACCTGGAATTTACAGCGATCTGCAAGTCCTCACCCTTCATCACTGACACACACTGGGGACTGGGGATAAGATACCAAAGGGGTTTCTCCTGGGAGCCCAACAGCCTTGTCTCCCAGAAGATTGGCACGTGTGCCCTGCCACTGCGGCTCAGTTGAGTGGGCATCATCCTGTGCACCAAAAGGTGTGGATTCCATTCCCCATCAGAGCACATGCCTTGGTTGCTGGCTTGAGACCCATTAGGGGCCATATAAGTGGCAGTCAATTGGTGTTTCCTCTCACATCGATGTTTCTCTCTCCTGCTCCCTTCCTCTCGCTCTAAAATTAATTAATTTTTATAAAGATTGGGATGTGTCAGAGAGTGCTACACCTTTCATCTAAATACCAGCATGTAAGTAGGAGGTACGCCACAGTGAAAGTGGCCAGCGAGGACCTGGCAGTGAGGAGGCATGCTCCTGGCTTCCAGCTCTGCATCTTCTGGCCAGTCCAGCTGTCCCTGCAGTGGAGGTGTTGAGGGAATAAACAAATCATCTTTTCTGTCAAAGAACAGTTTAGATAGCCGCCATTTTGGACTGTGTAAATTGGCAGCTGCCATGTTGGCCTTATGGCTTACAGCTCCCCTGGAGGCTGCCATCTTGAAACAGCAAAGGCCAACATCTCCCTTTGAATTAGCCAATCATGAAAGACTGTGTGCCTGAGCTCCAATTAAGAGCAAAGGACAGATAATGTGGGTAAGGGATTATAAATCTTAGCAGACTGCCTCCTTGGTGTGCATGCCCTTCCAGACCATGTGTGTGCACCTTCCATGTAGAAGTAAAGATATTTGCCTTACTGCATGGCTCCCAAGTATGTTTTGTATTCCATCAGGACCCCTGACTTGGTAGAATACAAAACATACATTTCTAACAGCATGATGTCCAGTTGTTCCTGCAGTGGAGGTGTGATATCCAGCGTCCCTGCAGTGGAGGCATGATGTCAGACACTGTCCACTCTCTCTTTGTCTAAAGTCATTCCATTTAAAAACACAACTCAGAGATTTTAAGATTTCCAGATTTGTATCTGAGGATCTTGAAAGAAATAAGGAAAGAAAGTTTGGTAGCTCAGGAAAAGCTGGGAGTTAGGGGTATTTCTGATGACCCTGTAAGTCATATTTAGAGCCCTCGGAGGATGATCTTGAAGTGGTGTCTTCGTGCTTGGACAGGCAGCCAACTTTGCACTGGGCCAAGAAAGTCTTCCATCTCCCTGAGATAGACTCCAGGACAGCACTGGGGAGCATTCCTGCTGCCTGGCAACAATGAAGATAAATTTAAAAATCAACCATTGGTTAAAAAATTGACACGTTAGAGGTCAAGGTACTGGATGGATGTAACTCTAATTTCTCGGCTCAAGCTAAGTCCTTGAAGGATGGCATCTGCCTGGCCCAGGTTGAAGAGAGGGCACCGCTGACAGGGATGGCTGTTGTGTAACACCCCAGCTGGAGATGCTTCCGAGAAGTGGCCACTTCCTGACAAGGGACTGTATCTATTATACTGTCCTTCCCACGTAGCATTCAGATCTCTGAGTACAGATTAGTGTCATACTTTTATTTTTTAAATGTATTTTTATTGATTTCAGATATGAAGGGAGTGGGAAAGAGAGATAAAAACATCAATGATAAGAGAGGATTATTGATTGGCTGCCTCCTGCATGCCCCGTACTGGGGATGGACACCAAAACCCAGGCATGTGCCCGGCTGAGAATCAAACCATGACCATTTGGCCATGCTCAACCGCTGAGCCGCTTGTCACTGACAAGTGTCATGTTTTTTAACTGACACTTATGGAACAGTTATTATACATATGGCATTGTTAGGGTTGCCCAATTTAGCAAAAACACAGGACACTAAGTTTAAATTCAATAAATGAAAACCACTTGATTAAGCACAAGTGTGTCCCAAATATCGCATGGCACCTGGATTTTACCTGGCAAGCCTGTGCCTGCCTGAAGGGGATCGTGTCACGGAGAATAAGGAAACAGGCCATCATTCTTCTTGAGTCAGTTTTAACTGAACCCAGATAGTTTAACTTAATGTAAAAGCCTTCAAAAGTATATTTTCTCTCTTTCAGTTTGGATCCCAAATCCCAATATCAGCTGTCACTTTCTCTTCTGGAGAGAAGAGCCTGTGGCCCTGGCTGTTGTCCACAGGGTGGGGAGGGAGAGGGGCTTGGCTCTTATAAGAGGAAGGAGCCATCAAGAGCAAGCCCTAAAGCCACCATCATAAAATCACAGCCTTGTGCTCCGTCAAGGCACTTCTGGGTTCGAATTTGCTCCCATGTCTTATTAAGGAAGTGAATTAGTTAGAAATATGAAATGGAGTGAGAATGCCTCATTTAAAATGATTAAGTGGCCTCTAATTAAAGTCAACTTCATGTCCAGGAGAGACATCTGTCCAGGTGTGCGTTGTCACAATGTGGCATTCCAATATCAGCTCATTAAAGTGTCTCCACGTACCTCTGCATATCTCCTATCGCCACCTCCACATTTCCTGCCCATTCACACAGGTACATACATGCATGTACACACAACACACATGCACACAAACAGGCACACATGTAAACACACTGCATATACTCACACAGGTATGCACACATGTACACATGAGTATACAGGTATACACAAGCACATGTACACACAAACACACAGTTACATGGGTACACATGTGTATAAAAGTACAGATAGTCACCCACATGTGCACATATGTAGATGCATGAATACATGTTACACTGGTGTGTACATGTATGCACAGACACACTCACACAGATAACACATATGCACACAAGCACACCACACACACACGCGCGCGCGCACACACAAGGTTGAGTGCTGTGTGGAAGGGCTGCCCAGACCTGGCTTAGAGAGAGCGCTCACCTCCTCCACCAGCACCTCCCGCAGACGTCCCCCTCCTATTGGCCCCCATCCAGGAACCTGCTGCCCAGCTGTGCCTGGGAAGTCTGGGATGCTCACTGGTTCGCCTGGGCACTCATTAGGCACCACTCACACTGCAGCTGTGGAGAGAGGTCCTGAACCCTGGGCTCTGCAGCAGGCTTTGTTTCTCATTGACATTTGCATATTAAAGTGTTTGCCTGAAATAGGCTATTGAAATTAATTCAGGATTAATTGGTGTCTTTATCTCATTAGGACAATCTAATTTAAGGATGATGAAATTGTTTAGCCTCCCGTTTGCATAATTAGATTGCTTTCAATTGCTGTCATTATTGGCTCTTTAGCATCATCTGTAGGCCTCAGACAGACAAGAGCTTCCACCTCATAAAGACCAATCATGTGTTACAGTGGAGGCTTAACCCCTTTCAGCCCACGCTCCCGGGGACTGGCAGTCCCAGCCACTCAGCTGTGGCCCCTGGAGCCCAATGCCCTTGTTGCTGAATTCTTGATGTTCAGGTGGCAAACATCCTGCTTTTGTGTGTTTGTGTGGAAATGGTACAGCATCTCTTCCGGGATCCACACTGTTCCCAGACCCACTGCTGCCCTTTGAGCAGAACCCAGTGTTGGGGCCTCACCCACGCATACCCGGCTCCCTTCTGCCGAGCTCACTGCTGATCTTCTGTGACCTGACCTTAGAAGGTGGCACGTCTCAGAGAGGAGATCAGGTCTGGATGCCCAGCAGCAAGGGCTGCTGTCACGTCAGCCCAGATACAGGATGAACGAGAGCAGGGAGCAGCCTGACTTTCGCTCAAGCCTATACCTGCTGAGCATTCAGCATGTGGCATGACCCCTCACATGTGCCTGCTGCTCCGAGCCCTGGGACATCACGAGAACTGTGACATTGTTGTGGGGACACACAGAATGAGGGACAGGAGAGCCGGGTTCTGAGCCAGCTTGGTCGCTGCCTGCTCTGGAGAGTCATGTGACCTGCACGAACTTGAATTTCTCTATCTTGTTTTATCAGTAAAGGTGGTATGTAGTCATGATTTCTGGATACACATTGCATACCTGTGTGCATGGGCCAATCCTCAGTGAATTAAATTAAAATCATAAAAAAATGATTTAAAATTTGTTGAATCTAAGACACCAAAGGCCAGTCTCCTACATGGTTTTAAGGTGGCTTGTAGTGATTAAAACAAGAAAAAAAAATCATATTTTCATATGTTGCTAAATTCTTGGTGAGAATGATTCCTGAAATACAAAATGTGACTTTAATTTATTCAGGTATTAATAAAAACTAAGATTGCAGAATAAAGAGGATTTTTAGATTTCAAACTAAAAGCAACTCCAAAAATTGATGCTTTATCTGAAGAATACACATTTGAAGAAATCTAACAAATTTAGCACAAACAATGTAAATAAAACAACAGCAGTAACATATATAAATACTCGGTAGCATTTTTTTCCTGAAAAATTGCCATGGCTTATTGTATAGCATCATCAAGCACTTAAAAAAGTTTGATTCTCTGCTTCTCTAGCTCTGTTGCTTAAAAGAACTAGAGGCCCAGTGCACGAATTTGTGCAAAAGTGGAGTACCTTGGCCTGGCCTGTGATTGGGGCCGACTGAGGCCATCTCACTTATCCTATTTGGAACCAATCAGACTGGTCAGCCATGGGAGGTTGGCTGTGGAGTGCACTGACCACCAGTGGCAACTCCTGCACACTGGCCCCCTGGTGGTCAATGTATGTCATAGCTACCAGGCCAGTCATCTGCCATTTGGTTGTACAGTCATAATGGTCATTTAGGTTTTTATATATATAGACTAGAGGCCTGGTGCACACAATTTGTGCACAGAGAGGGTTTCTCAGCCCGGCCTGCACCCTCTCTGGGACATAAAGTGGCAGTTGGACATTCCTCTCTCAATCTGGGATGATGGGCTTCTAACCATTCACCTGCCTGCCTGCCTGATTGTCCCTAACCTGTCTGCCTGCCTGTTCATCCCTAACTGACTCTGTCTGCCTGCCTGATTACCCCTAAATGCCCTCCCCTGTAGGCCTGATCTTGCCCCCAACTACCCTCCCTTGCCAGCCTGATCACCCCCAACTTCCCTCTCTTCCTTGCTCCCACCACTATGGCTTTGTCCAGAAGGAAGTCAGACATCTGGAAGTTTGGCCAGTTGACCTGGTCTAATTAGCATATTGCCCTTTTATTAGTTTAGATAGATTATATAGGATAGGATTGCTTAAATGAAGGGAAGGAGCCTTTTTCAGCAGGAGGAGAGGCACTTGGCAGACAAAAACACATGAGTCCTATATCTTCAATGATAGGCAGCCTTATGGTAAAGCTAAGGAAACTTCAGAGCCTGTGAGGGCTGGATTTGTTATGGGGGAGAGAGCAAGCAAGTTACAACCAGCATATTTTGCCTGAAATGATTTAAAAGAGAAAGGGACAGATTCCCCAAGTCTACAGTTATTTGTAATTTATTTTCTTATTCTAAATAAAGTAATTTTTGAACCTTATTAAAAAAATTCCCCCTTCCCCTAAAATTAGTCCTTCAGGTTCAGTAAACTTTAGGTCTCACAAAACCTCTGTTAGTCCCTGAGGGTTGGAGTCCTCAAAGAAGTTCAGATTCATTCATTATATTTATTTGCTCCTTTTAATTCTTGTTCTAGAAGGTGAGTAAGGACAGTTTTTACCCAGTAATTTTTATAGTAAGAATTGTATTGGAACCTTCTCCTTCTTTGACTATTTACCGGTTTACCTTACCAGAAACTCATAGATACTTTAAGCCCTTTGAAGATAGGGACAGAGCTGTATTGTGTTTTCATAATACAGGCACAAAGTTAATAAAATTTTTATAAATATTTGTTGAAGAAATTGATAAATTTCAGTGCCATGAGGCGTTACTTTTCCTTCTGTTCCAACTCTTTATCGAGACTTTTGTGCAAAGCATAAGGCTGAGGGGTGAGCAAGTAGAGCAGAATCAAGTTGCTTTTTCCAAGCCCTAGGTCCCATACTAGAGGCATAATAGAGGCATTTCTGAATGACATTTTCGAATTGAGTATATTAGATTTTGCTAATCTCAACTCTCTTTACTCATAGAGATTATTTTTAATGATATTTAAAGGTTTTGTACTATGAGGTGCAAAATATTTTGCTTATTTCAAGAATTTTTGTGCATTCTTTCTGTAGTAAAGTGAATTATCCACATCGTAAGTCTAATTGGGGGTCTGCTTAACATGGGGCACACCAGTACTAAATTCGGTTCTCACAATGACTAATTTGCATACCAAGAGTGAAATTAGATGGCTGTTGGACATAACCATTTTTTTTGGTCCCTTTGCTCTCACAGCACCTGCTTCAACCAATGGCAGTATCTTGACCTTCCATGACCTCTTTGTCATGGCAACCACAGGGCGTTTACTGCCTGAGGCCTTTGCAGTTAGCCAGGCGTTGACCTTCCTAAGATGGCAGCAACCCTGACAAGTGTGTGTCAGTGGCGGGGTCCCCTCAGCAGAGGCAGAGCAGGGAGGCACATGGGGAGAGCTTTCAGGCAGGCTGGCTGAACCCGGACGAGTAGCATTGACAGCTTCCCTCCTTCTCTCCTCCCTTGCCAGCGGGCTGATGGCTGAGGGGAGCAGCAGCCACTGGCGAGTCTGGGTGTGGGCTCTGGAGGGTGGAGAGCCTGAGGCACTTGTCCCAGCAGGGCAGGTGGGCATTTCTTCTCAGGGTTTCAGAGGTGTTGGGACAGGGACACGCCCCAGCCTGTGCTCTGGGACAGGACCTAGAAAGGAGATAGGTTGACCCTCCCCCACTGCTGAGTGGGACATTGTGGAGGAGGGGCTGTGGATCCCTAACTCAGACCCACCCTCCCAGGGGCAAGTTGTGGGCTCTGATGTTACTGTGGCCAGACCCTTGCAGGCAGGAAGGAGCACCTTGGCCCACCCTGCAGCAAGTCCCTGGCTTGCAGGTCTGAGAGGCCGGAGGGTAGCAGGTGACAAGAAAAGGCAGAGAACCTGGCTCTGGATCAGATAGGTAAGGCATGTAAAACTTCTGCCTGTGCAGCGCCGGGCCACAGAGTTGTGGCAGATAACAAAGCCCTGACATCTGAGGCCTTGATGCTGGTGGGGGGTGAGAACCTGCTGAGGTGTGGGATGCACTTCTCCTGCCTCTGCCTGGCATGGGCTCTACTCTGTTACTGGCAGCAGGGTGGGGGGGAGGGGAGGCTGGCCCAAGGCAAGCTACTTGCTGATTGCTGCCTGCTGCAGCTTGCCAGTCACCTATGGGCTGGGAGAGGCAACTGTTAGAGCCCACAGCATGTGACAGCAGTTGTAAAGGTCACCACAGCAACCCAATGCTGACTGCAGGACTGACTTCTGATTGGTTGAGCCTCTGGTCGTTACTGGTTGATACAGACCCAGGGTTTTTATATATTAGGACTAGAGGCCCAGTGCATGAAATTTGTGCATGGAGAGGGGGTCCCCTCAGCCCAGCCTGCACCCTCTACAATCTGGGACCCCTCATGGGATGTCTGACTGCCAATTTAGGTCCCTCTCACAATCTGGCTCCTAACTACTCACTTGCCTGCCTGCCTGGTCACCTCTTACTGTCCCCCCCTGCCAGCCTGGTCACCCCCAACTGCTCCCCCCATGGGGCTGGTCACCCTACACAGCCTGCTGTTTGGTTGTTTGGTCACCCCTCACTGCCCCCCCTGCCAGCTGGTTGCCTCACACAGACCTCTGCTCAGTTGTTTGGTCAGCCCTCACTAACCCCCTGCTGGCCTGATTACCCCCCACAGCCTGCTGCTCAGTCATTTGGTCACCTCTCACCAACACCCCTGCCAGCCTGGTCATCCCACACAACCTGTTCGATCATCGGTTTGGTTGTTTCGGTTGCGACAGTCGCTTAGGCTTTTATATAGAGAAATAGCCAATTGCTCCATGTTATCAACTAACAGAAGAATCTTTATTAAGAGTACCCAGAAAAGAAAAACTTCTGGACATGAAATTATAAACCGGGTTTCACTGTGGGACTTTCACATGGACATTCATAGAGCCCTCTGTGAGGTCTCTTTAGTGCCCTCCACATTAGCACTGCACGGGTGAGCAACGTGTGGCTACATCCCCAAGGCTTATGGCGGAGACCCAGACTCAGACAAGGACTGGTCTCCATGGAGGACCACAACAGCAGAGTTCCTACATCTCTTTCTATTTACACGCACTTTGCTTTAAACACAGCTGGCTTCATATCTAAGGGGTGAAGATGATGGTCCTGCATTGTCAGCTTGTCCAGATAGCAGGCATGGTTTCTGAGGGCCACAGCCACCAGTTTGGGGCTGGCGTTGTGGGCCGGACTCAGGGCTGCACAAGGTTGGGTCATCTGTTCCACTTCCGTGGCTTTGACATGAAATGTAGTGTCAAAGCTTTGCTGTGTCTGAGCTATGCTTTGGGACATTTGTCAGGACAGACTGAACCCCAGGCACTCAAGTCCTGACCCGTACAAAAGAGGTGAAGGGTAGGAGTCAAAGGTAGATCTGCAGTAGGAAGAGGAATGGTAGTCGTGCCTTCATGTCTACAGGGACCGACATCACCACAGCCACCAACACAGCAGCTTAAAGAAAAAAACACAAGTGTGTCCAAGAAGGTAATAAACCCCGGCAGCTCTCAAGTGATGGAAAATACCACACAATGGGTGGTAAAAACTGCTCCATTATTCAACTTGAAAAATAGAACGGCCCTCGCTGGTGTGGCTCAGTGGATAGAGCATCGGCCTGCGGACTGAAGGTTCTGGGTTTGATTCTAGTCAAAGGCACATGCCTGGGTTATGGGCTCGATCCCCAGTAGGAGGAGGCAGGTGGCAGCCAATCCATGATTCTCCCTCATCACTGATGTTTCTCTACTGAGCCCCAAGTGGGTCTGAAGAGCCAACTGTCCCCAGCTCCTGAGTCGGAGGCGAGGAGAGGAGAGCGGCTGCTTCCTGACCTAATTCATGCTGGCAGTGTCTGCAGATGCCTCATCACGTTGCCGATTTACAGCCCTGGGAGTAGGCGCTGGCGATGATCTCTGCACAGAGCAGCCTGAACCATCAACCAGAGCCCGGGCCAGGGCTGGAGCCTGGACAGCATCCTCGGAGCTGACAGCTCGCTGACTTGGGCCAAAGAGGTGACGGTTGGGAGGCTGACCCTGCTGCACCAAAGTCCAGCCACGTCCCAAGTGAGGGGCTCACTGACAGGGGTCAGAAGGTCTGGAGGAAGGAAGGCTGGACTCCCCCAGGGAAGCCCAGGGAGGGTCGGGGGATGGCCAAATTGCCCAAGAAAATGAGAGCCAAGAAAGATCTATCACAAAGCAAGCTGGACCCCTTAACTCCCACAAGGTGGAGTCACCAAGTTAGCACACAGCTCTATTCTCAGGGAACACTGGATTCACTTGGTATAGGGCTGTAACTCAGAGGGTCAGAGGCAGGCCCTGTGTATGTGTGTGTGTGTGTGTGTGTGTGGTGTGGTGTGCGCACACACGGGTGTGTGCATCTGCATGCATGCACACATTATAACGACCCTGTCCACTTGTCACAGCCAGTTTGTAGGCTGCGCTGCATCCCACTCTCACACTGTTTCTAACAGAAGAAAAAACTAAGACCTCCCAGGAAGGATTCTCCTCAGAGAAATCCCTTCTCTCAAATGAATCTGATGATCTACCCATTTCCCATTTACAACACACTCCTCATGTACCTCCATCTCCACTTGGTGGCCTCAAAATGGGAGCCTGGCCTCACTCCTGTGTCACATTATATTAAAACAGCCTGCTCTAGGGCTGCAGCTGAAGACAGGCGGAAAATGTCCCTCCATGCCACTGCTCAATGCTTGCTCCATAGAAGCAAAAAGATTCTTTTCCAAAAAAGAGAAAACACCGATTCAGGAGAGTGAAGGCAGGTAGTGATCCCACACAGGCTGGGAACCTCAGAGTGCATGCTGTTTTGCAGTAAGTTGGAGTTTTGAAAGATTCATGTGACATGGTTTCCCTGGATCGATGAGGAACAAGGGAGGGCAGATAAGGAAGGTGGCCGTAGACCCGGGGAAGCACTCTGACAGCAGCCTAGTGCCACCAGGCAAGAGTAGGGTGGACAGGTATTAATGAAGGTTTGCCCATCTTTGCCAACTTCATCTCCCCCACCAATAATAGTAATAGTAATAATAATGATGATGATGATGAGTAAACATTTAAAAGGAGAGAATTGCACAGAAAACAACTCTGAAGTTGCTGGCAAAAGTCAACTGAACAGAGGTGAATAAAAATAAATGGTAAAGTGGAGAGCATTCCCAGTGTGGGGTGCAGACTTCTCACTGGGGACTGGGCCATACTGGGAGGGCATCGGTGGGAGGATGTGGCAAACTCGGTTTGCTCATGTTAGGCTTAGGATTCACTCTTCTAAAGAGGATTAATAAGCAGAAAAAATGTACCCAGTATTTTTCCTATGCAAAGCAATAGTTTTAACAAGGAAGACTTGAACACACATTTTGCAAGAAGAAATATATAGGAAAAATAACTGAATTTGTAGACAAATGAATTACAGAGAATATTGTCTCATTCAAGGAAGAAATGTGAGCACTCAAAAAAAATAGAAGTTGTTAAAAACTGACATGGCTGAGCTCAAAATATATATATTTACATATATTATGGAAACAAAAGCCACGTTAAAAGTCCTGAGACTTGGAATCGATGTTGTGCATGAAATGTGACTTGGTGATGTAACACAAAGCAAAGGCGAGAAGATCGAAAGGCCGGGAGATGCAAGGACCGATCGGACGAGGGAACGGGAGACATGCTGCTGGCAGTCAGTGTTCCTGAAGCACAGGCTGGGTGGGAGGAAAAGATGCAAAGAAACCATAGAGCAATGCTCTCTGCACTAAAGCAAGCCATGACACTGCAGACAAAAGGACAGGAGTTCACTTTAGTGGTGGCACCAAAGCAGCCCCATGAGAACACTAACCAAACAAAGGTCTCACCAGCATGAGGCTTGAGTTCTCCACTCAGAGCAGGAGAGGTGCCAGGCTTGGAACACAGATGTTCTGGTTTACAGATTTACTAGGGTTTCTCTCTGAAATTCAAGTTGAAGTTATTTTATGCCTGATCTGTAATTGCCTTCAGCTCATTGTAATTCTTCAACAAAACCTCTGTGATTAGCAGCATTGATTAAAAAAAGAGGTACAAAGGGTTCCAGTCAGAGAATTTCCAGCAGGAAAGCATGAGAAAGGCGAGTCTCCCTGGTTGCTGGTAGAGCAGGAGGCATGGCAGTCCCTCCCTCGCCCCTCCTCCCCCGCTCCCGCCCCCGCAGGGACTGGCCTGGGGAAGGTCTCTCCTCGGGTACCCTACCAAGTGTGTGCACACAGGGTAGAGGCAGCCACCTCCTGCTATAACCCGGCAGGAATGCTCAAGCGATTTATTTCAGAGAGGAGGGGAAAAGGAGAGGGAAAGAGAAGAATATCAATGATGAGAGAGATTCATCGATCAGCTGCCTCCTGCATGCCCACCACTGGGGATCAAGCCCCAATCCGGGCATGATCCCTTAACTGGAATTGAACCCAGGACTTTTCAGTCTGCAGGCCAATGCTTCATCCACTGAGCCAAACCAGCCAGGGCCATCAAATACTTTTTGTGTGTGTAATTCCTCCAAAGAAATATTGCAGTATGTATTGTTGGTCATTTAAGAGCAACATAGTCCTAATTCTGACATAAAAGAAAACAAACCAGTTATAACCTCAAGGATTTTATCATCCAAACAAGGCACTGCTGGCCCTGGCCAGGTGCTGAGCTGGTTGGAGGGTCGCCCCACACATGCACACCAAAAGGTCTGGGGTTGAATTCCCAGTCAGGGCACACATCTACCGGCTCAAAACCCCAGTTGGAGGTGAGTTTGGGAGACAACTGATCAATGTTTCTCACTCACCCTTCCTTTTTCTCTATAAAAACACATATCTTCAGGTGAGGATTAAAATATATTAGAAAAGAAACAAGAAAAACAAAACAAACAACAGTAAAACAATGTACTGCCCTAGCCCGTGTGACACAATTGGTTGGGCATTGTTCCATGCACCAGAGGGTTCAAGCAATTTAATTTAAACTATAAAGGAACAGGAAGCCCATGAAGACTGAAGACTATGGAAAGGATGTAGTTATAAAAATAATAGCATAGAAACGGTCATGAGACAGAAGATGCCATTCACATAAGGGAAAGCACAGCCAAGTCCTTGCAGAATGAGGGAGATTCACAGGCAGGGACTGATATCTTACCCATGGACAGAAACATCCATGAGGGAACGGTTCAATTTCCCCGAGTTCACCTGGGAATTCAGAATGATCTCAGTTAAAACAGAAACAGTGTCTTTTAACAACTTTTCAGTGTAATCCTAATGTTCCTCTTTGAGGAGGGGATGCTGGAATAGCTTTAAAAAATATGAAAATAAGGATAAATAATGATTATAAAGGAAAGCCTAATCCTAATAGACATTAAAGATCCCTTTAAGTCCCGATAGTTAAAACAGTATACCTCCAGTGAAAAAAAAAGACAGATTACTGGGACAAAAATAATACAAGTTCATATGAGAATGCAGTATGAGATAAGATTTCTTTTGAAATTATTGGGAGAAAGTGTGATATATCTGCTTCAAAAATCAAATGAGAAGCTCAAGTTCAACTTCTTGGATTCATGAGGGCAGCCGCCAATCACTGTGACCTCCCCGAAGTAAAATGGTCCATGAGAGAATTCTAGGGGCTGCTCCATACTAACCAGTCAGACAAGGAAGGAGAAGTGGGTATTCCTAGAAAGACAAGCTATCCAACTTACCCAGGAGCAAATGAACCCTTGGATTAGAGACCCACAACAAGCAAAGAAACTGAATTACTGGTTTTACATTTTCCAACAAAAAGCAGCCCCGGGCAAGGTGGCTTGAATTGTGACTTCTATTTACCAAATATATACAGAAGAATCAATACCAACCCTGCACAAACTCTTCCAAAAAGTATGAGAGGATGGAGCAATTCTCAAGTCATTCCCTGTGAGCAGGGTTACCCAGAAAACAAACCCAGACAAAGGCATCTCTGAGAAAGAGAACTACAAGCCACTGCCCGTGCAACTGTGCCTGGCCATGGTCTTCCACAGGTTAGTGACAAACCAAATATGGCAACACATACAAAGTGGGTATGTATCAGGAATGCAAACTGATCTCACATCCAAAAATCAATACACAGAACATAGTATTAATAAAGGTCAAATTTTACACCATCATCTCAATAGATGCTGCAAAATTTGCTTCTGACAAATTTTCATGATAAAAGCAAAATAAAACAGGAATAGGAAGGAACCTGATGGGCAACATCTATGGAAACCTCACAACTAACAAAATTAATGGAAAAAGGTTGAATACTTTTCCCCACAATTAAAAACCAAAAAAGATGTTTGTTTTGAAACTTCTCAACATTGTATGGGTGGTTTCAGGGCAACTAACTAACAACTAACTATCTGCATGGCATGCATATTGGGAAGGAAGATGTAAGACATTGTTACATACAGATGACAGGATTGTATACGTAGACAGCATTAAGGATTCCTCAAAAATCTCTATTAAAATTAATAAATGAGCTCCTCATTGTGGTGGGATAGAAGAGCAATACACAAAAATAAATTGTATTCTAAGCATGAGTACTAAACAATACAAAATTAAACCAAGGAAAGAATTTCATTTACAATAGCACCAGAAATTATACGACAATTAGCGATAACTTTAGCAAAAGTATACAATGCATACACTGAAAACTACAAAACATTTTGAAATAAATTAAAAAGGACTTAAATAAATGGAAAGGTGACTCGTGTTTATCAGATTTTGTTCAAGTGTCACTACTTCCAAAATTGATTTACAAATTCAATAAAATTCTTCCCCAATCCTAGCTGCTTGTTTTTGATGGGTTTTATTTGTTTGTTTGCAGAAATTGATAGGCTGATGCTGAAATTTATATGGAAATGCAAAAGACCTAGTATGGCAAAAACAAGGTGAGAAAGTACAGTTTTGTATTTCTTTCTTTCAAGCATACTGCAGAGCTCTCCCAAGCTTAAGCTAGAAAAACCAAAACAATGTAGTCTTCTCATATTGGTGGTAACAAACAATGGTGTAGAATTAGTGTAGAAATCAGCCCTCACATTTAATATCAATTGATTTTCAACAAGGTGTCAGGACAATTCATATGGGAAAGTATACTCTTCATAGCACATGGTGTTCAGACAACTGGAGATCTGAAAGTAAAAGAATGGATCACAGACCTAAAGGTAAGAAAACTGTCAAGTTCCTTAAAGAAAGCATAGGACCAAATCTCCTGACATTTGGTTGGGGATGTTCTTATAGATACGACACCAAGTGCATGAATGGCAAAAGGAACAGCAGGCAAATGGGACTTCCACAGAATTGAAACACTTGCATGTTGAAGGAGGCAGTCAAGAATGTGAAAGACCACCCACAGAGTGGAGGAAAGTACTTGTGTGTGTGAAAAAGGACTTGTGTCCAGAATATATAAACACAACTAAATATTAAAGAGTCAAATAATCCCCTCTGAAGTAGCTGAGGGTTTGAGCAGACATGTATCTAAGGAAGGTGCAAGCGGCCAATAAGCACATGAAAAGGTGCTCGTCCTCATGAGTCTTCATGGAAATGGAAATGAAATCACGGAGACACCGCTCCATGCCCACCACAACAGCTACAATAACAGCAGACAAGCCTTGGTGAGAGTGGGGGAAATTGGAGGCCTTCCACTTGGCCAGTGGCAATGCCAAAAGGTGCACTCACTTGAGACAACTGTTGGCAGCTCCCCACCATGCTACAACTAGGGTAACCAGGTGACCCAGTAATTCTTAGTGGGTGTCGTCAAGAGAAATGAAAACATAGGTCCAACAAAAACTGGCAACAAATACTCAGGGCAACATTATTCCTAATAGCCCCGAATGGAAGGAATCCAAATGCCTGTCAAAGTATATGCATGATGGATGGATATCCAAAAGTGGTGAAACCCTACAATGGAATATTACTCAGTGATGAAAAGAAATGAAGGATTACTGGTACATGTCATGCGGAGTGAGAAAGGCAGTCACAAAGGCTGGGTGGGGTGTGATCCCATTTCTGTGAAGTGGGCAGAACAGGCACTCTCAGACAGAAAGGAGCTTCTTGTGTGCCTCTGCCAGAGCAGGCAGGGGAGGGGAGCAGGACCAAGGGCATTGGGCTGCCAGGCTCTTAGGGGTGCTGACAATACCTTAAAATTGCTCTGTAATGCTGACACAGCTCTGAGGAGAGCAAAAACCACTGGGCTGTGTGTCTAATGGGAGGAGTTTCTGGCATGGAAAACAAAGATCCATAACGCTGTTAGAAAATGAAAAGTGCCATCAACTCAAAGGAGACACATTTTTGTCAAAACCTATGGACACAGACATATAGAAATTGCTAGTGACTGTATTAGAGATGATGAACTCTTCATGATTTTAAAAATGAAAATAAAATGCCTTTTTAAGTTGATTTTTGCAAGGCTTTAAAACTTGGTAATGTTCTGTTATATAATAGTAGGAACCTAAATTGGAACAAACATTTTGGAACACCATTTTAATAAATAAATACAATATCTCAACATTTAAAAATGCATACATATATGAACCCAGAATTTTATCCTAAATACCTACAAATAGGTACATATGCAAAGATATTGATTTTTCTATTGTTTGGTATAGTGAAAAATTAGATATCAAGTCATCATGTAAATATTAATGAATAATGTATAGTTTAAATACTTAATATTTTCATAGAATTAAATCTACTGAAATATGCAACCATTGTATATTGAAAGATCTACAATGATATAAAATATGTAACAATGGTGAGAAAATCAAGTTGCGAGAGAATGGAATAATGTCATTTGAAATATAAATTGAATGCAGTCTATGCAAGAGCACACAAATGCTCCCATTTGCATAGAAAATGCACCCCACACATCAGCTAATCGTCACTATCACAAGGAAATCACAACTGGCCATTTTCTGTTGTCATTATAAATAATGCCAGGGGTTAAACTCTACATATGGTCATTCCCCACCATTGCTCAGACACTTCTTTTGGCTTATAGAAAGTGAAATAAAAACAAGGCAACAATAACAAGAAAGGGGAGGAAGGAGTAGCTTACAAGGAACCCAAGCACATCAAAGGCAGCTCAGACAGGATCCTGTGCTGCAACCGTCGCCATTCTTGTCCACCAGCATTGTTGCCCCAGCTCCCCAGCTTTCACCTCCAAACCCATGCACACAGCAGGGGGCTGCATTCTGATGCTTCGACACCCCCTCTGCTATCCACATGAGCCACATTGCCGGGGGGCAGGCCTTTCATAAGTCCTTTCAGATTCTTCTGGTTATGCTAATCATAACTGATGAACTCTGTGTATTCCGTGGGTGTAATGGGCAATTCTCTATGACTGAGACTCTAATTTCACTCTGTCCTAATGGGCACTAATTGTAACAATCAGTGGTTGTGTCAGTTAAGGTTGATGGCGACTGATGACAGCTGGGGAAGCTGACACCATTGGCGATGGGATGTGGAGCAGCCCCTTGCAAAGACAGGAGAGCAGCTGAGCCTCACCCATTCTTCTAGTGTGCTGTCCACCGTAAAATGCTCTTCTGTTTGGGAATGCCATGGAGCATGTGCTCTTCTGTCCGGATGGCTTTCTCAGCTCTCTCTCCCAGCCATTCGGATAGTATTTCTATTCCAGTGGACATGCCACTCTCAAACACCAATGTGTCTGAAAGGCCTTTACAACAATAACTTTGCATAGAATTATCTCTTAAATTAGGGGTGAGCTATGCTGAGGAAGTACAAATGACTGAGCCGATTATGGAGCCACCGGGAGCATCTGGATCGTGGGTGGACACGCTAGACTTCCTGGCTGTTTCCCTGTCTGTTCTCCACAGTGTTTACAAGCCTCCTGCTGCCCCAACGAGGGCAGTCTTTTTTGGAGATAATTAAAGTTGTGTCTTAGCTGAAGATAGGCTTCAGCCCTGAGTTACAACATGTTTTCAGAAAGGGACACGGCCATGGTTAGGGAGAGAGCAGATGGTGGGCAAGGCCTTGAAGTGGGACAGCAGCGCAGAAGTACAAGCTCTTCTTGAATGGCTGCTGCTGGCTGCCATGTGCTGGATCTGTCTGCAGCCAACCTTGCTAACTCCAACAGCACAGGGTGCCTACAGGGGCTCAGTGGGACCTGCTCCTGCACGTGTGACAGGGTTCACTTAGGTTTGATATCATGTCTAAAAGACCCTTCTGTGACCCCTTCCAGACTGAACGTGGGTCCACTGGCCCATTTCCCTTGAGTTGGCAAACTCGTTAGTCAACAGAGCCCAGCTTTCTCTTCACTTCATCTCCTTATTGGAATTCTATCCCTTAAAACAATGAGTTTTTCTTATTATTTACATATATATATATATATATATATAATATATCACATGCTGGAGTCTTAGCTGAATGATGTCATTTAATGCTCAGGACAACCCATAAATTAGGGAGCTGCATCCTGAAGGCAAAGAGGTCCACCCTCAGAAATGCAAGTGGCCCGGAGGTGAGTGTGTCAGGCTGATTTAAAATATATGTATTTAAATATATATGTATAGGAAACTGTGTCACTCCTGCCTTACTGTCCCCTTTTAGTTGCTAATAGCTCCCCCAACACTAAGCTTCCCAATTCAGTTTCAGATGCTTCAGGTGAAGGTGGTACTAGAAACAAGCTGGTAACCCCTGGCAAAAGAATGTGTGATTATCAAGTAAATGTTGTTGGGTTTTGTGAATTAAATGATATAAAGTAGTAATACACTAGTTTATATAAAATGTATCTTTAAACAGATAAGTACAGTTCTCTGCATATATGTGGGTGTATGTATTAATAGTGGTTACCTTTCAATTGAGTTGTTCTTGGTCATTTTAATAGTCTCCCTTATCTTTCCTGGCTGGTTCACATTTTTGATGGTGAGTGTGTAAACTTAAAATGGCTATAAAGACAGCCCTTTCATGAGTACTGCCCGGGAGGTGCTGTGCTGGAGTCTTAGCTGAATGATGTCATTTAATGCTCAGGACAACCCATAAATTAGGGAGCTGCATCCTGAAGAAATCAGTATGCAGAGGTTGATGAATCATGGAGTCACAATTCAAACCCTGAGCCTATTCTTGTTATCAATACGTGTGAAGTTTCTGGAAAAGAAAATGAAAGAGAAATTGAGAGATAGACACCCTGGGCTGTTCAACGGTCATGGCCATGGCTCTGCCTGAGTCTGGCAGGTGTGGTCCAGTGCAGGCGGCTGAGCTGAAGGTGTGAGCTTCGTACCCACCCAGGCCTTCTTTTTCCCAAAAGTAACTAATGTGGGCTTGGACCCGATCACTCTAATGTGTCTTTCAGCCCTAAATTCTGACATTGCAAAGCTGCTCAGAAGCTTTTGTTGATAATAATATTCAGGGAAGTCGCTACTTGCACGTAGAATCATCTTATTTGGATCATCATGTTTGTCAACTGAATAGGGCATCAGCAAACACATGGTCATTGGTTCAATAGCCTCTGATTTTTAGGATTGTAGTTTGAGATGAGCTATTTTCAGCGCACTCTAAACAAAGCAAAGAAGATGAAAACTGGGGGTGGATGAGGCTGAGGTGGAGGGTGGGGGGGACAGTGAACCAAGTCATCACCACTCGGAGGTGTGACGATGGCTTTGGTTGTCACCCCCATGCACTGCGTTTTCCAGATCCTGCTGTGATAGTCAGTAGACCCGGGCACGGGTGACTTCCAGTTCCAACACCATGGCATGGGCTGTTCTCTGGTCTCCCCAGCTGGGATGCAGACCTCGACTGGTGAACAGTTTTGTTTACTTCTTTCAAAGATGTAAAACTTCCACAATTCCAAAGTGTATCCTTTCTGGGGACACTGCATGCAGAGATCATAGAAAAAACAACTGCAGAGAATTGAAGGCCTAGCATTTAATGTTTCTCATATGCATAGTATAAGAGTGAGTATTTAACCAACTGCAATTAACTTACTCCCGTGCCTATAATGGGGTTCCAGTGTTATTTTACAAATATCCTCCCTCTTTCTTTTTCCCTCCTGTGGACTGCTTCTTGGCTGTTTGCCAATCCATTTGGGTCTCCTTGTCTCCATCTCATGACTCTTAGACAGGTCACACCCCGTCCTGGACATGGTCTGGGGATCAAGCTCTTCTTTTCTGTGTCTGCCATTGACCAGAGTTCAGTGTCTAAGGTCCCAAGTCTTCCTGAGCTGCATGTCTGCACATGTATTGAGTTTAGCTCTGATTTATAGTGCTGCTCCTCAGGGAGCATGCACCTTCTTTCTGTTCTCCTTCGTGGAAACTTGTTAGATGCCCCTAACCTGGAGCCTGGGGTCCGTGGACTTTCTGTCCACCTGCTGTGAAAAGTAGCCCTTAAATGCTACCCATTGCTGGGCAGGAAGAGAAAGCCCCGAAGAATAACTGCTGCCATAGAAAGCATTCTCCCGTTGGCCAGGAGATTGTCCATGTAGTTACTTCTTGTTCATGTTGCTGTAGATTTCACAGCAGTTTTGGAGTTATTTCCGTTTTAGGCCCATGAATGAGGTGATTCCAGCTGGAGAGTCTTTTCTGTTGCTCAGTCTTTTGATGACCTAGTGTAAGCCATGCAGATAAGTTTCCCTTCTACACACAGTTGGGTTTATGTCACAAGCAAAAGGGTTCTACTAATAAAACAATCTGTGCTCCTGACCTGCTTGTTTCTGACCTGGTTTGTTGTTATCATGATTTTGTCCTCACCGAAGCATATGTTTATTGATTTTAAAGAGAGGAAGGAGAGAGAGAGAAACATTGATGTAAGAGAGAAACATAAATTGATTGCCTTCATACACGCCCCAACAGGGACCCAATCCACAACCTGACAAAGAATCGAACCTGCAACTTTTTGGTATATGGGTCAATGCTTCAAGCAACTGAGCCATGGCGGCCACGGCAGACTGGACTCGTTAATGGGGAACTGGCTTAAGGTCAGGAGAAAAACATTTTTCTATTCATCCTTTAAAATGTAAACAGAAATTTAGCTGCTCAAAAGGTTGAATGCAGAGAATGGATGACCTTAAACCCATTGTTGGTTTTATTGACTGATTGATTTGCTTTCTGGCATTAACTGTTTGTGTTTTTAAACAGATGTGTGGCAACAGTGGAACCAGAACAGACTTCTCACTCAGGGATGAGAAGCATGGGGTGGTGCCCATGCCGTCATTTCTGAGGTCCCTGATGAGGTCCCCTCGATCTGAGGGCTTGTACACAGTAGACAGCTTTTGTAGGAACAGGGTGGGGATGAGGGAGCTACTGACAAAACTAAGGAAGGATGACTTGGGGGCTTGCCATCTTTCCTTTGGGGAAAGAACACAGAGAAGGGTTTTAATTGTTTCTCTGGCGATGGGAGGGAGCAGGTGACAGGGCTATCCTGGTGGCTGAGCAGCGAGTTCGGGTGGGTTGACTGAGAGGGTGTTTCTGGGAGAGGGGTACCACCTTCTCCTGCAACTCAGTCAGGTCAGTGTTAAATCTGGTTTGGTGTCATGAGCTTGAGCATGAGGGAGGCCATTTGGGTCCGGGGCTTCTCTCTGACTTAACAAATGAGATGTGTCCAAACAGCATCTCTGTGGTGACCTGTGTAAGTGGTGGTGACAGAAAGAGCTGGGGAGGGCGCAGTAGTGTGTCCCAGACTTGGCCCGAGTGTCTTTGCGTCAGAAGGCCCCAGCAGAGCAAGCGTGGTGGGTGAGGTCACATTAGAACCACGCAAGTCACAGAATGGGGTGAGGGGCAGGCTCCTCACAGCAGCCTGACACCCCAGCGACAGCATTCGGGCTTCCGTGGGAAACTGGAATGAAGCAGGCCGTCAGGACAGGTAGCAGCTATGATATCAAAATTAATAATGTCACCAAACCATAGCCCAGAGCCTGCGCATGGAGAGGCCATACCTGACGTTGGAAGGTGTGGGCTCAGGCAGGTGGGCTGATGGAGAAGGTGCCTGCTGGGAAGCGGGAGACTCCGTGGTGCCTCGCCCTGCTCCCTGGCGGGGTTACAGCACTCACTGGGTTAGAGGGAGGCACACAGAAGGACTGGCAGCGATTTTCACGGAGGACCTAGGGGCGTGGCCATTGAGGGTAAAGGGCGTCACACCCATCTCCCTGGGCCCCAGCTTTGGCTTCGGAAGGGTTTGGGCCTTTGAGGTCCTCTCTGTCCTGGTCTTCTGGTTCTGAAGTGGGGACAGGAAACCTCAGTTTGGGGCAGCTGAAGGCCCAAGCCTCCAGGCTCATTTGTGGTTTGGTCTTTGTCTCTGAAGAAACAGCTCAGTATCTTGTCAGCTGGTTTTGTGGATTACAGTGATAAGAAAATTACATTTGGTTTTTGTCCCATTTTTGGCACTGAACTTAGAAAATCCTTGGAATTTCTTAAGTGAGGAGAGAGACGAAGGCATCTTTTATGTTAATGAGGCGACTTCTGGAAAGTGCCTAAGTATGTGGGCTGTTTGCCAGAGAGAAAAAAACCAACCATGAGAGAGGGCCGGACTTTCCAGCCCCAACCGTCACCTCAAGGAGGTCAGTCATGCCCATGTAACAAACTCCATGGGCCCCAAAAGGACAGGGTTCAGAGAGCGTCTAGGTTGGTGAACACATGGAGATTTGGGGGTTGTAACTTGGACATAGCACCATACCTGGCCAATCCAGCAAATTGATCAAACCTCAGGTGGGGTCCTTGGAACCTCCAGGCTGTAGTTGTCAATCAGAAGCATGTAGCTCCTGGGCTGGGGCATGGAAGGGGGTGGAGTGGGGAGGGGCATGGCGGGCAGCTGAGAGGGGAGCAGGAAGGGTGTGGGGGCAGCTTATAGGGCTGAGCTCTCACCCTGTGGAATCTGATCTGTCCTCAGGCAGACGGTGTCAGAACTGAGTTCATGTGGGACATCAACTGGAGCTGAGAGCCAGTTGCTGGTGGTATGAAAAAGCCCTGTACCACATGCACACATGCACACACACATATGGACACATGCACACATGTGCACACACAACACATGCACACACATATGCACACACATGCACACACGCTGGAATTAGGTGCAGGGCCTTTAACAGTGAACAATGATGGCAGCATGTGGGGAACTTTAATGGGAGAAACAGACTACGCTAACTTATGTAGATCTCTGCTTATCCCAATTCTACCCATTTTTGAAATCCCTGACCTTGCAGCTCACAGGTGGGTGCACAGGCCCAGAGAGTGAAATAAATGTGAGCTCATCGCTTAAACGACCATGGTCTCATCTCCCATGGGAGCCTGGAGACTATTTCACAGGATTTAAAATACAAAAATGCTTTTAAAAAACAATTGTTTTCAAAGCTCTGAAGCTAATTTGATCAGCGAATAGCATTTCCTCATTTTTTACTTTTTTTTTTTCCTGCCTTCACCTCCGTTCTTAGATGCTTGATGATGGTGACCTCATTTAACCTTCTTGCTATGAGTACCGGCCCTCATTGCTGGGGTGTAAGTGTCCCTGTTGCTTAGGGAACAGGACCTGGGAAGCAGCTGCCAGGGCCCCACACCAGGTTGCTCTTGGCAATTCAGCTTCTTTGTCAGAGGTCAGGCAGCTATTTTAGATATGCATTTAATTTAAGTTAATGATATCTTTTGCAATGTAATACTTCTGTGAGTCCTTCTTTCTGAGAGCTGCTGAAGGGAGAGGGGTTGCCTGCCATCCTGGCCACATCTTTTGGGTGATGACAGGTGTACCTGACGCAGGCGGTGCTGGGACCCACTAGGAGGGGGCAAAGCGACACATGCAGGAGTGCCAGCATCTCTGGACAGGCAGTGAAAACCACCTACCAGGACAGGGTACGGGACCTCCTGCAGGCCAAGTTTCAAGTCAATTGTTCTTAGAAAAGGAAGGCAAAGAGGTCCACCCTCAGAAATGCAAGTGGCCCGGAGGTGAGTGTGTCAGGGCCTCTACTTCCACTGGGCCTCAGCAGGTCCATCCCTCACGGGCCCCGTTCCTGCACTTCCTCCTCACATCTCAGTGTTCTTCCTTAAAGAGTGGGCCATCGCATCATTTTCTAGGCACAAAATAAAAACTAGTATTGTTTTCCCTTGAGTGTCTTTACATTTTTTACTTACTTGCGTGGTTTGTGATTGATGCTCACTGACTCTTCCAGCCCACATTTACCTGCCAGGTGTGCACCGTGCGAGATGTGCAGTGAAGAGCCAGCGCAGCCCTGGCCTCAGGAGCTGGAGCTGCCCTGCAGCAGCCGGGGCTACAGGTATAGGGTTAGGGACTGAGGAAGTGCATAGAACAGCCAACAACCAGGGCTGGATGACGCTAAGGATTTTCCAGAACAGTTTAGCTGAAGCCTGGAGATGGCATTCCCTGTTTGTAGAGCTTCACAGAGAGCCGAGACTTCCACATGGGGGCAAGTGGCCTGGGGTGATGCTAGCAAGCAGAGCAGAGGCAAACCAGGCAAAATTCTGTTTGCCTTGTTAGATACCTTCTTTGTCATCTCCTCTGAAGGGTCCTGGGGGAGTTTGATATGAGGGAAGGAGTTTACCTGATAAAGAACTCATTTCCTTATGGTACCTGGATTGGAAGTTAGACAAGCCCAGAGACCTGTGAGCAGCTGTTACCACGATGGAATCCAGTGATGAGATACTGTGGCTTAAACTAAGGCAGAACCAATGGGACGTAGCTGGTGAATGGGCAGCAAAAACATTCTGGAGGCAGACTTGATAGGGTCTGGCTTTGGGGAGTGTGGACTGAGTGAGAAGCAAAAGCTCCCGCTGGGATTTCCAAAATGGGCTGGTGTGTGGCGAGAGCCCTCCTTCTAGAGAGGAGGAGCCCCAAGAGCACCTCCCGATGTTGAGTGAGCTTAGCTCTGGCCATGACCTCCTCTAGGCACAAGAAATGCAGTAGCACAGAGCAGAGAGCCAGGACGCTGGCCTCCAGAGCAGAAGTAAGAAACTTACAGGTAGAGTGACAGAATAGCCACCTGGTAATGCAACCTTAGAGTTCAAACGGGAGGGCTGATAAGAAGAAGAGGGAGAGCAGGGGTGCGAGGAGAGAGCTCAGTGGGGAGAGCATTAAGATCTGACGACAGGACGTCTTCCCCAAGGACATGCGCCATGGGCTGTGCAGTGAGCTAGACTCGCTTCGTGCAGACCTGGGAGCACGGCCTCCCAGGCAGAAGGACCAGCGAGGGCAGAGCCCTGAGTTGGGATGGGACCTGACACGTTACAGAAACAGAAGGCCATGTGGTCAAAGCGGCGGGAGCAGGGAGCGAGATGGCACAGGTGGGCAGGGACCCAGCTCGCAGGGACTTGCAGCCATCAGCAAGGAATTTCCATTTTATTGTGACAGGAATGAGAGGACAATGAGAGACTGTAAGTAGGCAGGTGACATGCTCTGACTTCTCCTTGGCTGCCGTGCAGAACGTGGATTGATTATAAGGGGACCCGACAGCAGGACACTGGGTAACAGGGCCTGGTCACACAGGAAGGTGGATTGGCAGGCACAGAGGTGATTAGATGAAGCTTTTCTGTTCTTATTCCCATTATTTTCTCAAAGTATCATGAGGCAAAGTGTTGAGGGAGGATGCTGGTGAAGGTGGGAGTTTGGGGTTTGTGGAAGGAGAGAGGGGGAGGTGAGACATGTGGTTGGATTTGTCCATGTATGGAATTTGTTATGCCAGGATTAAGGGGTGAAAAGAGGATGAAGGAAGCAATAACATTTGCCAGTGAAGGATTATAGTATTTCCTCGTAGAATGAATGGTGAATACGGAGGTGACCAAGGGACTGGAGTCCGCAGTGAGAGGACAGTGTTAGACGGGAGGGATTACACTGCAGCGTGAGCTGAGAAGGCAAGAGAGTGGGACCCTGAAGCTGAATGTCTGAGGCCTTGCAGTTAGCAATGACATGGAGTCAGCGAGATGGAGAGCATGGTCCATGGAAATAAGACAATGAGAGGCCACGCATGGAGGGGACCCTGAGCAGGTTGTTAAAGGGTCCGGGCAGCATGCGGGGGAAGAAACTGGGCCAGATGCTGAAGTCATCAGCAAATGAGAATGGGGTCACCAGGACCACAGCCATGGAGAGAGCAGAATTTGATTGCATGAACTTAAAATGGTCTCGGATGTTTGCAGGTGGGTGAGGAGCGGTGGAGGGGTCTGTGGTTTTAGGGTCGCCTAGCCAGACACACTGCTTAGCCATTGAAGGTCCGAGTGCAAGGCACCAAGAGAATTGTTCATGTGACCTGGGAGCCCAGGAAGCAAGATGAGCAAGACACTGACTCCAATTGAATATGTGGGAGCAGGGACAAGAATTCCCAGCTGCTGAGAAGTTTGAGAGTCCCTGCCCTTTAGGGAGGCAGGAGTAAGGAACCACAAAGCAGAGTGAGAGGGGGAGGGCGTCCATGTTGGTGCTTCAGGAGCAGGGGCGCACTTTAGACAGAGGCAGTGGCTGGCCTGGAGAAGGATAGTGTGAGGTCTGAAGTGGGAGGAGTCAAGTGGGGGCTGGTTAGGGTGTTGGGGGCTATGGTGGGAGGGACAGGCAGGGTGTCAGGGGGAGCTATGGTGGGAGAGGACAAACCCTGGAGGGAGGTCGAGGGGCTCAGAAAGGACCTGTGGTGCTGGTTTTAAGCATCAGCCCTAGAAATGGAGAAATCCCACCCCCGACACACATGTGTTCCTGTAGTGTCTCATGCGCTACGCATGCCACACTGTGATTGTTGGTGTCAGCCTCCCATGTACACTGTGTCAGCTCAGCGGGTCGTGTGAGCAAGGTATTCAGCATGGCACTCTTCAGTTCTGCCACTCGGGGTGTGGAAAAGTTAAAGACATGCTTTTGGAATTTATTTCTACAGAAAACAATATTTTGGCAAAACAGAGATTAATGAGAGGAGAAGAAAAGTTCAAGAATGGTTTTAGGCAAGATGAAGAGTTTACTATAATCCTGGTGGCAGGATGGTGTGAGGGGTGTGCGTGGCCAGGCAATGGCACTGCTGATGCTTAGCAATTACTCCTGGCCCAATAGCTCCCTCAAGTGTGCTCAGGAGCCTGGAAACATGTCCACCCAGCCACCCGGGCTGCAACGCCACCTCTGAGAGGCCCCAGAGGGAAGCAACCCAATGCATGTCCCCAGACATCTGGCAAATACGCGGCACCACACGGCCGCCCCTTTCAGCCATGCAGAGGGGTGCTGTATGATGACATGGACGCACACTGGAGAGCCTTAAGACATGTCCGTCATGGCCCACCACGGATGCATATTTTTTCAGAGTCTGTGTGTGTGACAGGTCCTGAGCAGGTGGGTTTGTCAACTGATATTATATCAGTGGTTGTCAGGACAGGTAGAGGGGCAGGAGGGGGTGAGTCTGGTGGATAGGAGTTCCTGGGAGGTGATCAGATGTCCAACAACAATTATGGTGGAGGCTCTGCAACATTTGGAATGTGCTAAAGGGCTGCACTGTGAATCCTAAAGGAGAAATGTTGTGTGAAGCAAATTGCACTTCAAAGACACTTTAAAAAAGGCAATACTCAGGTTGATGGACCAACACAAGGACAAGCGGGTGACAGGACTGTGTAAGACTGCCAAGGAATGGCAGGTGTCTAACTGGCTGGAGAGCATGTGTAGGGGGAGCAGTGAGGACTATTGGAACCACAGGTGCAAAGGGGTGCGTACCTGTGGAGATCCTCAAATGACACCACTCCTCTGCCTGATGAGCCATGGGAGCCACTGAGGGCTTCAAAGCAGGAGGCTAATGTCATCCAAGCAGGACGCAGGGAGATGGATTTGGGGTTTAGATCCCCATCATTCTTGCATTTTAAAATGCCATCATTGGCACAGCCACTCTTGCTCAGTGGTTAAGTATCCACCTATGAAACAGAAGGTAATGGTTCAATTTCCAGTCAGAGCACATGCCCAGGTTGTGGGCTTCATCCCCAGTGTGGGTCATATAGGATGCAAATCCATGATTCTCTCTCATCATTGATGTTTCTATCTCTCTCTTCCTCTCCCTTCCTCTCTGAAGTCAGTAATCCTATATAATAAAGTAGTGATATGCAAATTGACTGTCACACCCTCACACAAGATGGCCTCCCCCATGTGGTCACAAGATGGCTAGCAGGGGAAGGCAGTTGGGGGAATCCAGGCCTGCAGGGGTGGACAGTTGGGGGCAATTGGGCCAGCAGCAGAGCAGTTAGGCATTGATCCGGCTTGCAGGGGAGTGGTTAGGGGGTGATCAGGCTGGCAGGCAGAAGCAGTTAGGGCCAATCAGGTAGACAGGCAGGTGAGCGGGATATCTAACTGCCAGGTTAGGCCTGCTCCCTCAGTTGGACATCCCTTGAGGGATCTCATATTGGAGAGAGTGCAGGCTGGGCTGAGGGACACCTCCCGCACCAATGTTTTACAAACATGGATTTCATGCATTGGGCCTCTAGTATATATTTAAAATGCCATCATCAGCTGCCAATGTTACTTCTCTTTTTGGTCCATACAGCCCTTCTACAGGATCCTGACCGATGGCATGGTAATTTCTCATAAAGAAACTGTGTGCTGTCCCTGTTCAGTTCTCTCAGCAGGAAGCCCCATCCCTGCCCTCTGCTGTTTTCTAAGTCCAACTTGGAAACATATTTCCCTGCGGTCCTTCCCTGAACACCTGTATTCACCCCTCATCGTTTCTCTATGCCTCTTGTTCAACCTATGTGCATTCAGGGTCTGCTCTGCTGGTGGACATGTCCCCACATGTGTATGTAATTATGTCATTTCAATGTATGCTTCTTGATACCAGTTGCAGGTGGCATGATGACTTTGAGTTCTGCGGAATGTGCCCGGAGTGGCCATGGGACAGTGCCTGAAGTGGGACAGAACGTCCTTACTGCAAAGTCCTCAGGGAATCACACTCGTATGGCAGCTCTTCCTTCAGATCATTTGGCCAAATCTCTTTTCTCCACACGACGTGATGGCAGGCTCAGTTGCCATGAGGGGCATCTAGTGCACACTCCCAGGGGCTCCTGTTGCCACAATGTCTCAAAGCACATCTTTCTAACTCACTTCATCTCTTCTAGCATGCTGCATCCCAAGCACTGTGCCTGGTGGTGCCGCAAGTTGCTTGGGAAACAGTCTGTCCCTTCAACTTCACAGCAGGTGCTGTGGGCACTAGCGCATCCTCACGCTACCTACGTGGGCAGTAGGCACTGTGGCTTCCTGGTTGCCACTTGGCTTCATTAACAAGTGCTTTTGGTCAGTAATGTGGCTTAAGGGACTTTATGATTTAGAAGAATAGCCATGTTCATCAATCCTGGTGCATGAGGCCTATAAGTGATAGGTGTTCTTGGGAAAAAGAGACACTCAGAGCAGGTTCAGTGAGGGCCCAGCATGTGCCCTTGCCCACATGGGGACCACACAGACTTAGGAAACTCAAGAATGGTCACCAAACCTCCTTTGTTCTTTTGGACCAAATGATGAAGAAGAAAGGTACATTTCTGTTCACTTCCATGTCCATCACAAGTTACCGCCTGAGACACTTTGATTTCACTGAAATAGTTAATTCACTTTCGATTGAGGAAATCTTGTTCTTTTGAACTCTGGTTTGCTCTGTTTACCCACTGTCACAGGGCGAACCCCGGCTGGAGACAGTGAAGCTAACCTGCGAGCCTGTCCCTGAATGTACAGTGTCCAGGTCCGAGCTGTGAGAATAGCTTGTGTCAGGTCTAACCACAGATGGGGTGAAGGTGGAGGAGAAGGGAAGTGGGGGAGGGGTCCAGGCAGGGGTGTGCAGGGTGAGGGGAGCTCTAGAAGTGGGTGAGAGCACTGTCAGGGTGTGGGTGTTTGCTGAAGAGGCCAGGATGCAGGCAGAATGATCTCATATGAAGGCTGGGGGGAGGCCCCCACCTGGCCCAGCTGGGACCCCGGAACCCCTCAGGGTCTACGCTGGGTTCACTCTGGGAAGACAGCCTCGTGTCTGCACTCCTCCTGGTTGAAAGGCAGGTGTCATGACTGTCACGTCACCATTCCGGTGAGACCCTGTCCCTTAACCCCCCAACAGTCATACAGTGAGGTTTGATATAAAATAGCCATCTCCAGCAAAAATGTTTCTTAACACCAACCATGACTTTGAGCTATAATAGCAGATAACACCGAGTGCCTGCCTCAGGGGTCAGGTGGATATAGAGAGAGTAGAGGACAGTACAGTTGCTTCCTATTTCTTTTGACTGAGCAATGTGGCCCACATCCCAACACACACACACACACACACACACACACACACACACACACACACTAACATTTTAGGCAATGCTGGCTCTCCCTCCATGCGCTACCCCTCTCTGGTACTTTAAAACTTAATTCTATGAGTCACAAGCAGGTCACAAACGGGTGTGGAGAACTCCATTCTAAGACAGAGACAGAGGTTTTGCAGTCAGAGGGACCTGCATGAACCCCTAACCTATAGTGGCTGACTTCCTGACTTGGATGAGGAGTTCACCTTTGCTGGTCCCAGTTTCCTTATCTATAAAACTGAGACAATGGGATATAGTAGTATTCCAAAGGGCCATGCTAGGGATTAAACAGCATTACATCTGAAATTCTCAGCCAGTCCGGGACATAAAAGCATTGGTGGCTGCGGCCATTACTGTTTCCACTGGTAATTGTTGTTGTGAGTGGACACTCTCCTGGTGTGCAGGTGAGGAGAGTGGCCCAGCCTGAGGGGGGCTCACAGCAGAGCACGGGAGACACATGGGGGCACCTGGCAGTGTGGACGGCTTTCAGGACATGTGTCTACTTCAGGCAGGGAGGGAGGGGGTTGTGGGCATCAGCACTGGCCCTGCCGGAGGGTGTTCGAGCACGGAAGCCACAGGTGCCTTTTTTCCTCTTCTTATTGCTAGTTTAAGAAAATGATGGGTATGTACATAAACTTAGGGTTTAAAAAACCATATAAAAAAAGGTGAGAAGAAAAAGAACTTGTATTCAATGAAGAGGCTTCAGTTTGAAGGTTGTTATATGTCTTTGAAAACTCCTTTAAGAAAAAAGCTGGCCAGTTTTGGAAAACATTGGGACTCCAGTGTCTAAAAACCCCCGCCATCTATGGGGCATTCTGAGTTGGGTGCATAGGGATACTACTTGGGGGGATGGGGCAAGGTGGGGAGGTCTTGCCGAAAACACTGCCTGGAACCAGCTCTCACGTGGAGGAGCTGACAGCTCCTGAGTCACTGGACCCTGTGGGCCTTGCTTCCCATGAACAGCCTGGGATGTGCCTCCCTCTGCTGAGAGATGGGGAGGGCCTGTATCGCTGCCTGACCAGCTAATAAATCAATATGAAAGTGATATTAGACATCCTTTTAAACACCTTACAGTTCAAGATGAACATTAACATTCACATTTTCACTGTTTAGCGAAAGCTTACTAACAGAACAAGGGGAGAAAGACTGCAGAGGCTGGAATAAAGACTGTTTCCCTCCGGAATCTCCCCAGGGTCCACATGAGCCTGAGCAAGACAAATGGACACATCGCTCGCTGAGATCAGAGTCTCTGACCTTCAGGTGCTGGTTGAGCGTGAGGGTGGATGATGGAAAAGCCAACTTCAATTCTGAAGCAGAATCATCCCTGCTTGATCTCCACCTCGCTGGCACTGGCCCTTCCCCCTTCCTCATCCTCCCCCTTTCCCTTTAGCTAAGCGTTTGAAAACTATATTGAGGATGGATGGGAGTTTACTCTGGTGGTTTATGGGGTTTGCTTATGTAAGCTGCTAAATGACCCAAGATGCTGGGGTCTCTGATCATGGCCAGACTTGGCGTTCCGTGACCTAGGGCAGAGGGGGTTCCTGGGAACATCAGGGGGCAGCGCTGCTTTGGGGACCTGCAGAATCAACGGGGTTTCCATGAAATGTCTTGGTGGCTAGAAATTTCACAGAGAAAATCTGAGGCCTTTGAAATTGTGTGTTTTTTAAAAAAATACGTTTTTATTGCTTTTAGAAGCGAAAGAGAGGAGAGAGACATCGATCAGCTGCCTCTTGCATGCCCCTACTGGGGAATGAACCCACAACCTGGGCATGTGCCTGACTGGGTATCGAACCTGGCACCTCTCAACGGGTGGGATGATGCCCAACCGAACCACGGGGGCCAGCGCGTCATTGCGGCTTGGGCTTGTAGGGTCAGTCAGGTGGAAGTGAGCCCAGCCCCTCGGGCTCAGGGAAGATGAAGTGTCCAGGGGACTGAAGCACTTGCTGAAGGTCACAGAGCAAGTGGGCGGCAGGCAGGCTGCCTGGCATGGTGGCACCCTCTTGGGACCTACAATGCCACCCTGAGCAAGCCTTTGGGTGGCCCTCATTCTAAGGGTTCTGAATGGACTGCCCCTAATGTTTTGATGATAATGAAGAAATGATGGATGGTTTAGATGCGCAGGATTTCATGGAAATTAAAACAGCAACAACAAGAACAAAACCAGGATTTCTTCACTCAGAGGAATATCTTGAAAAAGATTAAAAAAAAAAAAAAAGCAAGTGCATATAGACTGTCTCCATGGAGGAAAAGCACGTTTCCGAGGCATTAATTTTCTAGCAGATAAGCTAACATTTTCATGTTTCTGGTTTTAAATGAACTCATCTCAATGGCTCAATTGCCTTGAAAGCCAGAGCAGGTTTTCAATGTCACTGTGTTTTTTGTAAAGACCAGTGCCTCCATGTTAGCAGAGGTGCAGAAGGGAGAGTCTCTGGTTTTCTCTTTCAATATTTTATTAGTTTCACTGTTGTCCATTGCGACATTATTTCTTTTTTTTAAACATATTTTATTGATTTCTTATAGAGATGAAAGGAGAGGGATAGAGAGCTAGAAACATCAATGAGAGAGAGACATCGATCAGCTACCTCTTACACGCCCCCAATGGGGATGTGCCTGCAACCAAGGTACATGCCCTTGACCGGAATCGAACCTGGGACCTTCCAGTCCGCAGACCGATGCATTATCCACTGAGCCAAACCGGTTTCGGCCATTGCTACATTATTTCTATCTTGATAGGAGAAGCAGAGTAAAACAGGGGAAAAGGCCTGTAGAGCAGAGAATGGATAAAGGGGGTACAGGGGAGAGTCAAGGGCAAGCCCAGACTCTGAATACATTGATGCCCCATTTTATGAAATCATCATCTTACCCCCAGATAAAGACGAAATGATAACTGTTTTATGGCTTATTTCCTGTGCAACAAGGTAGCTTTTCACACCTGCTGACATGCCCCTTTAAAAGTCTGCCATCACGGGCCCTGCACACTGCTTCCCTGTTAAGATCTTTTCTTTATGTTTTGCTAACAGCGGCGTCCATGTCCCTACCTTCCTGTGTGCTCGCTATACATGTTTAACTAGGAACGTCTTCATCATCCACTGGAAAACGTAACCTTTTCTTCAAAACACAGGACGCAGCTCCCTTCCCCCAGCTGGGGCTCGCTGCCCTGCTTTCTGTCCCCACACTTCTCCCCTCCTTCCAAACATCATGTTGGCATATTTTTAGTTACACACCCATATGCTTCTTCCCTCTGGTAGAGCAGGAATTCCTTAAGTTGGGATGTGTGTTATTTACTATCCTGCATGTGCCTCACACGTGGTTCATGCATGTTTAGTGAAAAGAATGTAGTCCATTCTCATGTTCTCTGCGAGACCTGCGGGTGGATGCTGGTGCCTTCCCTCTTGCTGGAACCGCCCAGACCCCAAGCTCCTGGCCCTGTTCCCAGCACATCCCCCCTCGCCCCCTGCCTCAGCTGCTCTGTCCCCCACTCCCTGCAGCTCCGGGTGGCCTGAGTGGGCGGGCAGCCATGAGGAGTACACCTTCCATTTGACCACTTGCCGGGGGCAGGCAACCTGTCAGGGTGGCACTGAGGTGAGGTAACCGACAGGAGTCGTTGCATTTCTAGTCCCCAGAGGGACCTAGGCTCTGGAGATGTCATGGGTTGACTTTGAAATGACCAGCCCCTCTCCATACAGCTCACTTCTACTACTCTCGCCAAGCGCTTGGCTTCGCTCTCGGGGAAATTCTCCTCTGAGAACCACAGGGCTCAAGTCGGCTATTGGGATCACCTCCACAGTGTCCTAGAGGGTGTTTGTGGTGCCCCAGACCACGTGCAGGGGGGCACTGTAGGTAGCAGGTGGTGGGGCGGCCGCCACCCCACAGGGCATTCTGGAGCTGACCAAGCCCTCTTCCATGGGAGCTTCCCCTGGTGTGTTTGCCCATCCTGACCACACCCAGGCCACCAGCACTTTGTGTGGGACCGCCAACCCCTCCTTAAAGTTGAAGAAGTTGTTCAGTCTCTTTCTCGCTAAAATCCAGCAGCTGGAATCCCCCCACAGAAGGAGCAGCTGTTAAGTGGCAGGCCCCGAACTGAGCAGGGCGGCAGCGTCTACCAGATGCAGATTCCTTAGTCCCATGCAAAGCTACCGAGTGCGCCATACTCAGGCAGGGTATGGGAGGCCAGGGATGTGTGTATAAGTTCTGGAACCCAGAACTCTAGCCAAGTCACTGTTTCCTGGTACCTAGGCCACCAAAGCAGTCTTCGATGCGTGGCCTCATCCCAGGAGACACAGAGGGGACATAGCAGTTGAAGTGGCTTTTAAAAGAACAACGAGTGAGGGCACTCTCCTGCTCCAAGACCCTCGACAGCCTAGGTGCGACCTGAGCCCTTGCCTCCTGCCTCAGGGGCTCCCATATCCTCTGTAACCCAGGCACCTACCACCTCAAGCTCCCGGCTTTGACTCCATTCTGCCATTCCCGCCACTCTCTGCCTGGCCACCTTCTGCTCATGGGCCAGGTGTTAGGCTGCCGCCTCCCTCAGGCAGCCTCTCTGGCAGGCATGGCCCGCATCACTGCCCACCCAGTGGTCAGCACGATGACTTCAGAACTTGCTCTCATTTTAAGTGGGTGGCAGGAGTAAGGGCAGAAAAAAAACAATTTCAAAGACATAGTCTGAAAAAATAATGCAAAATATTTTCTTAATATTACAAGGTGAATGGTGATATTTGGTGTTTCAGATTAAGTAAAGCAGTATTAAAATTGATCTTGCATTTCAGATTTTCCAGTAGAGTTCCCAGAACATGCCTGCTTTCTGAGGCGCTGGGTGTGGGTCTTGCTGGACATCAGTCCAGGCTGCTGCTCTGTGCTTTTCTCGTGGCCTCAGGGCTCTGGCATGGTCTTTGTGGCTATCTACTCCAGGACTCTCCCACCAGCAGGGAGGCAGTGCGTGGGCACTGCGGCCTGCAGCGCGCAGCAGTGGCTGGTGGATCGCAGGCGCCGAGGAGGGTCACAGCCACTAATGAATAAAGTAACAAGGGCTCTTTCATCAACCCGAATGCCTTTCAATACATTCCACTCCACAAAGCTGGGAGTCTTCAGAGTAATAACAATTATTTTATATTATGGCTCTCTATCTACCCACCTCAGCAAACGTGTTCTGTCAAAGACCAGCCAGTGACTCTTTCAGTCCTGCAGGGCAGACATCCACTGTCACAATAACAAGGGAGTGAGTGTGGTCCTAGTGTGGCCCTGATGTGACCCGAGCATGACCCTAGTGTGGTCCTAGTATGGCCCTAGTGTGGTCCCAGTGTGGTCCTTGCATGGCTCTAGTGTGGCCCTAGCATGGTCCTAGTGTGGTCCTAGCATGGGCGTAGTGTGGCTCTAGTGTGGCCATAGCGTGGTCGTAGCATGGTCCTGGTGTGGTTCTAGTGTGGCCCTAGAGTGGTCCTAGCATTTCCTAGCATGGCCCTGGCTAGCATGGTCCTAGCGTGGCCCTAGTTTGGATCTGGTATGACCCTAATGTGGCCTCAGCATGGCCCCAGCATGGGCCTAGTGTGGTCCTGGTATAACCCTAGTGTGGTCCCAGTATGGCCCCAGCATGGTCCTGGTGTGGGCCCAGCATGGTTCTAGCATGGTTCTGGTGTGGCCCTCGTGTGGTCCTAGCAGCATGTAAACTAATGAGCAGGGATATCTTTCCAAGGCACTCACAGACATGGGGGTATCCTGGATGGGACAGAAGTTTGATGGGCTTAGGCTGTCCAAACATAACATGTGACCACAAAATTTTGAATCAATTTACACACATGTTGAGCACTTGTAACATGAAGTGTGTGGCAACAGAATCAGTGAACTGTGCTCCACATCAGCTATAGAAACTGCACGCACATTTAGGTTAAATTCTTAATAAATACAGAGATGTTAAGGTCTTACCTAAAAGCCACACATCAAAGGTGATGACTGTCCCCATACCCCGATGTGCCAGGAATATGCGTGGGATGTGAGAAAGTGACACAATGTGGACATTCGACCGGGAAAGAGACACCCCTTAAGATCAGTGCTAGGAGCGGGCGTCCCGGTGACACCAACTCCAACCCTGCAGAAGAGCTCTACAAGCATCCAGCAGAGCTTCCTCTGAGTCTTCAGCAGCAACTGTTTCCTAAAACCTCACGGTCTGACCTTGAACTTCTCCCACAGCAGGTTGAATGTGTCCGGGCCATTGTGGGAGGGGAGACAGGACAGGAGCTGTGCAGCCCGTGATGGGTAAGCTGGGTTACACCAGTCACAAGACTGTGGTTGCAGTGTTTTAAACTTAGATCTCAGGGAATCATGATGGATTTCTAGGTCCTACAACTGTAAGATTATCCCCAATTTCACTAGGTGCTAAGGAGCATGTATGCCTCCCAGACAGAAAGAAGAGGTGGGATCCCACTATTGAAGAACTAGCATCACTTCAGAGTCTCCTGCCTTTGTCACCGATTGGCCTGTTTGTTGGATGTGGTGACCTATCCCCCAAGTGAGACGTCACGGACCTGGTGGCTCCATGTCCTGGCCACACTCCCCCCGTTGGGAGGACAGAGGGAAAGAGCGCTGAGCCCAGCCTCAGGGTAGCCCATCTCAGTAAGTCCACTTCAGGGGCTATTCCTCCGGCCACACCTCCTCTCTCCCTCCTCACTGGTCAAGACCCTCCTCACTGAGATGCAGCCTCCTCTGCCGCCTCCCAGGAACGGGGTGGCCTGAGCAAGAGGGTCGGGACTGAGTAATAGGCAGCGGGGTGAATGAATAATGGCATTTGGATGGCACTCTACAGCTTTCCAAGTTCTTAATATACATGATCCTGTAGGGTCTGGAGGGCTCCTGGGGGAGGGCACCTCATTCGTCAGCAAGTCACTGCTGTGGGTAATCACACGATTATACCAACAATCTCTGTTGGAATTGCCAGAATGGGAGGTGAAGGTGGACACAGTGTCCCAAAGGCTAAGAATGGCAATTAAAATTCCAGGTGAGTGGTGGGAACCATGCTACATGACCAGTCTGTGGGAATTCGATCAGCCCAAGGAGCACATGCCTGATTTCTGTCCCTAGAACTTAGGAGTAAATTCTGGGGTAGAGAACACCAGTCATGTTTGTATATGAGCTGGACGTGTACACAGCCCACGGGTGCCACACAGCGCTGAGAGGGACAGCCTGCTCATGTGCCAGGGCCCAAGTGCCTACTTGGCATTATCCCTGACCATCTCTTTCTTTGTAAATCAGACGGGGAAATTACCACACACAGCAACAGACTGTGTGTGACTGATCAGAAGACTAAACAGAATGTCGGTGCCTCAGGGGAGAGGGTAATGCTGAAGAGCAGAGTCTGGGGAGTGGATGGGCAGGTCCAGGTTGTGGAGGGAGAGACAAGGCTCTGGGGAAGTGAGGGTGGGGGGCAGGGGTCTCCATGTCTGCATGGGTGGGAGGCAGGGAGATGCATATGCTGGGAGCGTGGAAGTTCTCTGTTCATTTCTTCTGTCTCTTCATGAAACAGGAGGGAGTGTCAGCATTGAGATGAGGGGCAGAGACCTCGTGGTGGTTTGCGATGCGGGGAGGAGGCGGGAAATATTGATTTGGGAGACCAAGCAGTGAACCACTGCAAGGCAGGATGTGGAAGGGCCAGGGCACCTGGCAGTCATCCAAGGTGAGTGGTCTCGAATTAAAAGGAGGGATTGTTTAAAACTGTTGGAAGTGTTCAAATTCAAGCTTTGCCAAGAAACTGAGTTACATTAGCTGCAGAAACCCCCAGTGTGAAGCCACAGCAAAGTGCAAACTTTCAAAGCAGGTGGCTGCTGTGTGTGAGTGTGTTCATGGGACAGGTGGGCCCTGCCATGGGAGAAACACTGCTGGAGGCCTTCCCCGTCCTGTCAGATCATTGGGGATGGCGGTTGGGTTCCCACAGAGTGTCAGGGGGTGAGTGAATGGGATAAGGAGAGGCCACCCCAGAAAGGCTGCAGGGTACAGAGCTGTATAGGGTGCAATACCCCCTAGTTCTATGCAACAGTGGAGTCTGTCACCTCACACCCACTGCGGCCACTATCAAGAGAAGAGGACCCTGCCCCATGCAGAGCCTGCATGCCAGGGTGGCAAGTGCCGGGCAGGGTGTGCTGTGGCCTCCAGGCCGGGTCGCAGCCCAAGGGACGGTGCCCAGAGCAGAGCATCGGTGCAGACACCTCCCTGGTTCCTAAGGAGATGGGATCCTATGGGGCAGCAAACACTGGCCTGGAGATGCATGTAGGTGTGGAAACAAACCCTCATAAAGTGGTTTATTTTCTTCATCGTTTAACTCTTGGCCTAGTGTGTGCTTACTATTAATACCATTCTGCCACTCTCCACATTCACCTCATCTGTAACCTAAACATTCATGGGCCCCAGTTCCCTCATCTGTAATATAGGCACCTTTTCACTCACCTCGGTGTGTATGCCTTCCAATACTCTCGACACGAGGGATATACATGAATTGGAGAGCTCACAGAATCTAAACTTTACAATTGTTAACGTGGCTCTGCTTTTGTCCACTTGTAATTTATCAATTATTCTAGTAAAATACAGTTAAGAGAAGAGAAGCTATCCTATATAATAAAAGGCTAATATGCAAATCCACAGAATGGCTATGATGTGCACTGACCACCAGGGGGCAGATGCTCAGCACAGGAGTTGCCCTCTGGTGGTCAGTGTGCTCCCACAGGGGGAACGCCGCTCAGCCAAGAGCCAGGCTCACAGCTGGCTAGCACAATGGCAGTGGCGGGAGTCTCTCCCATGGAGAGAGGGCCTAATCCATCAGTTGGACATCCCCTGAGGGCCCCTGGACTTGGATAAGGTGCAGGCTGGGCTGAGGGACTCCCTTCTACCCCAAGTGCAAGAATTTTGTGCACCAGGCATCTAGAATAAAATAATTCTGTGACTGCAGACAGTTCTTTTTTTTTTCCTATTTATAATTCCACAGCCAACATGAAATATTTCCCCAAGGAAAACCAGACTGATGTGGGTATTTTTAGCTCCTCCCTACTGTCTGTAGTTTCTAAGCCCATTTCATGTTTTAAGAAATGAGAAGAGGGAAAAAAAGTTGATGTTGGTTTAACATCATGTGTATAATCTTGTCCTTGAACCATGAAAATAGCCCAGGAAATGAGCCCAACCTTTGCTCCCACCAGTAGAGCCCAACATGGGATGGTCACTGCACGGAGTCACACAACATCACAGCCATCACGTCCTGGGTGGTTCCTTTCCCAGACAGTAATTGTCTTCCTTTAGGTTTCAGTGTTTCCCTCTTGTGTTTACAATAACATGGGGATGCTTTATTGCATTGCACTGGGCTGGTTGCCATGGTGATCAGCAGTGGCTGTATGCTGTAAAAATAACCTTCCTTCCTTGATAGATTTCACTTGAGTGAAAATAACCCTTAAAAATAGGTTGAAATTTACATACTAACTCTTCCAGCAGGTTGAAGGGGGAAAGAATGAATGACAGTGTGACTCCGCGCATGCCAGGCGGACTGCTGGTGGGGCAGAGACAGGCTGCAGGCCAGCGGAGGCCACCAGGTTTCAGGGGGGAAATCATACATTTCTCGTGGCTGAAAAATATATTAGAAAACATTAAAATCTCTGTGGGAATTAGTAGCTGCAAGAGCTGGTGGCTCGTGGATCATATTAAATGTTGGTCTAGATTAGATCAGCATTTCTCCGTCTGTGTTCCAGAGGACGCTGTTTCAGAAAATGGCAGCAGTGCTATTCCAGACCTTAACTAGAGGCTCCGTGGTCAAATGCATTTGAGAAGCTACATGCTGTGCTTACAGCACATACTGTTATGGTGATGTGTCAGGTATTCGAAAGTAAACACATATCACTGTGTTTAAGAGAGACTTCAACTTTTTTGAAGCACAAATACAGGCAAGCCTTGGTTCTTGAATATCTCTCATCTCAGACAATTTTGTTCTCAACCAATTTGTTCACAGGAAAAATGTTTGGGATGTAGGAAGGTTGTTGAACAAAACTTCAGTTCTAGACCTGACAACCCTTTGGGCAGGTCCCTCAGCATGACAAAAAGCACCTCTCAGCCCAAACCAAAGGAGAGAAGGCACCAGCAGAGTCAGTTCATTACTAAACCTAGCCTTGTCCACATCTCAGGAAACTGTGCTATGAATATTTTTGTGAGTTTCTCTGTTTTGTGTGTGTGTGTGTGTGTGTGTGTGTGTGTGTTTCTTTGTTGTTGTTGTTTTGGCTTTTGTTGCTGGTGAAATTGATGATTAGCACAATTTTAAAACATAAAGAGGCCACGAAGAGTGCTAATGTTGCTAAGGTTGTGAAATAAACAATGATCACAGGCAACTGCAGAGGGAGGAAAACTGTTGTTGATTGGCATTTTGGAGGCAGTGATATGTGAAAAAGCAGAGATGCTACATACTGACCTTAGCAACACCCCTGGACCAGGGCTGACAGTGATTCCTTTAAGGCTAGGAGTGGGTGATTTGATAAATGTAAGAAAAGAAGTGTTTGTTTGCAAATTAAACAGTCCTTTAGACGCATCCTGTAGATGAGAAAGTTTAAAAGAGAATCATTTGGGGGTCTACAACGAATTAATTTAATTTACATTATTTCTAGTGGGAATAAATGATTCAATTTTCAAACAAACCACTTTTCCAATAGCCTTCTAGAGTGAACTAAGTTTGAGGTTAGCTGTATCCTACTAATAACAATTACAAGAACCTCTTCTGGGAACCTTCTTGGATCCTTCCATTCCTCTTTTGTGTGCTTCTGAATGATTTCATGAAGTTGGCTTTGCATACTGGAGGAACTTCGACTAACTTCTTCGGCGATGTTTGGCTTAAGAAAATGAAGAAAGAGAAACCCAGGATATTTTGTGGTGATAAAGCTGGGACTGACATGCAGGGACAATAAGCATCGTGACATAGTCCCATAAGAATGAGCATATTATAACCCTAAATGTGTTTCAAAACAAAGTCAGAGTGGTCTGCCCATCTGTGTCAGTAGCCTGGGGAGAACCAAGATATTAACTGTCAACATGTGCCCTGAATAGTTCTTGGTTTCTAAAGAAGTTCCTCTGAAGGGTTGGTAGATAAACATACACAATGTGTCTGTATTTCCCCCAAGACACTGAGCCCTTGACTCGTGGTGTTGCTCTTCTCTGGTTACATATCCAAATCTGTGAGCATCTTCAGGCTCATGGCTCACATCAGTAACGGAGGAAAAGTGTTTCCTAAGCAAAAATTAAAGTCTAGCAATGTATCTTCCTGTCTCCTTTCCAAGAATTCCTGGGCACTAATTGGTCACTTTTGAAATGCTAGCTGAACCCCTAACTGTACATAGGTTGAAGTCATATTCCTCATGTTCTGAGTTTACTGATCTGACAATGCACTTCCCTGTATGCTGGAAGCTTTCCAAAGGCCTTGTAAGCTCTGATCTCTTGTCCTCACTCTGTTGGAAGAAGACTCCACAGTCTGATCATACCTATACCCTTGAAAATTGATCAATTATGATGCATTAAATGTGCTTATTGTCTGTTATCTAAATATTGTAGAATTTTTTTCCCTTTACCCTTGACCCCTACCTCACACTATACACAAAAATTAATTTGAGATGGAGCATAAAAAACTTAAAGAAGAAAACATTAAATAAATTTATTTGCAACCTTGAAATAGACAAAGATTTCTCAGACAGAACATAAAAATCAAAAGCCACAACAACAACAAAAAACACATAAATTAAAATTTACCAAAATTTTTAAAAAATCTGCTCATCAAAGGATATAATTAATAAAATGAATAAGCAAGCCACAGACTGGGGAAAATATTTGCAATACATGTATGTGGCAATGGGCACATATCTAGAATATATAAAAATTCCTGCAACTCAACAATAAAAAGACAACAAGACAACCTATTAAAGATTAGGAAAAATCTTGAACATGGATGTAATGAAAGAGGACAGAGGTGTGGCCAATAAACATGTGAATGGGTACTCATTATTCATAAAGAAAATGCAAATTAAAACTTTAATGGGGTATAATTTCACACTCATTAAAATGACTAAAATTGGAAAGATTGACAAATCCAAATGTTGGCAAGGAGGCAGAACAATTGAAATCTCACATAATCTAGATGGAATTTTTTAATAGCTTTCCATTTGAAAACTCTTTGGCATTTTCTTATACAGCTGAACATACATTTAGTCTAAGACACATAAGCTTTATTGCCTAAAGGAATATATGTACACAGAGACTTAAGCACAAACTTTCATATCAGATTTATCCATTGTAGTAACAAGTGAAGCAATCCATATATCCACCAACTGCTGCATGTTGAATGAATCTTTGTGTCTTTCTACAATGGAATGTTACCCAGTGGTTAAGATTTGAACTTTGGAAACAGGCCATGGCATGAATGAGTTGCAAACTCACCATGGGTGTGATAAAGCCAGGCACAAAAGGACACATACTTCATGCTTTCATTTATGTTAAGTCATGGGAAGCAAAAGTGGCTGGGAGAGAGAAATCAGAACAGTGATGGCCCAGCAGACTTCCAGGGTGATGAAGATGTGCTTCATTTTATTGGGGAGGTAATTATAATTGGCAATATATCCAGGGGCCATCCATCACCACCTATTAGCGACAAAATAGATTTCTTATGATGAGAAACTTTAAAATTTACTCTTTTTTCAACTTTCAAATGTACACATATGCGTATTTTCTAGTCTGCCAATATAACTTTCCATGTAATCCTTGGTTTCTCTGTTTTTTTATTTAGAAACTTATTTCTGGAGAGAGTAAGAGGTTATATTTGCCCCTCTCGATGGCAGGGCCTGGCAGTGTTTATCCCGACAATGACCACACAGAGCGGTCCTCAGTGTGGGGGGTAAATGCGTGCACACGTAGGAGAAAGGAATGTTTTTAAAAGTCAGGCCTGTATTACTAAAAACAACACTGTCACAGTCTGTTCTCAAGGTTAGGGTGGTAGTTCTCTAATTTTACAGGGAATTTCTGTGTAACCCCCTCATATATCAGCACTGGGTTTGTGCTCAGGGCCTTCGTCAGGAGAGGGTTGGGTGACTCAGAATTATCCTCAGCCTTCACTTTGTGTGACAGATGCATTTGCGTTCCTGTCTGGAGTGCAATACATGTTGGTAAAGCGCGGAAATATGGTAGGGAATTGGTCATTACTGCTGTGGAATTGTGGGGCAAAAGGTCATATAAAAAGCAATATTTTTAATTGAAAGGCATTTAGAGAAAAGCTACTTAAATGTGCCTTCCAATTTATATTCGGGGCTCACGTGCCTCCATCACTTCACTATAAGGCGGTGTGGCGCAGCAGTGCTGTGCAGCGAGCCTTGCTTCCCGTGAGCGGAGACCCTGCTGTGCACTGTGGACTGTGCTTGAAGAGAAACAAGGTCTCGCAATCCAGGCCGCAGCCGGCTAGCGTGGCACTTAATGCTCGAATCCTGATGATTTCATTATTGACTCGATTAAGCTCTCTCTGGGCTAAGAACCAAACTCCCTGCAGCTCTGCAAAGCTGCCTCACTGGATCTATTTGCTATTAAGTTTAAATCCTCATTTCTCCCCATGACATGCTGATTGGCTGGGGATGGCTCCCCCTGGTCCTACAGAGACATCAGCAGAAGCCGGATTCAGTGTCTAACCCTCCATCCCTCTACCCACAGCTACACTTTGCCAAAGGTCTTCACTTGCCTTTCTCTTCCCAGGTCTCCCTCTTTTCTGTGACTGTCACTTTCCCCAGGCCCTGAAGACCATTCTTAGTTCCAAAACACAACCAAATGCTTCTTGCAAGGTGAGTGCAGCCATCAGAAGGAAAGTAATAAGATGACGATTAAAACCACACCTCAATAGTGGAGTATCCATCAAGCTGCCTAAGAAATCTCATCTCTGACCAGTCTCATCAATCTGGTGTTCGGATTCCTCTCGCAGCTCACCGCTCTGGACGCGTCTCTGCTTGGTCCCCCACTTGCAGCTGTCGGATCTCTATTGAGGAGATTGCGCCTCCTTTGGAAGTAACTTTTTAGGACCAAACCTGGTCATGCTTACTTGGACCTGTGCCTGACACAGACTCGCTACTGTAGTACAGTCTCCAGGCTCGAGGCTAACACAGTGCACAGGTGTGCAACCAGCAGCCACAGAGGGTGTCCTGGCTGCCGGGTGCTCTCTTCTCCCTCCATGGAGCTTCAGCGTCTCAGGTGCCCTGTCTTATAGACCTGGTAACCCAGGGCCTAGAAAGTTCTGAGATTTCAATCAAAATGGAAAGAATTTAGTTCTTGAAAACAGAAAGTGAGAGAGATGTTTTGGAAGAGGAATTGGGACAAGGATTCGATGAAGTGATTGGTGCTTACTTTCAGTAGACACAGAACGCAATAGTTCTAATTTGTTTATCTCTATCTCTAAATTGCATATGCCTTTTCGTTAGTGACAGGTGAGCACTTAGATTATTTTTAAATGATTTGTTATATAAACAAATCATAGGTTTGTGTGTTTGTTTTTTTTTTTTTTTAGAAAATGCTAGTTTTTCTCAGTTATTTGTGCCTAAAAAATGTACCATTGACACAGGTTCTAGCAATACATACAGTTTATTTAAAAAAAACCTCCTTCAAAAAGAATAAAAATATAAAATAAATAACCTCCAATTGTAGTTTTGCAAATCTAAGTGTATGACATTACAGCAAATGTCATTATTAAGTTTATTTTCTATGTCTCATCATTTCATGGGAATTTTTGTATTTCATCAAATTCCATAACTTAATCATTCTGGAGCTCCTCCACCTACCTCACCCAGGGTGATTCTTACATGTTGCACATCATCACGGCCGATGGAGAAGAGCACCCTGCGAGTTAGTGTGGAAGCCCTGGCCCAGGCTGGTCACCACTGGCTCTGCGAGGGCTGTCCACCTGTTCTCAGAATAGAGCCCTTGGAACAGAGAGAAGCAAGGGAGGCAGTGTTTGGGAGGTGCCATCCAGGAAGCGCCACCAGGTCGGCATAGTGGGCATGGCTGAGAATTGCCTCGAAAATGGGTGAGGCATTGAAAAATAAACTATTTGCCAAATTCTCCCAGCCATGCCCAGACCGTGGACGGCGGCATTGAAAGTTTCTTGGCTGGCAAGGTCCCACAGCAGCTTCTCCATCTGACCTCATCTGGGGGTAAAGGGGCTCTATCCTCTTCAGCGGCCTAAAGGCCCAAACATCAGGGCCATCTGGTAACAAGGGACAGAATTGGAGAGAGAATCTAGACTTCAATATTTCATATTTAAAAAAAAACAAAACCAATTATTATAAAATGGACTTTCTAAGTCACAAAATATTAAAGCTGATTTTTCACACATAAAAATATTCTAAAATTATTTATCAGTGTTTATTTTAAAACATTCAATTTTTTAAAGCATAGGTTTATAAATCCAGGAATCCTAGATAATAAAGAGGGAATATGCTAATTGATCCTCACACTGTCACAAAGATGGCAGTGCCCATAGCCAATAAGAAGGGAATATGCTAATTGACTACCCCACCCTCAAAGATAATGGCACCCAAAGCTAATAATGAGAGAATATGCTAACTTACTGCCCTGCTCTCAAAGATGGCAACACCCACAGCCAATAAGGAGGAAATATGCTAACTGACTGCCACACCCTCAAAAATGATGGCGCCCACAGCCACAAGATGGCAGCACCCAGTTCCCTCAGCTCCATCAGGGTGGTGGGCCCGACTGCTCCACACATCTGCCTCTGAAGTCCCCCAGTCCCTTCAGCCTCACAGCTGACCACAGCTGGCCCACGGTGCAAGCAAGTCTCAGATAGTGGCTGCCCAGCCACCCAGGGCAGCTCAAGACGCAGGTAACCAGGGCCGGCTGAGGCTTGTGCTGCTGGCAGTGGCAGGAGCAGAGGTGCAATGGGGCATCACCTTCCCCTGAGCACTGGTTCACCTCCCACCCCTGAGGGCTCCCGGACTATGAGAGGGGGCAGGCTGGGCTGAGAGACTCCCCTCTAGTGCATGAATTTGCATGCACCAGGCTTCTAGTGTATATAATAAAGAGGTAATATGTTAATTGGCCCTAACGGTGTACCAGTCATGACCAATCAACAGGCTGCACATGCACAGGAGATCTGGGAGGGGATAAGGGTGGGGACTTCTGCCCCCAGTGGGGGCAAATGCAGGCCTGACCAGTGCTAATGTCAGGGTGCTTTGGAGATGGAGGCATGCGAAGGCCCGCTGTGCTGCCTGGCCCAGAGGGAGGCATCAGGATGGGGGATGGGAGCTCTCAGCACTCTTGTGCCAGGATCTGAAGGCACAGAGAGGAAGGGAGTGCAGATAGGCAGTTAAGGGGATCAGACAAGGAGGGGAGAGCAGTTAGGGGAATCAGGCCAGGAGGAAAGAGCAGTTAGTGCCATCAGACCAGCAGGGGAGCAGTTAGGGGCATCAGGCTGGTAGGAGAGAGCAATTAGGGCTATCAGGCTGGCAAGGGAGCAGTTAGGAGCATCAGGCAGGTAGTAGAGAAGTTAGGGGAATCAGGCAGGCAGGTGAGCACTTAGGAGCAAGTGATTCTAGATTGTGAGAGGGATCCCAGATTGGAGAGAGTGCAGGCCAGGCTGAGGGACCGCCCCCCCCCATGCACAAATTTCGTGCACCAGGCCTCTAGTATATTTCCTAAAAGGAGTATCCACATTTGACGTTCTGATTGGGGAAGAGTATGTGCCATGCCCCTGCATGTTGTGCAGGTGAAATGCAAACAGAGCTGTGAAGGGAGCCTGTTAGAGCAGTGGGAGCCCAGGGAGCATGGAGTGTCCCATCTTGGAAGCTGGCACTCCAACCTGCCTTTGGCTGACAGAGGAAGCTCAGATACCTCTATCAGACTAAAATCTAAACTAATGAAGTGAGCACACCAGGAAAATACAGGTGTCTCAGTAAAAGCCAGACAAGATTGCATACTCTTCAGTCTCCAAGGGAGCTTGTGAGGGAGCCATCAAAAATTCAGAAATCTCTCTAGAGAGACTGAGGCTCAGACACCTGGGTTGCTCAGGTGCTGGAATTCACCGCTGGAGTCATGGATGAGGGACAATCACTCCGGAGATGGCTTTGCTCACAACATCTCTGGGAAAATACTGTGTTCCTCTTTATTCCAGAAAAGTCACGGGGAACATACCACGGGTGGCCTAGAGGTCTTTTCTGAGATTGACAACCATGTTCATTTTTTATGCCAGTGTGTCTACACACACATACATGCACACACCTGCACATGTGTGCATACACTGATAGTCGCAAAGAGCAGCACCTTCGCACATCTCTATTTCAGGACAGCTGCTGGGAAGCTCTGACTTGGTAGGGGATGAGTGAGGTCACATAATCGCTCCCCATTCTCCCCAGGGGAAGGCGGTACTACTGCAGTGGGGGACTCTATTATGACAATGCCCCATAATCCCAGGCTAATTTATTTTATCAAATTAAAGCAAATGTTGCTCTTTGACCCAAGGGACCTTCCATTCTTTTCCTGAGTCCCCACTGTGAGCTCAAATCTGTTTAGTAAAGAGTTTGCCAAGAATATAAATTAATAAAACAGGATTAAAGGGGGACATGGTTATAACCGATTCCTTAATCCCAGCAAATAATTAACTATAGCGATTCATGATTCTGCTGAATTCTTTTATTTGTGAATAATAACTTGCTGCAAAGTCATCTTTCCATGCAAACCAGCTGGGGTCCAGGCCGGCTCCTGACCTCTGCTCACTGAAGGCCCTCCCTGAGGCAGATCCCAGGGCTTCCTCCCTCCATGTGCTGTTCAATTCAGATTTCAGGGGAAGGTTAATGCCACTCCCCAGGAAAATCTTCTATATTTAATTTCTAAACATATATTTAAAATATTTGCTGTTATCTTAAGGTAGTCTGCCAAATAAACATAGGTTGTTGGCCTCCAAAAGCAGTTGCCAATAGTAACATAACTGCGACCAGGAAGCAAGGTTCCAGGGTGGTGCCCTCCTATGTCCACTCAGGGCCAGGAGTGTTCGCCATACCTGCTGGGCTCCACCCCGGCTCCAGTAGCCAGGGGGGCACCATGTGCACACTGCTTGAGGCGCTTCTCTGAGGGGTGTTCCATAGCGGCCCACGTGGGGCTATTTGTTTGAGATCTTTCTACAACAAAATGCACTGTTTGACTTGTGCTTAAAATGATGCAGGTGGACACCGTGACGTGGAAGTTTTCAGTGGCAGCTGTGTCATTCTGTCCATTATTGACTAAAAGCATTGGTACCCAGTTCCTGGGTGGGTTCCAGTGAGTGAGCACAAGCTGCTGGTCATGTCCTCCGTCCATCCATCCGCTTGTTCCTGAATGCCCCCCTGCTGTGAGGCCTGAATTTGCTTTTGCTCAGCCCCTGGGATATTTGCCATACATAACACCAAAGGGATGGAAAGCAATTTGGCTGAGGCTGGCTGATTCATGAGCACCCAAATCTTCCATTGTACCCCAAACGACCCCTAGTGCCTCAATCTTTCTGCCTACACCCTAGTTCTGCAGAGAGGGCTGTATTTAACACTCTATTCTATAGTTCTCAAAACCCACTGATAACACCCTGGTTTTATCCCAAAGTAAAGTTCATAAATAAAGAACCTATGACAAACAAAATTTGATTTTTTAAGTTATATCATTGACAGTATTATAGATATCTCCCGTTTCGCGCCTTTACCTCCCATCCCCTATCCACCCTTCTCCAGCTCTTCACCACCCTATTATTGTGTCCATGTGCTATGCATATAAGTATGTAAGTTTTTTGGCTTATTTATTCTTGTCCCCCTCCTCCACAGGGAGGTATATCAGTCTGTTCTTTGCCTCCATTCTTTAGGTCTTATTTTGTTGCTCAGTTCATTCTGGTCATTAGATTCTACAAACAAATGAAATCATGCGATACTTGTCTTTCTTAGATTGGTTTATTTCACTTGGCACAATAGTCTCCAGGTCCCTCCATGCTGTTTCAAAGGGTAAGCGATCTCTCCTTTTTTACAGCTGCATAGTATTCCATTGTGTAAATTTACTACAGCTTCTTTATCCATTCATCCACTGATGGGCATTTGAGCTGTTTCCAAATCTTAGCTATTGTAAATAACGCTGCTATGAATATAGGGGTGCATATATTCTTCCTGATTGGTGTTTTGGGGTTTTTAGGATATATTCCCAGGAGTTCCATTTTTAATATTTTAGAAAACTCAATACTGTTTTCCATAATGGCTGTACCAGTCTGTATGCCTACCAGCAGTGTACTAGGGTTCCCTTATCTCCACATCCTTGCCAGCATTTGTTTGTTTATTGATTTATTGATGATAGCCATTCTGACTGCTGTGAGGTGACACCTCATTGTCCTTTTGATTTGCATTTCTTTGATGACAAGTGACTGAGCATTTTTTCATATGTCTCTTGGCCATCTGTATGTCCTCTTTGGAGAAGTGTCTATTCAAATCCTCTGCCCATTTTTAAAATCAGATTGTTTGCCTTCCTTTTGTTGAGTTGTATGACTATTTTATATATCTTAGAGATTTACCACTTAATAGATATATCGCTGGCAAATATGTTCTCCCATACAGTGGGCTCCCTTTTCACTTTGATGGCAGTTTCTTTTGCTGTGCAGAAGTTTTTGTTTGATGTAGTCCTATTTGTTTATTGTTTCCTTTGTTTCTTTTACCCTAGGACAGTGGTCAGCAAACTCATTAGTTAAGAAAGCCAAATATAAACAGAGCAACGATTGAAATTTCTTTTGAGAGCCAAATATTTTAAGCTTAAACTTCTTCTACCACCACTTCTTCAAAATAGACTCACCTAGGCCATGGTATTTTGTGCAAGAGCCACATTCAAAGGGCCAAATAGCTGCATGTGGCTCGAGAGCTGTAGTTTGCTGACCATGGCCCTAATAGATGTATCAGCAAAAATTCTGCTACATGAGATGTCTGAGATTTTACTGCATATGTTTTCTTCTAGGATTTGTATGGTTTCATGGCTTACATTTAAGTCATTTATCCATTTTGAGTTTATTCTTGTGTATGGTGTAAGGTGGTGGTCTAGTTTTATGTTTCTGTATATGTCTGTCCAGTTTTCCCAACAACATTTGTTGAAGAATCTGTCTTTGCTTCAATGTATGTTCTTGCCTCTTTTATAAAATTTTAATTGACAATGGTGTGGGTCAATTCCTGAGGTCTCTGTTCTGTTACATTGGTCTAAATACCTGTTCTTGTGCCAGTCCCAAGCTGTTTTGATTATAGTGACTTTGTAGTATAGTTTGATATCCGGTATTGTGATCCCTTCAGCTTTGTTATTCTTTCTCAGGATTGCTGTAGCTATTTGACGTCTTCTATGATCCCATATAAATTTGTGGAGTATTTGCTCTGGTTCTGTGAAGTATGAATTGGTATTTTAATAGGCATTGCATTGAATCTATAGATTGCATTGGGTAGTATGGACATTTTAATGATTGTTAATCCTTCAAATCTTTGAACACGGTATACTCTTCCATTTGTTTGTATCTTCTATTTCTTTTTCAGTGTTCTATAGTTTTCCAAATACAGGACTCTTACCTCCTTGGTATTTTGTTGTTGTTGTTTTCAATGGGATTTTTTTTTCTTTTTAGTTTCTCTTTCTGAGAGTTTGTTATCAGTGTATAAAAATGCCATTAATTTCTGGATGTTGATTTTGTATCCTGTTACTTGCCAAATTCAGTCTAGTAGCTTCCTGGTGGAGTCGTTGGGTTTTCTACGTACAATATCATGTCATCTGTGAATAATAACAATTATACTTCCTCCTTCCCAATTTGGATGCCTTTTATCACTTCTTCTTGTCTGATTGCTGTGGCTAGGACTTCCAGTACTAAGTTGAATAAGGGTGTTGAAAACAGATATCCTTATCTTGTTTCTGTTCTTAGGGAAACTTTTTTAGTTTTTGCCCACTGAAAATGATGTTGGCTGTAGGTTTGTCATATATAGCCTTTATTATGTTGAGGTACGGCCCCTTTATTCCCACTTTCCTGAGAGTTTTAATCAAAAAAACAGTGCTGGATTTTGTGAAATGCTTTTTCTGCATCTATTGATATGATCATGTGATTTTTATCTTTCATTTTATTTGTGTGATGTATCACATTCATTGATTTGCAAATATTGTACCAGCCTTGCATCCCAGAATAAAACCCACTTGATCATGGTATACAATTTTTTAAAATACATTGCTGGATGCAATTTGCTAATATTTTGTTGAGGATTTTGGCATCTGTATTCATCAGGGATATTGGCCATGTAATCTTCTTTCTTGGTGGTGTCTTTATCTGATTTTCAAATTAGGATAATACTGGCTTCATAAAAAGATCTTGGAAGTACTCCTTCATCTTAAATGGTTTGTAATAGTTTGAGGAGAATAGGTGTTAATTCTTCATTGAAAGAATTTTTGGTTGCAGGATTATCTTCTTCCTTGTACTAGATTGTGTCACAGGTGGCAGGCCACTGCCCCCTGGATGCCCACCTTTCTCCACATCCAGTGTGCCACCCAGAAGCTCCCACACATTTGGAAACACCTTTAAGGAAGTGTGTCATCCCCTGTTGAAGCTCACTGCTGGGGACATTTGCAGCTAATCTATTGGAAATTAGTAAAAAAATAATAATAATAACAAAATTTGCTTTGAAAATTGTGATCAAAGATTTAAAGTTTGCAATTGGAAAATCAAACATGACATTTGCTATCAAATATGATGTCATTTCCAAGTTCTGGACCAATGTCATGGCCAGAGAAGGGGTGAGATGGACAAGGAAACAGGTTTGGGGCCAGTTCTGATTAGTTGCATCTGACTGCAGAGCGGGAGCATTGCTCCCTCTGCAACTTTCGGGGAAGAAACCCTCCACGAGTTCATTTGCCAACTTTGCATGATTCCTGCTTCATGTGTGATGCTGGGCGATGAGAGTAGCCTCGTAAGCTTCTTGCTTAGGGGAACATAAACCACACACAAAATGTTACAAACTCTCATCCCTACAAATAGTCCACAAATTTTAACAGAAATGCAAATCAAACAGTAGCAGCTTGTGCAGTTTGCAGATGATCAGGTAGATGAGCAAGAATTTGTATCTAAATTTCCACCATTGACCACATTTTCCTTTCTCACATATATAATTTATAGAAAGCTCAGTATTGCATCCAGGACATGGTTGGGGGCATGCGGGCCAGGGTTGGGGGACAAGGGGGAAAGGCAGGCAAAATTTTTGGAGGGTACATCTATGTATATAATTTCATTTAAAAATGTATCACAATGGGAATACCAGGTGCTATGGGCTTAAAAAAGTGTATGCACTTGTGTGAGGTATAGTGATTTATGAAGGAAGTTTAAGGAGAATGAGGAGAGAAAAGGTACTTAGACTTGTTGTCCAGGCTCCATATCTTCCTGTTCATGCCTGGAAGTCATTTCTTTGTGTTCTTTGCTGTCAAATGGCCATTCCCCACTAGTCTCATATCTGCCACCACAAGAAGCAGAGAGAGAGGGACCTTTGAAGCCTGTTGTTATTGAAATAACATGTGTCTTCTCAGCTGTGCGTCCCCAGCAGCCCCTCCTATCCAGTGCTGCACCATCTGCTGTGCACTGTCCCTCACAGGTGAGGACACAAATGCAGACTGCGGGACACGGAGGAAGATAGGCACCATCACTTCACTCTCCCTCAGAATTTCATACATGAAGCCGACCTCCTAGCTGCATGGTCTTTCAAAGGCTTTGGCAGGCTCACCGCATTCTCAGGATGGGTCTCCTGGGTCATCAGGCCTCTATGTCCCACACGCCACCCCTGGCAGGAAGGCTGGGCTGGGGCAGACAGTGTCACATGTGCTTGCAGGCTGCCAGCCCTTGTCCGGGGGGCGGGGGGAAGGAGGCTGAGCAAGGACCTACGGAGACCAGCATTTAACCCCTGGAGCCTGTGAGTATGAATCTTGCCTTAGGTGACTAGTGAAACTGCAGATGGGACTCTGTTTCGGATCTGAGATGAGGATGCGCCCTTAACCCCCAGGTGGGCCTTGATGCATCAGAGGAAGGAGGAGAGGGCACTTGGCCAGTGAGCTGGTGAGAAGAAGGTCCTGCGAAGGCAGAGGCGGTGACACAGTCTCAAGCCCCGGGAGGACCAGGGACAGACTTGCTCCTAGAGTTTCCATCAGCAGATGGCCTGGCCCAACTGACACAGGCCGGTGAATTGATGCTGGACGTCTGGTCTCTGGAACCGTGAGAGCATATATTTCTGTTGTTTTTGTCCCAGCAGCCTCGGCACATCCATCTGGCATCGCTGAAGACTGACCCAGGGGAGTGAGATGTTAGTGTGTTGGTTTGAGCCGAGGAAGGGTAGTGATTGGAGAGAACCTGGTCACTCTGCAGCTGCTGCTTTGACACCATCAGGGACTGAGGGGCCCACCTTTGGAGTGTCGCCCGGCATTGCAGAGAGGCTGAAGCCACAGTGCCTCTGATTCTGGAGACCAGGGTCAGCATCCCACCTGAGAATCAGGCCAGGACTGGTGCAAACGCCCAAGGGTCTGCACGTAAGCCCAGGGGTCAGAGGCCAACAACTGGCAGCTCACATCCTTGAACTCGTGTTTCCACCTGAGTGCCCGAGGTGGGGGTGCAGCGCTGTCCTCGCAGCAGACCTGGGAGGGAGAGGCCTGTCTGCTGGGAGAGCAGTCCACCTGCTGGTGCCCTCCAGGATCCGGTCCCAAAGGGACCACAGCACAAACCCACAGGCGTGATCCCGGGTTCCTTGGGACATCTGGCCGACTCCACATGGACCAATAGTCAAAGGGTGCCCCAAATTAAAGGACGAGGCCAGGGCCCGCTGGGGTTCTCGTCTAGGCTCAGGCACCTGGTAGGGATGGTTCTAACTTGACCAAGGTGCTGGAAGGGGACTTAGATGTATTCAAGGAGCGCACCTGGAGTGCCAAGGCCAGGCTAAGGGTCTTGCGCTGAGAGTGCTGCCATTGGGGTCGGGCACTGGGAGGCTCAGCAGCATCTTCAGAAGAAGCTGTTGCTACGGGCGGGGGACTGCTTTCAATGTCTGGAGAGATTTTTAGCTTTCAGTGGGGTGATGGTGGAGAGGAGTGTGGCCACAGAAGGAGTCCTTCAGAATCGCCCAGCTCCGATTGGGACATCCGTCTGTGCACCAGTTAGTAGCCTCGGGACAGGTGGGATGGAGCACTTCTAGGTTACGTATTGCAGCAGGAAGCCAAGGTCAAGTCCTAGTTATTTAGCCAAGTATCTGCAGAGAGTGAATGTGCCTCGGCACAGTGCTGATTCCTGTGACTGGAACAAGGACAATGTTGAATCCAAACTTCGCTTTCAAGGAACGTATCGTCAAAGTGAAAACAGTAGGAGAGAACAGACTAATAAGATAATTGGGAGTCTAGCCTTGACTACCAGAAAGGATTGTTTAGACAGTTAATTCTCATGTGGGAACAGTTTACCTCTCCAGTCAGTCAGACATAAGTTGAGGTGAGAAGCCATGTCCTGGCATGGCTTGTCCACAAGCTCATATTTGCTTTGAATCAGCTGGGCTGGCCTTGGCGATGAAATAGAGGTGCTTAATCAACAGTTCCACAAATGATAAAAGGAACAAGTGGCACTTAAGCCTGCTTAGCAATAGCACCTGGAGGAGCTGCAGAGCTGTGTTAGCCATGAAAACGCGCTGCTGCCAATGCCCACTGTCCCAGAAACATCCTGTTTCTCTTAAAGCTGCCAAATCAGGGTGCAGCCACGCAGTGGGGTTTTATTTTCCAAAAGAAATGCCTGCGGGCATCTTCCCTCACTAAGGGGAGGACACGCCATTGGCTGGCTTTCTGTCAGAGGGAGCCAGGTAGCAGTGGCTGTCCCAGGCTCTGCAAGGGTTTTCTCTTGGCAAGGAGCTCTTTGCAGGGCTCCATTCCTATCGCTTTGCCAACCGGCTCCTTTCTGAAGTGGCGTCAGTGCAAAGGCGGCTGGCGACGATGAACACCGCCCAAAGCCAGTCCCTGAGTTCCCTCTCAGTCTCCCTCTTCATCTCAGGGGGGCTCGGCTCACTCCCTGGACTCCGCCTTGGCCTAGCACAGGCTCCTTGGAACCACAGGCAGGTGGGAGGGGAGCACGTCTGGTGCAGAGCTGCAGGGGGGTTGACCCACTCACAGTCATTCATGGACCCCACTTGGCCCCAGGGTTGGAGCCTGCCACCGGGGGCTAGTCCTCATGCTGGGTCACAGCATGTTAGTGGGGAAAACATGCAGTAAGCAAACAAAACCCAACAAACAACAGACATCAGGGAGGGGCTGTGTGCTACAGGGAGGGCGACCTGAATCGGGTGCCTTAGGTGTTGCACAAAGACGGAGGGCCTCAGCGCTGGAAGGGAGATGGCCTGTTGTTTTTCTCTCAGGAGTCTGTGGGAGAGTTCAGGATGACTGTGTCTCAGGGCCCATTTATGGGCTGAGGGCTTCCCTGTGTCCCCTCATGATCTCCCGGGGCCACAGTGCTGTCACTTGGCTGTGACTGGGTGGCTCTGAGCATGAGATAGGGCATGGCTGTGACCGGGTGGCACTGAGCACGAGACAGCAGAGAGAGCAGCGAGCGTGGCTTCTGGGCCGTAGTGGGGCTGCGAGCAGGGATCTCACTCAGTGGGAAGGTCTTAGTGAGCTGGAGGCCTCTCACAGCAGGGCACCCAGTGGCACCACGCAGCCCTGATGGTGGAGGAAGGCTTGCAGGTACAGGCTCTGACCAGAGCGAAGGGGAGGTCACTGGTTTAGACCGGCTGACTGAGACATAGCCTCCAGTACCTGTTTGTCTCCTTAACCTCTCCAGTGCTTCCATTTAATGAGACAGCGTTTCAGTTCTCCTATGAGATTTCTTACTGTGAGATCCAAAGGCACTGAAGAGTGAGCCAGCTGGATATTTGAGGGCGGAGGGTCCCAGCAGAGGGCCAAATGGGCGCCGAGTCAGGAGAAGCTGGGAGAGCATAGTTTGCCTGAGGAAGAAGCTCCCAGGAGTTAGAAACAGAACCAGGAGAAGGGAGTCCCTGTGAGCAGGTCCTGGTAAGGCTTTGGAGCAGATGGTGTCAGGGGAGAGGAGGAAGGCCTGAAGCACGTTGGCCAAGGGTGAGGGTGGTGTGTTGAGCCACCTTCCAGGGGCAGACCTGTGGGCCCCCAGGCACCAATGGGGAAGACATCTCCAGTCTAAGACCCGGGCTTCCACTGCGCGGCCAGGCAGGGCCGAGAAAAGAGGTCTGACTTGCATGTTTGTGTCATTCATTCGATGTGAGCTTTCAACTGTCACCATCGTTCAAGAGCAAGATTGCGGGAAGTGCTTTAGCCTGCAGTATTTACAGCCATCCCTCAACCTACTTAGCGCTTTATTTATACTAATGAAAAAGCACTTAAATTCATTTGTATAGGCTGCTCTAAGAGATTGAGAATTACGAATGTGTGCTATAAATATATGAAAATGACTCATTTCATTATTCTTCTAATAGCTGCTCTGACACCAGGGGCTGAAATGCAGACTGCAGTTATGCTTGAATGTACCCCAAAGTCAGCTCACAGCTATTCCCACGAATGAATGCCTGTACCCATGATTTGTGAAACCGTTTGCAAGTGGTGAAAAGCAAAATCTTGATGTTTCTCTTCATTATCAGCCATCACATTAGATAAAGGGCCGTCCCCACTTCTACTCTAACACATCCTCAATGCCAGAGCTTTGGAAATAAAAGTTCCTGCTGCATGTCCTCACATGCACCTTGGTGAAACCCAATTCTAGCCTGGAGCTGCTGTTTGAGGCTTCGTGCACAACACAGAGTGCTCCCAGAAGCAAAGCAACTGCAATACCGCTAGCCGAGCATACAGCCAGACAGCCGTGCTGAGCAGCACCTCCATCGGGGTCTTCCATCACGGTCCTTGATGTACAACTGATCCCGCCTCCCTCGCTCTCAGCTGCTTGGCCTTCCCCCATGCCCTACTCTCTACCTGCCTTCCCATTGCATAGGGAACTCTGTATTTCCTGACACCAAATATAATGATCTACCTCCCAGCCCCCCATACACACGTCTTTTATTCTCTTCCCCATCTGGGAGGGGGAATAGGTGCCCCTTTTGCCAAAGACAAACCCCAACCTGAGGCCTGGGCCCTCTCTGGCCACCTTGGGAAGGCTGTTCACTGATCAGCTTTGGTCTCAAACCCGCCCTCTCTGGCAGCTGGCTCTTATTCCAGTTCATACAAAGGGACCATCAGGGGTCTCTGTTAGGATTCTCTTTCTGGGTCTGCAAACCTCCCCGCAATCCTTCCGGTTTCATGCGGGCACTGAGTCCATTTCTCCGTGACTCCCCAGCTCCACCCTGGGAAGAAACCCCCTTCCTCTCCATCAGCACTTGCTGATTTGTTTCTCTGGCTGCGATGGAGAGCAGCCTGTGGTGCAGACATTCTGTGCCCTGGAGGAAGATGAATGAGAAGCCAGGATTGTCTGTGGCCTGGGCATGTGTTTCAGGGGACCCGTAAGCTCCTGGTACTGGAGGGCAGCATTGCCTGGGAAGTCTGCCTTTGGATGACAAAGGGCACTCACTCAGATGAGTCAGACACGTGGGAGGGTCCCTGACCCCTCGGGGCTCCATGGGGACCATCAGCGTCCCTGTCCCCTCCCAGGCTGGGCTCCATGGGGAGCAGGCATCAGCGTCCCTGTCCCCATCCTGGCTGGGCTCCGTGGGGAGCAGGCATCTACATCCCTGTACCCTTCCTAGGCTGGGCTCTGTGGGGAGCAGGCATCTATGTCCCTGTCTGACTGCCTGTGGGCTCCAGTACTGCTTTTGTCATTCGGGAAAGGGAAGACTAGCCCCTGAGCACAACTTGGCATGGAGTCACTGGGAGGGGAACAGCGTTGGAAGGCTTTAGAAGAGCACTGGATTCTGTAGTAAAAAAAGAGGGAGATGAAGAAGTACATTCAGGGAGCTTAGGAAAAGGGAAACCCTTTGCGCCTCTCTCTGATGAGGGCTCAGAGTTATTAGTGAGCTTCACTGTGTTAATTTGAGGGTGAACCAGCACCACCCCTGAGGGTGGCACAGCTGTCACTGCCAGCAGGAGACAGCAGAGAACTTCAGAGAAGGGCTCACTCCCTCTCTCCCTCTCTTGCTCACTCCTGCTGACTTCTCTAGCCCAAAGCTCTGAGCTGAGGAGGCCCAGGCTGGAGGCAGGGGACTGAGGGTCTGAAGGGCTTGGCTGAGGACTTTGACTCCAGTGTCTCAGAGCAATGAGGACAGAGTCACTTCAGTAGCCACAACATTCGCTGTTCATTTGGCACCTTTTCTAGACAAACAAACAAAAAACACCAAAAGGAAAATGGGCTGTTCTTGTTTTTGTCTTTATCTTCATACTATTAATTCCTTATTTTAATTGATAAATAATGCTTTATCATATTACAAATGGTTCTCATATTATGGTTTCCAGATATTACACTAACACACACTAAAAATATTTAGTATGTTGCTCATCTGAAATTCAAGTTTAAATGCATGTCCTTTTTTCTCTCATATTCATGTTCTCACTTGAGGTCCAGAACAATTTTGAGCTAGTTCTGAATTAGCATCATTTTCAAATGAATAGATGGTGCCTTGATTGTCACGCTTGCCTAAGTCAGGCCCAGTCTCAACATGTTTCTTTGGGATTTTCAGCCCTGGCTACTGCCCATGCCACTGATTTTTTTTTCTTTTTAAATATACTTCATTGATTTTTTACAGAGAGGAAGGGAGAAGAATAGAGAGTTAGAAACATTGATGAGAGAAATCAATCAGCTGCCTCTTGCATACCCCCCACTGGGGATATGCCCGCAACCAAGGAACATGCCCTTGACTGGAACCAAACCTGGGATCCTTGAGTTCACAGGCTGATGCTCTATCCACTGAGCCAAAGCAGTTAGGGCTGCCACAGGTTTCTTGTTTCTGCATTATCAGTTCTCTGTCTCTGAGCGGTGACAGCACTCACTACTGGGTAACCAGGGAAAGGTCACTTAAAGGGTTGGAACCTCAGTTTGTTCATTTGAAAATGATGATAACTCAGAAATACATAGAAAAATTGCACCTCAAATGGCTAAAGCAAAGATGCCAAAGGCATTCATTTTTCCTTTCCAATTCCAACAGAAGTCTGTTTCTTTTAGTGAGAATGGTATTTTAAGACCATTGTCTGTACCTCAGGAATGCTCATTACTATTGATCATTGGCAGCTGATCTGCTTTTATGCATTCATAAATCATTTATTCATTTGACAACTTTGGGGAATTTCTTATAAGCAAGATATCTTGAAAGGTCTGTGAGAATTCAATGACATCACATAGATCTCTACCTCAAGGAACTGACAGTGTAGTGAACAGAGGACTAAAGTTCCTGGTAGGTAATAATAGTGATTTTTGGTGTTGTTCTCAAGCTTTGGGTTTCATATCTAAGCATCCTTTGCCAAAACTAAGGTCATGAAGATTTACTCCTGTGTTTTCTTCTAAGAATGTTATAGTTTTAGCTCTTACATTGAGGTCTTTGGTCCATTCTGATTACGTTTTTGTGCATGCTGTGAGTAAGAACCCAGCTTCGTTGTTTTGCACATGGTACCCACTTGTCCCAGCATCAGTTGTGGACACATGACTCTTTCCATTGTATGGCCTTTGAACACTTGTCGAAACTCTGTGGACCACAGACTCAGAGTATGTTTCTGATTTCTCAGTTCCATTCTATGGATACACCTGTCTATCCTGTGTCAGTACCACACTGTCTTGATTTTAGATGCTTTGCAGTAAGTTTTGAAATGGAGAAATGTAGGTTCTCCTGCTTTACTTTTTGTCTTTCAATATTGTCTTTAGCTATTTGGGACCCCTTCCAATGCCATACAAAGATTAAAATCAGCTTGCCGATACAAAGAAGTCAGCTGGAATTCTGCTAGGTATTGTATTAAATTTGTGGTTTATTTTGGGGAGTAGTGCCATAATGTTGTCTTCCAATATACAAGCTGGGAATGTTTCCAGTTATTTAGATCTTTTTAATTCCTTCAACAATGTTTTGTAGTTTTCAAGAGTATAAGTCTTACACTTTTTTAATTCAATTTACTCTTAAGTAATATTGTAAATTGCAGTTTTCTTAATTTTACTTTCAGATTATACACTGCAAGTATATAGAAATTAAATTGATTTTGTATATTGACCTTGTATCCTGCAACTTTGCTGAACTCATTTATTAGTTCTAAGATATTTTTAGTATATTAAATAGAATTTTTTATGTACTATCATATCATCAGTGATTAGAAATAGTTTTACTTCTTTTTTTTCAAACTGGCTGCCTTTTGTTTTTGTCCTTGTCTAATTGCCCTGGCTAGAACATCCAGTACAATGTTGAATAGCAGGGATGAGAACAGACAATTGTTCTGATATTGGGGAAAACATCTAGCATTTCACCATCAGGTATGTTCACAAAGAATCAGTAGTAATTCTTCAGGGTTACACTTTGAGTATTGCCCCATAAATTATAGTCATACATGAGATGCACATACATATTTCTCTTTCTCTGTCATGTTTCTCTCTGACCTCCGGCAGTGGTTTTAGAAATGGGACTAAGTTGTCCTAGAAATGAGAATACATCACAGCGAGAGGGGGTGTTACCGGGAGAAGGTGAGTGACAGTCAGAGGAGTGGGTCTGGAAGTCCCGCCCTCCTGGAGGGCGGAGTACCCGCACAGATATGTTTCTCCTGGCCTTCGTTAGCTTGACCTACTGCTCTCCCTGAAGGAGGTGAACCCACTCTCTGTAAATACGATGCTATCGCTGGCAGAGTTGTTCCTGGAAGAGAAACTGACTGAAGTCTTCTCTGATGTGATGATGGATGACTCTGACACGTATTGCTAATTCACAGTCAGTCCCCCCATCCCCCAATTTCCAATTTTCTGGTAAAACCGATTAAAACCAAATTAAAGAAGGCCACCACCACCAATACAGCTTTAATTCCTTATTAATTTTAATCAAACCCGACCTTTCCAATGGCACCATGACTGTGTTCACAGAGAGGGGAGGTACCTCAAACACAGAAGTCGGTGGTCATGACATTTCTTGGACCTTTTTTTTTTATTGTGGCTTAGCATCAACTTGTTCAAACACAACCGAATGGAGACTGATTAAATGTCAGGGCTGGACTGTAATGAAAGAAAAGTCCACCGCAAATATGTGGTGATTGTTTTAATCAGATGCATGGGAGACAGCACGTCAGGCGGTAGCAGGCAGCTGAGCTGCCCTCCGGATCCCCCAGGCTGCAGCAGGGCTGTTCCTGTGGCCCCAAGAGGAACTGGGCTTCATCCAGGGGCTGCCAGGGACATTGTCTGAGCTTGGGAAGGCTAAGGTTTCTCAGGCCTTTTTAAGCGAAAGGGCCGTTTGAAATGGGTGAGAAGAAAACCTCTGCATACTCAGTGGCACCAGAATTTCAGTCCATGGCGTTAGTAAGGTCAAGGGCCAGGCATTCCATTTGAGGTTTCCACCTTCAGTTCACCTGTTAGGAGTCAGACACCTGGCATGTCACCTCATTGCACCCAGTGACCCAGCTTGCATTTTTATCTGACTCTGTGCTACAGACCAGCAGGTGTGCAGTGAGAGGACATGCCAGGCAGGTGCGCCCGGGGGCCTGGGGGCCTTTGGCTTGGGCTTTGCCGTGTCTGTCCCCTTTCCCTGTCACCCACTACACCCAGCCTTCCTTCTTTGATGACTTCTGTGTTTGAGGGATCGGACAGGAGATCCTTCCCCAAACTCTTCCTTTGGCAGAAGAGCAGTAGACCTCAAGATCACAATGAAAATTCACAGTAATTTCTTAAATTATCCCAGCCAGCTTCCCATTTCTAATTGATTTTTCACATATTGGTTCTCCAGTGGTAAAAGCTACTCAAGCCAGATGTTTAACAAACTCTCTCCTTGGGTGTTTGATGACTCCAAGTCTGTTTGATTCCTCAGCTCCACTGGGATTTGAGCTCGTGCAACAGCCACCACAGAAGAGCAAACAGAATCGCTGTGGGTCGTGCATTATGTATCCACTGCCCTGGCCTGGGCTCCGACCAGGCTGTGCCGTCTTCCCGGTGTAACATTTACTTTAGCTGCTGCTCTGTTTGAACATCCTGCCTCCAGGCTGTGAGGCTTTAACTCACACGGCCACTGTGTACAGCTGCGCGCACTCTGAACTCCAAAAAAAGTCAAGGAGATTTAGTTCCTAAGTGTAATCTTTAAATGATCAATAGTCTCCATCCTCTTGTTAGGTAGAGAAACCTTCCCTTCCCATTCCCTATCCTCCCATCACCCAGCAGCTCTTCACACAAGAACAGTGGGTCCATGTGAGAGACTACAATCTGGAACCTGACTAGGGGAGGACAGTGAGTGAGTGGGAGAGAGCAGATCTGGGTCTGCTGTTCAGTAGCTGAGTGGTCCTGGGCCAGCCATTTCACTTGTCCATTCCCAGTTTCCCCAGTGGTCAGATGACACATTGGTACCAATGATTCAAAAGGCCTATCCTGCCTCTAAAATTCTGTAAATGCTTATAGCAAAGCCACTTCACTGCATGTGTAGTGTAATTGTGTTCTACAACACAGCTGGGGCTTGGTTCTTATTTAATGTATTGACTTTGTTGTTATTGTTGTTAGCCTCACCCAAAGACATTTTTTCCCCATTGCTTATTAGAGGGAGTGGAAGGGAAGGAGGAATGGGAAAGAGAAGTGAGGGGGACATTAATGTCAGAGAGACACATTGATTGGTTTCTTTCCACACTCACCCCAACTGGGACCAGGGAGGACCCTGCAACCCAGGTACATGCCTTTGACTAGGAATTGAATCCTAACCGTCTAGTGCATGGACTGATGCTCTAACCACTGAGAATACCAGCCAGGATTTAATGTATTGACTTGTAATTGGGTCTCCTAAACAGAGCCTAGATGTAAAGAAATACAGTGGTACCTCAAGATACGAGTGCCCTAACATACGAGATTTTTGAGATACGAGCAACAGTTGAGATAGGAGTAATCGCGCAGATCGGCCAGCTGCACACGACCCACCAGTTTACCGCGACTGGAGTGTCTTATAGTTTCCCACGCCTCAAGGTTACGGAATGAATTAAACTTGTATCTCGAGGTGCCACTGTATTTTTTCAGGTAAAAAATTAATACTTTGGGGTAATACAAATTCAAAGTCTGGTTTCAGCTGTTTGCTTTGAAACATTTGGTTCAAATTATATATGACTATGTTATTAATGTGTGTCTTTTGACTTTCTAGAGAAACCAGGAAATCTCTCTGATGAGATTGGAGAAGTCCCTGGAGACTTCAATTCAAGGTGTTATTGGAGGTCCCTGACCCTCTGTCTGTGTTGGGACGTTGGTGGGTGGCACACTTGGGATAATTTCACGTTTAGCTTAACACCCTCCCACTCTTCTCTGCAAACAGTAAAATACACAGCACATGCTACCATTATAAAATAAAACACAACAGCATCATGAACTTGGAAATTATTTTCTTCATGCACACCTCTCTTCTCTGTGAACCCTGTATGGATGGCTCAAGGATATTCTGTAGAGCAAAACTGTTTTTCACAAATAACCTGAGACATATTGCTAGACACAAAAACCAGCTCCTGTTTGTTGAACTGGAGGCTCATCACTCTGCTGTGGAAGCAGACACAGCCGGTGCTTACCCCTGACTTAATGCAGTGCAAGCATCGTAGCACCGCTTAGCCCTCCATGATTTTCCACACCAACATTTAGGTCGCTTTTCCTAAATTACAGTAATTTCCAGCCACAAACCACCTCGTCATTTACTCAACACATCTTACACTTTCCCACTGATGCTCCCGCCCACTCTCTGCGTACCAAAATCTGCCAGTTCTTTGGTGAGCCAAATTCGACTTCCTTCTGCACTCTATCTCAGATCCTTCTCCAGAGGACAACCCTTCCCCCTACCCCTTCCCTGTGTCTCACAGCCCTTCCACTTCTGGGAACCTCTTTTATGGCACTGACCACCTGGCTTGTGAATGGCTGCTGTCTGTGGGCTGAAAAAGACCATTGTCACCTGCTGAAAGGGAAGCAGCAAGTGAGAAATCAGGGCTTAAGACACAGATCCAGGAAATGATTATGCCCTTGGCAGGAAGAGTCTTGGTTTCACAAATTAATTTAAAATTCTGAAACACAAATACTTTCAATGCATTCACTAGCATTTTCTGAATCATAGTTACATTTAACTCCTCTCTGTATAGGAGACATAATTATTGCATAAATTGAGGCAGTAAAAAATAAATGAAATTCAATTTAGCTCATAAAAGTTTAAAACTAGGAACAAAACAGTAGTGTTGATGAGGAAAATCAGAATTTTTTTAGGGGGTTGAGGGGGAGCGCCTAGCAGCATGACTCTCTACCTAATCAGTATCCCTAATGCACATTCCTGTTAGCCTATCATTAAGTCACTGCCCCTTCCTAATTATCTGGTCTTGCAAGACCAGTTTACTTAGAAACTCCCATTTTACACAGGCCATAAACCATGAACAGCACACAACTCCCGGAGAGGGTTACCAGGCTAGGCCTTTAGGTGTGGTCTCACATCTCCCATCCCAACACACAGGGCTTTTTGTAAAACCCATGCAAGGTCTGGAAGTCTGATCCATATTTGGGGGACAAAGATACCAAAGAGTATAAAAGGGAAAGATTCCTCCATATTGGTTTGCTCAGGATTTGGAAACAGGCTCCCCTGAGTCGCGGTGCTGGTGCATCTGGAAATAAATGGGTTTGTCCTGTATCTCCAAGTACTCCTGTGCATTTTTCGGTCACCTGGTAAATTCTGTAACAGTGTGACGACAGGACCCTCATTTTAAATGGGCCACGAGTTTGGAGGCTCCATTACACCCGGAGCTCAGAGTCTGTACACGGAGGAGCCGCCAGCCCTGCCCATTGCTTGGCTCCTTCCTGAAGCTCGAGCGGGATCCCGGAGACTTGAGTCATCTGAGGGCACTACCAGCAGCTGTGCTCAGGGCAGGGGTGCTGCTGGGAGCACTGGTTATGTGGCAGAATTGTTCTCTGCAGAGCTGTTCCTTCTCCATTTCTCTGGCAGCACCTCAGGGATCTTCGCCTGTGTTGCTTGTCTGAGGTTTCCCGGGCCTGGCCCTGTGGTAGGTGAACTCTGCGTGGCGAGGCTGCTTCTGGAAGCGTGCTGGGGTCTGTCCACCATCTGTTTGTGTAAAGAAAGTTTATTGGTTCCCAGCTTGTTCAGCAGCAGAAGTGGGAGATGGGGCAGGACCCAGGCAGGGCCAGAGCAGAGGTTACCCAGAAGACCAGGGTCTGCCTTTTTAGTGAGAAGCTTCCCCTCTTCCCTGGGCTGGAACTGTTTTCTGTTTTTGTTGAGATATGATTGACATATAGCATTGCATTGGCTTAAAGTATGCACCATGATGCTCAGTATCTGTATATATTGTGAAATGATCACCACAGTACATTCTGTTCTGTCCTCACCTCACACAGTCACAGTTTGTTTCTTGGTGAGAACTTTTAACATCTCTTAACAATGTTCATGTATACTATACAGTCCTGCTAACTATGGTCACCACGCGGCACATGGCATCCCCAAGACATACTGGTGTGGTGTTGAGACTGGAGGTTTGTACCTTTAACCTTCTACACCCATTCCTTCCTCCTCTCATCCTCACCCCTTGCCCTTGGTAACCCCAAGTCTGCTCTCCATTGCTTATTTAGATTCCACTGATAATTGCCTATAGTCTTTCTTTCAAGAATCTCCTTTCTGTGAAACCAGACCAGCCCCACCCATCTTTGGACTATTTGGGGGAGTCATTAGCAGGTCGGGTGGGGAATTCATTGGCAGGCTGGTTGGGGCATTTGTTGGTAGCTCTCATCCCAAGCCCTGAGGATGGAACTCTGAGTTATGTCTGCATTAAGTGCTATTGATCAAGCGGCCTCTTGCCCTCTCCTCAGGTCTTTCCCCTGATTACAGCTCTGTTCATTTTTCTAAGTGAATTTCAATGTCACGAGGGGATCTCCCACAGAAAAGCTGAGCCCCACACTATCTCCATTAAAACAAATGGATTTTTCATTGAAATCAACATATCTTTCTGAATCAAATAGGTTTTCATGGGGCCAATAAATTTCTTGAAAACAATGCATTTTTTATTACAACATATTTTTGTTCAAACCAATACTTTTTGACAACCAGATATTAATGGCCTGGCCAGAACTATAAATTTACCCCAAACTGTGTGTTTTCTCAGCAGAAAATAATTTTTCTTATACAAACACATTTTTATTTGAATCAATCCTTTTCTGAAATCAGATATATTTCTGCAGGAGACACTGGGAACCTCTTTACTAAGAAATGTCATTTTGTTTAAAGGAACATGGCCTGGATTTCAAGCTTCCTTAGTGACCTACCTTAAACATCTTTATTCAAAAGTGAGGGAGATAAAGGCTATTAAAGAAAATCTCTCTCTCTCTCTCTCTCTCTCTCTCTCTCTCTCTCTCTCTGTCATCCATGAATGCACAAAGGTGTCAACAGACACTTCTTATAGAGCCTCCTGCTGTGGGCGGCCCCAGGCAGCATCCCCTCCTTCCCTGAGTGAGGCAGACACAGGCAGGCCCTCCCCACAAATGCCAGCCGCTGTGCCCGGACCCTCTCAGGACAGCGGGCAGCAAGGCCTGCAAGGCTCTGCTGAGAAAGTCCCCTGCCCCTTTGGATGTTCTCTGGATTTCACCGAAGCAGTAGGAGCCTGCTCTGAGGGAGAAATCTTACTACTGCCAGGTTTCCTGCTCACTAGCCTTCCTAGGAAGCAGGTCCCACCTTCTCAGACATGGAGCTCCAACCCTTCTCACATGGGAGTCAAGTGTGAGAAGTTCGGACGTGTGACTTAAAGGCTATCAGGGTTCCTTGTGTCTGAGGGGTGTGCCGTATAAAAGCAGTCCCAGACACACCGTGCCACTCAGCATCCTGGGGAGCCTAGCACCGGCAGGTTTATTCTCTCCTTTGCAAGCACACGCCCAAGTGATCAGCACGAGGCCTCCATGGAGGCCCATCAATTCTCCAGCGTCCGGGACCGCCAGCTTTGTCTCCATGCAGGAAATTTATGGGACCCATGTCTCTCACTACCGGTGTGCACACATTCATTTTTTCTGTTTCTCACTCATTTTCATAAAATAACAAAGGAAAAACACCAAGGGGATGTTCAAATATGTACACGATGTTTTTCCAGACAAAGGAGCTGGCGCCAAGGCCTCGCTCTCAGCTGGCAGCTGGCCAGGCAGTCCTGGGGGTCAGGCCACAGAGCAGGCACATCGCCATGGGCCCGGAGGTGTGCCCAGTCATGAGGGGGAGGAATGATAGGAAAACATTAGCCACTCATGGATACAAAGTTAAAACAGGGAGAGAAGCTCTTAGAAAAAAATTACATACTATATTTTAAAACATAGTGGTCATCCTAAGACATGAGTAGAACTTCATTTTGTGTCAAATCAAGGATGTGGGAGTTCTTACAGCCACGAGGTCTCGGATCTGCTTGTCCGCATGAGAGAACCTCTGCCTGCACTTGCGTGCAGTAAGTGGGCACCCTGAGCCCACCTGGCATGTACATGGCCCCAGAACGTGTAATACAAAATAATAAAACTTGAGAAAAATTAATGTCCATCCCAGAGCACAGTTCACCTGCCCAGGTAACAACAAAGCCACCATCTCTGATCCCTCTTGTGCGTCACGCTCACCACGTGTCACGTATCGGGGCTCAGCCTGGAGTAAGCTGGTCCCCATGTGGGTGAGTGGTCCCGGGGCTGCAGGGGAGGCTGGGCTTTTCTGACTCTGCCTCCAAGTGCCCCCGCGACACTGGACCATCTCGGCCTCCCATGCGCAAATTCCCAGCCCCTTCGCTCATGCCGCTGAGGACAATTGTTCCTCTAGAGTCCCAGAGCGAATCTCCATGGATGGAAAAGAGCGACGAAGGAAACGAAGCCAGGAGACCGAAGTGGAGAGACAGAGCTTGCAGGGCCTTCCGAGGTGTCTTCACAGAGACAGGGCCTCACCTCCCCAAGAGACGAAGGGCCGCAGGGCTGAGGCAGGCATGGGCCAGTCACGCCCTGTTCCTCAGAAGAAGGAGCTTCATAGACAGCTGAGCCCTTTTCCCCTGAAGGCAGTGGTCGGAAAATTGCGGCTCACGTATCACATGCGCCTCATAAGTTGCAATTTGCCTCTCTGTTGACTAATGAGTTTGCCGACCACTGCCTTAAGAGAATGACATGCATGTTGACTTCTTGCCTAATGAGACAGGTTGGCCGATATTGCTTCTTCCATAAAAGGCAAGGCCCTGAGATCTCAGGGCACCGCACTCGCCTGCAATGAGGTTCCCCAAAAAGTATCTTCATCCCCAACGGCCTGGCCAGGCGCCCTGCAGAGCAGAGCGCTGGGCGCCACGCATTTGTTTCCCATTGAAGAGGATTAGGGCTCCTGACACGAGTGATTAATCACCACATTGCAGACGGCTGACGAACACAGGCAAGAGTCCACGTGGAGGGACAGTGAGCACAATCTATTCCAAACAGCTGCTGGGTGTTCCTGTCTCCCCCCGCTCCCCTCTTCCTCCCTGCTCCCTCCCTTTCCCACCCCCTGCTCCTGGCTTCTCTCCTGTCTCCCCTTCCCCTTCCTTTTCTTTCTTTCACAATCACCCAGACCATCTGTGTCGATGTGGATTCTCTGGTGCTCTCTTCTTCCCATCCTTAACCCCTTGTCTCACTTGTACCTGCTGGCAGCTGGTCTGGAGCCCAAGCCAGACCCCAGGAGACCAGGCCCGAGGGATTCCCCCGAACCACACACCCCACAGGAGGAAGGGCATGGACAGAGCTTGTCTCCAATAAGTGAGTGCATTTCAGCCCAGGGAGACCCCGGCCAGGCCAGCCTTCTGAAGGCATGTGCCCCCGGGTTTGAAGGAATGAAGGAAAGGGACTTGCTTTCAGTGGGAGTGGACCTGGGAGCCTGTTTCCTCTGGTTCTCTTCGCTCCTTGTCCATCTCCTGTTTCAGTAGAGAATCGTGTTCCCCTCGCAACCTGCCGGAACCCCTTGGAATGCAGGGGAGCACGCTCTGCGGAGGGTCCTGGGTCACACATGGACCCTGCACCTCCTTCGCTCGCCTGTGCTGCACAAGGGCCTGTGGCTGAGCACCTGCCTCTCAGGAAACTGGGATAACTTAGAGGAAGGAAGTGCTACTGAGTGTCAGACACAGTGTGCGACCGAGAGTCCAAGAGAAAGCCACATGCCAGCTCACTGTTCCTGCTGTGCCCGGAGCCTTCCCCTGCACCCAGGATACACCCCTGCACCCGGACCCGCCTGTAAGCAGCTCGCCCTGAACCCTCCGCTCCAGCCTTCAGCATAACTCATCTCGTCCACATGTTGGTCAGCGTGCAACCTACCTCAGATTCCACAGTGACTGCCACATGGTGCTCATGGTGGCCACTACACGCACACTTGTTTACACTTAACTGGCCAGGCCACCACCCACCTGCTCATGCTGTGCTGACTGCCTGCCCCTGCACCTCCCACCCTGCCCCTATCCCTGCCCCTGCCCCTGTCCTGTCCTGCCCCTGCCCTAACCTCTACCCCTACCCTCCCCCATCCCCCCCGTTCAGCCCCTGCCCCTGCCCATACCCCTGCCCTGCCCGCCTGCTGCAGCCTGTGGTCAGTTAGTGACTGCGAGTGCATCTGGTTGTCATTAGTTATGTAACTTTGGGCTGTTCAAATTTGATTTCCCTGAAATTGCAGCTTGGAAGCAGGGCCTTAGGAAGGATGGCTGGCACAGGCACAGTGCATCAGCCTGGACACACGTCACATGCGGAGGCCTCCACGCCTGCTGCTGCTCTCACCTGCTCAGACACGGGCAACTGCAGACACTTTGAAAGGCCTGATTCCAAATAAATGTAGGCTATTGGGTTAATAAATATTTCCTCCCTCCCTCCTACCCCCTTCCTCCCTGTCTCCCTCCCCTTTCCCTCCTCTAAACCCTCTTCCCTCCCCCCTTCCTTCTTTCCTCTCCTCTCCATCCCCTTCTCTCCTTTTCCTCCCTTCAACTCTCCTTTCTTCCCTCACTCTCTCCCCCTGCCTTTCTCCCTCCCTCCCTCCCTCTTCCTCCTTCTCTCTCCTCTCCTCTCTTCTCCCCCTCTTTCCTTTCCCTCCCTCCCTCCCTCCTTCCCTCCTTCCCTCTCTCATCTGTGTGTCTTGGTCTCCAACTAGCATGTTGAGTGTTTTGCAGCTGTCTGCTAACTCTGGGTTGTCCCTTTACACTGATGACAGGGCTGTGAAGGTCTAGCTGGATATGGGTGGAACTGACGGCCACCCTCATAGGAGGGCCTAGGGGAGGGGGCTTAAGGCAGGGAGGTCTGGGGCAGGAGGGTCTGGTGCAGGAGGGCCTGGGGGAGGGGAGCCTGGGGCAGGGGGGCCTGGGGGAGGGGAGCCTGGGGGAGGGGAG